>JAEQBH010000432.1:0-1200000 GCA_016808115.1 Tetrastigma voinierianum | reverse complement strand
ACCTTACACTCCCTTAGATTTCATTAATTGCATAGATAGAACTTAAGCTGTGGTAGGACTTCCCTTCAGTTTTTCTCTTTCGCCCTTTTTAGGCGCTCTTTTATCTATTATTAAATACCTAAGATGTACAAGGCTGCACCTCCTTTCTAGTGAGATCCATATCTACGTGCATTCATTATTTGCCTACTAAAAGAAAAAGTTAATTTTATTCCTTCCATCCACATTGGATGTCCACAACAGAAACAATCTGATTAAATCTCACTCCTGGGCCCAGCTACTACCTGATTGATGGTGTGGCTAAAGAGAATGTTAATTTTGTGCAAAAACTAACCATTGAGGCAAAAAATTTAGCTCTTTTAGAGGGCTTGCTACATGCCAGGGCTTTTTGCCTTCCTAACCGATGGGTGGAAGAGGATTCTATTATTTTGAAATTTTCGATGACTAAATACTTATCACACACACACACATATATATATATATAGTGGACAAGAAGACCCGATACCACGATCAGCAAAACTATAGGTACAACGGTGATGATGTACATGTTTTACCAGCAAACCTTATATGGAACAGTTACGTGCCCCCAAAAGTGAGTGTTTTCACATGGGAGGTTTGGCGGGGTAAGGTGCTGACTATGAATCGGCTAAAAAAAAGGGGTTTTCGGTTTATAAGTAGATATCCTCTCTACAAAGAAGACGAGGAAAACTTAGACCACCTATTGCTTCTTGCACCTGGTTTGGTTGGGTTGCCGCTTTTCCTCGGCAAAGAATGGATCGGGTGCGCCTTTTTTCGGGTTAACCGTGACTTGATGAATTGGGGTTGAATGACTTTTCCTATTAGGAAGAAAGCAAAAAATCTATGGAAGGTGGCACTCTCTAATGATGCTTTTGAAGCGATTTGGACTGAGGAAGAAATAGGGTGGTCTTGATGTAAATTTTCTCAGGATAGTGAAAATTCCTTCATCACCTATCTCGCTATTGGGCAAGCCTTTTTATGAGGGGAATACTCTATTATAAAACTTGCTAATGTGCATTCTCTAGAGACTCTTAGGCTATGTGTTTTTGGGTGGTTGGTATTTGCCCAGGTGCCTTTTTGCTCTCTTTCTTTGGAGTCACATCCGTATTCTCTAGGCTTAATACATTTTATTAATATATTGGTCGGTTCTTGCTCAATATATATATATATATATATATATATATATATATATATCTTATGAGACTTAATTAGAGAGGAGGTGTCGGAGATACAATGTGTGGCTCTCTATCAAATTTTAAAAGTAACTTGGATCTTGGGTTGTCCTCTCCCTTGGTCTCCTTGTTCAGCTAATAATAAGGATGATATATGCAGGAAAAATAACAAAGCAACACAATCCTGCATGACCACAGACATATAAACACTTCACCCCGAATCAAGAAAATGCTTCCGCCCTATTTTTATTTATCTTAAGCTTTCAAAATAAGCAATTCCTTTTTCAATTACACTTTCTTTTTTTTCTTTGCTATCTTTTTCTCCAACATTGAAATGCACATGAAATATTTGGAACAGCAAGTAATAGGTAAGCTAATGCTTTTGATTCTATAGTTTAAAGCCTCCTAGATCTAACTTTTAAAAGGGAAAGGGAAGGACGATTCTAGATCTATACATATGGGCTAATGAGAGCATCGAAAACGTTGGCAACAAGGGAACTCCCCTTAAGAATGAAAACAGAACATATGATATCACTAAACCTAATAAGAAAGAAAAATGAGACATAAATTTTAAGTGGTTAACACAAACATCTCACCTCGTATGCCCGTCGCATCTCTCTTTCGGTTTCGTATTCAACAAAAGCATAGCCCCGTGATGCCCCAGTTACTACAAAAATGAGAATCTATCAATCAAGCAAGGAGACTCATAATGAAAGAAATACAACCATTTAAAGAAAATGTTAACTATAGCAACTAGAACAGGACCCATAAGAAGTACAGTCATGACCATTATGTATAGGAGACTAACTGAGTAAATATAAATCTAAGAAGGATTTAATATAAATCCTGTTTTGGAGGAGATTTCCTGGAGACAGAAATCCAGGGAGTTGTGGCTGAAAGATGGAGATAAAAATACGGGTTACTTCCACAAAATGGCTAACGCTCATAGGAGGAGAAATTGTCTTAGAAAAATCAGTATCAATGGCAAAATGCTTGAAAAGGAGGCTGAAATTAAGGTTGGGTTGATAGATGCTTTCAAAAATCTCCTTTCAGCCCCTTCAGAGTGGCGTCCTTCCCTTCCTGACCTCTCGTTTAATGAAATTGGTTTGGAGGCTGCCTCAAAGTTGGAAGAAGTTTTCTAAGAGGAGGAAATTTGGACGGCTATTTGAGAATTTCCAATGGGGACAAAGCTCTGGGCCGGATAGTTCACGCTTTTGAGATCCTTAATTTGGGATTTTGTTAAGGCGAGGTGTTGGAGTTTTTAAGGAATTTCATGAACAAGGCAAATTTGTTAGAAGTCTTAATACCACCTTCAGCAGTGTTGGTTCTAAAAAGCGAGTGTTGAGGATCTCAGGACCTAAGACCGATTAACGAGTGGGAGGTTTATATAAGATTTTGGCAAAGTGCTAGCTAATGGATCAAGAAGATGTTTTGGAGGTGGGGTCTTTCTCAGATACGGTCGGCCTTTGTTGAGGGCGAGACAAATTTTGGATCCTGATCTTGATAATAGCAGTGTGGACACTATTATTAGAAGGAAGGAGAGCGGCATAGTGTGCAAGCTGGACATTGAAAAAGCCTATGATCATTTAAGTTGGGAGTTTATGTTTCAGGTTTTGGAAAGGATGGGTTTTGGCAAGCGATGGGTGAGCTGGGTGAAGTGGTGTGTATCCACGGCGTCGTTCTACATCATTGGTCAATGGTTCTCCCGTGAGTTTCTTCCAAAACTTCGGGAGTCTAAAACCGAGAGGACCCCACCACTATCTTTTTATGATGGTATGGAGGCGTTAAGCGTTTGTATTAGCGAATGTCGTCTGCGATGGATGGTAATTATCTCTCTTGGGAGCAAGTGCGAGGATAGGGATGGGGTCGGAACTGTTATTTCTCACTTGCTCTATCTTAGATGATACTTTGTTGTTACATGGTGCCAGCAAAATCGGTTAAAAATTCGAGTTGGATAAGTGTGGTTTGAGGCATTGTCGGGCATGAGGATCAATCTAAATAAGAGTGAGATTTTACCCGTTGGTTCGGTTTGTGACTTGCGGGAGTTAATTTGAACTTGGATGTGGGATTGGCTCCTTGCCCCTCTTCATACCTAGTGCTCCCCCTTGGGAGCTAATCATAAGCTTTGGGGTGTGGGATACGATGGAAGAAGGAGTTCGGGGAAAGGTTAGCTTCTTGGAAATCAATTATGTTCTAAGGAGTAGGCTCACATTGATTCAAAGTATGTACTATCGTGCCTTCCATTTATTGCTTATCTTTATTCGAATCTGGGTTCAGGTTGTTCTAGCACGGAGAAGATTCAAAGAGGTTTACGTGGAGTGGGAGTAGTCTTGTGAAAGGGCTCATCTTGTAAATTGGAAGACGGTTGTCTGAGGAGAAAAAGAAAGGGGGTCTTGGCTTATTAGATTTTCCATTCTCAATAAAGCATTGTTGGCACCAAATGGTGTTGGCGTTTCGCTAACGAGAGGGATTCTCTCTGGAGAAAGGTTATCCGTAGTAAGTTCGGTGAAGACTCTGGGGTTGGTGCAGCGATATCGAGTGGTGGTTTGGGGTTGGTTTGTGGAGAAATCGAAAGAATGGCCCTGACTTATCCAAATACCTCTTGCCCGCCCAGGAAATGGAAAGGATTAGCTTGGAAGGATGTTTGGTGTGGTGAGGCGTTGAGTCTCAGGTTTCCCAATTTATTTAGGTTAACAGCCCAAAAAAATGCTAGGGTGGCGGTTGTGGGGCCCCAGGACGACAGGGATGGGGTTGGAGTCAATCTTTCTTCGTTCTTTTAATGATTGGGAAATGGAGGAGGTGGATAGGCTTTTACAGGTCCTGTATAGAAAACAGAGACCTCTCATGGAGGACAAAATCCTCTTCAAAGGTTCCAGGAATGATGCTTTTCTTTAAAAAGTATATTTTTTTTTTTGATGAGTTTTTCTTTAAAAGTATATCTGAAGTGCTAGGTGCTCTCCTGTGATGGCTTTTCGTTTCGTACAATTTGGAATCCGGAATGTCCAGCAGAATGGGCTCCTATTGGCTGGGAGCTTCACGGGAAAAGTCTTTTGATGGAAGCCGGAAGCACGTCGTGGGAGAGCTCTCGCTAACCGTTGTTTCCTTTGTGAAAGGGATGGGGAGGACGCATAAATCACACATTTACTTCAACTGCCAAGGCGGAATGCTGCGGGACCTTTTCTTGTCGATAGTTGGAACAAAGTTAGGGTTTTCGAGATTCGGTCATTCAAATGCTCCTTTGCGAGGGAGGCTCGAGTGGAGTAAAAAGCATTAAACATGGATTCTGACCTTTATGTTTGATACGAATTTGTATGGCGAATAGGAACATGTTGGTTTTTAATAGGGCTACTTCGGATCGAGAGGACAAAATTATCTTTTTTTGAGCAAAGTTATGAAATTACATTTGTGAATATTCATAGTGTCGATAATATATGAATTCTGGTGGATTGCATTTGGTTGGGGTGTAGGTAAAGCGTTTTTGTTTAGTTCTCTTCCTTAAATTGCACAGCCTTAGTTGGTGGTTTTTGTCCTTTGTCTTTTCTATTAAGCCTTTTAGGGTTCTCTTTTGTACTACTTCTGTGTATGTTTTGGAACCTTCGTTCTTGGGTTTCTTTATTTATATATTTGCTTTTATATTCAAAAAAAAAAAAAAAAAGGATTAATAAAATCTTACATATTCATTGGAGCTGTTTCTGATATAATAAGTAACAGGCATGATATTAAGATAAATATCATAAGTCTTATGATCTTATCAGTGTTAATATTGCAGAGACCATCAATCCTGCTAAACATGTGATTGGTTGAAGCATAACAAAATAAAATGTATCTGCATTAATCTTTGTTAGATGTACAACTCATCAAATCCACATAAACAACATTGAAATTGTTTTAAACTAACCATTTATGTATCAACAAATGCACTGAATGAGCAGAATCAAATTTATATTTTCAATGCTTGATATGGCAACAAACAGAGGGACATGAGAAATTTTAAGCTCCAGGAGCGTTGAACAATGTTTGTTGATAAGACAAAATGGAGACTATTACCATTATTAATTAATACCAGCTCTTAATTCCCATGTTGCTCATGAAGTAAACCACTGAAAAACAGAAGTCAGAGAGAAATATGACATGCAATTCCTACATAAATAAAACAAATAATAACAAATATGTCCTGTGATTGCTAAAACAATTGGGGAAAATGAATAAACAAATGTGTTTTAAACGAAAGTATAAGTTTGGACCAAGTAATAAAAATATTATATTTAGTGCTATTTATTTTATAATAGAGATAAATCATTCACTTTGCATTAATAAAAAGAATTTCCTGGTTGAGGAAGGAAAATGCTGCAAAGGCAATTCTTTGTTAGTGAAGCAGTCAAGTCTGAATCACTTTACTTTCTTCCTTTACCTAAACACTGTTTTAAACCAAATCAGGGGAAACCACAAGACACTCCATGATCCTAATAAAATTATTTGGATTTAATTTGCTGATGAAACGACATAACATACAAAAGCCATAGGGTTTCTGCTTCTTTTAACCTTTTAGTTTTATATTACTATGGTGGAAAAATTAATATCTTGTTGCCTAATTTGAGCTTCAAGCAGGATTTAGTTGGGAGTAAGTTCTCATTGTTTTGGAAATTAAATCATAAACTTATACAATATATCAAAATTTTGCTTTCATTTTCTGTTTTCTTTTTTTATCCTCCACTTTTCTTAACAACCAAACAGAAGGAAAATTAAACAATACCTTGAGGATGGTTCTTAGTGATTGTTAGATTTTGTGGACGAGTCGGACTCTTCAGAGGGGGCGGTGATAGAATATTAAGGTTAGGGTTCTTTTGTGTCAAAAGATGAATGATTTTTCTCTTATTTGGTCAGGCCCCCATTTAAAAAACAGAGAAAGAAAGAATCATTAAAAAAAATGAAAACAACAAATTTTAATATTATACCTAATTACATTCTTGTTCATTCCTTCTGTCTTGAGAATAAAACAGAATAGTTTTCATTTCCTATAACTCAAAACAGAAACCATTAGGAACTCAAGTTTTTTACTTTCTCCGGTATTCTTTGTCTCACAAACCAAACACAGGAAAAATCCAACCATACCTTATGAAGAGTGTCTTCCGTAGTGAGGTGGTTGAGGCGACCAACGAACACAGTGCAGTAAGGATCTCCAGTAGCCTTCGGATCACCAAATGGATCATCTGAAATAATCAATTTCCACAGAAAACCACTTTACATTCAAAGAATCAAACCCAGCCCTCTCCAGCAGAAACCAAGGTTCCGATTCGAAGACGAAAAATTAAGGCAAAAAAAAACCAAACAAACAAACCAAATTCCGAAACGAATATTTCAGGATTACGAAGTTCATTTTTTGTTTTAGATTTTACATTCGTTTCCAAGGTAACCAAACAGGGGAGGCAGAAATGTTACAAAGGCCAGCGGAGGAGCAGAGGAAAGCTCTGTAGACACCATTGTCGTGTGGCAGAGTATCTGTTCCGTCGATGCTTCCGACCTGAATCGGATGGTAGGACTCGGCGTAGAACACCGCGTTTACCCTGCTAGCGCTCATACTCGATTGCTCCTCCCTCTCTCTCTCTGCTCTCCTCTCTCTCTCTCTTCCTTCCTTCTGCCCTCTTCTAAAAACACAGTTCATCCATGGAGTGAATGAAATTACCAGAAAAAGAGTAATTAGATTACCTTTAATTAAAATTCCAAAACTAATTAGAAATTTATAAAACATTATAATAATTTTTATATTAATACAAGGATTTTTAATTATTTCCTAAGAAATATTAAGTATGTTTGCCATTTTTTTTCTTACAATAATAATTTATTTATTCGTATACTTCATATATTTTATAATAAAAAAATATGTGAAAAATGGGGAAAATGTTTGAAAAAAAAAATGAAAAAATGAAAAACTTAGAAAAATAGATGAGTGCATGGGGAGGTTTGTGAGTACGCTTTTAAATATTTTCCATTTTTTCTTTTACACTATATTCTTTATAAAAAATAAATAAAATATCTCAGAAAATGAAGTTGATAAACAATGATAAATGTGATGTTTTAATTACGTAGCCAACAAATTACATAAAATAATGTATGTTTAAAATCAAATAATAATAACAATAGTTTGCTTTAAAAAAAGTAAATTCTTAAATAATGTTTATAATCCACCAAACATTTGTAGTCATTTTATCTCTTGTAGAATTTTTTCATGTGTTGATGTCTATATCTCAAAAAAAAAAATGGTATTATTACAGCATTTGATTTTCTTATTAAAACAATTCAAATTCATTAAAGCTTTAAAAATTTACAAAATTAGAATTAAAAGTAGTAAAAATAAATAATAATGTTACTAAAATATTGAGTGTACATTATTAGCTCATCATTGTCATCAATCTGTTCCATAGTTTAGTATGGTTTTAAAACATTAAGAAAAACATATTTCAATTTTAAATATGTTATTTAATAAAATATAAACTAAAAAACTAATCAAATGAACATTTACAGATATTATTTTTGTTGTAATCTCGAGTATAAGTAGATCAACCGGTCATAATAATAATAATTTTAGTAATTTTAATAAATATGTGTTTTGAAATTATGGCGAGTAATATCTGTGTGGATTTTTATATTGTATTTTATTATTTGATAATATAATTTTTGTTATGTAGTTTTCATTAATATTGTTTTATTTTCTAATGTAATATGATGATCTATAATATAATATTTATTAGTTTAAAATGAATTTTGAGGTTTTTAATATATTTTTATTTATAATAATTTAATTTATTTAATATAATTTCATAATTATGTTTAAATAAAAATAAAAATATTTCATATATCATATTCCTAAAAATATTATAATTTGATAAAATAAATATTTGAAGAATGAATAGTGATTTTGAGTTAAAAATTGAGATTATTGGTTGGAGTTGGAACTCTAAAAAGTGGGTCTCATCATCTCCAAATATAGAGAAAAAACCAAATTTAAGTTGGAAATTGAGATTTATGATTAGAGATGCTCTTAGCCGTCTGGCCCTGTCATGGTTTGGCACAGCTTAACCCGATCAAAGTCCAACTTAGAGCCTATTTTAAAAGGGCGGATTGTGGGCTTCGGTTTAGGCCAGGATCCTTGGCTTGTAAATCAGAAAAATTCCCAATTTTACGAAAATGTAAAATCAGTAAATTTGAATTCAAGTCAAATTGCTGAATCTCGGATGTGTGGACTACCGTTTGAGATGGTGCCCGCTGAAATCTAGCTATCACGTCGAATTAGAGATAATTCGAGAATTTCCACGTGTTTATTGTGGGTGTCGGATGTGTTAAGCGGTTTATGAGAGCGTGTGATGTAATGAAAAGTCGCTTTCACTACGTGTACTTTCGTATGGCGCATGTTGCATGATTAAGAGATGATGGAGATTAATGGAGCTTTAGATTAAGCCAACATTAGCGTATTAAATGAAGGACATGATGATTTATTGAAAGTTAAATGAATAAGACGAAAAGAATAAATCAGTATTGCTATAATTTGAAGCACTTAAGCGTGCAGTAGGTGAGATTTGTATTACAAAGAGAAAGTGTGGCTTATCTGCAAGATTTCGGCGTTCGGTCGTCGGTTAAATCGGGCAGAAAGCGAGTTGTTCTACGTGACGAGGGCTACGCGTGAGCCTTAGATTTTGTGGAGTTCCGACAAGCTCGAGAGTGAGGATCTTTTCTCTTGTTTTATTCTTTGGCTAAGAGCCATTTTATGGATGGAGATTTGTTGAAACATGGAAGGCCGTGTTATCGGTCTCAAAATCTTTGAATCGAGTGAAGAAATCCTACGTGTGGCTAGTGGTATTGTAGGCCAGGGTTTCTTTGTTCAAAGTGATTTTGGTGTGATTTTTGTGTTGTTGGGTAATTCAAATTAAATTGCTTGATTTGTTATTAGCTTATGTGAGCTAATTTTGGTGTTATTGATTTTGAATTAAATAACATGAATTGTGTGGTGTTTTGGTGTGCATGAAAAATATATAGCATGATATTTGGAAATGGCATAATGCATTCCATGTGCCAGGGAGACACGCAGATGAGTAGATGTGAGTGCATGACATGAAGGAAAATAAAGAAAAATTCGCGATTGTGAAAGGAATTTCAAGGAAGATTTTATAAAAGGGAATTGCCTTGGAGAGTTGTCAGCCAGTTCATTTGAAGAGCGGACACATGATTTAGTGCAGAAATGATTCACCTCGGAGGGTTGTCCGATGTATTTCTAGGAAGCTCGGTAGTAAGTTTCGATAACAAAAGCTTTGTTTGAAAACTTGATTTTAACTCGCGACTGGCTTAAGCATGTGTGAGGGAGTCGGTGAGGACTCGAGACATGAGATCGGGCATGTAGACATTCAAGTAGGATCATGTATTTGCTTGAGTGTGTTTGTTTGTCATGACATATGCACTTAGGTGGGGAGTAACCCATGTAAGGAATTATCCTCTGGGTTTGCTCCTGTCCCGAGATCATTATTTCAGGTACGGGAGTGTACATGGGGATGAAGCTCACTAAAGGCTGGTTTAAAATAGATTGTGGCTTTGTTCATTTTATATGACATGTACAAACTCTGAGATTTTGATATATGTTTTGGATAAATGTGTAGCATGAACTATTATTCTATGATTAATATCTCTTTGTGAGTATTGATGTATGAGCAGTGGTCATTTTAACTAGCACGTGGATCGGTGTGGTCGTTTGTAAAATGTTGGAACAAGTTGTATTTTGGGTGAGGCTAAGATGCAAAATGAATTTCTGCCTAGATTTTTCGTGAGTGGTGTTGGGTTACTGACCATCACGAGTATTGTAGTTAATACGGGTTGTCAACGAGACCCCCGAAAGAATAGGCGTCACACAACTGGCAAAACATAAACGCGTGCATTAATATTTCTTTGTATTTATTTTTAATATATCTTTCACCAGTTACTATAGTAGTAAGTATATTTAGCTTATTGTAGTTCTGGTTTGAGGGAGGAATTTGGTAAAAAAGTATTTTTTGAATTTTTGAGCGTGCCAAAAGCCTCTATGTCGAGGCTCAAGTGGGATGTCGCGTGGGCCTTAAGAATAAGTAAAAGTCAATCAGAGCTCGATTTGTGGACTGGTCATGGTAATTAGCGAATAAGGGATTAGATCATGGGTCTCATTTCTTGGAACCAAGTCATTAGAAAGCCCAGTGGAGTGTATTTACTGCTGTAGCATCTCGTCTCACGTGACTATTTGATTTGGACCCAATAAACTATCTAGAAACATATTTTCTTTTGGAAGTTGGTTTATACTATCTATCATAACCATAAAAACGTCTACCAAATTGAAAGAAAAGACTTCTTATTAACACATAAGGGGTGGTTGGTTGAAATGATGATTGATTCATCTCAATAAATTTTTGTGGGTTGTTTGGTAAAAACTTCTCATTAGTTGATGATACTTATAGCTAATTAGGGTTAAACAACCTTTGATAGAAAAAAGTTATATATCTCTTATTTATCATGATCTACTCTTATAAAAATATCCAAATACTATTTTTTATCTTTCTTTATCTACATAAAAGACTGTTTATGAATTCATTGACTATTCAAATGTAAGTTTTAGAATAAATTTTTTTCTTTATTTATGGTTATAAACTTTTATAATTTCATATTAATTTTTTATTTTTGGTCTCTTTTTTCTATATATACTTGTATTGTTTTTATATTTGTATATCATGTTTATACGATAAATTAACATTTAATCAACTACTTTATCGAGTAGTAATTTATCATCAGCTATGAGCACCAACTACTAACATCAGCTATCAACTACTAACTATAAACTGAACCAAACAAGCACATAGTTCATAAACTTCTTTGTTTAGCTAATCTAATTACCTACTAAATAGATTACATAACAATAAACATGATTATGTGTCCTTTACAGATTTGTTGTAAATATTTACAATCTGATTGGGACTTTGTTAAATTAGGTCCTTGAACGTCAGTTCTGGGGCTTTGATCATGATTAGTGAGCATCAACAACGTAATGTGAACCTTAATTATCTGACTTCCTAGGTATCATTGGCATGGTGCAAACCTACAAAGGAAGCGATCAACGGCGATGGAGCGAGTCCTCTGAATGATTAAGTCGTGGCACGGAGGAGAAGAATATGCATAATTGGGTGCCACCTTCCTATTAAGGGGATCTTCTTGACTTATAGGGTTAGGTTCATGGAATCCCCTCCTTCCTTCTCGGGGTAGGATTTTATCTCTTCCTCGTTTAAGGGAGGAAATCTTCTTTTCCTTATCAACCACTGGTTCTTCCTTTTCAGGGATTATTCTTTCCTCTTCCAGGATTATCTCTCCGAGGAGTAAGAGATTCGGAAGCTAGTCTGTCTTATGGCTTTTCTTGAATTTTTGCTCTGAGTAGCTATTTAACAAAGCTTCTCTTATGGAATGGGAATTTCAATATGGGGTAAGATAAAATGGCAGCGGACTTGAAGTCTTCGTGGGTCGCCTCGACGAGTCATGGGTTTGTCTTGCTTTCTCGGCACGGCCTCCATAGTTCTCTCATTTGGTAGTGTGCATCTAGTGAATGCAGTTGAGGTGGTGGTAGTGGGTCCTGCCATATTATCTTGAAGGTGGTCACCTTCACAGCCAGTGCATTAGGTCCTGATTTTGCCTTTTTCTTTGCCTCCATGAGGAAACAGTTGGTGAAAGGACTCACCAGAAGTGGAGCATCTCTTGCAGTGAACTAATGGAGTTGGTAGTGAAGTGCTCCCAGCTTTCTATAAGTGCAGTCAGTGGTCAAACTCTCGGAAAACGAAAGAAGAACAGTGGCCTGCCATCCAGTACCTATGATGGGCCCACTGAAAATGAAGAGTGAGACCCACAACAAAATGATGTCCCTTGATGATGCAGTGGAAGGGTGCTAGAGAGTCATATCAGGGTATCTAGCTATGGTTGTTGAAATGATGTGGGATTGGAAGACTATTGGTTGTTGAAAATTTAGATGTGTTTCAGGTGGTCTTGGGATTGCTTTAGGCCAGAGAGATTGATTTTCGGATGGGGTTGTATGGGACGAAGCGGAATTTCGGGCGCCTTACAAGGATGGCCCTGAGGTGAAGACTTAAAGTGCGGATGGAAGAAATGAATTAATGAGGGTTGATGAGGTTGACACCTCTGCCGGGAGTGGTTTAATTGCTGAAAGGGCGGAAGCCTAGTTATGTGTGATTCCCTGAGAGGGGTTTGATGAGGTAACAATGTAATCGGTATCCTCTTCAGAGGATTGATGATCTCTTTGGTGGAGTTCTGAGGGGGGCTAGGTATTCTCCCGAAGATTGATTTGAAAGTGTTGTTTATCTTCAGTTTGAGAGTTCATGATGAGGATATTCCCAAGACAAAGATTCGTAACACTCATCGCATTTTCGAGTTTCTGGGCCATGCCATTCGATTCACGAACGCCCCAACCGCATGGATTCATGAATGTACCAGCCTTACTTTAGATCATTTGTTATCGTGGTTTATCGACGATATATATCGATCTATCTCGGCAAAGGGAAGAATACAAAGACTGAGGATAATTTAAACATCATGAACACCGATTATATGCTAAACCTAATATGTCGCCTCTGCTCGACAGTTGTCGCTTCAGATACATAGTTTCAGAGGTCTCAAAGGATTCAAATAGAAGGCCTAAGCCACCTTAATTGAAACCCCAGTGTTACGTAGGATAAGAAGCTACTGGTCATGGTGGTATTACCGTAAGTCTGGGCTGAGAGGGATTTTCAAGATAAATGCAATTGAATATTAGATTGATACTGAAAGAGGAACCGTTTTATGGTCGGAGGCTCACAAGAAAGTTTCGGCGAACCGAAAAGGAGATCGACCCCGCCTCCAAAGACTTACCCATCGTGCAGGATGGCTGCAGCAGATTGATGCCTCAGTGCTGGGCCCAGCCAGGTATTAATGCGCATCGATTGCTGTAATTCGATATGCTTCTGTGCAATTGAAGAAGCATGAAATTAATTATCCACACGCACTGAAGCCATACCAGAGTATTTCGGCCTCTACATATGGAGTGCATTATTTATATGGAGGCCCTGCAGGGATTTTTTGCAGATCATAAGAGTCAGAGTATCCGCTTACGTTAAGGAACCAAAATACGAGACACAGAGATGACTAAACTGATCAAGGATTATGAACAACATTGAATATCATCTCGGGAAAGGCGAACGGGCAGATATGCCTAGTAGAAGACCCACAGAGTTCCTATCACACGTGGAGGGCTGCATCTTCCTCACTCATGTGACCGAGGTCCTTCGTGAGACTGAACCCGACGGTGATTCTGAGTTAATCGGCACTACATTTCACGTATCGTCTCCGTGATTGATACAGTGATTGTGAGCGCCTGACTTGGTATCTACGTATAGTGAAGCTGAGAGGTGAAGCAGAGTTCGGGCACGAGGGGATTTGTCATCGAGAGAGGATGGCACCGTGGGGTCAGCGGGACGTAGTCAGGTGTAAATTCTGGATGAAAGGATGGAGAGAGATTATGGAGGAAGCCCATTCCTCCGCTTATGCATCCGGAAGATAAAGATGTAATTACACCCTAAAGGAACACTACCGGTGAAGGGTATGAAGAGGATATCGCAGAGTTCATTCCGCATGTCTCACATGTCGAAGGTGAAAGCCAACATCAAGCCCGTGTGACTACGCCACCCGATTCCTCGCAATGGGAGAGAATCACTATGGATTTTGTGGGTAGACTTCCACGCTGTCGAAATGGCCATGATACGATACTGGGTGATCAGAGACGCACTACCAAATCACCATTTCCTACCTATCAAGAATAGTGATTCATCGATGTCAGCCCAATTATACGCTAGAGAGATTATCGACCGTACGGTACGCCGCCCATCAAGCTTCGCATGATCCCAAGTTTACCTCACGGCTGGGTCTGGGCGACAAAATGCCCCGCACTAAATCGCATTTCAAGACGGCTTTTCATCCACGTACTGGGATGGCCAATCCGAGAGAACTATACGTATTCTTGTGAGGATAAGGCTAGTGGGCATGGTTGGAGTTTGTGAGGAGTCGACACCCATCTACCCCAGCAGTTTCAGATACACAATAAAGTATCGTGCCAAGATAGCGGCGGGCCCCTTACGAGGCTCTTTATGGACGGAAATGTCGAACTCCGGCCCGCTGGGACGAGGCAGGTGAAAGGAAACAATAGCAGAGGTCCCGAAATTGTCCAAATGACTCCAGGATAAGATCAAAGTTATGCGATAGACTAAAAATTGCACAAAACCGATGCCAGTAGTGCTATGCGGACAATCGCCGTAGGGACCTAGAGTTCGGTGCGGGATAGTGTGCTTTGAGATTTCCCATGGAAGGGCGTATCAAGATTCGGGGAACGGGAAGCCGAAAGTCCACGTGATACTTGGACCATACAGGTGATTGTTGGAAAGGATCAGAAGGCATATCGACGACAGTTATCCACCGGGACATCGTATTCACGATGTGTTCCATGTTTCTATGCTCCGCAAGTACATATCGTGACCCCTTCACATGTATCGACAGAGTTAAACTGAAATGGCAAGAGAATTTGACATAAGAAGAGGAACCAGTGCAGATCCTCGACGTCGAGAGCAAGTTCTGAGCAACAAGACTATTCCGCTGGTGAAGGTATTTGTGGAGGGGAGTCATACAATGTAGAAGCTACTGGGGAGCCGCAGGCTCGATGCGCCTGGCCATTACCTCAATTATTCAATGAGGACATTTTCTCTTTCCTTTCTTTCGAGTATTTATTCATTTCGAGGACGAAATGTTCTAAGGTGGGAGGATTTTCAGAATCACTGGCCCCGAGAGAGTGTACGCGACATGATACCGTAGGGCGTATACGAGCACTAAGTGTTACATCAGAATATCCCTGGCATTTAAATTAGGAAATTATAAAACGAGACCCTAATTTATATTGAAGCCAAGGGTAAATATGTAATTTACCACTGGCGACCTAATGTCATAAAAGGAAAAGACTAGGGTTAATATATGAAATGTTTAAAAAGGAAATGTAAATAGAAGAAGTTATGGGATTCGAGGCAATTAGAGAAAGTTGGAATATAAATAGAAGAGAAATGGGGGACCAAGATGCAATTAGAGAAAATTAACCCAAAAATGGGTTTTTGGAAGGCCAAACAAGGCCTTAGCAAAACATGGATTTAAAGACCAAAATCGTCTCATTCGAGAGGAGAACAAACGTGAAGGGGGAAAAGAAGAGAAGAGGAAGAGGAAGAAGAAGTTAAGAGAAGAAGAGAAGGAGGGAGACTGCCAAGGTATGGAACTGGATTTTTGTAATGAAATCCAACCTTGATTATGGATTCTACGAGATTTGGCATGGATTTTGGGGCTTGTGCTGATGATTATCTTATTCTAAATCTAGGTTTTTATAGAATTGTATCCTAAACTTAGATTTCTGAAATTAAGGTCGGTTAAATCCACAAGGAACAAGATAAGTATGGAATCCTCCCTATTGGCCGTGATTCATGGTTGTAGCCCAAGGAAATCGAGTTAGGCTTAGAACAAACCTTTAACAGTTCCGTGTTTCGTTTGTATACGGGTCATAACTCATTACTAGGTGTCAACGTCAGTTACAAATCTGCACGTTAAACGCGTGACGTGAAAACATGTAAAACCCGCATACCCACACGCTTAATAAACGTAAAAATCGCTAATCGAACACGAACCGCTTAATAAATCCGTAACACGACATGACTCGCTTAACACGCCTAATTTTAAACCCGTCGGGTCGGGTCACGGAAGTTAACACGATAAACTACCTATTTGACCCATTTACCGTTTACCAATTCGTCAATTCCATTTAACACGCTTAAAACCACTCGCTTAACCATTTACCCGCTTATTTAAAAATGATTAATTTTTTTAAAAAAATATTAATTTATTAATTTTATTTAAATCCGTAAACTGTTATAAACTGGGTTAGTATGTTCGATCTAACACGACCGCTATTAAACGTGAAAGCAACCGTTGACCTGCGATTATCCGAACTCCTGCGAGTTCACTCAAACCCGCTTTTAATCACGGTTAATCGGTTTGCTAATCGTGGTCGTGTTGAATTTGACAGCCTACATATTAAGCAATGGTATCGGGAGAAATTCATGGAAAGGTTTTGAAAGAAGATAAGTAGTGAAAGAGGATTTGAACAGAAATGTATGTCAAGATGAATATGAAAATGGTTTTGAAGTGTATATGGACTATAGAGTTGAATTTGATGGAAAAATATGAAAAAAATGCAGCAAGCCTACATTCCGGGCATTTTTGAGCAAATTTCAGACAGAAATGCTCCGCTTTCTATTTCGACCAGTTTTTGTATTTAGCCATAACTTTCTCGCATTTCATCCGACGGAGCCGATTCAAGCTGATAATTAAACTAGACTTCGGCGGGCAACTAAACATCCAGAAATAGGCATTGTCGACCCTGATTCTATGTGGCCCAAAAATTCATTCAAAGTAGGGCCATGTTCAAGCCACCGTTCACTTTTGAACATAGATTAGCCCGTTGTTTTGGACGTGAAGTGAGTTTCTGGGTGTCTGGACAGTGATTCCACTGAGAAGAACCTTACCTTAGTTTCAAAAGAGAGCAAAGAACTAGTGTCAAATATGGAGTTAAGACATTGAAAATGGGTATTTCAAACAGTCCCCGAGTGTAAAATCTGGTGAGGTATTAAGTGTCATTTTGAAGAAAAGGGTAATTTGGTCATTTGGTTATGATTTTTAAGTGTGCTGTGTCGAGATTTAAGTGAATGTGATGTGGTTATGAAATGAATGTTTATGGATTAAATGGAAGTTATGGTTAATGGTTACCAGGGTTTTTCAAAATGAAAAAGACTATCTGATTCCGAAATCAGAATTCGACGAGAAGCAAAGATTGAGCGCGAACTCATGAAAGTGTAAAAATGATGTTTAAAATTGAGTTTTAAAAGTGAATGATTTTGATGTTAAAAATGAAAAGTTTAATGTAAATGTTTATATCGCTTAAATGAAAAGTTTTAGATGTAAATGAAAATTTAGTGTATGATGTTTATCTTACATCAATATATATATTTATATTAAATTATATATGTATGCATATGTTAAGGCATTATGAAAGTTTAAAAAATGTGTAAAAATGCATATGTATATTTGCATATATATATGAGTTTTCTGCGATAGCAAATGATTTAAATCGATTTATAAAACTTGAGCTTGATAAATGTTTTATCGATGGTTACCTCTAACCCCATATGATCATATGACTGATATCACTGGCAAATTTTGCCGTAAGGATTTAGAGGGTAAAGTTATAGGTTACTAACCGGCGGCGACTCGTGCCGGCTCTGCAGAATATCCTACACGTGATAAGGCGCGAGGACTGGAACCCATGCAAAGCGTGAGTTCTCTCAGCCGTAGCGTTGATTATGATCGAAGGGACTGGTCCCTCACCGTTAGTACTTAAACTGCTCTGTGTTTATCCCTCGTTCCATCGCAGTTAAAGAAAGAAAGTTTAAGGCATAAATGGATTTTTAATTGTATAAAAGAAAGTTTAAGGCATAAATGATTTTTAATTGTATAAGTATGTAATTACTTTGAAAAGAAAGTTTAAGGTATAATGTGATTTTAATGTGAGCAAGTATATTACTTTGTGATATGATCAAAATGTTATCTTAATGAAAATGTACACTCACTCGGGCTCCTTTAGCTCATTCTTTCCATATGTTTCAAAACATTTCAGAACCGAGACAGTGCGCCTAGTACCTCCCGTGGCAAAGGAGCTGAGCCATCGATGAGACGACGCATGTGAACTGCATTGTATAAATAGTTTGCATATTTTATATGTCAAATAATTTGTCATGTATATGCATATAGTGGATATATTTTGAAAAGGAACTACTTTGAAAGGCTTACTTTATGAATGCATTTCGCTTCCAAGCTTTTATAAAACTGCATAGAATTGAAGGAGTTTTTTGAATGTTTTGATGATTGAAATGAATAAATGTATATATATATTGTGTTGATCGAGTCAGGACGAGGAGAGTCCTACAAACTAAGTTGAAAATTTGAAGATTAGAAGCGCTTTTAAATGCTTATGTAGGTATTTGTAAATTTGGGAAAGTCCAAAACGTAGGAAACTCGTAGATTTTTCGAAAAATCTAAGTGTTTGAAAAAGAAAAAAAAATCTACCACTCGCTTCCGCATTATTTTCTAAAGATATGTTAGCGATCAGAGCGGGTTCGCTTCCACGGATTTTATTTGATGGTTTTGAGGAAAAGTTTATATATCCATTGAGTGCCGGAGGTCCCTCGGGTTCATGAGGCCTAATATATGCATACATATATAATTTAATATAAATATATATACTGACAAAGATAAACATGTACATTAAATTTTTCATTACATCAAAACTTTTCATTTAGGCAATATAAACATTTACATTAAACTTTTCATTTTAACATCAAAATCATTCACTTTTAAAACTCAATTTGCAAAACATCATTTTCACACTCGCGCCACTCCGCTCAATCTGCTTGCTTCTCGTCTCGACCCCTTGCTTTCCCATCCGATAGTCTTTTCTACCTTTTCAAGAAACCACACCTGTCCATTAACCATGTCCTCCATCATCCATCATACACATTCATTTTCACCCAACCACATCACATTCACTTAAATCTCATTTAACCACACTTAAAAATACGCAACCAAGGAAATGACCAAATTACCCTTTTCTTTACAAAATGACCTTAATGCCCTCTACCGATTTTACACTGGACGTTTGAATACCCATTTTTCAATGTCTTAACCCATATTTGATAATTAGTTCTTTATATCTGAAACCATACAATATATGGTTCTTCCAATTGAATCACCCAAATCGAGCACCGAAATCACTTTACGTTCCAAAACAACCGGCTAATCTATGTTCAAAACCGAACTTAATTTCGGTCAATTAATACTTCTACTTTCAATGAAGCCAGCCTACATAGAATCAGAATTCGACAATGCCTATTTCTGGATGTTTTGTTCTCCTTGAAGTCTAGCGAATTATCCACTGAACGCCCAAATCGGATAAGAAATGAGAAAGTTATGGCTAAAATACGAAAACTGGTCGTCAAAACAGAGTACTCGCATCGAGATCAAGCCCCCCAAAAATGCCTGCACGTGCCTGCATTTTTTTTTTCCTATATTTTTCCATCAAATTCATAACTCTATAGTCCATATACACTTCAAAACCATTTCATATTCATCTTGACATCTCTTTCTATTCAAATCCTCTTCACTACTTATCTTCTTCAAAACCTTTCCATGAATTTTCTCCCAATACCATTGTAATATGAGTTATGCACTCCATATACAAACCAAGCACCAAGATTTGTTAAGATTTGTTCTCTAAACCCTAACTCAATTTCCTTCCATTTAACCATGAATCCAACAACAAAGGAGTGGATTCCCATACTATCTTTGCTCGTAGGTTTAACTAACCTTAATTTTCAAAGAAATCTAAGTTTAGGATACAATTCTATAAAAACCCTAGATTTAGAGATAAGATAATCATCATACAAACCCAAAAATCCATGCCAAATCTCATAGAATCCATAATCAAGGTTAGTTTCCATACAAAAATCCAAAGTTCCATACCTTGGCTTGATCTCCCTCCTTCTCTTCTTCTCTTCTTCTTCTTCCTCTTCCTCTTCTCTTCTTTTCCCCCTTCACGTTTTGTTCTCCTCTCCAAAATGAGACCAATTTTAGTCTCAAACTCTGATGTTTTGCTAAGGCCTGAGCTGCCTTCCAAAAACCCATTTTTGGGTTAATTTTCTCTAATTGCATCTTCGTCCCCATTTCTCTTCTATTTCTGATTCCAACTTTCTCTAATTGCCTCAATCCTATAACTTCTTCTATTTACATTTCACATTTCATACATCAAACTCAGTCTTTTCCTTTTATGACCACTAGGTCCTCAAGTGGTAATTACATATTTACCCTTGACTTTGTATTATAAAATTCGGCCCTCGTTTATAATTTCTAATTTCACCTGATATTACAATGTAACACTTAGTGTCAGATATCGCCCTACAAGATTTCCGTGGATCGCACACTTTCGACGGCTATAAGCTCCGGGCCGTTTCACCACAATAAGGCCCATCGAGTAATGGATCCTAGAGATCATGGTACTCACACCTACAATTTTTTTCTATCTGTCTAATGTAAGATTAATATACAAAACTTCTTTCAATTACTATCATCGCTTCTTCCATGAAAAGAACTTCATGACTTATGGACCTTCTACATCCACGCAACATTGCTTCGTCACATTTTTACCCAATGTGAAAAATTCTCCACTACTACCCCCCTATGTGTCCATGTCATGTCTCGCCCAAGCAGTGGTTGATCATCTCTAACCAACTACTACCGATCACTTTGGTAAAGTTTACAAGAACTTGACTAAAACCAATGGGTCCGCTGACCAACCGTTAACCGCGAAAAACATGTGATAGTCGAGTAACTTGATGAGCTCATCACAGGTCCTCTTACCTGACCCATAATTTAACAAAAATCGGATAGAGTCTCATTTGTACGGGGAGCTCTACCAAAAATACAACTTGTACAAAACATAGTAACATGACCTATCCGAGGCCTAATATAATACAATGATATCACCGGGTTCACTTATGAGTAAAAATGACCACACATGGTCCATTTATCCATGTTCATTTAAACATAAAATATATTTAAAATAAATACATAAGAATTTAATTACAATTCTTTCTACACAAAATACAAGCTATAACTAGTTTATTCCAAAGATTCCTTACAAAAATGAATACAAAGCCACAATCTCCGCTTTCTTCACAACCGCGCCGAGGAGCACCGTGCATCTGCATTCCCCTCAGACCAAACGGGGGTCCCATAAATGGGCGAGCTACGCCCAGCAGCAAACTTCCTAAGGCGGCCACTCTACCTAAGTGCACATGCAATGGTCATGTTTACAATTCACATTCACATTCCAAGTAAAAACATGCAATTTCTACTATGAAATCCTACATGCTATGAAATGAGATGAGACTAAATCATGTACCATGCACTCGAGTCCTTACCAACTTCCTCTTACTCGAGCCCTTACCGACTCCTACCACACCATGTGATGTCAAGGTGATAAACTTATCATTTGTGTATTTATATCCAATAATCATTTACAAACAAAATTCATTTGTTTTTCAAACCAAAAGATTTTTGGATGTTACAGCTCAATGATCATTATATTCAAAATCATGAGCCTTGCAGACACTTCAGGGTCTCACCACAGTTTCACAAGCCTTCCTATACTAATGCTTTCACTGCTAAACACAGTGTATAATCACAAAATTAACCGTAAGCCACCAGGGAGTATCTATCCCTACTTCCTGTTACTCGACACATATTTTCATTTTCCGTTTCCATTTTAACCATACGACTCTATTGGACATTGTCCTACCATGCCGAGCCCACCATCAAACACCAAACGTAATGTTGATTATAACCATGCACTCACAATCTACGCCATGCGATGTTCCCAGGCATAAACGCAACGCGACGCGCCATCGCATGCCATACCATGTCACATATGATGAATGCTATATGGACAATTCTACTCATGCATATCTATGCATCGCGATAACACACGAATCAACACAAAATTTCCAAACGATCATATACCACAAGTTAACATATTTGCACACATACATCACATCAAGTTATCACCAATCATAATGATGATAAATGATCCTCTAGGCCAAATTGTGACGTAACATTGCCACAAATAGCTTCACAAACAACATGCAATGGCCTTATCCATACACAAACTCATCACATGTCAATACATTAGGACAAACATATTGACCTCCAATCAATTACCACTAAGCATGTCACTCAAACTCAAACAATGACAACTTGATCCTCAAGACCAGTTGTGGCATAGAAATGCCCCAAAACATTCCACACAACAAGCCATAATAGGACTACGTATCATTTCCGAACTTAAGGAACCACTCTAACAAATCAAAACTGGACACAAACCATTAAACAACCGTGCTGTAGTACCGGAAATGGACCATAACTTGAGTTGTACAGAACAATTTCGTGATTCCAAAATCCTACATCAATTTTATGATGCAACTATAATTTTCATGGAGAACACTAGGTCCAAATTCACTTTTTCCCAACTTAAATCACCCCAAAACTCCGGACACAAACAATTAACAGCCTAAGCTATGACAATTCTTGAAATTAAATGGATCATAACTTGAGCTATAGAGGTCCAATTTGGGTAATTCAAAAGTCTAACCTCAAGTTCACAACTTCAGCTACAATTTTCATGCAGGACACTAGTCCAAATTACCTCTTTTTCTCTACCGAAAATCAGTCCCAAAACCCGAACACAAACAGTTAATAGCCTAAGCTATGACAATTTCAGAAATTAAATGGACCATAACTTGAGCTATCGAGGTTTAATTTGGATAATTCAAAAGCCTAACTTCAAGTTCACAACTTCAGCTACAATTGTCATGCAGGACACTAGTCCAAATTACCTTTTTTTCTTTATCGAAAATCAGTCCCAAAACCTGACACAAATGAAGCACACCCTAAGCTGTGACAATTCTCGAAATTAAATGGACCATAACTTGAGCTATAGAGGTCCAATTTGTGTAATTCAAAAGCCTAACATCAAGTTCTCAGATAGAGCTACAATTTCCTTGAGGGATACTAGTCTAAATTATCCCTTTTTCTAATCGAAAATCAGCCCCAAATACTGTACATCATAAAGGGTCAAAATAGGGCACTATTATCATAACTCATTATTTTGCCAAACAACCCCTATAATGGAAAATAAACCAAAGTAGGAAGAATCACTACTTCTTGGAGCAAAGACAAAGCCTTTGAAAGTCCCAGACAATCTCTAAACCCACTTATCTTCCCGAACTCGGAATCTCAAACAAATCCTTTATTTCCTGCATCCCACGCATGTTTCATTTGCCGAGTAGATGAACTTAGTTCTGGGCTCGATGAAAACCGAAAGCAAATGAGCTCGTAGATTGTGTAGAGAGAGAGAAGTCGTGTTTCTTTACTCTCTCTTGTCCTTTTCACTTTCTCGTACACAAAGTGTAAGAAAATGAGCTTTCTTTTCCTCATCCCCGCTTTGGGCTCTCTTTTGCTCTAACTCACTTAAGTCGGGACATGTGGCCCATGTCGCGCCATGTGTCCACAACCCGCTTCTCGGTCTGCTACCAAACAATTTATATTTTCATCTCGCTCAAGTTCAATTTATTTAAAATGAATTACTCTTTGTATATGCATTCATGTTCATTAGGTTCGGAGTAGATAATATCTAACGTCAACATGTTGATGTATATTTTTTTTTATCAGATCATGAGATGTCTTGAGCTGGTTGTGCATACACAAAATGCATCTTTAAGTCATATCATATTCAGACTAATTCTCATATGAGTCATAATGGACCATAAAAATGGTAAAACTCTATCACATAACACAACTATATTTATAAGGCTTGAACTCGAAACTACTTGATTAAACTATGAGAGACCTTATTATCTCACCCACATGTTCGGTGGTAACATGTTAATGTATTTTCCTACGATAATTATAACATATGATATACATCAAGTAATAAATATTAACTAGATTTAGTTTAAAGTAATATGAAAATAAAAAAATATCATCGACACATGTAAAGAGATGATTGAGGTATTTCCTAATTTTACTAGTGGTCTTAAGTTCGAACTTTAAAAATATAATTATGTTATATAATAGAGTTTTATCAGAGCCCTAGGTTCAGATAAAAAATGGGGTATAAATGATAGGATTACAATGCTTAGATTTCTTTTGTTTAAAAGTAGATAACAAAATTCAAAGACATAAAGAAAATAATATTATTTTATTTAAGAAATAAAATAAGAATAAATTATCCAAAAATTACAGAGGATAATATTGAAGTTTATGACTTAGAACAATTTGATCTGAATCTTTTGAACTAATGGGGAATAACATGAAGCTATACGAAAGATGCGATTATAATATAAGCATGATAGATTTAGCGATAATATGAAACATAGAAGAATTTAAAACAGAAATAACAAAAGCAGTTATAAACCTAACACAAAATCATATTGAGTATCATATTGAAGAGTGCAGCAGTACAAGAATTTGATAGAAACGATTAGATTATTATAATATAAAGTATTTTAGAAAATTTGGAGATAAAATCAATTAAAATAGTAAAAAGCAAATAGTAATAATAAATGCAAATAGTAACCAAATAGTAAAAACTAATAATAAAAAACAAAGTAGTCAAATATTGTAAGAGTTAAAGAACGTGTGAATTAAAGCTTATTGATAGTGAAATCCACCTAACAAATTAAACAATAAAATTCCAAGTTCAATTGATAACGAAAGGTTGAATCATGAAGATAATAAGTGAAAATGATGATTATGATCCTAATGACATAAGTAATAAGCCTTAACCTATTACAAGCTGATTCTTAACATATAATTAGATATTAAAATGCTTTGTACATCTCTAAACATAAATATCTCAAGAAGAATCAATGACGATAATACAATTAAATCTCCCTCAAGAAATGAAAGAAGAAATACTAATTAAAGCAAAAATTGAAAATTTAAGGACAAAAATATACTTAATGATAATCACTTTAGATTTAAATATAGTAGATGATAATGGTGAAATTCAAGAAGCCTATAATCAAGAAGAAGATCTAAGTGAAATATTTCATAGTAATTTAAATAAAATTGGAAGTCCAAGTATAGAAATATGAGTGAAATGACAATAAAATCGTTTGTACAACAATCAATAGATAAATATTTAGAAAAAAGACAGAATTTATGTAAAGAATTTGCAATGGTATTAAGGAATGGAGCGAATAAAAACACAATATATAAAATGGATTGTAGTGTTTAGAAAATAGTTTGCCTCTCTGCATGGTGATCGAAAACATATGTAGAGACACAAATATAATACGACATAGTAAGTAATTCTGATGAATATTTACCTTTAATGTTAAGCTAGATCCGAGAAATAACAAGAAAAGTAATTTAGAAAAATAAGGCTGTGAAATGAAAAGCATCAAAATCATTAAAAACTAATAAAAGAAATAAAAACTTAAATCCAAAAGAAAAAACAAAAATTAAAATGGATTATATAATGATTGGAAAAAATTTACTTCAAAAAATAGAGTTACAAAACCTAAACAAAATGGAAGCTAAAAAAGTAGAAATATTAATAGAAGAAATATTAAGAGCTATAAAACGAATGGATATCAGATTAGAAAAAATCGAAGAAAAAATAAATAAAATAGAAAACAGGATAATAAACATAAATCTGACAAAATACTCTTATCGAGTATAGAAAAGATTCAAAATATGTAAAAGGAACAACTGGAAAAATGGTAGAACAAATAATATTTAGAAAATATCACGAAAGAACAATAAAGAAAATATTGAAAAAGGAAATTAAAGATAGAAGATTATTAGAACCCATTACCTTGAATTAGAAAAGAAAAGAAAAATAAGAAAGGAAAACA
Organism: Tetrastigma voinierianum; assembly: GCA_016808115.1. Lineage (NCBI taxonomy): Eukaryota > Viridiplantae > Streptophyta > Magnoliopsida > Vitales > Vitaceae > Tetrastigma > Tetrastigma voinierianum. The sequence continues at coordinate 1,174,157 of JAEQBH010000432.1, read as the reverse complement.
ATAAGGAAAGAAAGCTGAAAAAGATAAGGCCAAATAAGCGATAGTGAAATCGAAGATATAATGATAGAAATACAAAAAATGAATTTAAATGAAACAAAGGAGGTAAATCCTATAGGACATGTAGGAGGACCAAGTAAAATAAAGAAGAACATCAAAAACATTTTGAAACCAATATAGAGATACTAAATATGAACCCGGAAGGGTAAAAATAGAACAATTAGAAATACGGGAGTATACCTAGATATGGGTGTCAAAAGATATTAAACGATTTTAAACAAATGGTCTCAAGCAATGACATTATATTTTATGACACAAGGAACAAGTTGGGATAATAATATGAAAACCCAAATAATGATAGGAACATTAACAGGATGTGTTAGAAAATGGTGGGAAGGATTATCAGCCCCTAGTTTTAATGTTATAACAAATTATACTACTATAGCTTTTGAAAGTAGTATATTCGAAGGTGTAGATACCTTTGTTAGATACATAGTAAATGAATTCTTAGGAGAAGAATGGATGACAGACAGTGTAGAACAAAGAAGAAAAGACATAAGAGAAGCTAGAAATAGCTATCACAACTACAGATTTGTAGGATGAAATACATATATGAATATACATGCGGGTGAGAAATGAATATTATGATGCCTTTGATAGTAATATGAATATGACAAATATTATAAATACATATTATGAAAAATTGCCGAAAATGGAGTTCTTATTTCCAAGAGAATATGAAAAAATAAAAATAGAAAATCTTTTGATACTTTAGGAGCTCGAATAAAATTTTTAAAGAAAAGGTAATGATTTATGCCCAAAAAGATATGTTGTAAATGGTGCAAAATATGGAGAAAAAATATTCTGTGATAAGATAGATAACATCCCAGGAAAATGGGGGTGTAAGGAGTTTAGAAAAAGAAAATTTAGAAAACAATTAGGACAAGAAAGAAATTTACAAAATATAAAAAATTTAGAAAAGAATGGAAAAAACCATTTAAGAAATATTATAAGAAAAAATTTAATTATAAAAGACAAAATGTTACAGGAACAACATCAAAAGACAAAAGTAGATGCAAATGTTGGAAATGTGGAATTAGGACATTCTGATAATGAATGCCAAGGGAAGGGCATTTTATTGCAGGGAAAAAATAAAATGAAATTTAAAAGAAAGTATCTAAGTTTTGACATAAGTAAAGACAGGTTGGTTTATGGAGCGGCGGGTTCTGAGGCCAGAGGAAAGTGATCTGAGAATGAGTAAAGAAATAATTGTGGAAGAAGATGACATTTACGAATTTGAAGTCATTAGTACTAAGAAGATCGAAGGATATAGAATGAAAAGCACTTTTGATAATGAAAATTCTGAAAATCGAGAATCTAAACTTTTGATCTAAGCCCCAGGAAAGGTTTATTAAGCTACTTAAATAAAAGATATATGCATAGGAAATGATCCATGAATACCAAAAAATAGAAAGAAGTATAACAATCAATAAAGCTAAAGGAAATATTAAGCTTAATTTACTGACAAAAGAAACTATAAATGAAACCTTAAGTAAGATAAAAAATGACAAAATAAGAGACAAAATAAAGTATGTATACTTAGCAGGAGTACAAATAATAATAAAATCATTATTCCCTGAAAATTTAAATACTCCAATAGTACTAAGTTTACATGATAAAAGACTGATACAAACACATGAAAGCCACTTAGGTAGTATCCAGGGCAATTTAGCCTATACAAAATTAATGTTTACATGTTACCCAAAATATAACATTAATTTAGGAGACAAGGATTTTGATAACAGTCTAAGTTTATATTTTAAATTTCTAAGAAATGACTTTATGAAAGAAGGAAATAATGTAATGACAATGTATTATAGTGCTTTATATACCCTATCAAACTCAAATTATGGAAGAATTTACCAAGACAAACCCTTTATAGAAATTAGTGATGAATGTAGGGAAATTGCAGAAATAATAGAACCACAAAAGTTAGATAGAATAGAGATACCTGCAAATTACATTTTAAGCCTTGAAGATGATATTCTGAGAAAGAAAATAGTATACAAGAATTGATTTACCAGTTTAGGAAAATTCATGATAGGAAATAGTAGCGAAATAGTACACAAAGCGGAAAGTTTAGAATAAGAAAGTGCATTCACCTTTCCTAATAGAAATTATTACAATGGAGAAAGAGAGGTTGAAGAAGCCAAAATTTTAATAGATACGAGGCAGAATTTGTAATCATATCGGTGATAAATAAGTGTGAAATGATAGGAACTTTGACAAGTCAATATGTACCAAAAATTATGATGGCCAGACATTAGAATGTAATTTAAAGGTAGAAACCACTTTCTTACAGATTACAAGGAATAACCTTTCTATTAGATTGCTACAAAGATAGCAGAATGCGAGGGAAATGGACATTATGATATTCTCTTAGGAAATAGCTTCTGACGGATTGGGCTGGGTATAAGATGCCAAAAGAAGGAATAGAAATGCGCAATGAAGACATATGTATTTTTCTAGAAAGACAAAAATGAAGGAAATTACATTCCTACTATAAACATTCATAATAGTCAAAATTCTAGAAACTAAGTTATACACATGTGGATTGATAGATCTGAGGATCGGAAATAACAATATTCAAAACTTGTTAAAGAATGGGAAAATACTAATATCTCCTATAAAAGCGTATGGAGAAAAATTACAAAACAAAAGAAAATGTAAATAATGATTCAAAATAAAATCGTAAAAATAGGGAAAGTCTATCGATACAATAATATAGAATGTAGCATTTATATTAGGAAATGACTTTTACAGCAAAAGTACCGATATATCATGACTAATTTATACTATTATCACCCAAAAACACCTTGATCATTGGATAAGAGTTACTTAGAATACTAAAACCTTTTAAGATATAAACTATGATCAAAAAAGAAGCTAGAAATGAAAGCAAGAAAATCCATCCCACCATCATATTTATCATAACGAGTTGAAGATACATGTAAAAAATTGAAAGAAAATTTTAGTAATAACCCTTTAAAATATTGGGAAAAGACAAAAATCTACTGCAAATTAGAAATGATAGATCCTGATAAGATCATTAGGGTTAGACCAATGATATATTCCCAAGAAGATATAGAAGACTTTAGAATACAGATTAATGAATTAATACAATTGAATCGATAAGGAGAAGTAAAAGTCCACTTTATAGTAGCCACACTTTATGGTTAGAAAACATAGTGAAATAAAAAGGGGAAAAGCAAGAATGGTAATAAATTACAAAGTAAATAAGAATACAAAATTTGATGGATACTATATCCCAAATAAAGAAATATTAATAAATTTGGCAAGAGGAAAAAATTATTATAGTAAGTTTGATTGAAAATCAGGATTTTGGATTAAAATGGATAATAATAGTATACCTATTACGACTTTGAAATGCCTTTCAGAATTCGGTATGAATGGATAGTAATGCCTTTTGGATAGAAAAAATGCTCCTGCTTCCAAGAAAATGGATAAAATATTCTACGATTATTCATCATTCATAATAGTTTTATATTGATGACATGTTAATGCATTACGATAAAATGAAGAAGATCATGAAAACATTTAGATATATTTATAACACTCTGTAAAGACCATGGTATAATTCTTTCGGAAAAGAAAGTTGAAATCAAGAAAAAAATAGAATTTCTAGGAATGATTATAGATTCTAAAGGAATAAAATTCTGATCACATATAAGTAGAAAAATAAAAGATTTCACTGATGAATTACGAACTAAAATGATACAAAAATTCTTAGGATGTTTAAACTACTCCCTCATTTTGATTTTATAAAAGATTTAGGTAAAAAGAAAGACATGGTACAAAAATTGTTAACTAAGAAAAACCAAACGGGATGGAATGAAAAACATACCATGATAGTTAAAATTAAAAATATAATTCAAATTTTCAACTAAATTACATACTATTGAAAATGACAATTTGATGTACAACGGATACTTGGATAATATTGGTAATTTATTTTGAAAACGATTTAGGAGAAATAATCGTTATGCAAGTGGTACCTTTAATAATAATCAAATTAATTATGATATCAATGAAAAAGAGTTACTTGCAATAATAAAAGGAATCGATAAATTTGAAATATTCTTATTCTGAAACCTTTATTATAGAAATGATAATACTTTCGAGTTAGGATTCTATTCCTCCCAGGAAAAAAGAATTACAACGACTGAGAGGATTTATCTAGATGGCAAACTCTTCTTAGTTATTATAATTTTTAAAATTGTTCATGAAGAGTCATGACCGATTTTCTTGCGGGCTTTTGACGAATGTTGAATAACATGGAAAGAAATGAGAGAAATTGCCACTAGGCATGGAAGGAATGAACACTGATTTAGGAAAATTCTAGTGATCTTTATTTGATTGAAGAAAAAAATTATCAATTTACAAAAAGATATGATGATATAAGATCTAAATCATATATTTCCCAAAATATCCTTGAAAAATGTTTTGTATTGGGTGAAATAATAGGCAGGGATGATGATGTTTGCCGGCCTGCGGGTATTTAAGAACATGGTAGGCCCCAGGATATCTGAGTCCCATTCGAAAAGCCAGGGCAACGGCAAATGCGATAACATAAGGGCAGGAGATATATCCTTGTCTAAAGCAAAAATATCTCAAAATTTTCGGGATATACTATGCTCTGAAAAGGATAAAAGCACAGATAATAACGGTCTTGTAAAGAAAAAGTCTCTGAGTGGAATGCGGTCCCTCGAAAGGACAAACTCCTCAAAAGGAAAATTACGATGATATCCTCTTTTTCGAGGAGGAAAAAAACGGAAAATATAAATACATGCTTGTTTTATCTTTGTGCGGCTGTAGGAGAGAAATGTTGACTTTCTCTGAATTCATTATAACAGCTTTAATGGTGATGGGTACCGGACTTCCATGAGTCGTTATACCCGAGGATAATAATCACAAAGACAGACCCCTCATTCATTCAGATGCCATGGATTTGGTTTGTTGGCCAGAATCTATTTGAGTCCAAATTGTGGAGAAATGCTGATGATACTCTTAGAGTCAGTTATGCAAAATGACGAGGTCATCAAAGTTTTATATAAAATTATTCACCTATTAGTCAGACTACAATGAAGACATTGGGGTGTGCCACAAAGCTATCATCTCATACTGTGAAATGCGGTAGGAATCCGATTTCGAGATAAATGAGATCAAACCTAAAAAACAGGGATATTATAACGGCTGATAGACGAGGAAACGAGGAAACGAGGATAAAAGGCGTAGCAGTGAGATGGCAGATTTGAAGAAAAAGAATTGCTCAGTCCACTGCGCGACAAACAACTAGATGATAGTCCTAGGTGATGGAAAAGCCGGGGACAGAGAATGATAACAGATAAGATTAATGAGATTTACAGATCAGCGATGCCGGCCTAGCGAATGACAGTAAATGATAAAATTCATAAAGGACAAAAAGTGACGAGTGAAGGTTGGATAACCCTTGGGAAAAGATGTAATCCCAATGAGCCAAGTGGCTGACGAGGACATATCTGCCGCACTATGATGTAAATGACAAGTCAAATGTAATGGCAATTTAGAAGTAAAAGTGATTAGAAAATGCGACCCTTATAATTGTAAGCGTTCTTGAGCGGTGGAGAAATAATAATGAGAGTATAGAATCTGCATCATGTGAGACCATAAAGGAGAAGAAGTGAAAGGAAATAAGACGGTGACAGAATGATGTGAAATTTCAAAATGACAAGGCTGGAAGAAAAAGGAGAAGAAAAATAATGAAGGCAGACGTGGAATATGCGGAGCACCATGCGATATAGAAGAGATAGAGAGAATCAGAAGCGATTGGAGGTTCTCATCTATAAATCTTAGAAGAACTCTCATTGAAAAATAATCGAAAGCAATATCTGTGTATCAAATATTTGTAATGGAGGCTAAGCTACCCTTAGAGAAGCATGTAAGATAGGAGAGTTATTTCAATGAAATAAAAATTCGAAAATTTCCTCGAGATATTTTTATGTGTGTCATTCATAAATTGAGTGTCTTTGATCTTGACTTGTCTAAGTCTGCATTGAGCGGGAAGGCGTTTAGGGAAGAAGGGATTCTTTGTCGGTAAGATACGAGTCCTTTGGATTGCTTAAATATAACGGTGGCGAGGAGATTGAGGTTATTTTATTATTTTAAAACTCTTATGCATATAAGTATTCTCTAGTGTATCAATTTCATCCAATTTGTATTAGTTTTATTGTGTTCCACGATTTACCCTCTGTGAGTTTATAGAGCCTTAAGGCTCGTAGAGGGTAATCGATGGAACTGCAAAACATCTGAAACCAAATGAGTGATGATTAAAATATGCGAATAGAGATTTTAAAATATGTGTCTCGATTATATGAAACGATCGGTGACTGCTAAATATATGCAGACGGCACAGCAACTAACGGCGACATCAGGCACTCAGCTGTAGTAGTCGTCACCGCGCAAGATGATTTGAAATTTTATTTCATTAAATAACTACTACATACACATACAATATCTCCATTAAATATTGATCTCACGAAATGGATTAACTAGTGTTCTGATGAAATTGACTAGCCTGAGAGAACACTCACTTTATTTCAATTCTCTATCTCTTCTTATCGTGTATGTTCTTCCGGATATTTACTGCATGTATCTGCTGCTATTATTTCTCCTTTTTCTATGATTATCTTTGAAGTACAAACTGTCAATCAAACAGCCTAACATATTCTTTGTCATGATGAAGATTTGTTTGTCTCATTGACCATTTGCTATGTGAAAACTGGGACCCCCACGACCACAGTGGTGGCACCACCCCAGGCTGTCGTGCATTGACTTGTCGACCACGTGGCGGGGCATGTGCTATCAGAGCTGCTATTCAGGGATTACATGCCCAGCTCCTTTCAGCAGCTACTGTCCCTTTTTGCCTGAGCACGTGACAGCTGCATTTTGTCGTTGCCCAGGCGGCGTCGGTGATCCGGCTCGTGTCTTATCTGTTATCTCTGTCCCAGCTTTCATCACTGCAAATATCATCGATTGTTTGTCGCGCATTTAATATTCTTTTCTTCAAACTCCGGCAACACGGCTTTCTGTCTCTCATATCGTACTGTTCTGACTTTGATTTGTCATTTATACAATGCAATTCACCAGCTACTGGCTTTGTATGAAACTTTATTAACACCCAATCTTCGTACAATACAGACTAATATAGTGAAACTAATTTTATATAAAAAACACATTTCGCTCATTTATGTATCATTCTCATGATGATTTTATAGACCGATTAATATACGCACCAAATATGTAGATGATGAAATTATCTTTGTGGTGTATCGCTGAATAAATGAACTTCGATGAAGTACGTAGCTACCATCATAGAGGAACGTATAAATAATTGAAGAGGATATTTTCTCCACATGTCGAGCAGGCCTGAAATGAAGATGTGACTATATTTTACTGTTTTTCCTACGGAGAAAAAGAAGGATCATCAGAATTTACTCTCTTTGAAGAGTTTGTCTTTGAACTGATATCTTTACAGTAACAGGCACGAGATATCTGTTTTGCAGCCACGCTTTTAAGCTGAAGGATAACTCTGTCTTATGTTATCGGCTTCTTGTTGCTGGCACGATGGCATTGCTGACCTCTCGCGGCATCGTCCTTTATTATTTCGCGTCTTCAACATTTTCGAAGAGACATTACGAGGAAATATATGATTTGGGTCTTGCTATGTTCGACTCTTTGTAAATTGACAATTTTCTTCGATTGAAACAAGATCGTATAATGCACTACGAAATCATGTTCGTGTGGCTAATGATATTCAACATTCTGCTAGTCTTAGCAGCAGGTACGAACAGTATAACTTAACTAAGAAAGGATTTGCCTAAATAACTAACTTATACTCTTTTGTATTGCCACAGCAATATAAATTTACATAAACAATATATTTGAAACTATGAATTCACTATTATTGCAAATAACTACTTTTCGTATTATTAATTGGTGTGTCAAAACTATCTAAATACATTTTCCATATATATTGCCAATAATGTTAAGCAGATTTGAAAACTGAGCATATATTTTAATATCTTCCAACTATCATGGTATGTTTCATTCCATCTGCAATTTTCTTAATTGGCAATTTTTATATTCTATAACTCTTTTAGTAAATCTTTATCGAAGGAAATGTTAAACATCTAAGTACAGTATCATTCACACAGTTATAATTCATAAATAACACATTTTAGGCTTACTCTCAAACTTTGTATTATTTGAAAATACATAATAGAGCTAAGAAATTCTATTTCTGTGTTTCAACTTTTTAACGCTACGAAACTACCTACATGTCTACAGCCCATAATACTATCTAAATATTTTCATATTCTTCTTCATTAACTAACATGTCTATCAATATAAACAATATGAATGTAATAGAAAAACTATTATCCATTTTCTGAAAACGAGAGCTGTGCTCAAACATACTATCATTCATAACATTTACTAAAGTAGTACTTAAAAAACCGAAATGATTTCTAATCAAGCACTATAACTCAATTTTTTTCTCTTCTTGTAATATTTCTAACATTTGAGGATATATCTAATAAATATTTGTAATTCTTATTAAAAGCAACAGCAATTTGTACCGTTCACTTTTATCTACTTAGATAGAGCTTCACTATATGTATCATTAATTCATTGATACATATTCCTATACATAATAACTGTGAGTATGTTGGTCTAGCCTTATGATCTTTACAATAAATCTATTTTGACAACTTTCCCGATGACACAGGGTTATTACTAAAATTTTCAATTCAACCACATGTATCTGTGTATTATAGGTTATAGATATATTTATTTCTGTTCTCTCATAGACTATCTTAAGAATTTTAATAAACAAAGCATATCAATGTCTAGTGTTCACAATATATGTACTAAGTGACTGTTGATATAGAGCCCAGCTTGTAAAAGATATTTCTATTCTGGAAGTTTACAGTACATAACAATCTAATGATGATTCTGTTTTCTGGGCTGTACAGTCATTATTCTGCATTTTATATTTTGTATTTTTCTTAACTCATTGGAGATGTGTGTACACGATCTGTCATCGGCTCCTGATGTATAACAAATTTTATTATGGCTTTTCTGAGGCTTTCACTTTAATTTATCTCTGAAAAACCATGTAATCTTTCATTGTGTTTCTATTCCTTCTTTGTGATCTTATATTATGCAATACGTAAAGCTTCTAAGGAAATGTCATAATATCATTTCACCTGTTTGTCTACTAAGGGTGACTTCTGTAATGTAGGTATTTCTACCTTTAGAAATGGTGTGTTTTGACAATCACTATTTTGAACATATCAGACGTCAAAAGTTCTAATATTCACATGGTGCTGATGCAGTAACCTCTGTATCATAAAATTTTGAGGACAACTCTGCTCTCATTAATAATAATTTAAACTACACTCAGGAAGGTGATACTCTTCTGCATTCAACAGGAAACCTTACTATTTACATTTGCTTCTGTCAAAGAGGGCTACTGCAAATACAGATAAATCAGAATCATCTTCGAAGGCTTAAAATGTGATTTGCAAGTTAATACTAGCTTTTATTGATTCTATTGCACGAAATTTCCGTTAAATCATGAGCTACATAAAGAGGACAATCTGTGAAGTATTATATCACGATATGAGCCCGTATTTTCCTTCAACTTTCATAAGTCATTTCTAGAGAATTTAAAGTATAAACTAGGCTGTTATCACGCAATGTTGTATTTTGGGTAACACAATGTAAACTAAACATACCTAAGTAACTTTCATCTTGTTTGCTCCTCAGATCTTTATCTGTAACTGAACACTATAAGGTAGCCAAAATCTAAGAGAATATGAGTACTATCAATCATGACTCTACCTTTTGTGTCATTTTGCTCTTGCACCAAGGATTTGCATTTATGAGACTTTGACAGATAGTCAAGCAATATTTCAAGCAACACATTGACATTATACTTCTTCTGTTGCAACATATATTGGCAACAAACAACTCTCTGAGAACTTTGGAATATAAGGGATTTACAGACTGCAACAATTTGTCAAAGTGCTCAATAACGATGTTTCATGAACACTGCGGTCGAAATGTCGTCTTCTTTCACAGTATTTCTTTAACGTACGTATCACTTACGATCGAAACCTGTTGATAAATTTTATATAAACTCATATATTCATATCAAAAGCAGGATACTGCAAATCTTCGCCTTATTTTCTCCCATGTGCAAATGTTCTTTTCCTGCTGCTTTTTGACTAAATAACATCAGTCTGTTCTCCACATTTCAACTGACCTACATCTACCCACTCTTTTGATATTGTCTACTCTTTATTGCACATGATAGACCACTCTTATGTAAATAATTTTCCATTCTTTAAATTTTATATTTGAAATTTCTTTCTTATTCTCTGTGCACTACAAACACTAACTTTTCAAACTCACTGCACCCTATATTTAAGGATATTATCTATCTTATCACGAAACTATTTTTTCTCCGTAATTTGCACCATTTAACATATCTTTAGTGCACTTAAACAAGTCTTTCTTTAAAAGTGTCGGCTCTTTAAAGTATGCGACGACCTAACACCTTTTCATATTCTTCTTGGAAAACAAGAACTTTCCATTTTCCTGATATTTCATAATATATTTGCTAACTGTGTCTGTGTACTATCAAAGGCATCATAATACTAGAGCCACTATATAAATAACATGTATTTAATCCCTAATCTAAATTATGTAAGCTATTTGCTTACACTATGTCTTTTCTTCTTTATTCTATTTGCTGTATCAGCAAAAATGTCACACCATTTCAAAAACTTTATAATGTATAATTGTTGCCTCTTGTAAAAGCAGAAACCTACAACTTTGTTATGTTCCTAATATATTTATGAGTTTTATATTGTATCCCAACTTTATTTCACTATTCAATCATAAGCTCTGTAAGACTATTTGATGCTTGACCTCTTTAACGTCCTATCTAGTATACCATTTAGTGACCGACCTGATAAAGGTCTTAGTATTGTAAGGTCTTTTGAATTTATTTTATGATCTCTATGTCTCTATAGAACACCTCCTTTGTTCATTCATTTTTGTATTTCCTATATTATATCTAGATTTCACTATAAACTGCTCATTCACCGATTTCTTCTCTTTTGACTGTTTCCTATATGTTCCCTTCTTTCTAATTCAGAGCATTGTTCAACAAATCTGGGCTTTCCTTTCAATATTCTCTTTGTGCTTTCAGGTATTTTCTGAATATGCTGACCACCATTTGTCCACAGTTGTTCCTTTACATAAATCTTACCTCTTGACTCAAATATTACTGACAGCCATTTCATGTTTGTATCTGTTTCTATTTTATTTATTTTCTTAGATTTTCATTAGATTTTATAACTAACAATGTTAATCTTTGCAAAACTTTGAAAACTTTCCATTTATTAGATTTTAACAACTCAGCACACAATTTTTAAGATAAATCATGTTCTTTAATTTTGTTTTTCTTTAAATTTCTCTTTTTATTAGTTTTTTAATGATTTTTGGATGTTTCTCACAGCTTTACTACCATAACTAATTATTTAGTCCTATGTTCATTGTATTACTTTACCTTAATAGAGTATTGTCTATATTTGAAGTTACGTATATTTTGGATCTTTATAGAAGAAGGTAGCAGACTCGCATTCCATATATATATTGTGTTTTGTCGTTCCATTTATAGAAACTTCTGAATAATGGTGCTCCAGGCCCTAGGTTGGATAGAAATAGGTATAAATGATAGGATTACAATGCTTAGATTTCTTTTGTTTAAAGAAATTGGAATAACAAAATTCAAAGACATAAAGAAAATAATATTGTTTTATTTAAGAAATAAAATAAGAATAATTCTTAAAAATTCTGGAGGGATAATATTAGAGTTTATGACTTGAAACGATTTGATACAGATCTTGGTTTTAATGGGAATGCTTGAAGCTATCACGAAAGATGCAATTTATAATAAGGCATGATAGTTAGCGATAATAGAAACATAGAAGAATTTAAAAGCAGAAATAACAAAAACGGTTATAAATCCCCAACACAAAATCATGTGAGTATCATATTGAAAGAGTGCAGTGATTGCGAAGAATTTGATAGAAACGATGGGGTGTGCTTAATATAAAAGTATTTTTAGAATTTGGAATAAAATCAAAATTAAAATAGTAAAAGCGAATAGTAATAATAATCTAATTAACTTAGCCAGTAAAAACTAATAATAAAAACTTCCAGAAGCTAGGTAAAATATTGCTTAAGAGTTAAAACGTGTGAATTAAAGCCCCTATTGATAGTGAAATCCACACAACAAATTAAGCAATAAAATTCCAAGTTCAAATTGATACTTGAAAGAGTTGAATCATGAAGATAATAAGTGAAAATGATGATTATGATCCTAATGACAGCATAGTATTAATGACCTTAACCTATTACAAAATTTGGAATTCTTAACATATAATTGAATAATAAAAACCTTTGTACATCTCTAAGCGGCAAATATCTCAAGAAGAATCAATGACGATAATACAATTAAATCTCCCTCGAAATGAAAGAAAAATACTAATTAAAGCAGGTGAAAATTTAAAGGACAAAAAACTATACTTAATGATAATCACTTTGGAATTTAAATATAATGATGATAATGGTGAAATTCGAGAAGCCTATAATCGAAGAATATCAAGTAGGAAATATTTCATAGTAATTTAAATAAAATTGGAAGTCAAATATAGAATATAGGTAAATGACAATAAAATCGTTTGTACAACAATCAATAGATAAATATTTAGAAAAACCCAATTTATGTAAAATTTTGTGATAAAATGGAACGAATAAAAACACAATATATAAAATGGTTATGGAATGTTTAGAAAATAGTTTACCTCTCTGTAAAGGCGATCAAAACGTGTAGAGAAACTACAGAAATATAATAATACTGTGTAGTAAGTAATTACGATGAATATTCCTGCTTTTAATGTTAAGGCTGATCGAAATAACAAGAAAAGTGGTAGAAAAATAAAATTTGTAGAAATGGAGAAACATCCAAAAATCATTAAAAAACTAATAAAAAGAGAAATAAAACTTAAATCCAAAAGAAAAAACAAAAATTAAAATATGGATTATATAATGATTGGAAAAATTTGTAAAAATAGATTACAAAACCTAAACAAAATGGAAGCTAAAAGTAGAAATATTAATAGAAGAAATATTAAAATTTATAAAACGAATGGATATGATTAGAAAAAAATCGAAGAAAAATAAATAAAATAGAAAACGGGGATAATAAACATAGAAATACAACAAAATACTCTTTATCAGTATAGAAAGATTCAAAATATAGTAAAAAGACAAGCTGGAAAAATGGTAGAACAAATAATATTTAGAAAATATCATGAGAAGAACGTATAAAAAAGAAAATATTGAAAAAAGGAAGTCTAGATGAAAGTTATTAGAACAATACCTTGAATTAGAAAAGAAAAGAAAAAATAAGAAGGAAAACAATAAAGGAAGCGAAAAGAATGAGCGAATAGCGATAGTGAAATCGAAGATATAATGATGAAATACAAGAAAACCAAAATTTAGCTGAAACCAAGAGATGCGTCCTATAGGACATATGGAGGACCAAATTAAAACAAAGAAGGAATATCAAACATTTAAACTCTTATTATGAAATACCTAAATATGAACCCAGAGAATCAAAAATAGAACAATTAGGAAATACAGGAGTAAACCTAGGTTTAGATTGTCAAAAAGATATTAAAAGCAGTTCAAACCAAATCAGTCTACCAAAACAATGACCATTATATTTGCATGACACAAGGAACAAGTTGGGATAATAATATGAAAACCCCGAATAATGATAGGAACGTGCAAGGATGTGTTAGAAAATGGTGGGAAGGATTAACCATTTTAGTTTTTAATGTTATAACAAATTATACTATAGCTTTGATAGTATATTGAAGGTGTAGATACCTTTGTTCAGATACATAGTAAATGAATTCTTAGGAGAGAATGGATGACGAGGCAGTGTAGAACAAGAAGAAAAGACATAAGAAGCTGAGAATAAGCTATCACAACTACAGATTTGTAGGATGAAATACATATATGAATATACATGCGAATTTAGGAAATGGTATTATGATGCCTTTGATAGTAATATGAATATGACAATATTAGCAAATACATATTATGAAAAATTACCAGGAAAATGGAGTTCTTATTTCCAAGAAGAATATGAAAAATTAAAAATAGAAAATGCTGATACTTTAGGAGCTCGAATAGAATTTTTAGAAAAAGTAATGATTTATGTACCCAAGATATGTTGTAAATGGTGCAAAATATGGAGAAAAAATAATACGTGATAAGATAGATAACATCCCAGGAAAATAGAGTGTAGGAGTTTTAGAAAAGAAAATTTAGAAAACAATTAGGACAAGAGAGGTACAAAATATAAAAATTTAGAAAAGAATGGAAAAAACCATTTAGAAATATTATAAGAAAAAATTTAATTATAAAAGACAAAATGTTCTGGAACAACGTAAAATGAAAGTAGATCTGAATGTTGGAAATGTGGAGAATTAGGACATTACGATGCTGAATGCGAAAAGAAAAAATTTATTTATATTATGGGGAGAAAATAAAGATGAAGATTTAGGAAAGTATCCTAAGTTTGATAGTGAAATAGAGTAGTGTTTATAGCGAAAATGACAACGAGTTCGACGGAAAGTGATCTGAATGAGTAAAGAAATAATTGTGGAGAGGAATGGCCAATTTTAAGATTTGAGTCATTAGTCTTAAGGAAGATCGAAGGATATAGAATGAAAGCAACGATAATAGAAAATTACGAGAGAAATCCGAAGATCTAAACTTTGATCTAAAGCCCGGAGAAGGTTTATTAAACAACAATAAAGATATATGCGTAGAATCATAATCCGTGAATACCAAAAAATAGAAAGAAGTATAACAATCAATAAGGTAAGGAAATATTAGAGCAATTTGCGACAAAAGAAACTATAAGCAAACCTTAAGTAAGATAAAAATGACAAAATAAGAGACAAAATAAAGTATGTATACTTAGCAGTACAAATAATAATAAAATCATTATTACTTTGAAAATTTAAATACTCAATGAATCTTAAGTTTACATGATAAAAGACTGAATACAAACACATGAAAGCCACTTAGGTAGTATCCAGGGCAATTTAGCCTATACAAAATTAATGTTTACATGTTACCCAAAATATAACATTAATTTAGGAGACAAGGACACGTCTTAGTCTAAGTTTATATTTTAAATTTCTAAGAAATGACTTTATGAAAAGAAAGGAAATAATGTAATGACAATGTATTATAGTATTTATATACCTATAAACTCAAATTATGGAAGAATTTTAAGACAAACCCTTTATAGAAATTAGTGATGAATGTAGGAAATTGCAGAAATAATAGAACCACAAAGAAGTTAGATAGAATAGAATGCAAATTACATTTTAAATGTGAAGATGATATTCGAAGAAAATAGTATACAAAATTGGATTTACCCAGTTTTAGGAAAATTCCTTGATAGGAAATAGTAGCGAGAAATAGTACAAGCGGAAAAGTTTTAGAATAAGAGAAGAAGTCGTTCACCTTTGCAATAGAAGAAATTGTCTGATGGAGAAAGAGAGGTTGGAAAATAAAATTTTAATAGATCTGAGTAAATTTGTAATCATATCCAGGCTGATAAGTGTGAAATGATAGGAACTTTAGTAGTCAGTATACAAAATTATGATGGTCAAAGCGTTAAAGTGTAATTTAAAGGTAGAAATACCCATAAGATTCTGAGGAATAACCTTTCTAGTAGATTGCTACAAGATAACGAGAATGCAAAGGAAATGGACATTATGATATTCTCTTAGGAAATAGCTTCTAGGCAGTTAGATAATTATAAGATCTAAGAAGGAATAGAAATACAATGAAGACATATGTATTTTCTAGAAAGACAAAATGAAGGAAATTACATTCCCTACTATGGTATTCATAATAATTAAAGATTCTGAACTAAGTTATCACAGCGTGTGGATTGATAGATACGAGGATCGGAAATATGATATTAGCTTTTTGTTAAAAGAATGGGAAAGAATACTAATATCTCCATAAAGGCGTAGCAGGAGAAAAGAAAAATTACAAAGCAAAGAAAATGTAGAAATAATGATTCAAATAAAATCGTAAAAATAGGAAAAGTCTATCAATCTGATAATATAGAATGTGACATTATATTAGGAAATGACTTTCTGACAATTCTCAATATATCAACAAGCAATTTATACTATTATCACCAAAACACCTTGTGATCATTGGATAAGAGTGCAGGGAATATAAAGCTCTTTTAAGATAAACTATGATCAAAAAGCTAGAAAATGGAGAACAGAAAAAATAAATACATCTATAACCTATAAAATAACAGTTCAAGATACATGTAAAAAATTGAAAGAAAATTTTAGTAATAACCCTTTAAAATATTGGGAAAAGACAAAAATCTACTGCAAATTAGAAATGATAGATCACGATATAAGATCATTAGGGTTAGATTGATGATATATTCCCGAGAAGATATAGAAGACTTTAGAATCTGATTAATGAATTAATAAATTGAATGATGAATGAAATAAGAAGTCCGCATAGTAGCCACACTTTATGGTTAAGAAATGAGTGAGATAAAAGGAAGCGAATGGTAATAAATTACAAAGAAGTAAATAAGAATACAAAATTTGATGGATACTATATCCCCGAATAAAGAAATATTAATAAATTTAGCGAGGAAAAATTATTATAGTAAAGTTTGATTGCAAATCGGGATTTTGGCCGATTAAAATGGATAATAATAGTATACCTATTCTGACCTTTAGTACACTGGGGTCATTATGAATGGATAGTAATGCCTTTTTAGTTCTGGAAGTATCTCAGTTTTCCAAAGAAAATGGATAAAATATTCTACGATTATTCATCATTCATAATAGTTTATATTGATGACATATTAATGACCGATATCAAAGATCTATGAAAAACATTTAGATATATTTATAACACTCTGCAAGACCATGGTATAATTCTTTGAAAGAAAGTTGAAATCAAGAAAAAAGAAATAGAATTTCTAGGAATGATTATAGATTCTAAAGGAATAAAATTACAGTCATATATAGAAAAAATAAAAGATTTCCCTGATGAATTACGAACTAAGGAAATGATACAAAAATTCTTAGGATGTTTAAACTACTCCTCTGATTTTATAAAAGATTTAGCTAAAGAAAGACAGGAATTACAAA
The DNA here is from genome assembly GCA_016808115.1 of Tetrastigma voinierianum. Classification (NCBI taxonomy): domain Eukaryota; kingdom Viridiplantae; phylum Streptophyta; class Magnoliopsida; order Vitales; family Vitaceae; genus Tetrastigma; species Tetrastigma voinierianum. The sequence goes on along the minus strand of JAEQBH010000432.1, from coordinate 1,156,740 downwards.
AATTGTTAACTAAGAAAAACTGACGAGGATGGAATGAAAAACATACCATGATAGTTAAAAGATTAAAAAATATATGTTCAAATTTGCCTAAACTAAGATTGCCTAATGAAAATGACAATTTGATATTACAAACAGATGCTTCAGATAAATATTGAAGTAATTTATTTTGTGAACTTAGGAGAAATATGTCGTTATACAAGTGGTACCTTTAATAATAATCAAATTAATTATGATATCAATGAAAAAGAGTTACTTGCAATAATAAAAGGAATCAATAAATTTGAAATATTCTTATTATCGAAACCCTTTATTATAATGATAATACTGATTGCGGGATTTATAAAAAACATATAGGAGAGAAATCCTGACTAGAAGGTTATCACAGATGGCCAAGCTGCTTGCTTAGTTATTATAATTTTAAAAATTGACCTCATCTCAAGATGCGGCCTGATTTCTTACTTGAGACTTTGTGGGAATGTTGAATAACATGGAAGAAATGAGGAGGATTGCCATAGACATGGCTAGAAGGAATGAACATGATTTCGGAGAATTCTGATGATCTTATTTCAATTGAAGAAAAAATTATCAATTTACAAAAAGATATCAATGATATAAGATCTAAATCATATATTTCCCAAAATATCCTTGAAAAATGTTTTGAAAGATTGGGTGAAATAATAGTGAGGATAGATGATGTTTCCTCAGCCTCTTCGGAGACTAAAAACATCAGTGGAAACTGGATATGCGATCCCAAATTCTAGCGAGGAAAAGCCCGGTGACGGCAAATCTCTGATAACATGGTGGAGATATATCCTTTGCACAAGCGAAATATACCAGGAGTCTTTCGGGATATGCACATCGCCAAAAAGGATAAAAGCTGAATAATACTTGGAGTCTTGTAAAGACAAAAATCTCTCAGTGGAGATAACGGTCGCCGAAAGGACAAACTCTTTCTCAAAGGAGAAAATTACGATGATATCCTCTTTTTTTCCGGAGGAAAGAAAGCAGAAAATATAAATACATCTTCGTTTATCTTTATCGGCGTGGAAAGTATTTGACTTTAAGATTCATTTATAACAACCCTAATGGTGATGGGTATTTGCAGGCTTCCAGCTGAGTCCCCATGCGAGGATATGTCATGACGGACCCCTCATTGTTCAAGATGCCATGGTTGGTTTTGTTGGCAGAATCTGTTGAGTCAAATTGTGGAAATACTGATACTCTTAGAGTCCGGTTATCTGAAATGACGATTAAGTAAAGTTTTTATATAAATTATTCATATTAGTCCAGAATACTAATGAAGACATTCGAGACTTTGCAAACCTATCATCTGTGTGCGATAGAATAGGTGAGGAATCCGGTTGGATAATAAGATTAAGCCCTAAAAACGAGGGGATATTATAGCCGAGCTGATGGGCCGAAAATAGAGGAGAGCAGCAGGGATAAAAGCTGTGCTTGGTCGAATGACAGATTTGAAGAAAAAGAATTGCTCGATCATTTCATGACCAAGCAAACTAGATGATAGTCTGGGTGATGGAAAAGCCGGGGACGAGAGAATGATAACAGAGATAAGATTAATGGTGGATCAAGCTGATGCCCGGTAGCAGATGACAAAAAAAAATGAAGCAATAGAATTCATAAAAGGACAAAAGTAGCGAGTGAAGGTTGGATAACCCTTGGAAAAGATGTAATCCCAATGAAATAGATGACGTGGGAGAAGGCCTTATCTGCCACTATAAATGTAAATGTGATCAGATGTATTGGCCCATTTAAGTAAAAGTGAATTCGTAAAATCTGTATATATTTATAATTGTAAATTGTTCTTCAAAGGCAATTTGGAGAAATAATAAATGAAGATGCTCAAATCCGTCGCGGCAAGACCATCAAGGAGAAAGTCGAGAAATAAGGCGGTGTGACGATGCTTGAAATTTCAAAATGACAAGGCTGAAGAAAAGGAGAAAAAATAATGAAGGCAGGGCGGTAGCAGGAATATGCGGGCACCATACACGTTATAAGAAGAAGATAAGAAATAAAGAAAGCGGTGGAGGTTCACCATACATAAAATACAGAAGAACTCATTGAAAAATCATCGGAAAGCATCCGTACTCTCTTTGTATGATATTTGCCGGCCATTTAGACACCAAAACGAAGAAGGCGGCATGAATAGGAGGATTATTTGTTTAAATCAAAAAATTGCATTCGCCGGATATTTTTATGTGTGTGGATTCATACGGTGAGTGTCTTTGATCTTGACTTGTCTAATCTTATTTGAACGGGAAGGGCGTTAGGAAGAAGGGATTGTCCGGTAGAATCTGAAAGTCATTTGGTTCTTCGTATAGCAGATGGCGGGGAGATTGAGGTTATTTTTATTATTTTAAAACTCTTGCTCTGCGTATAAGTATTCTACAGTGCCATCGATTTCATCAATTTGTGACCAGTTTTGTGTGTTCAGTTACCCTATTGAGTTTTATAGAGCACAGAATAATGATGTAGGCCCTAGGTTCAGATAAAAAATGGGGTATAAATGATTATTTATCTGAACCTAAAGCTATAAATGAAACCTTAAGTAAGATAAAATATGAAAATAAAAATGAAATCAGTATGTATACTTAGCGAAGTCTGAATAATAATGAAATCATTATTCACTGAAAATTTAAATACTCCAATAGTACTAAGTTTACATGATAAAAGGCGTCTGAACACGTGAAGAAGCCACTTAGGTAGTATCGAGGCGATTTATACTATCTGAGAATTAATGTTTACGTATTCTACGAAATATAACATTAATTTAGAGACGAGGATTTTGATAACAGTCTAAGTTTATATTTTAAATTTCTAGAAATGACTTTATGAAAGAAGGAAATAATGTAATGACAATGTATTATAGTGCTTTATATCTGCTATCAAACTCGAATTATGGAAGGAATTTACGAAATGAACTCCTTTATTGAGGAGGGTGAAGAAGTGATGAATGTAGGGAAATTACGAAATAATAGAACCACAAGATTCCAGATAGAAATAGAGATACCTGCAAATTACATTTTATCTATCCCAATTCATACTAGGATTGAATTAAGTATCGCTTATATATATATATATATATATATATATATAAAAGACAAAAAATTAGTCAAAGAAACAGAGAAATGAATGGTGATTCAAAATTAGGATACTAATTACTAACTACGAATGTGGGTAGTTGGGCTTCCAAATTGCAATCGGCGCAGCCATAAGAGGTAGGTGGTGGGCAGGTGGCTAGGCTACTGAGTTTTTCAAACGGCGGAGATTCCCAAGAATTCCACCCTCCATTTCCCTCTTCTTCCACCACCACCACCCCACCCTCCTTCGGATCCTAAACCCCGCCAGAGAGCCAAAATGCTTGTGCTTCGATCTACTCGAGCTTACCTCCGTTCCTCCATTCTTCTTCTGCAGCCTTCTTCTTCCTTTTCTTCTTACTCTTCTTCAGCTGCTGCGGTTGAGGCGGAGAGGACCATCAGAGAAGGCCCCAGGAACGACTGGACCAGGCCCGACATTAAGTCTATTTACGACTCTCCTCTTCTCGATCTCCTCTTCCATGGGGTCTGCTTGTTTTCTCTCTCTTCCTCTGTTTTTCTGATGGATTTAAATTTAATTTTAGTTTTTTTTTTTTTTCCTTTTTGCATTCAAATTTGTGTTTGGTTGGTGAGAAAATGGCGGAAATGGTTTGGTGTTTGCTTCTTTTTTTTTTTGTGGTTTCTTAGTGGAAGAGAATGTTAACCGGGCTTAGCCAAATAACATAGTTTTACACACAAGAGCTGATTGTGCAGCAAATAAATGGAGATCACTTGAATTGTTGATGATGTGGGTTGTTCTCATAATTTCGTTTAACCTTTGATTGGTTTCAAGGTAAATGGAGGGAAAAGGTTACACTTTTTTTTTTCTTTCCTTTTTAGCTTTTTTATTTTGTATGTATTCTTATTTGGTTCTGAGAGAAGGGAAATGTGAAATTGGGTTACCCAAATGGTTTGAACTGCCCCTTTTTTCCTTTGGGTTTCTCGACAGCCAAACAGAACATAATTGTTTATGAGATCTAATCTTCTTATAACTTTCTAGTTCAACTTCGGGCTTCCTCTAATTCCAGGATCGAAGTTTGTGCGTGTTATTTTTTTCTTCATATTCTTCTAATTTTCTCTTGGGTTGCTGAGAAATCAGAAAGAAAAGAAGAAATTTGAAATCAAACTAATAACCAAGTCTTAAGTATAGTTGGCCATAAAAGGGGGGATTCTTCTCTATATGAAGCCATTGTTACTCATTTAGTGCTCTCAATTGAAGTTTCCTCCGATAGATATTTCAAAATAGGACTTTCACTAAAATGCTGTAACAAGAGAAACCAGCTTGGCAGTAGTAGCATCTCAGAAGCCCACTATCTTCAAAAAGTTCAAGGAGACTCCCCCTTTCCATAACTAAGAAATGCCCCCTATCCCAATTTGGCTCTATTTTCCAATAGAGTAAGCACCAAAATTGTACTTTCCACTTCCCTTCCTACTTTTGCACATCCCCCACTGTTCAGGGAAAGAGACCTGTCATCGGGCTGCATGGATATGATGGAACAGGAGTCTTTGGTAGATGTTGTCTTTATCTGTCTCCATTTTTGGGATTAATTAGGCTATCCTCTAAGTCATTGTAGCAACTTTGGCCAGCTATCAGGGTGAGTTTGTGGATGAATGTTAGGGTTTAGCTTGGAGTCTCAGATGTCACTGTTTCAGTTCTTCAGATTGTTCTCCTTTCTTTTTCTTTTCTTTTTTTTCCTTTTTCTTTTTGTCATTACATTCCTGTTGTATATGTTCCATGCGCTAGAGTTGCAACCCATGTTGCACTTATAATACAATTATTAAAAAAATAGTTTGGTAGTAGAACTAGTGCTTGATGTTCTTAACTCAACCTGTTTTACTTTAGCTATAGTGCTAATATCACCTTTATTTAATAAATGTTATTATTGTTACCTATCAGTTTTCCCTGTTTGATTGTTGCGTTTTTTAATAGTACTATCTGAATCTGGAGTTGTCGGTTTGATGAGGGATTCCTGCTTTTTCAGGCTCAAGTTCACAGACATGCTCATAACTTTAGGGAAGTGCAGCAGTGTACCCTTCTCTCTGTTAAAACAGGTGGATGTAGTGAGGATTGTTCATATTGTCCTCAGTCCTCCAGGTATAGCACTGGAGTAAAGGCCCAAAGGCTTATGAACAAGGATGCTGTTCTGGAGGCAGCACAGAAGGTGCCGTTTCTTTGTCCTTTGATGATTTGATGACATTTTAAGGGTAGTTTTATGAGATGGTTTTTTTGGATATACTTACAAATGAAAGTCATATACACTTGTATTGTTACCAGCAACTAGGAGATATGCATATTATATGTTGTCATTTTCTTGTAGCATCATTTGGATATATTTGTGTGCTTTGGCAGGCAAAGGAAGCTGGCAGCACACGCTTTTGCATGGGTGCTGCATGGAGAGACACTGTAGGAAGGAAAACCAACTTCAATCAGATACTTGAATATGTTAAAGAAATAAGGTAATGAGTTATTTCTCATGACAATACAAGTACTTAGGACGTGGTTGCATATAAACAAAAGAAAAGGGAAAATAACAAAAATGGGAACTTAGAAAGGAGGAGGCATAATGGTTTTAAGGAGAAGATAGTTCCTGTGCATTTGTTATGTCTGAAGCTAAATTGTCTTATGCTTTGTTGTGTCTGCATTTGTTATATATCACCTGTCAGTGTACTTTGCTATAGAGGTAATACATGGACATACTATGCAGGATGTCCTACGCATGCAAAGCCCCTCACATAATTATTCTTTCATAGTGTTCAACAATCATTATTCTCTTTGTATAATATTACCTTATCAGCAAAGTGTAATTGCCTCCTGAGAAGTAAATAACTGTATCCTGTGGGATTGAAAATAATCAGTTATTTGTATGGTTATGCTACATTACTTTGTAGTTGGACAAGTATACTTATAGTTTTCTAATTATGCCATTTGGTACCATGAGGAATACATAAGAAATTTAATGTGGTCGTGGGCTAGGAGGCAACTCAATGATTAAAAGCAAGTTTGTTTTAGGCAAACATGAACTAGAGTCATTTTCTTTATAAGAAAAAATATAGGAAAAGCCTATGCCATGGAATACTATAGTTTCTATTTGTATTTGATATGATTCACGAAGGATACTTTTCTGTTGGGTTTAGATGTGTATTGCTGAAGGCACTTAGTCTCTGTTTGAGTTTGTAGATTGGTTGGAGTCTAATTGAGTTAGGGAGTCCTTTTGTGGTTTCCTTCATTTTGGCTAGGGCTTTTGTTTTCCATCACATACAGCCTATGTACCTTCATGTATAGGCCTATTCATTAATGTATTTTTCCTTGTGCTTGCTTATATATATACATATAAAATAAAAAAAAGATTCTATATTCTTTGGTAAGGCTTTGTTCAATTATACCATAATAATGTGTTGACTATTTACTGGCTGGGAATACCAACCATTAGGAAGGTTCCTGTATTATTGTAATGAGAAATGGTCAAGGAGCTTGAGGAAAAGTGCCTCCTGCAATGGAATGATGGTAGATGAGAATGCTAGCCAAGGTGGCTTGAAGATGAGTGATTTAAGATGTCTTTTTGAAGGTTTGGTAAACATGAGAGGTCTAATTACAGATGGCTTACAATTTTTTGTTTCCTTTGATTATGTGCTTCTTAGACTCTTAGCCTAAGATTGTTCAGGATGTCTTGGATTTTGGGGTTACAGATTGATGTGCCCATAAATTTTTTTCAAATAGAAGGTAAAGGATTATCTTCCTCATGTCAGTATCTTCTGGTGTTTCCTTTGACCATGGTTTTTCAATAATTCAAAAATTTTAACATTTGCAACTTTTTCTTCCCTTTCCCGTAAAACACTTAACCTGTGCAGATATTACTCTACCTGATTTTTCATGCTTGTTGATTGATTCTGTATCCCTTTTTGTCATCCCAAATCAGTAGCTGTTAGACTGCAAAGGATTCAAAGAGATTTTTTTTTTTTTGGTGGGGTTGGGGGAGAGTTTTGAGCTTAAGCTGCATTTGGGAGGTGGATTGCAAGAACCAGGTGAAGTTTGGGAAGAACAAATAGTGTGGGGACATGCCTTTGAGGGAGTCTTTCTTAGAACTCTATTCTATAGCCTCTTTAAAAAATAATTGGGTTGTTGACATTTGGGAGGCATTAGCTAGAGCCTTAGGTTTATAGGGACTGTTGCATGACTAAGAACAAGGGGAGGTAGAAGTCTTTCTTAGGAGATTGCATGAACATTGAAGATAACGCGGTGTGCTTAGTTGCAAAGAATGGTAGCTTCTCAAGTAAGTCCATTCTATTACTCTCTCTCAAATAGGGGACTGGAGTTGATTCCTTGTGATGCAACATGAAATTCCTATTTTCCATTGAGAATTAGCTTCTTTGGTTGGGAAGCAACTTGGGACAACATTATGATTGTTGATCAGCTCAAAAGGAGGGTTTGGAAGATTCCCTACTGATGTTACCAGATGTAAACAGATGTAAAGAGAAATAAACGGTTTTTATTGTTTGAAACTAGGCTTTTTTTGTGCCAATCAATTTATGCTCTTTTTGGTGCGCTGTTGGTGATGTATTCTTCAGTTATGGGTGTTCTTATAAGCTAGTGTGGGTTTTATAGGAAAGAATTGAAAGACTTTCAAGTTGTTGTGTTTTGCATTTTTTTTTTTTTTTGGGGTGGGGGGTCAGGCTCTATATAGGATATGGTTTCTGGTTTTGTGCCTTTGATGCTGTTCTTTTACCTTTTGGTTTAGTTTTGGTTTAATACAATCCAGAATTATGATCATAAATTATCTGCATGCAACAGGGATATGGGAATGGAAGTCTGCTGCACCTTGGGGATGCTAGAGAAGCAGCAAGCCATAGAACTTAAGAAGGCGGGTCTGACAGCATATAACCATAATCTTGATACCTCAAGAGAGTACTACCCCAATATCATAACAACAAGAAGTTATGATGAACGCCTTGAAACTCTACAGTTTGTCCGTGAAGCAGGAATCAATGTCTGCTCAGGTAATTTTATTAAACTACATGAATAACTGGTGGTAGAAAACCAAATTGTAGAGTAACTCGGTATTCCTGCCAAAATTATATTTGATAATTGCTTATATTCATTGATAAATGATGAAATTTTTTATTTGATAATTTCTTAAGTTATTGACGAAGGGTGAATAATATTATTGATGGAGGACCAAAGGGATAAAAACCACAAGGAAGGATTAGGTTCCTTCCCATAAATGCAAAGGTAGAAGAAGAGTGTAAGGTCCTCACCAAGGAAAACTCAAGAAAACATGACACCAGAACTTTACCCATTCATAAGAATCTGATAGGGTAAACCCCATTGAACAGCAGTGAGGCTTTCCTCTTATATTAGAGTGGCTGTATCCTGAATAACCAACTGCCTTCTACATGAAGAAGCAAGCCTCATTCCTCAGTAATTCAATAATACTAGATATCCACTGATCATTCCTCTAAGAGCTAGTTATACCTGTGGATGTCAAGGAGATAGTGATTGATTAGGACCCTGTCACCATGAGACCCATCCTCTGCATCGAGTGAGGCTGATATCTCTGCTCTTGCAGCCAATCATGCTAGCTTAGACGACACTCAACCACTGAGAAGCAATAGGGTAATAAAGAAAGATTGGAAACTAACCCCCTCGGCCACATGTAAAACCAATTTGTTTGGGCTAATAGCTTTGTTGGGTTTTTTTAGCAAAAGTATGTTGTAGCTGACCTTTTAAGCTACTAAGGAAATTAAAGATTTTGACTTTCAGAAACAGAAGGGGGGACCAGGTTGGTGTGTGGTTGGACTTAAGACTTTCAAATTACTTGGTTGAATGAAGCCAATCAGGATTTCACTATTAGGATGGCAAAGATAGGGTTTTAATGAAAAGAGACCCTTCATATCCAAAGTCCAATGCCTCCTATCCAATGAAGAATGGGATAAATAGGCATATCATAGAAAAGGAGAGAAGAGGGCTAATTTCATGATCATTAAGATTTATATGAAAGTTGAGGTTCCACAGAGGGAAGTTATTCAAGTGAATTGGAAATGTGAGATTCCCTCCTAGAAACATGAATATAACCCAGGGCATCAATGATTAAAACAATGTGATTCCATAGATTATCTCTTTGCCTATCAAAAAATGGTCATCTAAAAATTGATGAGTAATTGGCTGTTCATGAGAGGTTTCCCAAAAGCTGATTTTATATTCATGTCTTTCAATTGATTGCAGATAATCTGAATCAGCCCCTAGGAAATGACTTTCCACACCAAGTATCTGAATTCCCAACTGTAAAGTTTAGATATGCCAATAGTTACTTCTAAATTTCCAATAGTGGCATGCCAAAAAGAATTGTGATCCTTTGGGGTTCTCTTAGTCTTGCACACCTTTTCCCACCTAATAAGATGATCTCCAACTCCACTTATCAAAAAAAAAAAAAGATGATCTGCAACTCCTTTCCAAGGTCCTAATGACCAGAAATTTCTCTCTGAATCTTCTGAGTCATGGAAACTATTTGATTGGAACAAAAATAAGATGGAAAGTGTGAAGGAATATGGCCTATACTAGATTGAAGTAGATTAATTCTATTCTCTTTTTCCATCAATCAAGTTGCTTAGATACTTCTTCAACAGGATAATAAATCCTTGACATCTTAATATTGCCACCTACAGGACCTTGGAACCTAAAGGCTACTAACTTGAATGACGACATAACAGAGTGCCTACCACATCGTGGTCCTGGTTAATGGTAAACCTTTTCATGATTTTGACGATTGAAACCGAAGCAAAGGCCTTATGATTTTGAGATTGGAAATTCTCTGCTTCAATAAGAAGTCAGTATCATCCACTTACTTGAGATGGCAGCAAAAACTGGTCCTGCTCTTTCCCATGCTTCCAACCATAACGAGCATAAAAAAGGAGGATAGCATATTCCTTTCTCTGAGTCCTCTAGAGGTTGAATCCAATCCCTAGCCTTCTAATGAAATTGAAACAGAAAAATTGACCTATATTACCGGTATCAAACATCTGCAAATCAACCTCCAGTACCTAGATCCAAAGCTCCTTATATCATCTGTGTGCCATCTGAGAAGTCCAAATCCATCCAAAATCCATCTCAAGGGCAACAACCTGTAATGATGGGAAGCAACGGTTAATACCAAATGCATTGCTTCTTGGCAATGACTAATGTGTGCTCTTTTTAGTATTGATGCTTAATTTTGTCAAAATAGATAGCCTATAAAAAAACCAATATGTATCTGAAATAGATAGGGTATAATTTTATTTGCCTGTTAACAGGAGGAATCATCGGTCTTGGAGAAGCTGAAGAGGATAGAGTTGGTCTGTTGCATACATTGGCAACCCTCCCTACACACCCAGAGAGTGTTCCCATCAATGCACTCCTTGCAGTGAAAGGCACGCCTCTTGAAGATCAGAAGGTAAGACGCGATCTTTCAGTACACTTTTCCATTTGATAGTCAAATTTCCCAAAGCAATTTGAAAATGATTTTGAATTAATTTTGTAGTTCATTTTGTTTCCACAAACCTTGTTCAGCCAGTTGAGGTATGGGAGATGGTCCGGATGATTGCAACAGCCCGGATTGTGATGCCAAAGGCAATGGTGAGGTTGTCAGCTGGCAGAGTTCGATTCTCGGTCCCCGAGCAGGCGATGTGCTTTCTTGCAGGAGCAAACTCAATCTTCACTGGTGACAAGCTGTTGACAACTCCAAACAATGATTTTGATGCTGATCAACAAATGTTCAAGCTGCTTGGGCTGATTCCAAAAGCCCCCAGTTTTGCTGAGGATGAAGAAAAAAGTTTTGAAGCAGAGAACTGCGATGACCAAACTGTTTCTGCTTCAGGATAAGAATCTAAGATTTCTTCTGTAATTGTTTGGATCCAGGCCAGCCTGGTTGCTTTTTCTTGTTATATTTTGAGGAATTAAAATTGACGAATATCCGAAGAGTAGTTAGTAGTGTTATTAATCATAAAATTTGATGTTTATATCCATCTGCAGTTCTGGTTTTTCTTTTGTATCTGGTTCCTCCTGGTAGTGTTTTCATTTCTTATTTTATTTATTATCATTCGTACCTCTGTTTCTTTTTTAAAACAGAAACTTCATGATGCAACAAAATGATTTTTCTTAAATTTTTGCACTTTTCATGAAACTTTTTCTGAAATAAAATGACTTTGAAGTTCATAAACTATTTTATATTTTACTTCTTCTTATTCCACTTTGCTCATGTTTTAATTACATTTTATTTTAAAGACAACTGTTTAATAAAAGGGACAAATCCTAATTTTATTTTATTTTTACAAAATTAACCTTTTTCTTTAAAATCCCAAAATAAGTACAAAAAAACATACTTTTGGACAAAAATATCATTGAGGATGAGATAAAATGTCTAGGACAAGGGATATGGGGATTCAAGGGTATTTTTGTTCAAAATATGTTATTTTTTAAGTTACTTTTACAAGAGATTAGTTTTGAAAATAACATTTGGATTTATCCCTTTTAAACCAATTTCTCTTTATTTTACTTCCTTTATAATAGCAAAACATGATAAAATCATCTCTTATCAATTTTTTCCTTCCAATAAACCAAATAAACCCTTATGGGGTTCTTCACATTCCCTTGATGCAAAAGCAAAAGATTTTTATGGAAAAGGATAGGAAAGCTACAATGTACTAAAGCAGGAATGCAAGTCAAGAAGCTATTATAAAATTAACTCGTAAAAGTTTTTCAAAATAAAAACATCTGAAAATAATCTATTTTTCTACAACAAAATGGGGTAATAGCAATTGTAGGGCCTGTTATGAATCAACTGGAACACCCGTATACATATATTTTTTTTTTCTGTTTTTCCTGATAAGCAATCAATAATTTGAAAAGAAAAACAAAAACTGACTGGCGAGTTGGGTTGAAATCATTCGGTTTTCTCACTCAAATAGTAATCGCCGACTGTCAAATATACATGCTTTCCCAATACCACATCAGCTGCTGGTTGATTTTCAATGCAATCCACCCTAATCTGCAAATGGAGGCCAAAACCAGGAAATCATGAAATCTTTATTTTAAAAGTCATTTGAACAGCTTACAGAAGCATGTTAAAGTTGGGAGGCGAAACAAACCTTAGAATTTCCGAGTTGAAACTCTGATTTCAAGTTGTAGTAATCCCTTGAAAACAAGTAAGTTTGCAGATCTTGTGCAAACTTTGTGTTTCCTGCAACAATTGAAAGGTCCTCTTAGAAAATGGCGGAAAAGAAGAATCCTCAATGAAAAGAATCAAGGAAAGCAAATTACATAAATGTCTGGTAGAAAAGAAAGGCCAACCTGAATACAAGGCAAGAACCGCGTTTGAGTTGAATACTAATGTTGGCCTTGCCAACCTAATAACAAAATCAAATTTGGAGATGCCATGGTAACTCTCTTCGCAAAGGATGACCTGAAAATTATACAGAATCATACCCATATAAATTATCAAGATGCTCAAGAGACTAATGAATTCTTTAATGACATGATGTGCAGAATTTTGTCAGAAGCAGAAGTAGGAACAAATAAACATACACATCGTTTTTCTTTCTTCATTTTTCCCACTTGGTTTATACTTGTATGAAGTAAAAAGGGAAAATAAAGGGATGACCGATGGTAGGAGCTCAAAGCAAGCACCATGAAGAGTCCATCCAAAGTGTAACATAGCAGTTTGGCCAAGACAGGTAATATTTATTATTTATAGGATGACTGCAAGTCCATCAAAATAATATTTAATACATCAAATGGTGGGACTATTAATTTAAGTTCCCAATCATTTGAACAAACCTTCATTTTCACATCACATTAAAAAGAGAGGACCACAAGGTAATTACCAAAGGTAGCCACAAGCAACAACTTCAAATCAGCATAGCATAATTGACTTTAGTTTGATATTTTGAAATCTTTGAAGGGGAAAATGGAGAGAGAAGCGGTTGAAGGAAAAAATACAGTGCCTGCATGCAGCATGTGGCTTCTTTTTTGGTGCCCAATATGGTTTGCAACTTCTTAAAATTGCAGGTTATACGAGATCATCTTAGGAATTATTTTAAAATTAAAATATTTATGAAATCTTTGAACTGGCTTCTTCCTTCATGTTGTTTACAAACCCACCTGAATTTTAAAGAGAAGTAACATCCTATTAAGTCAGAAGAAATAAAAAGACATCAACTTACAGTATGCGGCTGAATCCTGGAGGAAGGAAGCAAAGGAGAACCAAGTGAATCTCTAATGTAGACTTCCTGTACATGAAAAGGGAAAAATTAGTGTTCTAATATTTAGAACATTTCTAGTTATTGATTATGTGGACAATAGTTGAAAGGAAACTTGAAAATGCAACTTTTATATCCAGTTGACAATATACAATGTGATAGTTTTGTTTACAGCCCTTTTACATCGTTTGCCTATGTTTATTTTGAATAATAAAATCACTAAAAATATGGTGCAATCATGTTGTTTGTAGTCATTTACAATGCTTATCTATGTTAATGCTAGATTAAATTTCTCATATAAACCCTATTTCAAGTATCAAGGCTTTGTCTCTCAAAATGACTCATCAAAATACTCATTTAGTTTGCTATGTGATAAATGTGCACAGTTCATAAGTTCACTGACTCAATCAGCTAGAAAAATCATAAAATTGTCAAGGGAATACCAGACATAAAGATATTACCTGTGAATCCAAAACTTGTTGCATAACTGATTTATCTTCATCCAAAGATTCAAAGTAAACCTCAACCACATCGGTAGGTTCAAGGGCAGCCTTCTTCCGTAATTTCTGGATTCTGTTAACAACCTAAAATTATTGAAGTTTCAAACAACACAAGCATTAGACATCCCTCCATCTTTATCAGATGAGTAACTAGACTCAACGAAAGTAAAAACAGTGAATTATTAAATAGAGCAACTAATTTTGAACATGGTATAGGGAAAGAATATTGGTATCCAAAAATGAACGAATTCAGTGTTTGTTATCAAGGATAGGAACAAATTTACTAGAAAGTACAAAAGGAGAAATGAGACAAAGAAAAACTCAAAACTGGTATCCCAACAGACCAAATATTTATACTGTCATGAATCAATGTAATAAGAATTGATGTTCATCTACAATAAGTGTTTGCTCAAATATCCTGCAGCTTACCTCACGAGCAATCCCCGCCTCAAACAATGACTCATCAGGTCGCAAATCAAGAATCACCACAACATCACCTAAATCATCAAAGAAGAAGACGATAAAAGAAACCACAAGAAAAACCAGATAAATTATACCAAGATCTCATGGGCAATCCCTACCATCTCCTGATGCATCAATCTCCTCTGCAGTCATATTTTCGGGACGTTTGAAATCCCGGAAAACCTAAAATTTCAAAGATATCACAGATAAATCAATTAACATAACCTAGTCAATCACTCAAACAAAAATTAAAGCATCTAGTAAAAGGGGCACTGCTTAATGATAGTTTTGATCTAGCACAAGTGATAATTGAACCACCATGCATCTCTTTTATCATATAATTAATCAGTCTGCTTATATTGTTCACTAGGATTACACTTTTTTTTTTTATAAATAAGGGAATACAAGGTTTCCACTTATTTGTCCTTATTTTATTCTGATATGTTGTGTCAAGGGTTTGTTTTACTTTAATTTCTTGCTTACTAGAATTATGTAATTTTGTTGAACAATATAATGATTAAGAACTTAAGAAGGTTTATGCATTACTTTTATCTTTTTGTAGTAAAGATATCTGAGTTCCAAAGTGCTTTACAAGGTTTACTAGTTTTGTTTGAGAGGCAGTTTAAATTTAGTGACATAATGCAACAGTAAAGAAAGTTTCAACCTAGTATACAGGCATATCTCAGCCAAACAATGTAAGGAACAAGTTATAATAAATAATATATCTATATATATATATATATATATATATATATATATATATATATATATATATATATATATATATATACTATTCTATATATTTTTACTTTTTTGAATCAAAACCTTTTCCTAATATTGCTAGAAATGCTTCTGGACAAGACTGTGAGTGATAATATTGACTTCTTTTTCTAAAAGTAAATATGCTGTAACAAATTTAAGAGAGATCGCCAAAATGCTTACAAGTCTAATCAATGCTCATGGTTTTATTTCAATACTTGTTCCATGAGTTGTCAGAACTATGTGTTGTAAGGATTCTAAAGATAAGAAGTGAAATTGAGACAAGAAGATGCACCTTAATATCAGTTAGCTTCAAACAATGGTTAGAAATCGTAACTTCTCCAGCTTTTTCAAAAGCCAAAATATCTTCCTGGGGCATTGCTTTGACTTCCTTGGCAACAACTCCCATTGATTTCCCCAGACGCTTACCTAATACACTACAAGAAAGTAATCCAACAGCATTAAGTGCAAGTGCTGACCAACAACAAATGGAAATTGTCTTTTAATAAAAGTAAATCTCATTACATACCTGAAATCAGGTTCTGCACGTAAAGACGCATACTTCAAAGGATCATTACAGGGGACAAGAGATCTAACATTGAGTTCCTCCAGCACATACTGTAAAACATTGAAGAAAACAAAGTGAAGCCAGAGGAAAAGGTATATCAGGATAGTGGTCATAAATTTTCAATGTGGCACTGAAGAAAAACTAGATATTGAAACCATCAAAATTCTTCTTCCCTATCCTCTTCACTTCTTTTTGATCCAGAAATGAT
Source organism: Tetrastigma voinierianum (assembly GCA_016808115.1). Taxonomy (NCBI): domain Eukaryota; kingdom Viridiplantae; phylum Streptophyta; class Magnoliopsida; order Vitales; family Vitaceae; genus Tetrastigma; species Tetrastigma voinierianum. The sequence continues at coordinate 1,140,924 of JAEQBH010000432.1, read as the reverse complement.
ACTAATAAGTGTCAAGAAAAGGCCACATAAAGTATTCAAGTGCACTGAGCCAACAAAGAGCAAGAGAAGGGGAAACAAAACAGTCACTATCAAAATTTTTTAGATCCACAAGATAGGATCCCACATTCTTCTAAAAAAGAACAAACTTACATTTATTCTAGGTTTAACAAAAGCATATATTCAATTTTTCTATGTTTAATCTAGGATGAAGCCATTCAATTCTCAGTTACACCAACCCAGTAGCCAGATTTCTATGAGCCATTTAGAAAATAGCACAAAAGCCAATCAGTTACCAGTAAGCTTAAGGGAGCATATTGGGGGAAAGTGGCCTTTCACAAGCCCCCTTGAATCAATTTCAAGAATGTTATGGAAACTGCCTGTATTGATTATGCTACATCTGAACAAAGAACACTAGGAAAAGGTTCTTCTCCAATAGCAATACCATGAGGTTGCAAATTGAACTGTAAAAAAATGAAGAATAAGAAAAAGAATAAAAAACATACATGCAAACCAAAACTTGGACTACGACCCCAAGAATAACATCAAAAGTAGAAATTGAAGAACCAAGACAGAATATTAGGTAAATACTGATGGCATGGACACCAGAAAAATAAATGGCCAAATTATATACTCTAATACTAGACCTTGAGTAAAAATTTCTAGTTGGCCATAGAGTAGATAAACCATTACAAGAAAGGATGACCTAGACATGCTGAACATGACCAGAAACCCACAAGTACAAGGATATATATTAAGCTCACTATATATATATATATATATATATATATATATATATTCATCAGATAGATTAAGCTCACTATGTACACCTGTTTGCCTCCTCAAAGCATCCAAAATGAAATTTGATTAATTTTATAATTCTAAAATTATATAAAATGTTAATTCACAAACCTCTTTTAGCTTTCCAGCTATGTCATCAAGAAAATCTTGATCTGGATGAACAACTACCATCTCCCTGCAGTTCCTCAGCCAAGAATGGAAAAGGGTTAGGATTAAAGGGAAGAAATAAACCAATACATGTATAAAAAAAGAAATAGTATGCTTAAAGAGAAAGGAGCAAATAAGAGAAAAAATAAAAATACCTGAGTGGTGTTTTTATAGGCTTATTGTGACGCTCACGGATATTGCGAGCAAGATCAATGATTGTTGTCATCCTTGCAACACTTAGTTCAATTCGTTCTCCTCTCTAAAATGGCATTAGAATTTTGTAAGGTTGCATGAAGAAAATACACGAAGTAATCTAAGCCTTTATCTAATCCTATAGAAACTATGACTCAAGTGATCAGCAGCACCTGTCCCTCTTCTTGAGGAAAACTGCAATAGTGAATGCTTTCCTCTGATCCATTGGACACTTTCCGTAAATTTTGATAAAGAACTTCAGTGAAGAACGGTGTAAATGGAGCCATCACTTTGCATGAAGTGAGAAGCACCTAAAAAACCCAACATGTTATAAAAGCAGAAAAGATTCCCTAAAAATGGGGTTAATCAATATATTTCAAAGTAGCATATTCAAATAGGTAATGACTAATAATAAACAGGATAGTAGGTAGATAATGATTGCAAGAGAATCCCCAACTGGTGGAAAAACTTCCACATATACCTAATGTACAAGAAAATACAAATTGGTTTTAGGCCCAAAAAACCTAGAAACAGTCTGGATTCATGTACCTAAAATTCAATAATTCACATTAGACAAAATTGAAGCATGGTATAAGTTTAATCTTCAGATAAAAGTGTCACCTTGCTTCTGTGACAAGAGATTTTTTTATTTTATTTTATTTTATCTTTTTTGAGTAGAGACAAGAGGAGTTATTTTATAATATTCAAGAAAATAAAGTCTTAAATGTTTACCCACTGACTGAAGGACCTAACACATGATCATCCTAGTAGCAGGACTTGCAAAAGGTTTCTGATTACTTATAGTTATAAAGCATTCATAATTTTCCCCTTTTAGGAAACTGGGGTCCTTAAAAAAGTGATTTAGAAAACCTTGTTCCTGGACAGCAATCTTTGCAGATGGAAATGGATTCTTTCCCTAATAAATCCAGAATCATAAGTGCAGTTTTCAAGATTGCAAATGAAGTCCATTAGAACACAACAAATATGCAATTGTTTTTATTAAAAAGAAAAAAAGGCTATGATGCTTGACATGTACTGCATGCAACCTACCATACACAAGAATCAAAACATCATATAAGTTCACTGTATTCGTACATAGTAAAGAGTTGACAAAGCTGTCTTGCAGTCATCTTCTTCTGTACGACCTTTAAGTCTCTTACGGTTGAACCGCACATATATATTTGTGAGGTAGTCAAGGAATTTCACAAGATAAGGAACCACCTACAAAAGGAAAAGATGGATAAATACATACATAGTTACACAGACACACATAGACCTGCCTATATATATATATATATATATATATATATATATATATATATAGATAGATAAAATACATTTTCTGGAAAATGGAAGAACAGAGACCCGGCATGGATGGGTAGGGTGTAAGAGTATAACATGCTTTGGTGATGGTAGCTGGGTTCTGGACCCAACAGTGGATAATCAGAACCCTAAGATTCTGGAAGCTCTCCTTCATCCTCCATTTTGTGGAGTGACCCTTTGCTCTCACCTTGAGTATTTTATATAAGCTTTTTTCATCATTTTTTTTTTCTTTTGGTTGCTTTCTAGGTAGCAATAATTCTTTTTCTTTCTGTCAATATATTTTTTTGGGTTCTCATCTAAGAATAAAAGGTCAAAATAATCATATCCTCGGCACTCAATAGCACAACTTCGTAGCAGCAAAGGCACTATTTGTTGGAATGATGATTTTGAGTATCCACTTCACTCATGGTCTATTTTAGCATCCTTCACTCTTTAAGGTTCTTCGACTCTAAATGATAAGATTAGTTTATCTTAAATAATTTTACTTTAAAAATTGCACTTTTTTCATTGCAGGATGGCAATTAAAGCAGATGCTAACCGTGTAAAGTCGATATGCATCCATTTCTTGGCGGACAAAATGAACAAGGCTCTGAGTGGCTGAATTGATCCATTGATCAAGCACATTAGATGATTTCTGAAGAGTAACCCCATCAATAGGAATGAATGGTCCAACTCCCTCAACCTCAAGTCTCCTTGCATTCTGTACAAGGAACCTGTATGCATTATACCAAGGGAGAAAGACCCCTTTGACCTAAGAAGACATCATAGTAACAGGTTAGAATAGAGGAAATGAATGGAAGACCAGTTAAGAATAAGAAAAGATAAAAATAAATAACCAAGGTTACAAAGACTGGTGAAAGATGAAATTAACCTAACCCTCTAACTTACAACAGTTGAAAAGAGAGTTTAAAGTAACTACTCACAACGCCATGAACTCCTTCCTTTTTAAAACGTAAAGGCTCAGCACGCACAACTGGAGAATTGATAATGTATAACCGCAATGCATCCTGTACAAGTTAGAAGTCACAATCTGTTTAGGAAATAAAAGAATAGTCTGTTGCTTTTTTTTTTTTAATTTCCTTTTCTTTTGGGATCAAAAACAAAAGATTTATTAATTAAAGTGACTAAAAAACATGAGATGGATGAGAAATCCTCCCATGATATACAAACTTGATCAAAAGACTCAAAGAAACCTCCACTTTACAAGGACTATAAAAAGGACGAAAAAGCTTATACAAGTATAATTTCTCTTGAAGATCATCTAGGGACCCCACCATGTAGGCCCAACCCTAGGGTGTACAAGTAGAAAGAATAGTCAGTTTTACAAATTCCATGATGTAAACTAGAGAAGCTAGTTGATGCAATGTAATGAAAGAAAAACCAAAAGGAAAGAACAATAATCACAAGTATGAAGACATTATTTGGAGGAAGAACTTACAGCCCCAAATTCATCAATGACTTCCGAAGGTGAAGGATAGTTCTTCAGTCTTTTACTCATTTTTTTTCCATCCTCAGCCAGGACAAGTCCATTGCAAATAAGATTCCTAAATGCAGGTTTTCCAAATAAAGCGGTAGACAACACCATGAGAGTATAAAACCTGCAGTATGTTGAAAAAATACAAAGCATAAGTGTCCACCACCAAACCGTTTTCAATTATTAGACAAGAGGAACACGATGCACAACACCAGAAGGGATAACCAAACTAAAATAAGTAGAAGGCATATCACGTAAATGTGATAATTAAAATAATTTGGGTTGCCTTAATACCAGACATACTCGCACAACACAACTGGGTGTATATTTGTCATAAATTAATGAGGAGGGATCAGAAATGTGATGCTCCAAACACAAACTAGCACACAGCACACAGAACATAATGCATATAAAGCAGATGACAGTTAACAAGGAAAAAGCAGAAAACAGTTGAGCAGATCTTTAAGAATTGGTTTAGCCAAAACATTCTACACAGAATTAAGAAAACATAGAAAAAGAAAGGGGAAAAAAAAACGGGTTCAAATCATAAGAGGTCTCAAGGAATAAATTTTATAACTTCCACAATTAGATAATGAACTAAAATAAACATGTTTCTTAATATCCTGCAAGTAATATAAAAAATACATGTAAAAGAAGGGAAACATTTTTTTTATCAGTAAAAGAGAAACTAACCATCCACGAGTTTGATCTAGCCCCTCAGCAACAAAATGGCCAGGGAAATTGTTTTCAAAAAGTTCCACGTTCTCGAAGGGATAGTGAATATACGCATAAGGCATGGACCCGCTCTCAAACCAGCAGTCAAACACCTGCAGGGGTGAAAAGATGTATCCAATTAGATCATGAACAAAAATGACAGAACAGTTAAAACATGGCAATCTGAAACTCTTTAAATGCTGCCTTAATGTACTCCATATTTTTTGGGTGAAAAACACAATTTATAAACCTGACGGAAAAATGAAAGAATACAATAAATAAATGAATAATAAATGGCAATGTTATATGTCACCTCTTCTACCTAGAACACATGACACATTGATAAACCATGGCATAACCCTTTCAGTAAGTTAATTTCTGAGGTAATATATCTCCAGACAAGCAATAAGCAAAGTAAGAGAATTTTGGACAGAATTAGGACATTTGATACAAGTGTGGAAAATGCCTTTTTTTCTTGTGCTGGTTAAATAAAATAGTATTGAAAAGTGCCAAAAAGGAGAACCAAAAGTACACAAAAAACAATGGTCCCCAAAAATGTGCCAAAACAAATGTAAACAACATTATAGATTACTTGAAATTCAAAACCCTCCGGTTTTCAGAATGAGAAAGAAAATCAAAGAATCCTCGTCAAATTTAATTCAAAATCATAAAATTGATGCCATTTGGCAAAGCTTTTGCTTTTGCTAAACTCTTGACAAGTTGTATCATTCTCTTTGAATTATCAAAAGTTTCCAGTCAAAGTAATAATAATAATAATAACATAATGTTTCCTCTCTTTTTTTAATTTTGTTTCAACTTTTATATACAGTAAAAGCATTTGATACTTCCATTTGGTAACATGTTCAGTATTAAATCTTGAAAACCAACATAGAACATAAAGATAGCATAATTTCATAGTTTTTTCAAATTTATTTATTAGATTTTGAGAATCACAAGATATTTTGTATTCTGTCTTTCAAAAAAAATCATTATGTAATTTCAATTTAAAAAACAAAAACAGTTATCAAACATGACTTCCGAAAAAATCAAAATATTAATCCTAAAAATAAGATTAGAACATAGAAAAATAGCCAAAAGACACGAATTTTGAAGATCCCAATCATTCCAAGTAAACTTTAGGATCAGCATTTAGAGGTATCATATTGCTCTAATTTCATGTTGGGAATCACTTGTATCTTTAATCCATTTAGAGCAAAATTCAAATGCAGAAATACATAAGATGACATATGTTTAGCCTCCAGACCAAAGGTTCCAATGGGGAAAATCAATTAAAAGAACATATCTTCAGCTTTACCTCCATGTCCACTCTGTAAATCAAAATACTAATTCTAATTCCACAAAAGCAGCATTTAGAGACTGTTCAAATTTGATATATGAAAATAATGATCACAAACCATGCAGATTAAAACATCTTACATCATCTACACGTCGAAGCACACCAAATTCAGGACCGCGACTGGAAGGAATAGTGATATGATCAATCTTGTGACGATGCAGATCAGTCACCTGTGAGAAAATATAGCATTCAGAGGTAATTAATTATGATTATTACACATAGGCAAAAACCAAAGAAGCAAAGCATCTTCGAAACATTCTCCATCATAGGAATTTCAAGAGAAATATGAAAACCCGACAACATAGAGGAATATTTAATACACAGTGTTTTGCTAAGTTTCCCAAGTTCACAACAATATTAACAAATAGATTGGTCACAAAAGATATAGAACAAACTTTCTAAGAAATTTAAGTTCCAACTTTAACTAGTAGGTCATTAGCTAATACATGGTATTTTGCTAAAGCTCTGAAATTCCTACAAGCGCCCAACCAAAATATCAGGAAACGACTGATTTTGGGTGAACTACTGATAAATATTTGGTTTTGGGTGAACCTCAGAAATATAAAAAAATAAAATAAAATACTATACAAGAAATACCAGTTTTAAAAGTTAACATTCAGACCATCCAAATAATTTATCTTTCATTGGAATAACAGTGGCTCAATGACAATGACTACATTTAAAACTTTGATCTTCAACACTTTTCTTTGACAAGACATGAACAATGCTAGCAATTTTCCATTTTTCTCTTTTCATTATGCGCTATATGCATAAATACCTTTTAAAAATAGTAATCTTTTTATAAGAAGAACAAAATTAAAAATCAGTTCTTATAGAATTTAAAATAGAAAAAATGCAATCAATTGACTATTTTTTGAGCCTTGCTGCTCTTTCTTTTTGAGCCCTTGGACTTATTTTTTGTATACTTCCTGTATGCATAGTATAGTCCTTTGGAATTTTGGTTAATATATATGATCCCTTATTTATAAAAAAAAAAGTCAAATGCAATCATATCTTACAAATTAAGTATTGTATGGCGTATTCACGTAGTGTATGTCTCATAAGATACATATAAGATGTTTATGTGCTAGTCATACATATTACTTTCTACATGAAAATTTTATAGCATTGGGCATCATGAATATTTTAACTATTGATCTTCTTAGAGTAGAACCTCACTGCAGCATGAATGGCTAACCAAGAAAATCGAAGGGAAGATTAGAGAAGAAAATATACATTAAGTCATAAACACCCAAAAAGGGTGAAAATACAATTATAGTATTTAGCAAAAGGAAACTCAGACAAGGTCACCTAAATCCAGGTGCAACATGCACACATCAACCGTTCATAAGTATATATAATAATAGATTACATATGAGAAAATACAGTCATATTAGATATAGACAAAGAACGGTACAAAATAAATAAGTACTGTCACATCCTTCAAAAGAAAAAATCGAGGTGCTAATAGAAGCATAAAGCAAAACCATTACAGTAGGAAGCCTTCGGTTCTCCATCATATTACCCATAAGAACAAAGATTGTTTCAGAGAACCATTTCCAAAATCCTAAAAATTTAGGAAATAACCACATTGGGTAATCCATTAACAGGGAAATAGCTTTCATAAGTTTAGCATATGAAGCAACATATCAAATGTGCTAACCAAGAGAAGGAAAGCAGCAAAAGATAAAGATAAAGGAATTTGAGTGAAGGTAACAACCAACCTTCGCGCCGGAGAGCTTTTCTAGTTTCTCAATAGAATCCATAACTATTTTTTCTTCACCATCCTCACTAATCCATAGAGGAAGAGGAGTACCCCAGAATCTACTTCGACTGACAGCCCAGTCTCTAGCATTTTCCAGCCAATTGTGAAAGCGTTTTTCCTGTAACATGACAAAATATAGGAAGGCAACTCTAAGATTAAAATTCATCAGGGGGGTGTATAACCTCAGTTGTCTATGTTTACAGCTATTCTGCATATTTTCTAATATTGAAGTATGACACAGGAAAAAGTACTAAGTATTTGTTGATAACACAGGATTCAGTGTGTCAAAAAGACCATACAAAAATGATTGTACGGTCCAACAAAAATATGCCACACCTTCACAAAATCAGGAACCCAATATGTCTGTTTGTTGTTCTCTAGCAATTGCTCTTTCAAGTTTTCCACTTTGACAAACCTGTAAGTCAAAATCAAGGAATAGCTAAGTATTATATATACTTTTTAATAGGTGCATATGTATGCATGCATGTATGTCAAACTAAAGTGGCAAACATAGTACACTGGAACTATACAAGTGAGACACAATAGATACAAGCTGTGGTAACAACAACCCTACTTTAAAACTTGGAGCACAACCGTTCTATAAACACACACACACATGCACACAAACACTTAGAAATAAAAATTCATTGAATATGAAATTGAAATACATGTGAAGAATGGGAAATCCTTCACAGAAATACAAACTTCAACAAAAGAATAGATCAATACAATATTTCCTATATACCATTCACTGTTTATCAATAAAAACAAATTAGTTCCTAAAAGAAAAGAGTGCTCAAAAGAAAATTAAAAGGTCTGGCTAAAACTTCAGCTGAAGTAAAATAATCTTTGGTGAACATGCATTTACCAGCTTGGAACAGCTCTATAAATAAGAGGGGTATCAGATCTCCAGCAAAATGGATAAGAATGCGTAAATCTGCCAGATTTGATGAGCCTGCCTTTTCTCTGCATCACCAAGAATTTTAGCAAAACAAAGATAAACATTAGTCTACAAAGTGAATGGATAAAAAGGTTATGACATCCCATTCTTCATATGAAACTCTCTTCTATTTTTCCTTAGTTATCACAATAACAACAATTCAAGAAAAAAAAAATTAAAAAGACAATCCTGTGAACTAAACTCAGCAATAAACTAATACAACAGCTAATAACAATATATATATTTTTTAGATAAATAAACAGCGAATAACAATATCTTATTATAGGCAAAAATATCAATAAGCTGATTGACAATGATAATATAAATAAGTATCTAGTAAAAAGTAGGCCCAACCTTATTGCATAGGAAGATACAAGGTATACCATGGGCTAAAGGAAAAGAGAGAGAGAGAGAGAGAGAGAAATCACAAAGCAACAAACAGATAAAAGCACAAGAAGAGCCTAAAGCTGGTATTATTATTACCTTCACTGCTTCGATAATGTCTTTATCTGCATCCTTCACATAACGCCCACTAAAGTCAGTGATCTTCCCAGTAAAGCAGCCATCATCATCAACTGCTACAATTAGATCTTCTCCCTAACAAAATTGGGGAAAATACTTTAAACAAAATAATAATAATAATAATAATAATAATTTAATGATGATGAAAAATATAACATAGTAAAACTGCTATTGGACAACTAAGGAGATATTGTTTTCAATCCAAACAGAGCAACAAGGAAAGGTAAGAGGAGGAGGCCATCTCAGTATTTCAAATGCAGCTAGTACAAGAATTAATTTGAACTTTAAAGTAAAACTTGATTGTATCACACACATCATAGTTGTTAAAAACTTATGATCAACAAAATGATTTTTTTTTTTTTTGATAAGTAATAGAAAGTGTAAATCATCACTCTATATTTTATCTTAAGTAAGCATATATAAGTCCGTATATATCAACTATTTTTCATAATTCTTAAGAAAATAAAATTCAAAAAAAATTGTTAAAAAGGGATGGTTATTAATTGATTAAAATGTATAGAGAGGTTAGAAATTGACCATAAAAAACGAGATATAAAATAATCCTACATGTAAAGCTACATTCTTGTGGTCAAAAGTAATAGTGGAAATTAAGCAAGTTTATTCCTACAATGACCATGGGAGAATTTTCATTTGAATGATTTAAATGTCCACATTGAAACTGATGTGCTTATGAAATAAAAACTTTTATTTTAAGACAATTTTCTCAATGGGAGGTTCGACAAAACATGAAAGTTAACCCGGGATGACATAGAAAGATGATCAAATAATGATATATCCAGTTTAAAGTTAGAACTAAAAACCAATCAAATACTTTAGTATATTATTTTATTTTCTATCTTTATTCCAACTAGGACTCGAACCTAGTCCTCTCCTTATGTCAAATCTAAAAATGTTAAAAGTTCATCTCAGATTTACGTGATCTGGAAAAACCATAACTGAATCATGATTTGTTAAATGTGAACTATGCTTTAAACCAGATTCAACGCTTTCATATATGATATACATAATATATTTTCACTCTTCAATCTATACCAGATTTCTTAAAATCACTTATAGGTATTCACGCCAATGCTTCAATATACACAGTCGTATACATTTTATCGGTAAATTTACTTTCACTATATAAATACATGACCAAAAAGCATAGAAAACAATATATCATACATATTACAAATTAACAATCATGTTCATCATATCATCCTCACTATTTAGAGTGATTAATGATTCATGGGGGTGCAAAGTGGTGTGTTCAACCGACTAGAGACTTGGGTGTGGTTGCTGGAAAAGTGAAAAACCTGACAATTCCTCCCTTTAAATATAGAAATTCTAACCAAACAGATAGAACCTCAAGTGCCTGAGAATAACCCACAATGGGAGGTTTGAGGTTACACAAACTGTTTTAGTAATCAAAAAGAGAGTATTGTAGAATTAGAACCACTCTTTAAATTCTCCACTATAACAAACCAACAAAACTATTAATCAAGACTGACATGATATAGAACATCACAAAAGATGGGGTTGACCTTTTTTGATGATAAACAAGATAACAAAGCCGCACATGGGCAGGAAGTGCTACAGAGCCAAACAAAGAGCAAGGAAACAAGAGATTTCCCTCCATATCTATGCTTTAAGAATTTGGTGCATAGTTAAAGGGTTAAAAGTAAAAATCTTGGATCAATTCCCCTTCTTCAGTAGATGTTATAAATCATGTTGGAGTATTAGGTGTATCATATTGCATTGTTCTTTCAATCAGATTTTTTTTTTTTTTTTTTTTTTTTTGATAACCACAGGCTCCACAGACGCACCTCGACTAATCTCATTAGACCTACGCTAAGGATCAGGCTGGCAACCTCTAGTGTGCCATTGAGATAAACCTGGTCAAACTGACTGGCCATACCTTTGACTGTCTTTTCTATTAGAGTCAGACACCAAGAGGTCTTCTCAATCTTCATGTACTTCAAATAACCATTCAATGAGTTTTTGTATCTAATCAGGGGAAAAATGAAAGAAAAGAAGTTCATAAGAATATTGCTAATTTTGGTTCTTAAGAAAAAGGAAAAAAAAATTGTAAAATCAATTTGTTATTGTACAAAAAAGGTTTGTAGTGCTAAAAAGAAACTAGTTCTTTTTATTTTTTTTTATTTTTTTTATATGTAAACTGCTAAAACTAGTCTTTATTAGTTCAATGTTTAAGAACCATTTATCAGATTTACATTTCCAGCAGGAAGAACAGACCATCTGAGCAAAGTAACATAGAAATTTTAACCACCAGGAAATAGAACTCAAATGCCTAAGAATAAACTCCACAATGAGAGGCTTGAGGTTAAGCACTAAACCTTGCTTTAAAAGCCAACAAAACCACAACCAAAAGTAAATAACCACCCCATCCAATCCCAGAATGCTTTTAGTTTTTTGTCATTTCTGGTGACTGTATACTTTATTTAGTCTTTTATGGGGTTTCTCATCCTTCTCTGTGTTCCTTTTCCATGAGTTTTCTTATCAAAAAAATATTTATTCGTATCTTAATAGAGATGCTAACAGCCCATAAAAGGTAATTCTTCTTTAAGGCCATATTAACTACATGCATTTGGGACCATGCAAGAGATAACAATCAGAATTCTAAACCATAATGATCTGCATTTTTAAGCATCAGAGTTCAAACCTTATCAATTATTTGATTCTCAATGCAAACTCGGTAATCGTCTTCACCAAATGCAGGAGCGCAATGAACAATTCCAGTCCCACTATCATCGGTTACATAATTGTCCGAAACAACTCGGAATGCCACATCAGAAAACTCCATGAAATAATCAAATAATGGCTCATACCTGCAGTACATTTCTCTAAGAAGTTCACATTCCATATCACAAACTAATGAAACAATTAAAGATTGAAAAACAAATCAAGAAGTGATCAGTGGCACCCATTCAAAAATGCAGTTTTTACGCCTATTTTGAAACTTTTTTTTATAGGGATTTGACACTTATTATTTAAGATTCTAATTTTATAACAGGCTATGGAATTAACTTTGATGATAAAAATGGCAAACAACTTAAATTTATCAACCAACAAGCAACAGAAAAACCTTGAACATTTTCAAATAATAACTGAAATACAAGCTCCGTAAACTTTTCAAAAACATAGTATTTTTGGATAAATCATACTTCCTTACCAAAAAAATCAACCGATTTGATAAGCATCTATATTCAATATAAATGAGTCAATGTAAACTGATAACAGAAGAGTGTATAATAGTTTCATATAGTTCAAACAAAAAGTAGGGGATGTGCTTACTTCTTTCCCACCAGTGAAGCCCCCACAATTTTCTCAACCACCTCAAGCTCTACCTCACCCTTGGATTTTCCACCTGAGGATCCCTTAGCCTTAGGATTTGAATGTTTTGGATCATCACTTGGTCCATTAGTTACAACTTGTTTTGGCTTCTCAGTAGGAAGCTCTGACAATCGAGATTCAGCAACCACATAGACTTTCCCTGAGTACTTATTGCGCACCTGTTTGTTTTTTACACTTGAAATTAGACACTAAAACCACGAGTGCCATTATAGATCTTAAATGCACTTGATATCATCAATAAAGCCTTCATTTGAACAATCTATTCAATAAATGGAAGGGCAGAGAAATCAATGAAATTTTTTTGAAAGGCGGAAATCAATGAAAATCAAGGCTTAGTTCTTTGGCAGAAACTCATTCTTAATACTTTGCATCTGCAGTTGCCTCACACTTTTAAGGTATGAGACATGGAGGTGTCAGGCTTTGAGAATCAATATCAGAGGAGTTTGCAGGTCTGAGGAAGCAGCTTCAATACCCATAAGAAGAACTTTGATACGCAACCCAAGTCCAAAGGATGGCATCTTATAACCATAGAAATTCAACAATTGGTTTTATGATTTAGTAATGCTAACTGGTATCAAATTATGGATGTAATTCAAGATGACCCCAATTCAGCTACCAAAGTAGATAATTTATGGCAGAACAGAACACACAGATCAATAAGCACACCAACCATTCAATCTGTAAGTTCTAAATGATCTGTCAAAGAAATTTCAGATTGAACTACCTTTACATAGACAAGATTTGCATTGACACACAAGGCAAGATTACTAGGGAGGGTCCATGGTGTTGTTGTCCATGCTAGAAATACTGCTTTATCTGGATCACCAACTATTGGGAAGGACACAATCAGTTCAGGGTCAGGTACATCCTGTATCACTCCAGCAGTGTTAGAAATACATGAAATTCAAATAAATAATTAAAGGATTAGAACAATAATGGTCGCTTTTTTTAGCCAAATTAGTGATCATGACATAGAAGGGCCAGTTCCACAACAACATATCTATTGGCTGGTCTGGTTGTACCCAGTCACAGTTTATGCAACTAAGAATTTAAATAAAATTTTAAATTTAAAAAAAAAAAAAAATAGACCTGAAACCACAGCAGTTTAGAAACAAACCTTATAATTTGAGTTGGCTTCAAAATTAGACAGCGGAGTCTTGCAACCGGTGCTGTATGGCATAACCTGCAAAAATAACATCATTAGAACACTTAAAGAATAATTCTTTCCAACTTGCTAGTTGACTTTCTCTAATATCTCAAAACCAGCAAAAAAAAAAAATTTCTAGTCAAAGCCTTGGTTAGTTCTCAAGAATGTGTAAGAAAAAACATATAAATCAGAATGTTTACCTATCAAAAATAAATAAATAAATCAAAATGTTTTTCCATCCATGACAAAGGGAACAAAAAAAATCCCCACTCAAATAAACCTAATATGACTATTTGGCTTCATTTGAGCAAAGTGTTTTTCTGAAAAAACTAACAAAAAGACATAAGATCCAAAGGTCCTTAACCTTTCAAATGGGAAATAAGATATTTGTTTTTCACTCTGTTTTTCCATCAACCAAGCAGAATGAAAAAGGGGTGTTAATCCCACAGTTCACCTTCCCTTTTTTGGACAGGTAAGAGAAATTCATTGAGAAGGGCCATCAATACAATGACTCAACATATACAAAAAAAAAGGTATACAATCCACCAAAAAAAGAAAAACATGTTAAACAAAAAAGGAGACCAAAAGAAACAAAAGTATAGCTGAAGCCTCAAGTAGAACCTAACCAATCAACAAAACTAACTAGAAGAAAGGATAAACATCTTTAAACAACTTAGTTTCCGACCAATGAGTTAAGTGAATGAGAATTTTTTTTTCCTGATGGGTAAATACAAGGAATATATTAAACCAAAAAGAAAGAAACCCCAAGGCTACCTAATGTACACAAGGGGTAAACAAAGAGGTGCCTAAAGACAGAACAAAGAAACAAAAAAAGAAGAACAAAAAACTACCCACCAAAAAACCAGCCACCAACCATCAACTATACCCACCAGAGCTCATTTACAGCCCAGCCAGAACAAAAAATCCAACAAAGAATTTGAACTATTCTCAATGTACAGGTTTGCCCAAGACCAAAGATTACAAAGAAAACAGGATTTCATCCTATGGATTGACAAAGATTAAATGAATGAGAATTTGATTCTTTGAATATTGTTAAGAGAAAAGGAACTCTCTTATTTTCATTAATTTACAAAGGATGTAACATAAATATTTATACTCTAATTTTAGGGCAAAAAAGGAAACAAAGTTAGAGTCCAATCTAGAGACTAAAGAGAGAAGGAAAAGAATCATATATGGATTAGGAGACTAATCCTTACTCCCTGTTTGAGCAGGATCAAAAGCACCAAGCCTATCATGCACTCATGAGACTAAGGAAAAATATGCTAGTTGGTCGCCGAGTTGACAAACTAAAGAATATACATCCCGGCGTAATCTTCTCCATAAAGAGTAATCCACTTCAATGTGCTTATCCCCGCCGCAACCCCGCATGAAATACGGGCAGCTTGATTGTTTACATATGTTTCATCCGTCATCTCTCCCACCCATTTGAGATGTGATATGAGTTCACATGTTGCTGGGTGCTGCAGCTTGATACCGGCCTTCAGCACTAGATTTGGCTACATCTGCTTATTCTTCCAGATATTAAGTTGCTCCCAATGAACACACAATACCCGATGTAGAACGCCTATCTATGGGTGAGCTCAATCGAGATCATCAGAATGTAACACTTGGGGTGATGACCTTGTCTTCTCATACAACACCCTCGATAGTGTTCCTTTGACATACTGTAGGGGTTTATATAAACTGAAAGATCCCCACGGCGTTATCACAAGTGTGATTGTGGTGGGAACCCACCAACTACGCCACAGAAAAGAAATGCCGGGTTTGTTGAGTGAGATAGTTCAGCTTACCTACAAGTCGTTGATATCTCCTCGATCTCGTAGAGGCCTCCACCTGTAACAAGTTTGATAATTCGTGATCCATAAGAGTGTCTACAAGCTTATAACTACATACCAAGACTCACTACTATATCCAAGGTATATCAGAAAATAACCACCCTAACAGACTGTTGCACCCTTAATGTTCATGTTACCTGCATCCGTCTTTGTCCTTGGAAGTGGTCAAGAGGTAAGAAACAGCTACACATCAACCTAGTCAACCACACCAATATACCACATTCACATAAACAATCAAGTAATACATCATTCATCGAGGTGGCTGATGATAAAAATGGAATGGTATGTCAGGCTAATTGATCGGTCAAACCTCAAACCACTGGTTAAACCGACAAAACCAAGCTCGAAGAGACTGTTTTAAACCATATAAGGAACAACGTAGCTTGCATACCAAACCAGACTCCTCCTGAGCAACAAAACCAAGCAATTCCTCCATATAAACCTCCTCAGCAAGATCACCATGAAGAAATGCATTCTTGATATCCAACTAAAAAAAGGTCTATGAGAGCATAGCCATAGAGAGAAGCAAGCGAATAGAGGCAATCTTGGCCACCGGAGAAAATGTATCATAATAGTCCAAGCCGTATTGTTGAGTATTTCCCTTGGCAACCAAACGGGCCTTAAGCCAATCTACCTAGCCATCAAGTCCCACCTTCATCGCAGAACCTAACGACAACCTAAACAAGAAAGACTTGCCAGGAGGAAGATGACAAGCCCCATGTGCCATTCGAATAGCATCCATTTCCTAAGCCAATACACCGCTTCCAACTCGGATGTGAGAGCCTACCAGTGCTTTTGTAGGGATAGAGACATAAGACAAGGTGGAAACAGCGTTTATGCATGGGCACAAGGTGGAAAAACAAAGACAAAGTGTAGGGTAAAGATAAAGACATGCTAGAAAATTATAACAGATGTGGGTTACAGTGCAGAGCGAGTACCTTTCCGAATGGCAATAGGTAGGATCACGATCATGGAACCTGAGCAGGAGATGATCTGTGGTGCAGAAGATGAATCGCAGAGGCTCCCAGGATGAGACAACGTAGATAACCTTAAAGTGGCTGTCAAAGATTCAGAGGTGGAGGAAGTGGAAATTTGGATATGGACAAGAAGGACATGTAAGACATCCTAAACATGAGGACGCTCTTCAGAGAAGAAGAAAGAGAAACCCTCAAAGAAAAAGCGACACAAGAAAGACAAAGCATTAATTTGCAAGCCAGGAACATTTATAACTCTCCGGGTCGAGAAAAACCTAAGAAGACACACAGAAGTTGCTTCAAGGCATGCCTTCACTTCTGGGAGTAAGAATGTGAACAAAACAGACACAACTGAAGACACGAGGAGAAAGGTAGAAGAGAGGTTGACTAGGAAAAAGGATAGAATGAGGAGTCTGGTCAGGTAAAATGGAGGATGACATACAATTAATCAAATAACAAGCAGCTAAAATAGCATCCCCCAAAAAACATTAAGGAACCTTATGAGGAGATGTTTCATCCAAATGATCTATTCTCGCAATCAATACTCTATTTCGAGGAGTAAGCACAAGAGGGATCGTGAAGAATCCCATGAGGACATAAATAGTGAGATTGATGCGTAAAGATACTTAGCATTATCATTCCAGATACAAATGGAAGCATTAATTGAATTCAAACTTTATGAACTCTGAAAAGAGAGAACAATTGAAGACGTAGTTTTCATTAAAATAGCCAAAATGAATAATTCATCTATTAAAATAACACCGAAACCCAATATGATCAACTCGAGAAGAACCCCAAACATCAGATAAGTTCGAAGGAGACTTTGTCCGGTTGATCTAGCGCTGAATGCAGACAATGGCAAAGCTTCCTAAGCCGAAGTGACTCACACTCAATTAAGGACAAACTAAAAAAATGAGGAACCATTTTCCGAAGCTTTGAAATGTTCGGATGACCAAGAGAATTGTGAATAAGAAGAGGAGTATCCGTGGGCGCGCGGGAAGATGAAGGAGCTGTTAAAGAGGCCCCAGACTCAACCATGCCAATCGCTCACCCACACTGGGATCCCAGAATACATGACAAAAGTGATCGTAGTGCTGTAATCAAACACCACAAGGTCACGAGTCAATAATAATGAAATCAAAAGGAGAATCAAGAACATAAAGGACAGAAGTAAGGGGTAGGGAAGAAAGAGGGCATGTCGAACCTATTCCTTTAGCTATGGTTTGAGATCCATTAGATAAAATAACCATGGGTAAAGGAGAAGTAAAGGTAAGAGAAGATAAAATATCCTTAGCTATCTAAAGATCGTAGGCTCCAAAATCAAGAATCCGTATGTCCGTGAGGAATGTGAAAAGTGTTAAAGGTATTAATTCTAAGCCATAACAAACACAATGGGTGCAGATTTGGATGCTTGAGTACAACAAGGGTATGCAACTAATTTCTCCCATGTATTAACAATAGAGGCAACCAAAATGGGAGAAAAACTTGAACCTTTGATACCAAAAAGTAAGAAATCACAACTATAAGAGATCTGAAGGGTGAAACACAAACCACAGAGGAAAATGGACTCCAACTCGTGATGCTGGGTATCGAAAAATCAAGAAAAACCCCGTAAAGTATAGAATATTTCCGATATACAAAACAGAGGGAAAAGTGTATTCAAGCCAATAGGAATCAAGGGCTGTGAAGTCATTGGGGTTGATGTTCCTAGTGAGAAGGACGCACCGTGTTATTAATGCCGCCCTCACTCATAACGCTGCGGTGACAATCGCCACGGAAGAACATGCGCATGCCAACTCGTGGAGCATTGTTTGATGTCAAGGTTTCTTCTGACGTGTAGATCGCAGGGAGAAGATCCTAATGGTGGGTTCTCCATTGAAGATGATCAACGAAAATCGCTTAAAAGCCATCGACTCTGAGGGTTTTCATCGTTCGGCTTCGGCGAGGCTTTTGACGACCAGAGGAGATTCCAGAGTGTGACACGCCGTTGGATGGGTGGCCTGAATTGCCACACGACTTGCCTCAACCCCAATATTCTCAAACCCTTTATGCTCGATACCATGTTAAAAAGAAAAGAATTCTTCGATTTCATTGGCTCTACAAAGAAGGTAACATATACATTTATACTCAGCCCATAAAAAAAAGTATATTTATACCCTAAGTTAGGGCAAAAGGAAACAAAGTTGTAGCCTAATAGAGACTAAAGTTATATATGAAAAGAATCATCAATGGATTGTGTTCAATCCTTAATTTTTTTTTCTTTGAGTAAAGCAAATAGTAGTGATATAAAAGAAACCAACAACCAAGGCTCCAAGGCATACAAGTGTAATTAATAACAACAGAACTTGAGCTGGATGTGTACACCATCCTCAAAATTAACTGCTCCTTTTTTTTTTTTTTTTTTTGAAAGGTAAGTTTTTTTCATTCTTTTTGTCCCCACTAGGATTCAAACCTTGAACCTCCCCTAACCCCACCCCAACCCTTTACCACTTGAGCCAAGCTTCAAGACCAATATGTTCCTTCCTTTCCATATCGTCCAAAATAAGTATAGGAGCTGCTCTCCAAAACTTCTTCCACTTCTTGCCATAAAAATTATTTGTCAACTAAGAATAGTCTCTTTAATTAAAGCAGGAAGTAGATGATCTATCATCTCCTCCTTTTCACGACACAAGAAGCAGTTATTCACTGAGGTCTGCTCTCTCTTTGGAACAATATCCAGAGTTAAAACTTTACCCCATATTGTCTCCAAGTGAAAAAAGAAATTTTAGTCTGCATCAAAACCTCCCAAATACCCTTTGAGGGGAAGGCCGAACACTCACTATCTTCTAAGGTCCTACAAAGAGATTTAATGGCAAACCTGTCACTTCTTGTTTCAGCCCAAAGCACCACATCCTCCACATCTCCACATACCTTCATCCCACTAAATCTCTCTAAAAAGCTTTCGACCTCCTCAACTCCCAAGGTCTCCAACATACCTGCCACCCAACACACACTAGAATCAACAAAAGCATACAAAAAAGGAAAAGACTTACATAAAGGAATGTCCTTGCACCACCTATCCTTCCAAAATCTAACTCTTCTCCCATGTTTCACTAAGAAAGAAATCCTAGATCTTTCCAACTCCCAAGCATACTAATCCCTTTCTGCATCCCAACAAGATTCACCTCTCTTGCGTCCCAAGAACACCACCATCCCTCCCCATACTTCCATGTAATCACTTGACTCCACAATGCATTTCCTTTACGAGCAAAGCCTTTGTTCCATTTGGAAAGAAGAGCATTACTAAAGGAGGAATGCCTCTTTATCCCCAAAGCCCCCTTTCTTTATATAAAAACACACAACATCCCTCTTACTAAATGAGGCTTATGCTCCAACTTCCCATCACCACATAAAAAGTCCATCAGGATTTGCTTCCTAGGCCATACACAGCAATGGCATAAAATGGGAAATGGGCGTATTGACAAGACTAATAAGAACGATTTCCTTCCCTCCTATGATATGTGCTATCTTTCCACATAAGACCCAAATCACTCCTCCATATCCATATTGTTATGACTTAATGCAAGACTCCAACTAAAAGGCCCAAGCATGGATAGTAAACGACAATAAAAATAAAAATGTGTTAAGCTGATTTTATATATATATATATATATATGTATATGCAAAAAGGTTAATGACAGAAAACCTTTGACATTTTTTGAGGAGAATTCAGCGCGAGGCACTGGCCAAACAACCTAAAAAGAGGATGCTGGGTGATGTGCTACACAGCAACTTCCCACCTCGCAATCCATCTCAAAAGCCAAATCCAATATTTTATGTTCTTCTACAAGGATGAGCTCTTACTTCCTTCAAAAAATTTCAACCTTGATAGTGACCCGCTGGTCATCAGTGTCCAAACAAAACAAGCTCTTCACTTGACCCTGGAGGCGGTTGGCAAGAGGAGCCAAAAAGAATGTTGTTAGATACAATTATTCAATCCAATCTTATAAAAACAACCCAAATCCAAACTATTAATGAACGCATATGAGATTCATCACTATTATTATATTGAGACAAAATATTTAAAGAAAATCTTATTAAATAAATCTATTCCAACCTATTGAAACTCCCTCAAAATAATGCATATATAATAAAGTTTTTTATCTTTTTGATAAGTTAGGCATACATAAAAATGTTATTTAGAATTAGCTGGCTTCTCATGAAATCCATGAGTTAAAGTCCCATTTATAGTAAGTAATTCCATACTGAGAATTGAAGGAGTGTATTTTCTCCAAAGTTTGTAAAACAAACTTTACTTAGAAAAAGAGAAGAAGCTTAGAATGGACTGAAATGAACCACAGGGAAGCTTTCCATCAAGTCCTACTACGTTGTCTTAATCCAAGGAAGTAGTGATCCCTTCCTTACAAGTAGTTTGGAATGCATGGGCACCAACTAGGTTAGGCCTCATCATCTAGTAAAGAATTTTAAAGCTTAATCAACTAAGAAAGAGGGGATGGGATTTTCTGAATAAATGTTACATGTATAACAGAGAGGTAGAGTCATGTGAACATTTAATCCATATGTGTTCCAAAGTGAGAATTCCACGGCAGCTGGTTTTTTCTCCATTTGGAGCAAACTAGTTGATGCAATCCTCGGTAAGAGGAACTCTCCTGAGTTGGCACAACTCTTTTGTGGGGAAGAGGTGGGAGAGAGAAGTTGTTCTAATTGTTCATTCTTTTCCTTTTTTCTTCACTTGTTGAAGCTTTTTTTTATCAGTGATGTTTGATGCGTAATACATCATGTGCATTCTGGTGCCACTTCTAAGACATTATCTCACTTGTCCAGCAAAAAAATCACTGAATGCAATAGTTCAACAGAATCATAATCACTCAATTTAGAAGAACTCATGCCCCAAATAAGACAAACATGAGCGGAAGAAAACGTACACCACCCAATTCAGAAAACGTATAAACATTAAAAAATGTTATTAAATTCTTAGTCTTGATTGGATAAAATGAAGTAATTATATATAGTCTTAACAACCCATCTGATAAGCATATATATCCAATTCAAAATATGAAGCAATTGCATCAGTTGAAGAAAAAATCCATCACTGCATATCCCAGAAACGCAAACCACTTTCCATTTGAATCCAATAAAACTATCCAGCCCATAAATTTGGGGGAATTGCATTAATCAATTTCAACCTATTGAAAGTTTCCACCGCATTGAATCAACCAGTCAATTGTGGTGAACAATTACATCAATTGAAAACAAGCATAAATTTTAACTACCTCGTTCACAAAAAAAAAAAAAAAAAACATTATAATCAATCCAAACATGCATCGAAATTCATAAACATGTACAGAGGAACCAGCACAAACCTTGAAAACCTCTCTAAACATCAGAGGTCTTTCTCAATAGTTGAGCAAACCCACTGAAGACACTCTCCATAAATCCTCAAATCAAGTTTGAGTAATCCTCCCTGCCTCTTAAAGTCAATCCAGATCGACCTGTTCTGTAATTACTTTCTCCACTCACACCAAGAATTTCACACTCCTACTCATTGTGTTTACCAATTCGTACCAGCACCTCCTCCCTGTCTGAACCCCAGCTTTGCCACCTTAAAACACCAGTAATCCACAAAGTCCCAATTCAGCGCCTGGTCACGTGGCATGGGTCATGTTCCAGACTATCAGAATGTTCCACTGTCCTGAAGTGAGGATGTATCTGCAGGGAGACCAGTGGTGAAAAGAGGCCACCAGAAGATGTACCTGGGCAGATTTTCGTTTCAAGCCTCAGCGGTCTCAATGCTGATTTCCACCTGTATAGCTGAGGACTTCTTCCTGCTTTGAATGAGAAGTCCTTATGCCTGAGACCTCTCTAGTTAAAAAATATGTCAATCCGTGTATTAGGGTTTCTAGGTTTTAGTCCAGAACACAACGCGGTTTCTAGGGGCTTTTGGGGGAAAACTTTGGTTGCAACTCATGGTATAGAGAGCTGTCAACGCTAACAAGAATTTAGAGAGAAGCAAGTGAACCGTGTCTAGAACCATTTATATTACCTGAACTGACTCTTTATACTTGATATGTAAAGTAAACGGTTTGAATACACTTTTATTTTATTATTTGATTAAAATTAGTGGTGATATTTTATTGGTCATAGAGAATGTTCCAAATCAAGCCTTAATAGGTTAATCAATAAAACATTTAGGCTATCAAAAGAATCCAATATAGGAAAATTTGTTTATTCAGATAAGAGAGCTACCAATATTGTTGATCCTCATACTTCCTAAGATCTCAGAACACCGGAGCTGGTAGAGATGACAAGATTCATTCATTTCACAAGATCAGCAAATTTCACCTGACGCATGTAGTAGACGTTCTCAAGAATAAGGATAAAGGTTTCTGATCGCATTGATAAAGTTTTCACGCCTCCTCATTTGACTTCCCTACCAGTTGGTATGAACTCGCCTCCGAAATTGCGCCTCATTAGCTCGTTTGTGGCAAAGTGTCACCAATTTGAACTAAAACGTCATAAGATGACATTCGCAAACACATATTTTACACATATGGAAGAGGGAGGAAACATAAACCATCTCTTTGATTAATTGTAAATTAAAACAGCAAAGGATTCATTTGTCTATTACCCGAGATTGACTGGTCTTCCAATCGGGGTCAAAACATTAATTTTTAGCTTGTGTAAGAGTCATTGCTGGTAAAACATAAAAATCTATAATACAACACCCTATTGAACTTCAAAGATGGCCAGTAAGCTGTGTTTGAGAACTATAGCCCCTCCAGCAGAATTCTCCCGCCAGGTGGGTGTGTGGGGTAAAAGCTTTAATCAGAACTGTTCCTGAGACCTACACTCAAGCAAGGCTGATAATACACAACCATCATGGGAGTTCACCCCAGTCAGGTTTTTTAGCTTTTGCTTTTATTTTTTCTAATGCTTTGTGTTTTCTTATTCCTCTTGTTTAGACTATAGACTTTATGCCTTCATATTCCTATATAAATTTTCTTATCATTAAAAAATGATATATATAAAAAATTTACCATTTTAATTCCCACCTTTTTCTTTTTTTTACATTTTTTCTAAATGAAAAAGGCATATTTTCTAATTGGAAATTATATAGATATATATATATATATATATATATATATATATATATATATATATATATATATATATATATGTAATGATTCTCGGTATATATTTCAGTTTTTATTTTATTTATTTTTATAATTTTATAATATAATTTTATATCGTCTTTATATGGTCTACTCTGTAAGTAGTTATTATTGCATACAATATTTATTTATATTTCCACATAATAATATATACATACGACATTTATTTGTATACAGCCAATAAGTGTAAATCCAGCCTTCCATCTATAGCCATAAATATAAGAAAATGGATTAGAGTAGGGATTTGACTAATTTTTTGGCCACCATGGAAGACAATGGTTTATAGACGTTTGATCACTTAAACCTATTGTACCATGCCAGCTTATTTTGCGCTTTAACTCTAAATCAAAGTGTCTCGCCTGACTAAACTGTGGGACAAAATATTTTATGCTTACAAAAATAATTAATGAATTCAAAATTAAACAAAAATTTATTAACTAATATATTATCATTAATAATAACATGAAATAAAAAATAGTTTACAGGTTATTATATATGATATGAAGATAACATAAAATATAATTAGAACAATATATAAATTATACTATATTATCCCAAAAATATATTAATTTTTATAAATTATTTACAAAAACATTTATGTTAATAATTATTATGTATACAAAAGTATAAAAATAAAATAATAAAATCATATCTTAAAGAAATCTTAATGAGCATTATTGCTATTATTATTTCTATATACAATCATATCATCATTCTGGTCTGCTTTCAATTCTCGAAACTATTTCCTAACTTTTCGATATTTAAAATCTTCCTGGGAATGATCGAGACAACTTATTCACCAAAATCTAAAATTATTATCTCATAATTCGATTAAACTTTTCTCGTCACTACCATGAATGAATAAACGTCAGTCATTTCACTGTCCGAGATTTTAATTTTCTATAGGCTTCTTCGGACTCTTCTTATGTCAATTTATTATTTTTATTAACATTTTGCCATTTTTGAAAATTTCTAATTTTTCAAGCTTACAGAAGAATAATACCCGGAACTGTATTTCCAATATAGAAAATAAACTCAAACCTATTAAAAAACCTGACAGTTTCAGAATAAACTGCATGATATTATAACATGCCGATTTTAATCCAAAATAACTGGTCTGCCATTATCCTCTACTCGGCAAGATGTTTAAAAAAATTCTATTCAAGATAAGAAAAAACAAACACCACCTTATCCTAGACACTCAAACGTAGATAAAAAGTCCATAATTTCTTGTTTAGACTGTACTCAAACACAGTGACAAAGATATTAAATTTGTCATGCATTCTAACCGATTCACACCCACCGAAGACAAAATTAACTCGCTTAATCTCATTCAAACATGGTTCTAATGTATGTACCACCATTATTTTTGGGGTAAAATTTTTGTTTGACTTATATATAAAGAAGATATATATATTTATAGTATATATATATATATATATATTTCTTTATTCACTTTGCTCCTTGTAAAGAATATTCAAACTTTTCGTTTTATTTCTTAGTTTCTATGATATTTAGTGTAGAACATATTGTTAGATATTTTAATTAAAATACTAGAAAATTAAATTAAATGTCAGAACAAGTCATAAATTGAAACTTGGTGGACAAGGAATGAATGTTCTAGTAAAATAAGTTAGAATAAAGAATGAGTTTTAGATTAAAATATTTAATTTGAAAAAAAAATTATAAAATTAGTTTGAAATTCAAATTAATATTCAAAGTAGTGTGTTTGAAGCAAATACCATTATCATGGACAACAATGAACATGCACAAATACAATTACTGAGAATTTGATGATGTAAAAATTTCACTCATTACCATTCACAAATAGATTTGTCATCTTCCAATTTTCTACTTACCCAAATGATACATTACTCTATATTAGTTTGACTAAAACTAATTGCTATTTTTTCCCAAAAATATTATATCGATCAAAAACTCAAAAAGAATACTTTAAACTAATTTATGCTACAAGAAATTGCACTATTTATTGAAATAAAGCTATTTATTCTTGACCAAGAGGTACAATACCTAAAACTATAATTTAACTATATCATTGAGTATGTTTAACAAATAAAAATCCAATGTGTTATATGGATAAACAAGAGTCGTAGTTTTTTTTATTAAAACAATATGAGAATTTTATTTATTTTAGACATCCCAAAAAACCAGGATACGTTAACCAACCATCAACCTTGCGCGAAATACCCGTGGGATAGCGAGATATCTCTGACTATGATGAGTGCCTAAACACTCACATCTTACACTGCGCTTGCCTGGCTATTTTCACATTACGATTTATAATAATTTGATAGTTTTTGTGGCTAGATCTCTCGATACGTCCGTGTTGGCGGTGTTCGCGGATAAAAGAACAACTTTAAGCGCGCTGGAACAACGAGGAGCAGCGAGAAGACGGTTGACGGCCAAGGATACGCGACGTCGCGACGATGGTCACAATGCGTATCAACGATACCACGTCGCGACGCCCACGCCGCATACGCCGCCGAAAATCAGACCATCATTTAAAGTACAGAGCGCTCAAATTGCAGATCAAAGCAATAACCCAGGCATTGCGTCGAGCGAGTGATAACGTCGGTAGCGCCCTAAATGGTAACGCCTTTTCATTTTTCTTGTTATTGGGGACAACGTTTCTTATTAAATGTTTCATCTTTTCTTCTATTATGTTCTAGATCTTCTTTCAGGTGCTACATCAAACCCCGTCACATACAATGGATTAAAAGTTTGATCTTTCATAAGGTCTGGCTTGTTATTAATTTGTCACATCTACTCTATACCTGATTTCAATTATATGATAATGTTCGCTTGTCTAGTATATCTTAATCGAGATCCGTAGACCGAGAGACAGGGTATTCAGTGATCCGGCAGAGTAATTTTTTTAAATTCGATCTTGCATAAAGATATTCCGGAACCCGAAGGTGGTACTTAAGAAATATTTGGTTATACTTCAATACCAGTCGGATAGAGATATATCGATTCTATTCACTAGATAAAGTGATATACCTCGAGAGGATATCTCGCAGGTAAGATCACCTCGCCTTCATTTATGGCCGGCGTATAATAACAATATCTTAGAAAAGTAATCCATCAACGTGATAGAGATTAACTCAGGCGCCAAATACCATTAATTCACTAGAATCAATAGCGAGCCGCTTCCCATTTAAATTTTAATCAGAATCATTTATTCGACATCGTCAGCGCAAACCTCCGTAGTCAATTCATCAGGATCGATATCCGCATTTCAGCGCCACTATATTACTGGGCTACGCGCGCACGCCGCGCATATAGGTATTCATTTTATAACCGCGCCACCATTGGCTTTCGCGCCAATACGGGTAGCGTTTAAATCGATATGTAGGCTGGTTAAATACAGATAGAAGGTATTCCAATTCTTCGTTATTTTCGTTATTATTATTTTTTTTCGCGTCGTAATTTGGTTTTGTTCGTGTGGCTGGCAAAGATAAAAAGTTTCATGGAGTAATACGCGATGTAGTGTAAATCAATTAATCAACACTGTAGTGGTCTCGAGCCGTAAAGACTCGCATGACGGCGAAATGAATGCAATGTATTAGAACCTAATAGTCATGGAAACAGAACAAGAACAGGATTTCGGCGCGAACAAATCGAACCAGCGAGAAGTCGAATGGAATCGTCACTACGAATCGCCGCCAGACCATTTATACGTACCCAGAATTTAATCCTACTGCTATTGGATGAGTTCGCTTATCACCAATTCGTCGGTATTGTTACCTACCACAATCGATTCAAGCAAAACAATTTCAATTAGTCGCCACGTTACGTATGCTTCGTAACATATTGTTCCATGGACTGACCCCATTATGATCCCGAAGATGTACTAATTCGGACTTCTTCGGTCGTATACCATCGGGCGGCGCCAATCCGGTTACCGAAGAAGCTCTAAGGTTACTGTTCTAATTTCACCTGGGATGAGTCAAACATCAGGCTGTCTGGGCCAACACTGGGATTCACACATGGAATCATTTGTGCCAAAAAAGTTTCACCAAATTCTCTTTCCACTTCGAAAATTGCACAACTATGTAAGATCACATTGCCATTAACTAGAGGGGGGAGAACCCGGTAAGGCATGCACAGTTTCATGAATTATCTTCCATGAAGTGTCCTCACCACCGACTAACCGGGATGGAGGCAAGTCCCACACCTTCTACAATGGTCCGAGAGCCAACTGGCCATGATAGATGCCTCACCTGGAGGATCATCGATGAAGAAACCAGCGACTTCAAAGCGTATGAGAGGCTGGAAGGAGCCTGAACCAACAACGCTAATCAAGGGCCTGTAGAGAAGAAGTTGTTCGCAAACACTGCAGGCATGAGTAATGAGGTCCAAACAATCTAGTGAATCACGGGCAAACTCGACTAAGGTTAATAGACAAGAGTAAAACAACATATGCTGACACAATACCCATGGAGTCAGGTAGAATTCCCCGTGGCGACAAAGATAAGAGCGGAATGTTTCACGAAAACCCCACAGCGGCGTCGCGACGGTCGAGGTTTAACTAATCAACTACGCTAGTTAAGGACCGTATGGGAAAATACCGAATCGAACTTAGACGCGGTGGCGAATAATTAGAACCGTAATAATCAAACAATCAAGGATATGGATGGAAGTGAATAACCAAAACAATATGCCATCAAACCGAGCTACACGGAACCACCCCGAAAAGAAGTCGGATTTAGCAATCTTCAGTACGAGAAAGGACCCTCTGGCCCGCGCCTATGAATGAGACTAAGGCGAACATGCAAACAGCAAACCCAAAGAACAATCGGCAAACACGCCTAAGGAGCTCGATACACAACAGCCAAATGGGCAAGCTTATTTACGTAAAGGCAACCGTTCTTCACGAGCAATTCAGAGGTAAAACCCATGAAGAGATGGGAATGAGCACGCAGCCAGCCATGGCCAGTTGAGAATCAACCCGCAAAACTCCAACGCAGAGCAGCAGACCGAGGAGGATCACCCACCAAATCTGAAAAGATGATGCAAACAAAGAATACTACGTGAGAAATAAATGGGATCTCTAAGGCAGCAAGGCCAAGATAATTGTCCTCACTCCACACACAACGCCTTCCAAGAAACATAAATCGATAGCTACCAGAAGTTCGCGACGTTGCAACAGAGAGAACAACCCATTTGCCGATGCCCGAGCAATGCCCGGGCGCAGGAAGTTCGTAGAAAGACATTTTGTCTCTGTTAAGACAGCGCACTTCGGCGCGCTCGGTCACGCCGCCATCGGGCGCAAATGGTTTTGAGGTCGATTACACACTGGGTGAACTTAACCGAAAATGCAAGGTTATCCTTCGTGAGGAAGCACCAAGCCCAAAGATTCAAAGGGCTTCACTATATCCCATGCACACCAAATGCTATTAGAAAGGCTTATGTGATTCGGGGTGCCAGATAACTATGCCCAATCATCTGGTGTCGATTAGAGAAGCTCGTCCGATCACAATACCTTTCGCCATGGATGATCTTTGCCAATTTTAGAGGGATAATAGAACATGTCTTAGTGCTATGATAGTTTATCTTTCCGCAGATTAATACTGTGATATGATAAGATAAGAAGACCAGACACTCAAATACCTTTTCATAAACCAAGAGGGGCGAATTAACTAAGAGTACAAGAAGAAGAAGCAAAATCTAATGTTCTGCATAAAGTGATATTCGAATAGAAGTGATACGCGGCTTAATGGTCGATATAAGAGGGCTATAGTTGGTTCAGCCAAAGTGGTCTCAATCAATCTCTTCGAGACTAGCTTCCAGCGGAAAATGAGTCCGTAAACCTGAAAGGAGATAAGGTAAGAGGAAGGCGCAACTGACACTTCTTTCTGGACACAATAATTAAATACTTCACCTCAAGGAAGAGCAAACGCCTTACCACTGGAGCCAACAACCACCCACAAAATGGAACAAAAACTTCCTGCACAGCTTTAAGGTACACCTTTGAGCCGAATCTACGCTACCCTGATTATATCAAAGATTCTGATCGCACCGAGGGAAGAGGTTATTGAGAGTCCTTCGAGATCATGCACACGCACTCGACGGCCCTAGTCGATTCGCGCGATTCGCCCCATGCATCGTGATTTATTAGAAGATGGTAAACCTTCGCGAAGAGAAAGAACCACAACAGCGAGGTAGTTCGAAAAGAGGTTCAAACGCTGGTATCAAGATTATCCCATTTCGCACGCTACGGTAAGCCTCGGGCCTGCAGAGCGCTAAAAAGAGTAACAACCGGCTTGGGTTAGACCAAACAACATTTTATCACGTTTGTATCAGCTACCGTGTGGAGAATTTCACTGATTACCTGAATAACAAGGCCACACTAAAGATCACTTTCCACCGCTTATTTTTAGATCAAGTTTGATTGACTACGTATGAATATGGTCAAGTTGATGAGACATTATTATTATTACACGAATATACATTATATATATGTTATTTCATGGTGCCAAAGATATCCCGCACAACCAACGCTTATAATACCAAGATCGGGGAGAAGACAACATTCACTTGTCTTATATGATTTCTTCAGCTGATGCTCCTTGACTATGTAATGTTCTGCATTTTTGCTGAATGATAGATAATATATTCTCCCATATGGTAGAGAAAAGACGATTTAGGATTTTACTTACTACTGCAGAATGGGAAAATCACTGACAATTTGTCTAGTAAATTCTGAGAGCCAGACTAGCAAGATGTAAGAGACCAATTATAAATTGGGAAGGCCATCATATGGCAATATGGTATCATCCTAGACATCTGATCTGCCAAAGAGGGATGAGGTAGATTGTATGGCATCGGTACACCAGAAGTTACTCAATCTTCTTCTAAAGATCCAAGTTTCAGCCGCCTGGATTTGCATGTTTATCAAGATTTCACCATCATAAACCATTGTCTAATTTGTTAAATCTGTGGAACTCATCTGAATTAATTCAAACGCAGATATGCTTTCTAACATCAGACAACATGATGCAGCCATCTCAGCCTTACCGTTGTACCGATTGGTCTTTTCCATTCGAGTCGATGTATGTGCGATTTACGCGAACGGGCGCATTGGGCAACCGGCAGGTAAAATCTTTCAAAGATTACTTACGCAGCGCACTTCATCGAGCTAACCGAATGGCGCACCATCAGAAAGAACTATCGCCATCGTCGCTTGACAATCACAGGCCATTTGATTGGCAACAAAGTCGGGTGCACACCGATCATTCAATTACACGCACAGAACGAAAGAAAACCATCATTCGTGGGTCCTTCGCTGCAAGAGTTCGGACGTAGAAATCGCGGACAATAGCGTAATCGAATTTAGTAGCGTAACGGTCTTCGATCGAAGGGGCCAGATGATGTTCCGCAATTACCACCGACGCAGAAACTACTATCGAGACAAGAGCGCGCCTTCGTCGGCGGTATTATGTGAACTATTGGTACAAAGCAGGATTCTTTAATTTGAATTTTGGTCGAAGGAAGAAAAGGTTTTTCGCATAACTTTGGGCACTACTATTTGAAGAGCCACTCCTTATGTGACCTGGCTGAACAGTGATAAGGGAGATGCGGCCCAAGATGAATGCCTGAGATATGAACCATCATTACACTCTATCGTGTGACTTTGGTGGCTGTGAGAAACGCATTAATAATCAGTACAACTGGGGTTTTATCGCCTTCCTTATTTAAAGATGTTCATCAATCTGTCACCAGACGCCAAATGTCAACGAACTGGGAATCTCGTGAGTGAATTGAGCCACCATGCATCCCATTCGATGAGCCAATCAATTCTATGGGATCGATTTCATGGGACCATTTCCGTACCATACAACAATTATATAGATCTTCACGTTGTAGACTATGTCTCAGTAGTTATTCAAACACGAACCAATGATGCCAAGATTGTAGTTCACCGCGCGAATATTCTCAATGCTGAACCCTCAGCTAATCGCAGATACTGGTAGTACGGCTTCAATAAGGTATTACGCGTTTTTAGTTATGGTACGCCATCAGACATCTCTTGCATACCATACCCACAATCAAACGGTGCCAGAGGTATCCAACCGAATTGCCGTATGATCCCGAAGATACCAACAACTCGCACAAGATTTAACTAAAAGATGATCGAGCGCGCCCGGGCGCACCGCGACCGCATTTAAACCCCTTTAGGTATGTCCTTCAGACTTGTTTATGGTAAAGCTGTGCCACCTTCCAGAATCGGATGATCGGTCATCAGCCACCCCAAGAAACAATGGATAAGATTTCGGGTCGTGAAAACGTCACCAACTCAAAGGAGCTGATGAGCCGGGGAACGGCGCGAGATACACCTGCATTTTATAAGCGAGAAGATCACAACCGGCACCGGCGCGACATCACCGAAAAGAATCTCACTACGGACAACAAGTCCTTCATTCACCCCGATCGCCCGGAAATCGGTCTCGATGGTCCCGACCTTCACGAACAGCGTCTTTCGCCGGCGGGCGTAAGTCGCCACATCCCCGAGAGCGCACGATCATACGCCACCCAACGCTTGAAACGATTTACAGGCGAAGCCAGACAAGCAAGTCATTCCTTTACGTAGCAGGCGTGAGTTTGAGTTCCTCATCATCGAGGTTTGAACCAAACAATCGGAGATGAACGGCTCAGAGGCAAACCCGTTCCGCCAATTTGTAGTTTCAAGTTCAGCTTGGTTATTTTCAAGAATTTTCGCGTTTCACTTGTGTTCGCTGCCGTTGTTTCGTCATCGGCTTGACTGCAGATCCAAAGGCGCAAAAGTGTGTCTTACGCCGTGGTTCAATGCCTTCGAATGGCGCCGCGAGAGCCTCAAAAAGGGCTGGCGTAGTGTGTTCAAATTTCGCGAGACACGCCGGCGCCACCGCCGCCGACGCGGAGATCCCACGCCGCGCACGCCAAAATTTCATCTCTTCACGCGCGACGCGGAATTTCACCGCCAACGCCATTTTTCGGCTTCCTCACACGCCGCTACGCACCACGTCACACGCCACGTTCTCTCGCCACGCCGCTGACGTGGATTTCACGCCACCGCCACGCCATTTTTAAAGCTCGCCACGCCGCGACGCCACCGGTCACTGGAGTGACGCTGACGTGGGTCCCGCACGCCGCCACGCTATTTGGTTTGCGTCTCTCACGCCGCGACAGAACCGACGTCGCTGACGCGGATTCGCTTAGCCCAATATAATAGTCTATTTCAGCCCTGACCCCGCCACACTTTCTCATCGGAACCCCTAGCTCCTCAAGATCCAGCCTTCACGACCGACTATTTGAGTTCTTCATCCACCGTCGAGACCTCCACCGCTTCACCTACCACCGCACTTTCGAAGTCGCCTCTTCAGCCGCGGTCATAGCGGCATTTGCTCACCGGTACTCGACGGGCCCGGTAGTAGTCTAGGTTTCTTTTGTTGGCTTTCGCGTACCCAGAGGAGGTACCAGAGTCCCCGCTTTGGTCGGCCAGGTTCCTCAGACCCCGAGTCCCATTTAGGTTTCTGAGTCCTTAGGTAGTTATTGAACGCTTTGCGGGTACAGAAAAGTTGATTTTTTTTTGTTCAGCTGTACGTTCGCAAGAGCGGTTGTCGCTAAGCCGAAGTCGCCGAGGACCCAATTTGACACGCTCGACGCTCGACGCTTTATGTAACGCGAGCCGCGACGGCGGGGCACAACAAAACCGATCTCACGCGAGAAGGTTTCCATCACCTTAAGATTTCAGAAAGACAACGAGGTTAAGCGCGGCGTGTTTGCGCTGGAACTTCGCCCACTACAAAATGAGCGAGTTCAGACGACGCATCCCGCCCGCGTCCAAAAGGCTGCAGAAGCAGGTGTATCGGTCGACTTCAAAGTGAGTCGATCAATGGGGCTTATGGTTTAGAGAGCTGTCCTCACCGGTCTTCGATCACCCGCGGCATCCACTACCACGAGATATCCGACGACCAAAGGCCTGGGCAGTGAGGATCAACAATGCGCTGCCATGTTAATTTCAAGGCCAAGACGGTCATATCTCTAAAGTAGTTCGCATCATTTCATCACTTCGCGCCTATCCCGACGACACGTGTGTGAGGTGATGTACTCAAATAGTTTCGTCAACTCGATCATCCGTGATATCCCATTCGCGTCGTAGTTATCGAGGATGCCATCCTCCATAACCGGATGCGAAAGATGAACTCAAAATTTCTTTCTTCGATATTCGCTTTGTGCAAAATGTTTGGTGTGCCTTTCGATTTGATAACGAGGTCGTCATCCGATTGGTTATACGGCCGCTTGATACAATCGCAATCCAACCTGATAGTCACTATCGGTCACAGCCTCAGATGGCACTAGCTTCCAACACGCCGATTCCCGGGTGACACCCAGAGGACATTGGCGCCCTCGTCTCACCACCCCACCACCACACCCTTTGCCTGAACACTCTCCACCCACCCCAAACAGACTTCAAAGGCCGCTTTCCTCCTGGGCCCTTCCTCAGATATTGAGGACCCAGCTCACTCCACTCAGCGCTGACGATTCGGGATGAGGGACCGCAGCACCCAGCCTCATTACTGTGGATATGGAGGCGCCATGGCCGATGATGCGACAGCTCACTGAATCGTGCCATCATTCTACAACATTTATGCAGTGCCCGCCGCCTCAGCTTCGGGCTTTTCACCATCCAACACCACCACGAAGATACCAGAGTTCCTTACCCTATAGCATTCATAAAATGGGACATCGGATATTTACTGGGAGGATTTATGATCTGTAATGGGCGTTTTAGGTTTGTTATCATGTTTGGTTTAGTGTATTTTTAGTGTGGTTCCGCATACAGTGTTTGTTTTCGCTATTTTATATCAGACTTTCATGTCACTTAGTCATGTGTTAGTCAAGGACTTATATTTTAGACATTCTGTAATGAGTAATCAGACACACGTAAAGGTGTTGAAAACTTGCACTGAATTTTGAATTAATCACTATAAACTGTTTCAAATGCACATCGCTCAAGCTCTATAATTGATTGATTAGTTAAAAGGGCTAGTGAATCAATCTCTGGGTAGTCAAGAAACCGCCAAAAAACCCTATCACACTCAATAATAATCAGTGACTTTTGAAAGTATGCATGCGCGTCGAACTAACTACTAAAGTCTGACTCAACCCTAGGGAGATTCGGGAACTATTCAGAGTGACAGACACTCAATCAAAAGAGGATTGCCATTATTCTGAACCAAAAGAGAAACACAAAAAGAATAGAAAAAGAGAAAAAAAGAAAAAGAAATATGACAGTGTGGAATAGTATGCATAGAATATGATCATCCAACTAACTTTGATACTGAGGGGCTTGTATCAAAAGCCACGCCCCGGGTTAACCCGGGTCGAGTCATTGGATCACCATCAGGGAGGAGAGGATCATTCACGCAACTCCAGTGCCTTTGAGTTTGGCCGAGTGTTCGGTGAAGTTTGAAGGAATTGGAATGCCCGCCTTAACTAGAATCGGGTGCGGGAAATACCAATGGATCTCGCTGGCGTGAACACTTTCTGGCTAAAACTCTCGCACCAGTTCTTCTATTTTGTTTTAGTATCGTAGGAAAATTTCAAGGCGGAGGACATGAATGCTGGTGTTTATCCTTTCCTAGTTAGCTTCTTCCCATTGAAGCAGTCGAGCTGCTCTGGGGCTAGCCTGAACTCATAGGTATATTCTGGGAGGTCATTCACCAGGCACATGTGATTTGGGAAAGGCTATCAACACCATGGATTCATGCACTAGTCAGCTTCACTCTATCTCAACTGACCAACAAAGTCAAATATCCGTATGCATTCACCGAACATCGAAAAACGGTATGTGAGCCACCCAATTCGCACCTCATTTTTTAGCATGTGCACCAATCGCCTAGTGTTATCGTGGCGCGCCCGTGTGTCCCGCCTAGCCGGCTTTCGCCAGACAAGCGCAAGAAACTATCAGTGTGATGAGCGCCTAAAACACTACCTTACACTCGCTTGCTCGGCCATTTTCACATTTATTTTATAATAATTTGATAGTTTTTGTGGCGATCCCCGATTTGTCCGTGTGGTTATTGGTGTCTGGCCGGATAAAGAACAACTTTGGAGCGCGCTTGGAACAATGAGGAGCGGTGCGAGGGCGATCGTCACCGCGACGCCGCTTACGCCGCTGACGTCGGCCAATAATGCGGTCAACGACGCCCCCACGCCATCGTTCCATCGTCAAGGACGGCCCCACGCTTCAGACGCCACCAAAATCGCGACCATCATTTAAAGTACCTGATGGCTCAAATTGCACGGAGGCTGTACTTCCAACTGCGCAATGCGTTCGAGAGCAGAAAGAATCGGGCTTTTATAGTCTGAAATCAAACGCTTTTCATTTTCGTGATATTAGAACAACAAGTTTCCTTATTAATAGTTTATCTTTTTTCATTATGTCTAGACTTTCTGTAGGTTACATCACCGTCACATCACAATGGATTAAAGTTTGATCTTTCATGTTATTCCATTTGTTATTACCTGTCATGACTCTACTCTATACCGTATTTCCAATTATATGATACTGTCCGGCCATGCTAGCATAATCTGAGACTGAGATCCTGAGATTCTAGAGATGAGGGTATTCAGGATCTGGTAGAGAATTTGAAATATCTCGCATTAGAGATATTCCTGAACCCGGCGGTACTGGGGTTAGAACATTTAAGCATTTCTTAATACCGAATGAGATAGAGATATACCGACTTATTCACGAGATAGCTAGATATACTTTGAGAGAGGATATCTCGTAGGCAAGATCACCGCCTTTGACATATTAATAAATATAATATTGAATAACAATATCTTTAAAAGTAATCCATCAACGCATGGGGTAGATTTAACCTTAGCGCCAACACCATTAATCTGTCGCTAGAATCAATAGCTAGTTATAAAGCTTCTTACTTAAATTTTTACCCTAGAATCATTTATTCGATATTGTCCGAAAAGTGTAAACTTCGAGCACTCAATTTTCTCGTGGATCGGAGAACTGCATTTTAAGTACAATTGCCACTGGGGCTACGCGTGTACTGCGCACAGGTATTCATTTTAGCACCGGTTACCACAACTCACACGTTGTTCAATCTCATTAATTGAGATCTATTCATCGAGTCCTAGGTAATAATCACATACCTACGCCCTGACACCATAATGTGAAGCGAGGGTTAGAAATACCTATGGCTATCGTGTGTCTCGATACCACACTATCCAATCTCATTTACCGAGATTCGTTTAGCCACATTCGATAAATTGTTTATGTTATTTTCAAAACATATTACTGTGATTTTAATCACAAACCCATTGCAATGTTACAAGCATATGCCGTAATCCAATTCTTTCCAAAATTTTATAAAATAACTAAACCAGCTGGCTGTGTCGTCAACCCTCTCTACTCTAATGAGAGTCATCCACCTGTATACCCTCAGACCTTAAATGTTTTTCCATAAAGGGCAGAGTTCCAATAAAAAAGATTCTGGTTATTACCCATTTAATGGATATAAGAATAATGTTTATTCATATATATCAATATTCTAATAGAATGATGCAACTCTAATCAATTGCATAAAGGAAGCAAGTGAAATGAGATGAAACTCACTCAATGCATGAAACCCAAGTTATCATGTGCATCATCACATAATGCATAGTCAATGTGATAACACCATCTTCGAAGCGAATTTCATCAAATGATCACTTTGAAACAAAATCGTTTTTAGAACAAAACTTAATGGATGTTTCACCTTCATACCATTTATTAACAAAATATGTAAGTTCGGGCAGCAATTTTCGAGGTTTTTCAAAGCAAAGCTTGCACGCCTTTTCTGTACTTTCGCGCTTTCACCGCGGAATATATGTATAACTAAAATACCGAGCCTTACCGAGGGGTATCTATCCTTACTTACTACTCGTGTTAAAGTTTTCAGCGTTTCACGAACAATGGAACTCCGCTTAAACTGGCTTCAACGACGAGCCCATCATCAACCACCAAGAATGGTGTGTGATGGCACCATTTTGCTACTCTACGATTAGCGTGAATCGCTGAACTTCGCTTAACGATCAGCTCACTCATCAACCACCAAGGACGGTATGACAAAGACTATGCACTACACCCATAGCTGTATGTCTAGTGCATATGCAATGATTATGCCATTGTAAACACTCACATATGTAATGGCTACAATGGACAATTTATCACGTATTATGGACAATTTTATTAAAGCATATAATTTCCAACACCATCTAAATGTCATATTAGAGTTCATATATCAACATTCAATCAACAATTATCACCAAACAAGTCAATCAAAAGCAAGTAAAGACAACTTGGTTCTCACGACCAATTGTGGCATAAGAAATGCCCACAAAGTAGTCCACACATACAATCATCACAGGCTACACAAACATGCCACCACCTGGGCATAAAACAGCCCTAGATCTAGTTATAAGACTGTCCAAATCCAAGCCACAAACATGCCATACTCAGGCCACACATTTGGCCCCACACGACCACGGATCGTCCCTAACCCCGCCCGTAATTCCCCGCCCCAAAATCGCATCAAACCGGCCCCTTAGGGTGGAAATAAACAAAGTAGGAAGAATCCCTACCTCTAGAGAGCAGCCTCGCCGAGCAGGAAGGACTTAACTTCTACCACAAGACTTTGACTGTCCGAACGCCGAAAATCAGAGGAAGAAGCTGTCTGATCTTCCTTCCTCTCCCTCTTTCTCTCTCCCTTTATTCTATTTCTCCATCTCGTTTCCTCCATTGATCCCCTTTTATAGCTAGACATTCCTTATGGCATGCATGCATCAAGTTGCTATGTCATCTTTACCATTCGGGGTTCCTTTTGCCCCAAAAATCATGAAAAATCCGACCATCTTGGAATTCAACGAAATTCTTCTTATTAGCTAGATTTCACGAGACGAATCCAATAGTGAGGTCCGTTTCGTCATCCGAGATCTAAAGAATTTCCAAGCTTTCAACCTATACTGTAGTGGCAATTTACCGTTTTTTGCCTATTTTTCAAAAACGTTCAAATTTTTCTGGGTTTACATTCTTCCCCTCTTAAAAGAATTTCATCCTCGAAATTTACACACGCATATACATACAATCACATGCATATGAAACTGTTAATTTATTATTAAATGACTAAACAACGTACTTTCATCCTTAAGTAAGAAAGGATAAGTGGCACACATGTTGCCTCCTCCACTTCTCGGTGCTGCCACAACACCTTCACTAGCCTCACGATCTTGCATCGCAAAACTTGATCCCGACTATCCATGATACGTACTGGTCCCTCCTCAAATGTTCCATCTGCATCAATAACAAGCTCGCCCTAATCCACTACATGGTTAGATTTGGAGTGTACTTCCGGAGCATGGAGACATGGAATACTGCATGAACACTCGATCAGCTTGGCGGTAAAGCCAACCAATAAGCAACTGTACCTACCATCTCGAGTACTTCAAAGGGCTCGATATATCTTGGCGACAACTTTCCCCTCTTACCAAATCTGACCACTAATCTTTTAGGCATCACTTTCAAGAAGACGTGATTACCCACCTCAAATTCTAGAGGTCGCCGTTGTTTGTCAGCTCTAAGCTGTGAGAAGACCCTTCCATATCAAGTCTACCTTCTCCGAGGTGTCCTTTACCAAATCCGGACCTATGGAGGATCTCTCTCCCACCTCCGTCCAACAAACCTAAGATCGACATGGTTGCCCATATAGTGGGGTGCCATTTGTATGCTCGCCTGATAATTGTTGTTATAGGCGAATTATACCAAGGATAAATGCTCTTCCCAGTCACCCTTAAGAGTTAGGACACATGCCCGTTGATAGGTCGATTTGTGCTATGTAAAATGTGTACGCCTATGTGCGCAAGTGCACACGTCGCCTCAAGTAATATAATGATAAGTGAGTATCGTTCCCACGAGAATCGGGTTGGCCAAGTACCTCTTAATCTAGCCTATGCTTTATTTTGATGTTGGAAAATCTATAAAAAACTCAAAGACACTACCCAGCATGCAAGAATGACTGTGTAAAGACTAAAAAGCCTTAGGGCATAGATTTCACCTAAACAATGATGTATGAACCTCCTAACCTAATTAATTGATGATCAATTTCATCATGAAGATGGCGATTTCACTAATGTATATTCGAATCTCTCTCGAGCATCTGCACACTACCCTTAGAAAAGGTTATACTACATCTCTGCCTCAAACCATCATAACTAAGGATGCATTAAACCCTATAAGTCTTAATACCACACCTTATCTCACTTATATATCTATCTCATGATAATTAGATGGTAAATCATCCATATTCTAATTTTAACTCTCACTTCTCAGATTTTGAATCAAACCACAATTCATGCAAATATTGGCCAAATACCCACAAGCATTAAGATCCAAATGAAACACTCAACATAAATATGAAATAAAACATCAATCAATATAAATTAGGAGAGATTCATACAAACATGTCTTTGACTACATCTAAACCCTAAGAAAACTAACTAAAACAGGAGTTGAAAAGTAAATACAACCATCAAAAGAAAGAAAAACGGAAAAGGAAAGAGAGAAAATAAATTTGGTGTTGAAGCTCCCTTATTCTCCTCCATTATCTTCTTCTTCCTTAAGTGTTCTTCCTCTTCCAAGAACGAACCTTAGAAATCTCTCCAAGAACAAACCCTAGGGTGTTTCCACTCCAAATGGGAGCTTGTTCTCCCTAAAAAAAGGCCCAAAATCCCTCCTCCCTTGTGTTTCTAGGGTTTGCCCTTTAAAACCCACAATTATGAGCTCAAAATAAAGCAAAATCTACCTAAACCAACCCCGAATGTCATGGTCATTTGCAACCGCCACGACGCTTGACGCTTATGTTTCGTAATGTCGCATTGGTTCTCAACGCCGCGACGCCAGCAACTCCCCGCTGACCAATTTCGTAAGGCCAATTTTGTCATCCCGAACTCGACGGTAGTTCTTAAAATCATTGAAATCTCTTTGAAGTGAACTGGGTAGTTGGCAGGAAAACACTTTAGAAATTATTATGAAGACTGAATCTACAAAATTCTCCAACTGGCCGCTTTGAGCTCTTTCTTCTTCCTTCAATTACCAAGAGTCATAACTTGACTACGAAGTCCAAATGGAAAGCAATAAGGTATCTTGGAGCACGACAAAGTCTAATATCCATCCATATAAATATTGTAGCCATTTGAGATCATCTGCAACTGAAAACATCAAATCACAGTTGTCGCATGTGTAAATAGCTGACTGGGCTTTACTTTCTTTGTTGCCCATATTGGCTCATGGTTGAACTAATCACAAATGGAACATTTAAAGCATTAGATCACGGTTTATATGATAAAAATTTAATAATGGCAAGTAAATATAGGGATACAAATGAGTATAAAGGGCATCATCACTGAAGAGGCGTCCTCTAACTTTCTCGATGGTCCCCTCCGACCGACCGCTTGTCTAGGGACAGTGCAAAGTGTCAACATCAACCGTCCCCATGTCTCGCTGGAAACTCTCCCAAAAATGAATTGTAAACCTAGGATCCCAGTCCATCACTATAATCTACACTAAATGTAACTCCACAACTGTATGGCTAACTTCAAATTTCTTCAGAGAGCGGCACCACATCCCATAGCTAAAGCAGTCACTTTAGAGTCGGTCCACACCTGTTCCACACCGTCATGCCCTCACAATGTCCATGGAAAGTGAGTCACAAAATTCATCGTGACGTGCTCCTACTTCCACTCCATTCCTAACTACCGAGTAACTCGCCTACTCATGCGGTTAGCTATCATCATGGGGTGAGATGACTCTGGACAGCCTGGAATGATGTGATTTTGTATAAGTTGTAAAGCTTATGTGCGCAAGTGCACGGTTTATCAAGTTATATAAAATGGCACGACATCGATCCATAGGAGAAGGCATGATCACTAAATCGAATTCTATGATATTATCCGACTTAAACTCTTAATGAATATCTAAACTTAATGTCAATTAAACTAAGTCCAATTAACTTATGAAATCACTTTTTGAGAAACTAGGTTTTGGCC
Organism: Tetrastigma voinierianum; assembly: GCA_016808115.1. Classification (NCBI taxonomy): domain Eukaryota; kingdom Viridiplantae; phylum Streptophyta; class Magnoliopsida; order Vitales; family Vitaceae; genus Tetrastigma; species Tetrastigma voinierianum. The sequence continues at coordinate 1,099,057 of JAEQBH010000432.1, read as the reverse complement.
TCCCGCTCATTTGATGATGCCATACAGAGGATTACTATTCGCCTATTAACGATTTCGATGATCGCGGGTGATTGTGCTTACGTATTCCTCTCATCTCGAGGTATATCCGCCATTCGCAGGTCAGGGTGCATCTCATCCAACCTTATAATTCAACACTTAAATGCTCAAACCCTAATCGCCTCCCTCGGAATCGGGATATCTCTATTCGTCGATTAATCCGCGTTGCTCCACCATGATCCCCTGAGTCCTTATCTCGATCTTGGATACCCAACGAGATTGGCCAATATCGCTAGACATCACCATGGAACAAACCATAGAAGTAGGAATCGATATAACTCATGAATAAACTTATTACTTATAAGATTTAAGCCTTAATCCATACAGAACTAAACAGTGGTTCAACAAACCCTGGGGAATAATTCTAAACATATCCGAATTAAACATGCATGAATTCTATAAACTCATGAATAAGTTTGCAGTGCTGAATACAAAACAGTCTTTTCGATCTCCTAAGTTGTTGTTGCTTCGCTTTCCTAGACTACGCCCATAATGCTCTTTAATAAAACCAAAATTAGGGTCTCCGCTTTTATAACTCGCAGAAACGCGTGACATCGCGACGCTGGGACTTCGTGGACGTTAGCTCTTCGACTCTTTCTTCTCGATTACTAGGGCGTCATGACGCTGCGATGTCATCGACGCTGGCACGTCAGCGACGTTGTCGCTTAGTTTTTCCACTTTCGTTAGCTCCAAAGTCGCTTGAAAAACCACCCATTCACCTACAATGCAATATAAGATCCAAAATCGACATCGTGCAATAATGCACTTATTAAGATATATAAATAAGAGCTAAAACGCAGGCGACGCGTATGACATGAGAGTTTTAGACACTCATCAGACACCGACGAACAAAATCCCCAACGTGCTGCTTCATTCCATTCCAGTAATACTGGTGACGAAGATCATGGTACATCTTCGTGCCACCGGGATGTACAACAAAACGAGAGCATTGGAACTCCTTGAGGATCTCCTCTAGCAAATTTGTCGACTGGGGAACCACAACTCTTCCCCTATATCGAAGACTACCATCCATGTGAATGGCCTGACCTTCTTCACCTGTACCCGATCCATGATGGACAATATCTCTGTGTCCTGTCCTTGGGACTCAATCACCTTGCTTAGTAGGGAAGGCGTAGCCACTAAACTCTCCAAAATACCCCGAGTCACCACTATACAAGAGTCTAACTATCTTATAAATTTCAAGATGCCACTTTGAAGCTATACCCACAATACTCGTGACTTTTGGCTAAGCACATCAGCCACCACATTTGCTTTACCGGGATGAAAATGCAAAGTGAAGTCATAGTCTTCCAAATACACCATCCACCTGCGCTACCTCATATTGAGGTCCCACTGGGTAAAGATGTATTTTAGACTTTTATGTTTCGAAAACACCTCGAACTGCTCACCATACAAGTAGTGGCGCCATATCTTCAAGGCAAAGACAATGACTAACTCATATCATGCTTAAAAAATTCGCTCATGATTCTTTGAATCGTTGAGAACCATAACCTACAACCCTTTCTGGATTACATCAAACACATCTCTCATCCGTCCTTCGAGGCATCACAATACACTATGCACTGCCCCCCTCTCGAACTATCTGGCCAGGAGCTAAAGTAAGCTTCACCTCGAATGCCTTCACACACGTCATTCCACTCAAACTTGACCTTTTTTTTGGGTTAATTTCGTCATAGACGAAGCTAGTTAGGATAAGTCCTCAATGAACCTCCTGTAATACCCTGCCAATCCCAAGAAACTATGTATCTCGAAGATTGACTTCGGTCTTTCCCAACCCATAACTTCTTCAACCTTCTCCAGGTCCACTAAGACACCCGGGTCGATAATTACATGACCCAAGAATTCATTCTTCGTGAAGCCAAAATTCACATTCGTTGAATTCGCATACAAACCGATGGGGCTTTCAATTGAGAACAATCCTTAAATGATCTTCATGCTCCTCCTCTGACTTGGAGTAGATCAGGATGTCGTTAACGAAGACCACAACAAACCGATCTAAATAGGGTTGGAATACCTGCCGCTGGAGTATTCGTCAACCCGAATGGCATCACTGTGAACTCGAAATGCCCATATCATGCTCTAAACGTCGTCCTAGGGATGTCTGCCTCCCTAACTCTTAACTGATGATAACCTGTAGAGACTCCATTCGAGTAGACTCGCGCCCTATCAGCCGATCAACAAATCATCAATCCCCGCAAAGGGTAAATTTATTCTCGATGTAACCCTATTTAATTACCGATAATCTATGCAAAGCCGAAGGGTTCATTCTTTTCGACAAATGTGACCCGAGCGCCCAAGGTGGAAGTGTTCGCCTAATAAAAACCCATGTCTAACAATTCTTGCAATTGGACTTTGAGTTCCTATAACTCAGTAGGCGCTATTTTATGTGGAGTCATAGAAATAGGCGATGTACTAGGGTGTAACTTGATAACGAAGTCTACATCCCTGTGCGAAGGTAATCTTGGCAATTCCTTTGGAAAAACATCCTCATACTCGCAAACTACTCGAGGTCGACCCAACTCCTATCTCGACTCGTCTTGTAGGGTAAGGCTTACCAGTCAACCCTACAATTGTCTGTGCCATCTAGAATCGTACATGGTTTGGGGTAAAACATCATGTTTATCCCCCTGAAATATGAAGCGACTACCACCTAGTGTGTAGGCGGTAACCCTTTTACGATCACAATCAATGACGACCCGATGTGCCGTCAGCCAGTCTACCCTAAGGATGACATCAAACTCCGACATTTCCATGACCCTAAGGTCCACAATGAGTAGAATCCCTGAGATCTCTAACTCATAGTCTCGACATATCTGGTCAATTCTCACCCCAATTCATAGCGGAGAATTCACATGTAACGACTCTTCCAAGGTTTTGACCTTTAAGCCCAATTCTTTCACACATGATGCAGCAACAAAGGAATGAGATGCACCATAATCAAACAATACTCTTACCCATTGGCACGAGAGTAGAAACATAACTGATCTGCAATCTCAGTCTATGGTGTAATGGCATAGACATGCCCCTGGGTCCTTGAGGTCCCTGGCCAGAGCCCCGGGTCTATCCGGCCTAATCCACAAGCAAGAAGGCCTTATAAGGCTCCCGCGACCGAGCATTGCCTCCGCTCATGGTGGGGTAAGGAAGAACAACCGCGCTCAGGTACGCCCATCGAGACTGGATTGAGGTGTCCCAACTTTGGACTGGGCCTCGGTGACAATCCCGCCTCAAGTGTCCAGCCGATGGCAATGGTACACGGCCCCCGCCCGGTCGGTTGTGCCTTGAACATCCGCCACCCGGAGATGATCAACTCGCGCCGGGTCTCATAGCCGTGGACCTTGTCCTTGAAACCCTTGCGGAGTAGAAGTCTTCTGCTTCTTCCCCGAGCAAGGAGAAGAAGGTTGGCTCTCTTTCCTCTTATCTTTAACACCTGCATCCCGGATGTTCTGTGCGTCATCCACTTCTCTCTCAATGGCCATAATTGTCCTGACTATTGAGTCCAAGTCTTATTAGAGAAGTCCCACAATTTTGCCTCGGATGGACAATTTCAGACTATCATCTAACTTTCTTACTTTGGCCATATCTGTGGCCATATAGTCATTAGCGAAACGGGCTGACTCTATGAACTTAGCCACGTCCTCAAGCATTGTCATTGTTCCTTGTCTCAATTCCAGGAACTCCAAAGCTTTTGCATGTTGAGTAGATGTTGGGAAAAACTTGCCTATGAAAAGCTCACGAAACTCTACCCATGTCATTGCCTCCAAGTCCCTTGAGGCTTTGACCCAATCCCACCACACTTGGGATTCGTCCTTTGGCTGAAATGTGGCTAGCTTTATCTTAATGGCATCGGAGGTGATCTCCATACCTTCCATAATTTTTCCGACTTGGCAAAACCAATGATCAACTACCATCGGGTCCCCTTCTCCCCTAAAGCTTAGAGGATGGTGTGCTTTGAACCTCTAGAGGTTACTTGACCCTTTTTGGCTCCTAGTTGTACTAGCCTATGCAATAGTGGCAGCCACTGTAGTCGCATGTGCAATAGTAGCAGTTACAGCACCAATAGCCTCTATAAAGGCTTGTTGGTCAAAGGCCGGTGGTCGTGGGTTGTTACTTCGCCCACGGCCTTGTCGTCTTCTTCCTTGACTAGCCATCTACATATGTCAGATAGAAATAAAGTATTCATGGTATCCAAGAATGGTACTCAAGTTTAAACGTCGAGATTTCTCTCCTTATCCAACGAGTAGTGCTTAGACCCCTCAAGATCCCGAACTATCTCGTTCGTTCTTTTCTCGAACTCGTAAGGTTATGTGTTCTCACCCTAGTGTTCCTCTTTACCCATATACACGTTACCATGTATATCATTCACACAACATTAGCAAAACTATATACATATCACCATGTATATAATTCACACAACATACAACCATGTAGTGCAACATGACACACACAATGCATGCAATGGTTTAAACCCATCCCATCAAGCCCCAGGCACTCTCTACATACCCAGGCCCGATACCAAATTGTGACACCTAAAACTCCAGGGTCCGCTCACCAACCGTCAACCCACTCCGGAATATTCCATGGATGGCGATATCCTATCTGCCGCCTAATCCCATCAATTGGGATCCATTCATCGAGTCCTAGGTAATCACATACCTACACCTTGACACCATGCTGTGAAGCGAGAATCAGAATTACCTATGGATATCGTGTGTCTCGATACCACACTGCCTAATCTTGTTTACTGGGATCCTTTTAGCCACATTCAATAAATTGTTTATGTTATTTTCAAAACATATTATTGTGAGTTTAATCACAAACTCTATTACATACATAGGCATATGCAAGAACCAGTTCTTTCCAAAGTTTTTACAAAAAGAACTATACCAAACACAGTCTTTTTCTTTAACCTCTCTACTCGAATGAGAAATTAGTCTAATGGGTGTATACCTTGCACCTGAAATGTTTTCCCATAAAGGGTAAGCCACGTCTAGTAGAGAGAATCCTACAAAGGCTATTACCCCCCTAAATGCACATGCAATGTTCACTTGGACACATTCACATATATATCAACATTCTAATATAATGATGCAACTCTAATGGAATACTACATGCCATGCCGTGAAATGAGCTGAAACTCACTCAATGCATGAAAAACCCGAGTCATCATAAACTCCCATCACACAATGCATAGTCAACGTGTGATAACATTCATCTTCGATGAATTTCATCCAATGATCACTTTGAAACAAAATAGTGTTTTTATAAATCAAAACTTACAAGATATTTCACCTCTAAGGATCATTTTATTAACAGCATGTGTCTGTGGGTAGACGAATTCCTGGTCTCACCCAAAGCCAGACGCTCCTACACTTCTTCACGGCTTTCACCATTGGACACATATGTATAACCAAAAATACCGAGTCTTTCACCCTAGGGTATCTATCCCTACTTACTACTACCCGACACAAGTTTTCATGCTCTAGGAATAATGGAACTTCGCTGAACTTCATTCAACGTATCGAGCCCACTCATCAACCACCAAGGATGGTGTGTGATGGCACCATTTCTTACTCTGCGAACAGTGGAGCTTCGTTGAACTTCGTTGAACTTCGTTGAACTTCGTTCAACATATCGAACCCACTCATCAACCACCGAGGATGGTGTGTGATGGCACCATGCACTTATACCCATGAATGCGATGCCTTAGTGCATATGCAATGCATTATGCCATTGTAAGTCAATTTTCTATCACATATGTAATGCATGCACGATGGACAATTTATCATGTATCATGGACAATTATATCAAAAGCATATAATTTTCAAACAATTCATCTCAATGTCAATATATTAGAGTTCATAAATCAACATTCAATCAATATCACCAAGCAAAGTCAACTGCAAAGCAAGTAAAGACCACTTGCCTCACGACCAATCAGGCATAAGAGATGCCTGACAAAGCAAATTAATACATACAAATCATCATAGGGGCTACACAACATGCCACAACCCGAGGATAGCGACGATGGACATTCTGGTCCGCCAGCGAGCATCGCCGCTTAGGCAGTCCAATCCGCCAGCGGAGGCAAGCTACGCCAGCGCACTTAAGTGGCGGCTCGAGGCCTATGTTTGTGGCCAGTCTTGGGTTAGTCTCGTGGCTCATTTTGTGATTGTTGTTGCTTGCTTCGGGGGCCATTGTGTGACTGTTTGAGTGTGTCATTACTTGATTAAGAGTGACATGTTTGGATGTCAATGTGTGCTCTAACATGTTGATATGTGAAGAATTGTTGTGTGAAATGGCCATTACATGGCTTGCTTGTGTGTGTGTCATTGCTTGATCATAGAATGACATGTTGAATGTGAATGTTAATATATGCTTGCATGATATATTGACATGAGTGAAATAATGTATGGAGATTATATGCATATAGATATAATAGTCCATGATGCATTGGTGATATGCATAAGTAGAATTGTCCATGTAGCGTTCATTGTGCATGTGACATGATATAACATGCAATGGCATCTTGCATTACATATGCACGGGGACATCGCATGAAATGGGTGTGAGTGTGATGAGTCAAAAACTCATTGATTTTTAATCCATTTTTCTGATTAGTGTTACAATATAATTACTTATTTTTATGCAGAAATATGGAGATTTTACCCTATATTTTGCGCATTTTATAGAAGAAGCCGCAATTCCAAAGAAGAATCTAGAAGAAAATGAGATAAATGGGCCAAGCAAATTAGGTCATGGCTGTATAGTTGAGGTCATGACAAGGAATTCATCAGTTCAGCAGTTTTTAAGTCACGACTTGATTGATAATGTTGCGATAACTCTGTAAGGCAAAGGCTTCAAGTGTGATCAGTTGTGAGAGAGAGAAATTTAAGACTGCACAAACGACTTCGCGATAGAGAATCGAGGTTGCGACACTGAAAGAAGACAACTCAAGTTGCAACAGATAATTAAGGTCCCGACGAGGAATGGATGGTTGGATGAGTTGACAAGGTCTCTATTAGAAAAATTGATGTTGCGACAAAAATATAAGCTGAAGACATCAGTCGAGGTCGTGACAAGGATTTCATGTCGTGACATTAAAATGAGCTGAACAGTAAAAACATGTTGTGACTAAGTTTGAGCAACTGCGACAAGAACAATGTAAGAAGGGCCACCACTTAGTCGTGACGCACTTTCTAGGTCATGACTAGAAAAAGAAGCTGAATTGAGTAGAAACTGTTGTGACTAAAAAATAAGGCTGCGACAAGATTGGAAGAAAGAACGTCGCGACATGCTTTCGAGGTCGCTACAGGAATTGCAGTAAGAAAAGAAACGACCTTGTCGCGACCTAATTCCCATGTCTCGACAAGAAAATAAACAGATCAGCAGTTTTGAGTCGCAACTTGCATGAAGGCAAAAAACAAGAAATGATGTCGCAACATGAAAGGGAGGTTGTGAATTAAGGATCAAATTGCCGACAATAAATCGTCGTGACATAATCAGGGTCGCGATAATGTAATTCAAGAAAGGAAAGACGTCATGAACTAAATTGCGGGTTATGGCTAATAAAAACACCGAGATTTTGAAAAAAGTTGTCACGCATCGTGAATCAGCGGCTAGCAACAGAAATGGTGTAAGCCGCGACAAAGCAACTTGGTCACGACACATAATTCGCCTAAGGAAGAAAAGCCGTGTCGCAACATGGAATCAGCATACGAAGATAAATACTGAAAACAAGAAAATGTGGTTGCAACAAGAGTCATCACTACTGGCAACTAAACATGGTCATGACGCAGCAATTCAAGTCACGACTGCAACATGATGATTCTCAGGAAAAATGCTAAGTAAAAGCAGACAACAGGATTTCCAAGTCGCGACACACATGACAAAACAAAGAGTTTACAAGGCCACGATATGAATCTGCGTCGAGAACCAACCTAAGCAACCGGCAAAGAACAATGTCGTGACAGAGGACATCAGGTTGTATTAGAAAAACAAGGCAAAAGAATGTTATGACAAGCTTCCAATGAACACGACAGACCTAACAAATCTGACAGGCTTTTGAGGTCGCGACCTGAACAGTGAGCTGGGCCATTAAAATTGGGGAAATCCACTTGGATCCTTGGAATCAGGCCCAATAGCTGGAGGTGTATAAATAGGCGTACCTTTTTACAGAAAGAGGACCTTTTTCGAAAACCCAAAAACTGGGGGAAGAAGAAGACTCAATTGTATAATTTTAGAGTAGATTTTTCTTTCATTTTTCTTCTCTCGATCTCAACTTAGTAACTGCCTCGTAATGTTGAAGTTGGATTTAAATTTTTTCATTCTCTTTCCACCACGCTCGAAATTAATGGAATCCGCACTAAATTCTAGAATTCGCTTTATCGCTTATTGCAACTAATGGGCTGTGTACTTGATCAATGCTCCATTGTCATCAGGATGCGCCAGAAGCAACTTCCACTAGTTTGGATACTGCTAATTGCGCTTTTCGCATAAATTAGAGAGAAGTACCTGAAATTGGGAGATTTATTTGATTGATGTTGTTCTTAAATTGATTTGTTCCCAATAGTAGTATCGAGTACCCTTCCAAGGATTATATCCTGCTTTGATTTCCAGGAGGCCCTCTGAGTGAGCACAGATATGGAGATTCCTGAGAGCTTGAAACATTCAATTGGTGGGTATGTTAGACTACCATTGAAGAACTACTGAGCTTTGAGAGTTCACTTAGATAAATTTCCATTTCACTCATAGTTGAAGTTGAAGGGGATTATTTATCAATTTAAATAATAAGAGATCTCACCTTAATATAATGGAAGAACCTCAATCCCGTGTTAGCTAAGATCTAATCAAGGAAAGAGAAAGATCCATCATATTTAAAGGAAGAGTCATCAATCATTTTGTAGAGATTTTGCAATGACCCTGTCTCGGGAAGCAAGAAATCTGCAATCTTAAGAAATGGGTAAGAAGTATTGAAAAAAAAAAAACCCAGATCTTATAAAGAATGACCAGAATACAAGTAACTGATTAGATCCATGTCTTCAAGAGAAGCAGGGACCTCTAATTGGTAAATTAAGGGAGAAATCCAAACTACATTATTAGGCCTCTTTGACAGAACAAGATCCAAATTCAGGATAGAGTCTTAATGGGATACAATGCAGAAATTGACTGTTTCACAGTATTTCTTTGTTAGTGTTCATTTTACAGAACTGAATTCAGTCTAAATATTTTAGTTTACATCATTTTATTTGTTATATTTTAATTTCCCTTGTTTGTAGATGCATTCTTCAGACAATTATCCTTTAAATTTAAATGTATAAACTCTATTATGGGAGGTTCCAAATAGTGTTGGATTCGAAAGGTTGGGGTAGTTGAATTTAAAATTCTTTTCAATCTCTCGTGGAATAATATCTGTAATTTTTACATCCATATTTCCATTACTTCAGATGGCCCTCGTGGCACTGGGCAGTGTCATAGACTAACCCCATTTATAATTCTAGAACATAAAATTAGTTTTATTCATTTTACAACTCCATTTCCACTTGACATAGTCAAGTAGAAAATTGTAAGGCTCCTGTATAAGTGTTAAATTGAGGAGTTTAGTCTATATTTAACAAAAGGTAAACAAGTATTATGGCGCCGTTGTTGGGGATTGAAAGGATTTGACTAAATCAATATTTTGTCAAAAGAGAGAAATGCTAATTTGAACATTTTTCTTTATTTCATAAAAGAAATTCACAAAAACGGTTTTGATAGCAGTGGCTGAATAAGCTACCGATCTTTTAGAGAGCTTAAAGGATATATGATTTTTAATACCACCTTTTCCAATTAATCTCAATATATTTCCATTTTAGGAAGTTGTTTCATGCATAGGAAGTCAGAATCATATATGTTTCCCTTAAATACTAAATTGGAAAGAACATAGAGGAACTTAAGGAAGGTTAGAAGTGCAGAAACAACAATTATGGTAGATGAAAGAATGGGTCAGACAGTTGAACAGGAAACGACAGCAGAAATGCCTTGTGTGACGCCCCAAACTGGTGTTCTGGCTGACCACCACAACTCATGGAATACTCGTGGAATGTCCTGGCGACCACATTTTTCACGAAAATCTGCGCAGTCCCGGTAATGGAGCTCTACCCAAATACAAACCTGAATAAAACCTATCCTAAAACAAATTCAAATATACCACTATGATTAAAACTACTACTCAGCTCCATAAACCAATATTCATAACAATGTATATATATCCAACTATCCAACCATAGTTCAAGAATTCAATTTACTTATACAACATATACAAATGAAAACACCGACATGTAATACTTACAACCCAAAGCCACAATCCCGCTTTCTTCTAAACCTCCTACCTCGTAGGACGAGTCATCCCCGCACGCCTCCCCCGACTCAGAAAATAGTATCCTCGATGTATGAGCTAATGCTCAATAGTGGAATCACCCTAAGTGGGCTACTCTCCACCTAAGTGCAATGCAATGCTCCAAAATAAACACACATTCAAGCAAATGCATGATCCTACTTGAATGTCTAACTGATCATCTCACACCCCGAGTCCTCACCGACTTCCTCACACTCGCCTAAGCCTCGTATGAGAATTATTATGTTTATTTGTTCGCGGACAACCCTCCCATGTGTATATATCAATCGACCGCCTCGACGATTGATATTATTTGTGGACTACCCTCCATGTATATCATCTGGGCTGCCTCCGACGATTGATATTTTTCTTAGCATGACCACCTCCGATCAATATATTTAGTTTTAGACAACCCTCCGAAACCATTTTCTCTAGACTCACCTCATGCACTCACTCCTATCATCCTAAGGTGCTCCTAGGGCATATGGAATGCATGATGCCAATTCCATTACAGTCTATGTCACATGTAAATATATAAACATGCATATATTCACATAAAATTCAATCACAATATCATGTTATGTAATTACGCATTTCATCACATCAAAATTAGCTCAAATGGGCTAATGATCAAACACGAACAATTCGATTTGAATTACTCAACCAAACATATTATTTCACAAAAATTATTTTGTGAACACTATTCTCGAGAATAGTAAAACCCTCGGTTACTATTCCCGAAAAATCACCAATCGGTCTGCCTGACTAGAACCCGACTCACGGTCATTCCCGGCCTTTTTCATATCAAGCATACATTTTAATGCATAATTTCAACACAAGCAGCCCACTAAATTTCTGGACTGTCACGAATAGTTAAAAAAATCTCAAAAAAATTCCAACAAGTAATCATCCGCTTCTCGTGACCCAATAAACCACCACCTCACTCATCCAACCCGCCAAACACAATGTTACCCTAAATGAAAAGAATAAACCCAAGCAGGAGAAACCCCACCAAATGGAGCTTTGTCAAAACTTATCAAATCCGTGTCCACACAGAGTCGCTCCGTAGAGCAGCCTTTCCTTCTTGCCCCGAAGACTTCCGAATTTGGCCTGACAGTTGCAAATCTAGAGAAGCCGTATGTTCCTCTCTAAAATTAAGAACTGAGCTACTGCCTTTTTTTTTCCTTTTCACGCTTTTCTTTTGATTTTGGAATTTGTGGAGACAACACTATTGAGTGTTTTGTCTTTTCCCACTTAATCATTCTTCCCCCAAAATGACCATTTTGTCATTCTTTTCCCGCTAAGACATTCAGACTACTTCTCAAATTCGGCCCATTTTCATCATTTCCTCTACTCATGCCACTTATGGCACATGAGTACGTGTTATATGTGACTTTCATTAATCAGAAAATCGCTTTACGCACTCCAAAACGAGATGCCTCGAAAAACGCGGTCAACTCCAACCGTCCCTAATTCGACGAAATTCGACGTGTTAGCCAGATTTTCCTCGCGAGACGATTCCAATCTAAGTGAAACTGCTTCATCATCCAAGATCTAGAGAATAAATCTGATTTTTAACCCGAAATTACAATTCTCAGAACCGAAATTACGCCTACTCTTTCCGTAAATCGACTTCGGGTCTTACACCTTCGATGCAAGATACAATGGAGGATTTCTGGAGACCAGTTATCCAAGAAGAATATTCAGCAGTTAGACAACTTGCTATGGAGGCTAACAATTTTGAGTTGAAACTAAAGACTGATCACCACAGGTGTAAAGAATCAATTTACTGTGCCATCCTAATCGAAGATCCTAACAGCACATGATAGATTCTCAGGACGACCAACACACTAAACTAAACTAAGTGTGAGACTGTGAGGTGATCAAACTACAATTTCTTCCCTTTCCTTAAGAGATATCAGCCCACATGGTATGAGTCATTGCCATATGGTTCAGCCATCACATGGAAGAGTCAGCGGAGGCTTACCTAAGTAAATTTTTCCCCATCACCACATCGTAAAGAAGAAGGGAGATCATCAGGTTCAAACAGGGGAGGATGAAAGCTATACTGCCCGGGAAAGGTACAAGAAGAGGTGCCCTATGCATAGATAGACCAAGACCCAAATGGAGACACCACACTCGAATGATACCTCTGCATGTATGCAGCCATTTTGTGAGGCATTTAAGAAAAGAAGTGCGTAGCTGCGCTTTGATTGGAAGACCTGGCCAAATGCAACATGAAAGCTCCATCTGAATTTTCAAGGGGCAATAGCAGAACAAAGGGGAGTGGGGTCATTGAGCTCAATAAAATGACTGCTATTGAAGCAAAACTTGATGTAATAATGCATAAGTTGGGGACTTAAGAGAAAAGAATGCACTCTGCTCATGAAATTGGAGCAGTGGGAAGAGATGGAATCAGAAGAAGTGCTGAGGAACCAATCGATGAGGCCAATTATTTGAATGAACAGAGAAGCTACCATTTCAAGCCTAACCCCAACTTGCCTACACACTACACACCAGCACTGAGGGGCCATGAGAACTTCTCATACGCGGAGGAGTGACTACAAGGCCCAAGACATGGCAAGGTTTCAAGAAGGATATAATCCACCAAGGTTCCAGCACAGCAACAACAAGGAGAGAATAGACTGAAATGGTCACGTCAAAAGAGGACTTAGTCTGGCGAGCAAATGCCGGCAGCTTACGGGGACAATAAAAGTCGCTAAACCTTCATGAACAAAATTTTTCGAGTTGGAAACTTTAAGTTCAACACACAAATGTTTCGCCAAACACTGCACGTTTTACTCAAGAACTTGGAACACAGTTAAGTAGCCGGGCCTCAACCTCGCAACAAACCAAGGATGCTTTCCCTAGTGACACCTAGAAGAATCCAAGGGACTGCATGGCAGTCCATCTGAGGAGTGGCAAGGAATTGAGTAACAACAGAGCAGAAAAGAAAGAAAAGATTGAGCAAGAAGAAGATGAAGAAACTGGAAGAGAGAATAGAAAGAGTAGTTCAGAGTTGACTGTGGAAACTGAGGATCAAGTGCAAACTGAACAGCCTAAAAAAAACCGTGAACAACAACAGAAAGAAAAGGGTCAAGCCTACACACCCACAGTTCCTTTCCCACAAAGACTTAAGAAGGCAAAGAAGGAAGAACAATTTTTAAAATTCTTGGAAATGTTCAAGAAGATAGAAATTAACATTCCCTTTGCAGAGGCAATAAACCAAATCCCAAACTATGCCAAATTCCTAAAGGACATACTAAGCAAAAAGAAGAAAATTGCTGAGGAAAGAGTGGTGAGCCTAATTGCAACATGCAAGCATAATAGTCTGTAAGAGCCTACCAAATCAAGATGAAAGACCCCGAGAGCGCTTTACCATTCCCTGCACACTAATGAAATATGAATTCAAGAAAGCTTTATGTGACTCAGGTGCCAACATCAACTTGATGCCCTTATCAGTGGTACAAAGGTTGAGTTTGGGGGAACTTACTCCAACAACAATTACACTGCAAATGGCTGATAAGTCAATGGCACAACCAGAAGGAGTCCTTGAGGATGTGCTAGTCAAGATAGGGAAATTCATTTTCCCTGTTGATTTTGTTGTCATGAAAATGGAAGAAGACATATTGTGTTCCTCTGTTAAAGACCTTCTTAGCAACCGGAGCCGCTTCTCCGATTGATGTCAAGAAAGGTGAGCTGACCCTGAGAGTGGGAAATGAAGCAGTGCACTTCAACCTCAACAAAAGCTTGACAGGCTCTGATGATGATGAAGAAAATTGTATGGCTGTAGAAAACTTTAGTCCAATCAGTCTAGAATTGAACTCAGATTGTAACATTCATCATTCTATCAATGAAAATGAGATGAATTTCCAGTATCTTAAGAGTGTTGATTATGAATTGCTACATTCCAGTTTGCAAAACATAGAAACTAGCTCTCAATTTAAATGAAAATGGCGTAAAATTCATGCACTAGGAAAGAAAGCAACTCGAGCAAGAAACCAAAGCAAGTGGGCGGGTTGATATTGAAAGAAATGCCTAGTCATTTGAAATATACTTTCTTAGAGCCAGAAAAGACAAACCAGTGATTATATCTACTGCATTGACTGAGAATGAAGAACATAAACTATTAAAGATCTTAAGGAAATACAAGGAAGCAATTGCTTGGTCAATTGAAGATCTCAAAGGTATCAGTCCTTCTATTTGCATGCATAAAATTCTGCTAGAAGATAATGCAAAGACTTCAATTGAACACCAAAGGAGATCAACTGGGTGAATGAAAGATGCTGTATGAAGGAAGTGCTAAATGGTTAAATGCGTGCTTCATTTATGCAATACTTATAGCCTGGTGAGCCCAAATATGTGATTCCCAAGAAGGGTGGATTCACCGTGGATCGAAAAATGAGCGAAATGATCTCGATTCCTACAAGAATCAAGTGACAGATGGAGGGTGTGCAGATTACGTAAAATTGAATACCGGCAACCAAGAAAGATCATTTTCCCCGCTTTCATTGATAAGATAAGCCGGGATGTGTTAGCAAAGACATCCTCACTTCTATTTTCTGATGGATATTCTGGATATAACCAAATTGCTATTGCACCCGAGGACCAGGAGAAACCACTTTCACATGCCCTTAAGGTACTTTTGCTTTTAGAAGAATGCCATTTGGGTTATGCAATGCTCCCGCTACATTTCAAAGATGCATGATGTCTATGTTCTCGATTTGGCAAGAGAAGGTTATGGAGATATTCACGGATCGATCATTGTGTTGTATGGATCCAGCGAACATGCTGCAAAATTGGGGATGCATTTCATAGGTGCCAAAACAATAATTTAGCTTTGAATTGGGAAAAATGCCATTTTATGGTAACAGAAGGCATTGTTCTTGGGCACAGAATTTCTGCAGCAGGGCTGGAAGTGGACCAAGCAAAAGTTTCCATCATAAAGACTCTTTTACCACCTACAACAGTCAAGGGAATAAGAAGTTTCTCGACATGTTATACTTTATAGAAGATTTATCAGAGACTTCTCAAAAATTGCAAGACCATTGTGTAGATTACTAGAAAAGGATGCCAAGTTTAATTTTGATGAGTCCTGCCAATCTTCATTTGAAGAGATCAGATCTAGATTAGTTGAAGCTTCCATCATGGACAAATCAGACTAAAATAAGGAATTTGAGATTATGTGTATTTTCGCTGATTATGCAATCTGAGTTGTATCGGGACGTAAACCGACAAGATGTTTAGGGCCATATACTATGCCAACAAAACCTTCAATGAAGCTCAAGAGAACTACTTAACTACTGAAAAAGAGATGTTGGCCATGGTATTTGCATGTGAAAAATTCAGGCCCTATGTCATCATCATTCATACTGATCATGCTGCAATTAAATATTTGATGGAAAAGAAAGAAGCTAAGCCAAGACTGATCAGATGGGTATTGTTGCTGCAGGAATTTGATATAGAGATCAAGGACAGGAAGGGTTGTGATAATTTAATAGCTGATCATGTGTCAAGAATTGAAAAGACTACTGTAAAAGAAGAGGGAATAGAATTAGCAGAAAATTTTCCAAATGAGCAGTTATTTCAGTTGTCATTCTATTTACCCTGGTAAGTTGACATTGTCAATTTTCTAGCTTGTGGAGTTATGCCACCAGAATTAAGCTACCAGCAGAGAAAGAAGTTAAGGACTGACAGT
This sequence comes from Tetrastigma voinierianum, assembly GCA_016808115.1. Taxonomy (NCBI): domain Eukaryota; kingdom Viridiplantae; phylum Streptophyta; class Magnoliopsida; order Vitales; family Vitaceae; genus Tetrastigma; species Tetrastigma voinierianum. The sequence goes on along the minus strand of JAEQBH010000432.1, from coordinate 1,082,909 downwards.
AGGTTTTATATATGGGATGATCCATTGTTATTCAAAAGAGGAGCCGAGAAGGATAATCGGAGGTGTGTTCCGCAAAGTGGAATGGGGCGCGTAATCTATATGAGTGTCATGCATCACCATATGGAGGACATTTTGCGAGACAAAACTTCTCATAAAAATTCTATAATCGTGGTTTTATCGCCTACCATCTGGGAAGACCGTTTAGAATGGGTGAAACTTGTGATAAACACGCAGAACGGAAGTATCGCAGATGGGACATGAAATGCCCTTGCAAGGTATCTCGTATGAGCTATTTGATGTGCGGGGAATAGATTTCATGGACCATTTCCATCTTCATTTGGGAATTTCCAGACATATTCCGGCCAGATTATGTATCCAACAAGTGTAAGCAACACTTTATCCCAAAATGATGCTAATACAAGCCATGGGGTTCTTACAGATAACATTTTAGCAGACTGGGGCAATCTGTGAACTATCATAAGTGATGGAGGGAGCTATTTTGCAAATAAGGTGTTTGAGAAACTCAAGAGTAGGTATGGAATCAAACACATTAATGAGTTTACTTACCATCCTCAAAACAAATGTGGGCAAGTCGAAATTTCAAATAGTGGGAGAGATCAAGAAAATTAATAAAAGACCTGTAGCTTCTGTAGCGTAAGAGATTGTCTCTAAAGCTTGATGATGCATCAGGGCTTGGCTGCATCCATTACAAAACTCCCATTGGAATGTCCCACATAGAATTGTTCCTTCGTAAACCTTGTCACCTTCCTCTGAATCGAGTACACAAGGCTATGGGCTATCAAGAAATTGGAATTTTGATTTCCAAGGCCGCTTAAAGAGAAAGATTACTCTAATTGAATGAATTGGAAGAGTTGAGAAATGAAGCTTATGATAATGTCAGGATTTACAAGGATAAGAGAAAGAAATGGCATAATCAAAAGATTTTGAGGAGGGAATTTAAAGTAGGAGATCAGGTCCTGTTATTTAACTCTAGACTGAAATTGTTTCCAGGAAAACTGAGATTAAAATGGAGGGTCCTATAAGCGCATCGCAAGTACAACCTTTGGAGCAAAGGACATCAAAACTAATACTGAGAAGAATTCAAAGTGAATGGTCGTAGATTAAAGCATTACTCGAGGGAAGATAATCAAGCGGATGATCTACATTCGAAAGTTAAAGAATTTGTTTAAATCAAGATAATCACAAAGAAGAAGTCCAGCTTAAGGACTCAAATTGAGCAATTCAGGGAGGCAACCCAACAATAGTTTATTTTTATGTTTTATAGTAAACTAAATTGTTTGAAATGGTATTTTTGTTTTTTTTTAAGCTTTTTGGTATTTTTGCAGGTCAGCAAGGGTATAAACGAAAATGGAGTCTGAACTTACTGCTTACAGAATGCACACAAGACAAAAAGGGGAAGTATTTTGCTCTTTGATGAATATTTATTTTAGAGAATGCATGATTGAAGCTCGGGAATTAAATTTAATATTGAACTGGCGTCTTAGCTGAGCCACTGTTGAATATTTGAAAGATGAATATGAATTGTTATGGGATTTAAATCGATGTCTTCATGATCTTTGTTCATGTGAATTGCTTATGGAGACTGGAAAATTTCTCGGTCGTGATGCACTTTTCGAGGTCGTGACCAGTTCGACCGATAACATTAGAATTAAGAAATTCCTTGTCGCAACATATGTCTTTTGGTCAAGACTAAAATAAGGTCACAACATTAATTCCGTGTCGCAATAGCATGTGTGAATATGAAAATTGACGTGTATAATGCATGCCGCGATAAGAGAAATTAAAGTTATGGCTCAAGAATGACCAAGAAAGAGAAAGGCATGTCGTGACATCAATTTTATCATTAAGATTATATTTTAATGCGCGAGCTGCATCTAAGTAGGTCGCGACTAGAATTGTCTAAATCCCAATAAATTTAGGTTTTAACCTTATGATTTAGGTGTCACAACATTAAATTGGAAATTTATTGTTAGCAATTAGTGTTGCGACCTAGGCACTAATGTCGCGACATTCCATAAGACAATGATAACATTGAGCCCATCCATTATAAAGGCTAAAACTGAATAGCTAATTTCATTTCAAAACTTCAATCCAGTCACATCCTTACCCAACAGCTCATTCTCTTTCTCTCTTCAAATACCAAAACCCTAGATCCAGTTTCCTAAAAAGCTCAACTCCAAATTCTCACTCATGGCGTAAAACCAACCCCCGTTCGACCTTAATGAGACAGGATCAATGTGATAATGAATGAATACGCTCATGAGGAGGAAGAGGTTCACCTGGAACCTCAACCTGAGATAATCGTAAATGCAGAACTAGAAGCCCAACCTGAAGTAGAAGAACTAGCTGAGGAAGAAAGGGCAGCAAAAAAACAGAGAACAGTGAGGCATATAGAAGAAAATGAAACAGAAGGCGAAAAAGACTTCATCTCTGCAGAAGCTCAAGCTTTATGGAACAATCAAATGGTCACAAAGGGTTTAATGAGAAAGGGGTCAGTTTTATTTCCTTTGCAATAAATAATAGAAAAGAAGTGGCTGGAATTTTTTTTTGTATGCACAAGGCGCCGGTTTCTCTCGTCCCAAGAAGGGAGCTCCCATGCAAATATGGTAGACGAGGACTCAAAGATACGCTCGAGGAGTAATAAGTTCCTTTCACATCGTGAGAATTAACGAAGTCTTTCAATTGAAAGAACTCAAGCATGGTTCGAAATTCAAGAAGTTGGTTGAAGACCCAGACCATGGAAAAATCATAAATCTTCTAATTGCTGGACAGGGAAAGTGGGAGGCGACAAAGAAGAACCCACACCATGCTATCAATAGAGGGTCTCATGGGGAGGAGGCAAAGGTCTGTTCTACTATAGCCTCTCGCACCTAACTAAGCATCCGTGTCACTGTGGAGCATTTAGTTGCTAATTTTATATGCCTCAAGGGATATAAAATTAATGTGGAAGTTTGACTGAAGGCTCCATCGTGATGCTCCATCCGAGCAACAGCAGGATCGATCCCCACCCAAAGAACCATCACCACTATGCATCCTTCATTGGAGCCAAGGATCATGGGAAGAAGAAGAGGTATGCCCTGGTTTCATCTAACTCTCGGACTGCAACAAAGGCCTATGAAGAAAAGGTATGGATTATAGAGGTAGAAGGAGGAAATTACAATAGGGAAATCAAAAATTTCCTAGAACAAACTCCCTTAGCAGAAGAAGAAGAGATGCACTGTAGAATGAGCCAATTGAGTCATTCATACCCAGATATGAGAGAGAATTTCCCTGAGCCTGCAAAGAGTTCCAAAAGGAATGAAGGAACTACTGAAATCCTGGAGATGCTAATATCAATGAAGAAATAAATGGAAGAGAGAGAGAATAAGTGGGAGAGACAACAACAAATCAAAGAAGAATGCATGGAAGCTGATTTTAGAAGGAAAGAACAACAATGGGAACAAAACTTGAAACAGAGAGAAGAAGAATGGAAGAAATAGATGAAAAGGAGGGAGGAGGAATCAAGAGAAAAGATGAAAGCCAACTTAGAAGCCTTCTATAACAATCAATTCAAAAGAAATGCAGAATTACTGACGATTCTGAGGAAGAGAGAAGCAAAAATGGAAGGCAATAAGCTAAAGAAAATAGAAGCTTTCAAGTATCTTTATAAAGAGTAATTCAAGGAATTTGGGAGGTTAATGAAGGAAAGAGACAAAAAGTTGGAGGACAATGATGTATATAGGAGGAAAATCTGGCATGAGAGCTGGATTTCATCACTGACTAATTTGTCAAACATGTCATCAGATGGCGAGCTGGAAAACATAGTGAATAAAGTGGGTTAGGAACCAGATCGCTTGATCACTCTCTGTGAGTTCACAAATGATAGTATGCAACAAAAGAAAGAACCCACTGACAAGAAAAAGACTAGACATCATACATTCCCAAAATTTCCTCCTCCCTACAAGCTGACATTGATCCTCCCAATATCATACCTACCAAATCTTATAAGAGAAGAAAGTGAATTCTCACAAATTCTTCTCTTTTCCCCTCTCTAATTGTATTCTTTCTTCACCATCAATAAAAGCCCAGGATAGTTCATTAAAAGTGTCTTGTGATTTGTTCTTCTGATTTAATAACTTTGTTTTGTTGCTCTCAATAATGTTGCAATTAGAACATGTATGTTGTCAACCATGAATTGCCTGGGTGGATCATGAGCTCGAGAAAATGTTAACTGCTTCGATGTGATCCATCAAAGTGAACTAGGTTGCTTGTGTTTTTCTTTGTTTGTCTGGAAGTAATGATTATTGTATTGAAGGTTTTAATGGTGAATGACACAACAACCACTGATTAAATCCAAAGAATACTGTGAGAGAAATGAGAGCAGACTTCATTGAACTGAAGTAAGAAGTTGCAGTTTTAGTTTAAATAAAGTTAAAATTGCAGTATTAGGAAAAGGTAAACAATTGAAAGAACAGATGAGACTCTTGAATCTATATGTGTAAATAGTTGAGTCAATATAAATCTCGAAAACATCACACATGGTCTAGTGTCCTTAACAAATTGAAAAAGATTAAGGACATCTTCTCGGTGATCACAAATAAGGGCAAGGTCCTAGAACTTGTTAAATTATTGGTCAAGACGAAATCCTAGGCAAAAACAACTGACAAGAAATGATAGAGGCCCTCTTTGGAAGTTTGAACCTTTTTCATGTCTACCCTCATTATATGCAGATGCATACACCCTAGTTCCAAGCTTTGAGCCAAATATGCCTAACTTCTTCAAATAACAACAATTGAAACCCGAATCCTCCCTAAAACTAATCCCCGCAAGAAAGAACCCTAAAATTACCCGCTGTCAAGAAGTTTAATGTGAAGAAGGGAACAAGATTGGGGGAATATACTTCTTACAGATTGCATGGAAGTATTAGACAAAATCAATTGAAAGATTAGAGAGGGAGAAAGAGAAGTCAATTAAAAGGGAATAAGTTTTGTCTTGTGGCCTATCTCTCTTGAACAATTAAGTTCGTAGGGGTGTTTCAACACCTAGTACCCTAATGCCAAATGGTATGGGAGTTGCTAACCCAAAGTTCTCTAAGAGTGATAGAAAGCCTAAAAAGATAAAACATTGCACTATGCCTACAACTTTGACAAGAGAAGAAGAACAAAAAAAATTCCAGAAAAAGGAACTGGGCTGATAAATATGAAGGTGGCAATCACAGAGGTCACAAAATTCAAGATGATGCACAAAAGCCAAGTTTGGGGGATTTATTAAAGTTCACATTAGTAGGAAAGAAAGGGATGAAAGAGGAAGGCTATTAAGCAAGAGTGAATAGTGGAATCTGGGTAATTTGCAGCCTAAATTTTCCAATTATCTACCCAATTACCCAAGCCTACTACATAAGCCAAAAGACCCTATTGATCTCTAAGGTTGAATTTTGGCTTACATTAGTGGAGATCATGAAAACAAGCCTACGGGACTTTGACTAATCAAGCCAAGGAGAACTTAAGATTAACTAATCTAACAAGGAGAAAGTGAAAGAAGATCAACACACACACACAAAATAGATTTGATCGGATCGCGTTGTTTACAAAGATAGAATCTATCGCTTTATTTGTGACAGAGGTTGAACCATTCCTTTTCTTAGTAGAAAACTTAAGTTTGAAATAATATCAAGTAACCTACTTATTTCAAGTCAATTGGTGGAACTTAAAAGATTGTAGTTAGAACAGTAAAAATGTCCTTAAAATAAAGTTCAATTGTTTCCGAGGACAAACAAATCTTTCTTTCTTGCTCGGGGATAAGCAAATTTTATAAGTTTGGGGAATTGATGAATAAAAACTCATCGATTTTTAATTCATTTTTCCGATTAGTGTTACAATGTAATTACTTAATTTTATGCAGAAATATGGAGATTTTACCAAATTTATATTTTGCAGATTTTTATAGAAGAAGCTACAATTCTAGCAAGAATCCAGAAGAAAATGAGATAAATGGCTAAACAGCTAGGTAACAACAGACAGTTGAGGTTGCGATAAGAAATTCATTAGTTCAGCAGTTTTTAAGTCACAACCTAATTGATAATGTTGCGACAACTCTGTAAGGCAAAGGCTTCAAGTGTGTCACGACATCCTTGTGATCAGTCGTGAGAGAAAAAAATTTAAGACTACACAAACGACGTCGTGACAGAGAATCGAGGTCATGACACCAAAAGAAGACAACTCAGGTTGCAACAGATAATTAAGGTCGCGACGAGGAATGGATGGCTTGATGAGATGACAAGGTCTCTATCAGAAAAATTGATGTTGTGATAAAAATATAAGCTAAAGACACCAATTGAGGTAATGACAAGGATTTCATGTCGCGACATTAAAATGAGCTGAACAATGAAAACATGTGGTGACTAAGTTTGAGCAAATGCGACAAGAATAAGGTAAGAAGGGCCACCACTCAATCGCGACACACTTTCTAGGTCGCGACTAGAAAAAGAAGCTGAATTGAGTAGAAATTGTTGTGACTAAAAAATGAGGCTGCGACAAGATTTGAAGAAGAAACTGGCCACAGCGCTGAGGTCACAATAGAATTGCAAAGAAGAAAAGAAATGACCTTTGCTTACGACTCCAATTTCCACATGTCGCGACAAGAAAATAAATAGATCAGCAGTTTTGAGTTGCAACTTGCATGAAGGCAAAAAACAAGAAATGATGTCGCAATATGAAAGGGAGGCTGTGACCAAGAATCAAATTTGCTGACAACAGAAATTGGGTCATGACATGGAATTGTGATCGCAACACAGAATTCAGTATAAGGAAAGACAGTCAGGTCGCGACATGAAATTGTGGTCGCGACACAAACTTTGGGAGACCAGAAAAAAGTTGTCGCTAAGGGAATCAAAGTCTAGCAACAGAAACGGTGTTACGACAAAGAAACTTGGTCACGACACATAATTCAGCTAAGGAAGAAAAAAGCCAAGTCGCAACATGGAATTGTGGTCGCGTCACAAATACTTGGAAACAAGAAAACGTGGTCGCAACAAGAGTTATCACCATCAAGTAACTAAACACATGGTCACGACAAAGAACAATTCAAGTCGCGACTACAACATGATTATTCTCAGGAAAAATGCTAAGTAAAAGCAGACAACACATTTCCAAGTCGCGACATACATGACAAAACAAAAGAGTCAAAGGGTAGTCGCGACAAGGAATTCATGTCGCAACAACCAATTGAAGAAAACTGCAAAGAACAATGTCGTGGCAGAGGACATTAGGTCACGACTCAATATTGCAAAAACAAGGCAAAAGAATATGTGACAAGCTTCCAGAGGACACGACAAACCTAACAAGTCGCGACAGGCTTCTGAGGTCGCGACCTGAACAACGAGCTGGGCCATTAAAATTGGGGAAATCCATCTGGAGCCTTGGAATTAGGCCTAATAGCTGGAGGTCTATAAATAGGCATACCTTTTTACAAGAAAGAGGACCTTTTTCAAAACCTAAACTAGGGTTAAGAAGACTCAACGTAGATAATTTTGCAGTAGATATTTCTTTCTTTTCTTTTTCTCTGATCAACAAGTAATATGTTCAATGTTGAAGCCGACGAATTTTTCATTCTCTTCACCATCGCTTTGAAATTGATGGAACTGCATCACCTGGAATTCCTTCTTATCGCTTTATCGCAACTACCATCGTGTATCATCAATGCTCCATTGCTTTGTGATGCGCTGATAAGCCGCAGCCTAATTAGCTTGGATTTATTGTTCAGTTATATTTCGTATAAATTAAAGAGAAGTACCTGGAATTAGGGAATTTATTTGATTGATGTTGTTCTTAAATTTATTTGTTCCCAATAGTAATATCGAGTACCCTCAGCAGATCAGACCCCGCTCCGATTTCTGTGGAGGCCCTCGGAGCCATTACTGCAGATGGAGATTCCTGAGCTTGGAACATTCAGTTGGTGGGTATGTTAGACTACCATTGAAGAACTACTGAGCTTTGAGAGTTCACTTAGATAAATTTCCATTTCACCATAGTTGAAGTTGAAGGGATTATTTATCAATTTAAATAATAAGTGAGATCTCACCTAATATAAATGTAAGAACCTCAATCGCGTTACTTGATATGTAATCAAGGAAAAAGAAAGATCCATCATATTTAAAGGAAGAGTCATCAATCATTTTGTAGAGATTTTGCAATGGCCCTGTCTCGGGAAGCAAGAAATCTGTAGTCTTAAGAAATGGGTAAGGAAGTATCAAAAAACCTAAATTTTATAAAGAATGATTAGAATACAAGTAACTGATTAGATCCATGTCTTCGAGAGAAGCAGGACCTCTAATTGGTGAATTAAGGGAGAAATCCAAACTGCATTATTAGGCCTCTTGACAAATCCAAATCCAAATTCAGGATAGAGTCTTAATGGGATACAATGTAGAAATTGACTGTTTCACAGTATTTCCTTGTTAGTGTTCATTTTTACAGAGAACTGATTCAGTCCAATTTATTTTAGTTTACATCATTTTATTTGTTATATTTTTAATTTCCTTGTTTGTAGATGCATTCTTCGTGACAATATCTCAAATTTAGCCGATAAACTCTATTATGGAGGTTCAAATATATTGGATCTTGAAAGAGCAGAAGACTTAAAATTCTATCAATCTCTGGGTGGGAATAATATCTTTGACTTACATCCATTTTTTACTAATTGTATGACCTTGCATCAAGTAGTTAGTCATGTACTCAACCCCATTTATACTGCGTAACATAAAATCGCTTTATTCATTTTTAAGCAACTCCATTCCACTTGACATAGTCAGCAGTGGAAAATTATATGTTCCCTGAGTAAGCGTTAATTGAAGTTTCATCATATTTAACAAACGTCACCTCTAACTCTACATATTTAATGAAAATAAATTTTATGAGAATATGAAAATACGATTCTAATAATGTTTTTTATAATCACACATAACATATAGTAGTAGAAAACTTGGGTCATTATAGTAGTAACGTTTGTTGGATCACTTGTATTTATATATAGGTTAAGGTCTTCATTGATAATTTATTTTAATATTCTTTTTTTTAATCGTTGTGTAAATTGGATTTTATTTTGCCATGTCATTAATACATTCAAGCAATTTTCCCAAATTTATTTTGTAAAACCAAGTGGTAAATCGCCAATTCCCTTCCATTGTAAAGAATATTCCTAACTTTTATCTTTGTGAAATCCCAGAAAATCCAAATTTTTAGAGAAAGGGTAAAACAGTAATTTTGGTTGAAAATCCGGAAAATTTCTAGATTTCGGATGACGAAACGGATTTCACCGTTGAAATTGTCTCGTGAAATCTAGCTACCACATCGAATTTCGTTTGAATTCCTGCACACCACCAGACGCTGAGAGGCGTGCAAGGTGTCTGATGACACATGGCAGGTGATGAGGGGTTCACATTGAGCGACGTGTCGAGTCTTGAATAAGTCAAACATGAGCTCAAGTGGGACCCATGAGAGATATGTGGCAACATGTCATCAAAGAAAATCTACTATAGAGCTTGATGCTGGCGTTTTAACCAAGGTGGCCACTTAGAATGTGACATGTAGCGCGGAGGAGAATGCCTTCTTGACTCATCTCGACCAAATCGGGCTGAGAAGAAAAGGTGAGGGAGAGAGGAGAGCAAACCGAGAAAAGAGAGAGAAAAGAAAAGAGATTTTGCAGCGAGTAAGCTCTTCACTCTCTTAGATTTGCGCGATCTAATTGTAATGATTTCGTGCAAGAGCAAGAGGAAGAGGTCATCTGTGACGTCCCAAATCCCGAGGGTCCGTTGACAACCCGTCAACCCTCAGAATACCTTTGTCTCATATCAAGAGACCCATACACGAGTAAAAATGGCTACATTGGCCTACACATCATACTCATCAAATACATCCAACTATATTGCAATAATTCAAGAGTTGATACACCACTCTTAATACAAACATATATTAAGATTTAAAATTTTAATACATGTTATACAAAAGTATCTACCAAAGCCACATGTCGGTTTTCTTCTCAAAAGCGGCTTCTAATGAGCTGCCTTCCGATCACTCCTCAGACTAAATAATGATCCCTCGATTGTGGTGAGAGCAATGCCTAGTAGTTGAATTATCCTACATGGGTTACTCCCCACCTAAGTGCACATGCAATGATTCAACATAAACACATTCAAGCAAATACATGATCCTACTTGAATGTCTACGTGATATGGATGAAAATGCGACTCTCCCTTTCCCACTTCTCGAGCCCTCACTGACTCCCTCATGCATGCCTAAGCCAAATGCGAGAAAAACATCGTTTTCAAAACAAAAGTTTTTGAATTTCTCGAAACGACTACCGAGTTTCTGTAAATATATCGATCACCCTCCGAGGCGAATTGTCGGTAATTTTTCAGAATACTGGGTCAGCCTCCTAGATGAACTGGCCGACAACCCCCAAGGCAATTCTTCGAAAATCTTCCCTTGGAAATTCCTTTCTTCACAACCATTTTCCTCGCTTTTTTCTTTCATTTTTTTTTCATGCCATGAACTCACACCAATTTTCTAAAGCTGCTCCTGCAGTGAAATGCATTAGTGTCATTTCCAAACCACACATGCCAATTTATCATCATGCATATATTAACATAAATTAACTCACAACATCGCAGCTCAATTCTAGTACACATCAAAATTAGCTTACTTAAGCTAATCAACAATCCAATTTAATTCCAATGGCTCTCACACAATTATATTTTATATAATTCAACCTCATGTTAACACATTAAATTCCATGCATTAACATTTCTTTCACACAATTCAAGCCATCCATTTCAAGCAATATTTGCTTAAACACACATGATCATTTCACCATCAAGCAAACCGGACTTTTTAACAAATTCAACGAGCGCTGGGCCGTCCGTGATGCCTCACCTACACGGCTCCAATTTGTGGACTCGAAATCCATGGCCATTTCCGGCCCAACACCAAAACCATAATTTATTGCATAAATTATCACACAAACCACCCAAACAATCCCTAAACTGTCCAAAACGGGTTCCAAAAACTCCAACAATTAATCCTGCTGACTGACTAAACAAACATTCACTACTTCAAACACTCCAAATCATTTACAAAGCTCTTAAAACCGAAAATAACCGAGTAGGAGAAGACCCCTACCTCTTGGAGTTGTCGAAACTCTACAAAATCGATGTCCACGCGTGAAATCTCTCAGAGCATGTAATCTGTTTTCGGGCCCGACGGTATCCGACATTCAAACTCGGGAATCTGTGAGAGAAGGTTGCACTTTCTCTCTCTAAAACCCTTCATTTTCAAAAATCTGCCTCCTTCTCTCCATCGCACACTGTGCCAAATGGAGAAGAAATGGCCTCTTTGTCCCCTCACTTGCCATTTGTCAGCCATCATTGGCCTAATGGATTCCCCTTATCCATTTCATCCACCCACCTTGATTTTCCTCTAATTGGGGAGATGCCACGTCACCCATGGCCCCACACTTGAGCCTGTTGACCACTCTCGTATTTGACACGTGGCATACTGTGAGCCACTCAAATGTGCCAAGTGTCTCACTACGCCGCTCAAAACGTGCAAATTCGACATCAGCCTAGGAATTCGAAGAACTGAGCGGTAGTTAGATTTCGCGAGACGATTCCAATGTGAAGTCCGCTTTCACATCCGTATTTAGAAAATTCGATTTTGACCGAAATTACCATTTTGCCATTTTTCTGAAATAGATTCCTGGGGTTTCACATTTCTCCCCTCTCAAAGTAAAATTTCGTCTCAAATTCCACGCACATACATCCAACCACGTGAATATGTAACCCTACACAATCCCCAAGCAGGAAACGCTGACCTTCCTAAGGTTACAATCATCGATGTACCCCAATGGGCCACACTTAATCCATGTCATGAATGACATCCATATATCGAGCCCTTGTCGGCTCACCAACACCCGACACAATTTTCCAATGGGTAACTAATCCCGAGTCAGTCCCGACTCCTATCACCCAACCCTAGGTTTAAGTGATAACTATGATTGTGTGTCTTCCTAGCAACATAACTTTTCACTACACCGCGAGCTCCTTACACTGGCCACGTAATTATGGATATCTCCATGTCTCTGAGACCATGATAGGGACCTTTCGGATACTACCCTGGTCCTCAATCTCTAATTCCGTGTTTTCACCTGAGGGGATTAACGACCCCCTTCTTACTTTACCCAACACACATTAATTACTTCTCATTTCCTAATTTGAACTATAAGTCTTCATTGGATGTAGTCCCAAAGACAAACTCAACCCACACTCACTAAGAGTGGTGAATGTCCATACCATGCACCCACACCCGACTCGACGCGATGTCACTGTGCACATGAATGCAATTATGCCATGCTGTGACACCCCAATCCCGGGGATCCACCATGAGCAGAATCTCGGAGATTTCTAACTCACGATCTCTACACCTACCAACTCTCACCCATCCGTAAAGACATCCATTACATGTTTCAAAGGCCCCAAACCTTGCTTCCAAATCTACTCATTTAATATGCAAATGAATGACTAGAATGATGCATTTAGAAAACAAATGTAAAGTAAAACGTACCCCGATGTCCCACTGGTCCGTATGCTCGCCTCCCGGCATTAATTAAGACACGCCCCAGTCCCCAAGCCCGACCGTGAGCTCTATGCCTAACCTCGACTCCACACTCCGCCTGCCCATCTCAGGCTGGGCCGAAGGTGTCAGATAGCACCCTATGACGGAAACCTGCCTTTACCCATACTAGGTGTGGAGGAATGAACTGTGATCCTCTCTTGTTTACAACTAATCGGGAATTCGCCGTCCAAAACTCGAGATCCCCGTCTCTAGGGGGCAACCTGCCTCATATGTCCAGCCGTTTTACAAATACACACATCATCCGGCCCCGCTTTGACCAAATGCCCTTATCTCGCCTCAGTCTCATAATCTCGCCTGGGGCCAAATCTGGCGAAGTAGAAGCCTATGCCTCTTTCCGAACTCGGAAGAAGATCCACTCTTCCTCTTGCCACTAACACCCGCATCCCGAGTGCTTCGTGGAATCCTCCATCCCTTTCTATCATTGCTGCGTCCCAACCATGTGAGTCACGTCTTATAGGCGAAGTCCTACATCCCGCCCCGAATGGACAATCTCAATCATCTTAAACCTATTGACTCGCCAAACCAGTGGCTGTTACAACTACCAAGAAGGAGTTAACTCGTGAACTCAGCCACATACTAATCATACCATGGCCCTCGCTTCAACTCTAGGAACTCCCGAGCCTTCTCAGATGCTGTCTCAGAGGCCGTAAAATACTTGCCTATAAAAAGATCATGGAAATCCGCCTCCAAGTCATCAGCCTCTGTGTCCCTGTGAGGTCTCGCCTAGTTCCACCACACTCGGGTCTCCTCGCCTCTAAATTGAATGCGCCTAGTCCGATCCTAGTCAGATTCTGAGGTAATCTCCATAGCCTCCAATACCTTCCTCTCAACCCGTATGAACCAAATGGTCTCGCCACCACGCTAGATCTCCCTCCCGTGAATATCACACATGTGCCCCGAACTCGAGGTTACTGACCTCCCTGCTACTTCGCCGCACTACCGTAAATTCAGAAGAATTAACTCACAAACTTCTCAAAGAAAGGTTTGCTATTCAAAAGCCTGGAAAGTTCGATCGCACTGTGGACTCCACCAGACATTCCTCTCCGCAACTAGCCATCTACACATGTCAAATGACAAGTTAAGATTTAATGAAGTGTCTCTAAGGTGTAAACACAGCCCCAAGATACTATTCACATACCGAAATTTTTTTCCATACGCAATGTCAATGCATATATATGTAATGCAAGACAATAATTCCATACATTAAAGCATACGCAACAAAAATTTTATTTTATTTTTCATTTTTCCTTTTATTTTATTTTATTTTATTTTTATTTTTATTTTTTTTTATTTTTTGAAAACTCCAGGAATGCTGTCGCGAACAAAGGTCCGCGAACATTGATCCAAACAAAGGATCAGAAACAAAGTAATCGTGTCAAAACTAGGTCGTATCGGGCAGCACACTCGAACCTAGGCCGCATGCACATCGCGCACTGTGCCGCACACCGGGCCGTGCGGTCGCAAAGACTGCCGCGGTCGCGGTCGCAGCACGCCACAAGACCGCGGTCGTAATGTCAGGTCGCACGCTGTCGCCATGTCCCGACACAAAGGCCGCCTCCCTCGACAAAAATTGTATCGCGGGATATAGAGCTCACACCGTATCGCCGCCAAGGTCACGCTACCGTCGCCACCCTGCCACGATACAAAATTTCAGATCGCGGACTCCAAACCCTACCGCGCCATCGCGGCGTCATTATGTCGCGCGCGGGCTGCCGTGACGCAAGGCGCTGCGCCGACGCAATCAATCGTGAAGGCGCGGCCGCGGTGGCGACATAAGGCCGCCCTCCCGCTACGATACAAATTTGCATCGGGCGGCCACCCCCTGCAGGCCAAAGCATGTGCGCTGGGCCGCCTCCGCGTGCAGCCGACCTTGTCGTAGGCCTCCCGTTGTATCGTGGCCGTGTCGCTGACGTGCCGCTAGTCGTGTCATACCGCCATGCGCGCCGTGTCTCAGGTCACAACAGCGCCTTGTCAGACGTGACTAAACTCGTAAAACGCGAGCCCATTCTAGCCTCTTCGCTTTTTCACTAATCTTTTTCCTTTGTTCCAAATGTTTCATTATAAGACCACAAAAAAAAGAAAGATATATATATATATATATATATATATATATATATATATATATATATATATATATATATATATATATATATATATATATATATGTATATATATATATATATATATATATTTTTTTTTTTTTTTCATGTCTTTAGAGTGTAACTAAATAAATTCATCATAATTTATTTATTAAATTTTTTTTCCGTTTACACACTCGTAAAACTAATGCAAAAAATTTTCCTCGTAACACATTTTTTTTCTGCTTATTTCTCGATCATTCCTACTAAAAAATTTCAACCTCCGTGCCTTTTATTTTCAACCTTAGTGTTCAATATTTTTCCTCCTATGCTACTCACTAAGCATACAAATTCACACAATACACAACACACAATCCAATCACACATCACATTTAATTCATCAAATGCACAAAGATGCATGATCTAATCCATTTCCCATCAAGTCCTAGGTAAACCGTATACCTAACTTACTGCTACTAAGTTATAACTCTAGTATCCAACATCGAGCTATACAGAAATGCGGATACTCTTTATAATCTATGACCATGGCCTGGCCCAAGTCCTCAAGCCTTGTGTATTCGTGATACCTAAGCTCGTCATACCAAGCCGTGATGCTCCAAACTCAACCGCTTGACAACCCGTCAACCTGTGGAATACCTTTGTCTCATACCAAGAGACCTATACATGAGTAAAAATGGCCACATTGGCCTACACATCATACTCATCAAATACATCTAACTATATTGTAATAATTCAAGAGTTGATACATCACTCTTAATACAAACATATATTAAGATTTAAAATTTTAATACATGTTATACAAAAGTATCTACCAAAGCCACATGTCGGCTTTCTTCAAAAGCGGCCTCTAACGGGCCAGCCTTCCCGAATACTCGTGACTTAAATAATGGATCCCTCGACAGGATGATCAATGCCTAGTAGTTGAATTATCCTACATGGGTTACTCCCCACCTAAGTGCACATGCAATGATTCAACATAAACACATTCAAGAAAATACATGATCCTACTTGAATGTCTACATGATATGGATGAGAATGCGACCCTTTCCCACTTCTCAAGCCCTCACTGACTCCCTCATGCATGCCTAAGCTAAATGCGAGAAAAACATTGCTTTCTCAAACAAAGGTTTTTGTTCTCGAAAACGTACTACCGAGTTTTGCTAAATATATTGGACTACCTCCGAGGCGAATTGTTGGGTAATTTTTCCGTAACAGTCATGAGTCAGCCTCTAAGATGAACTGTTGGACAACTCTCCAAGGCAATTCTTTGGAAAATATTCCCTTGAAATTCCTTTCACAACCATTTTCCGTTTTTCTTTCATTTTTTTTTCTCATGCCATGCACTTACACCTAATTTTCTAGGTTGCCCCGGTGCATATGAAATGCATTATGCCATTTCCAAACCACACATGCCAATATATCAATTATGCATATATTAACATAAATTAACTCACAACATCATGTTATTCAATTCTTAGCAATAACATCAAAATTAGCTCACTTGAGCTAATCAACAATCCAATTTAATTCCAATGGCTCTCACACAATTATATTTTATATAATTCAACCTCATGTTAACACATTAAATTCCATGCATTAACATTTCTTTCACACAATTCAAGCCATCAAATTCAAGCAATATTTTGCTTACAACACACATGGACCATTTTCGGTCCAATCAAGCAAACCGGGACTCTTTTTAATAGTCCCTAAACGAGCAATGGGCTGTCCGTGGATAGCCCTCTCATCTAGCATCGGTTCCAATTTGTGGAATCGAAATCCATGGCCATTTCCGGCCCAACAACACCAAAACCATAATTTATTGCATAAATTATCACACAAACCACCCAAACAATCCCTAAACTGTCAAAAACGGGTTCCAATATTCCATCACCCAATCCTAAGCTTTGGATCGAATTAAATGCTATTCACGCCAAACACCCAAATCATTTCAAAGCTCTTAAAACCAAAATAACCTAGTAGGAGAAGACCCCTACCTCTTGGAGTCGTTGAAACTTCACCAAATCGGTGTCCACGCCAGCCCTCGTTGTGAGCGCAGTAACAACTTTAAGCCAGTCTCGACGAGATCCGACACCCATTCGAACATCGGAAATCTAGAGAGAAGTTGCACTTTCTCCTAAAAACTTCCATTTCAAAATCTACTCTCCCTTCTCCCCACGCACGTATCGTGCCAAATGGAGAAGAAATGTCTTCTTTCGCTCCCCCACTCGCATCAAGCCATCATTGGCTTATTGGATTCCCTTATCCATTTCATCCACTCACCTTTGATTTTCCTCCAATTAGGAGATGCCACATATCACCCATGGGCCCCACAATTTTGAGCCTGCTGACTAATTCTCGTGACTCGACATACATGGCACAATCGGGACCACTCAAAATGTGCCAAGTGTCCCGCACTATGCTCGTTGCCTTAAAAAACATGTAAATTCTGATTGTCTCGGAATTCGACGTGGTAGCTAGATTTTGCGAGACAATTCCAACGGTGAAGTCCGTTTCGTCATCCGAGATCTAGAAAAATTCCGGATTTTGACCAAAATTACCATTTTGCCTTTTTTCAAAAAATTAGATTTTCTCGGGGTTTCACATCATCCTCACGACAAGGGCTTCGCATAGAGACTGGAGTTTGGGAGTTTCGACAATCTCCGAGAGGTAGGGGTTTTTCTCCTACTTGGTTTAATCCTTACCTAAGGGCCATTCAAATGGCATGGGTTGTGTGAGGCCGTGAGGGTCAGGTAGGAACCGTCCCAAGACTTCGGGATTGAAGGTGGGCCGAGATTCTCGGGACTATTTTCTGACAAATTGACCGATTTGACTAAGTAATTGTCCTCAGGTGCCAATTTTATGTGTTAGAGTTAAATGAATAATGGTGTTGGTTGTCTTGCCCTACGAGGAATGTTTGGTTGTGTTTTGAACCATGGGAAGTCGCTTATAACAGGGTAGTACATTAACCCACTTTAGAACTGCTTCGGGTAGGAAATAAAGGAAATTTGGCAATGAGTCCTTCTGGTAAATTGTAGCCACATTAGTGAACTTTATGTTAGGCTTATGAATTTCTCAATTTGGACCTATGTAGACCAAGTTATGGTCTGTTTACCCTGAATGCCTAAATGGAGAAATGGCCAACAGAGGTCTACCACAGAGGTCTGGGCCACCGAGGTCGACCACAGAGGTCTAAGCTCAAACCCAGGCTCCACACCAGCCTGCAGGTCGACCAGCCAGAGGTCGGCCAAACAGAGGTCAGCAGACCAAAGGTTAGCCAACCAAAGGTCAGCCGACCAAAGGTCAGCCGACCATATGTCAGCTCAGCCAGGTCAGGTCAGCTCGGCCAAGTCAAGTCAACTCGGCTGGGTTTGACTACGTGTGACCTTCAACTTCGGAAGTCATAACTTCTTCGCCCGAACTCCGTTTTGGGTGTTCTTAGACTCTATGGAAAGCCCATTGAGTCAAGATTCCATTCATATTCCTGTGGAGGATAGTAGGTGAGCTCACTGTCAGTCAGTCACTGGTCAGGGCTGACTATGTAACTCTAACTCTAAGGTCATAACTTCTTTGTCCGAACTCCGTTTCGGGTGTTCTTGGACTCTATGGAAAGCCCATTGAGTCAAGATTCCATTCATATTCCTATGGAGGGCAGTAGGTGAGCTCAGCTAGGTCAGGTCATCTTGGCTAGGTCAGGTTAGCTCGGCCAAGTCAAGTCAACTCGGCTGGGTTTGACTACAGGGTGACCTCAAACTTCGAAAGGCCATAACTTTTTCGTCCGAACTCCGTTTCGGGTGTTCTTGGACTCTATGGAAAGCCCATTGAGTCAAGATTTCAGCCATATTCTGTGGAGGGCAGTGGGTTCTTGGACTGTCCGACTAGGGCAGGTCGGCCAGGACAGGTCAGGTAGGTCAGCTCGGGAAGGGTTGGCTACTCATGGGTGACCTCCAACTTCGGAGGGTCATAACTTCTTCGTCCGAACTCTGTTTCGGGTGTTCTTAGGCTCTATGGAAAGCCCATTGAGTCAAGATTCTATCCATGTTCTTTGGAGGATAGTGGATTACTATAACCTTGCTGAAAACCTATGTTTTTCACCAAGTGTGTAGGTTGCTTGGTTGTCAGAGCATGCAAATAGTCAGTTTTGATACGACAAAGGCATGGCATGTTGTAGGCTATTGGATTGGGTAGGGGATTTTCCCACTCGATTTATTTTAAGCCTAAAGGCTTTAAAATGGTATGGGATGTCTATGGGAGGCCATGAGAGGCCATAAGGTTTAGTTCCAAAAACTTAGGACTGAAGGATAGAGGATTTATATGACCGGTTTCACACAGTCCAAGACTGTGGTGGGTTGGGGTTTGAACTAGAAACTAAAAGTTTCTAGGTTTTATGGTTGTTTGATGTTGTATGGATGATTGGAACCAAACCAGTTCATGATTGTGAAGGGGCAGTGAGGTATCCCGCTGACGGGTCTGTGGATTTTGACCTTGCTGTGTGTTATCGCCATGAATAACATGGGTGTGAATATAACATGTTAATGTGCTGTTGTATGATGTATTAACAGGTTGCATGGAGGAGAATTATATGTATTAATTATAATTATCCACATGGTATGATGATGTTGCATGTGCACCTTATATATGCATGTTATGAAGGAAAATGAATCGTATCATGCATTTCATATGCATCGGCACATCGTTGAGCCTGGGTGTGGGTGCATGGTTTTGCTTATTCAACGGCAGCAGAATGGGTCGGATCTGGGAAATGGGACAAAGTTTAAGGAAGAGACTCACGAGGGTTTAAAATGATCAAAATGATAAATTACATGTTTTAGGCGGAGTAAGTGAAAAGTTCTGTATGGGTGTGAGAGACCCGCGATGTATCCGAAATGTTCTGTATGGGTGTAAGAGACCCGTGGTGTATCCCAAAAGTTCTGTGTGGGTGTAAGAGACCCGCGGCATGAGCTGAGAAGTTCTGTTGCCCAAAGAAAACACACAGTTATGGTTATCACATAGACTTCGAGTTGTGTGATAAGAGTCGAGATTGAATCGGGATTAGTTGCCCATCGGGCACTCTGTACTGGGGTATCGTGAGCCTGCATGGCTCTGTGATATGTGTGTCACTAGTACTACTAGTGACTCGCTGTCACACTTGGCATAAGCATGTGTGAGGGAGTCGGTGAGTGACTCGGGATATGAGCATGAAAACATTTCATGCATGACATATGACATTCATGTAGACATTTTACTTGGATGTTTGTTTGATTGTGCGACCATTGCATGTGCACTTAGAATAGTCTAGTTTTAATATATTTTGGCATGTAAAAATGTAAAAGAGTTGTACATCAAACTCTTGTGAAATATTATTACAAATCAGTTATTTGTAAGAAAAATACACAGAAATGGGCCTCGATATATGAGACATGTGAGTGTGATATCGAAGCACTCGATATTCATAGGTTTCTCATGCTGAGGGTTGTTAATCTGACCCTGGATAGGGTGTCACATCTTACTTTCAAAGCCTTTAAAGAAATTCAAGGGTAATAAAAAAAAAAAAAAAAAAAAAAAAAAAAAAAAATATATATATATATATATATATATATATATATATATATATATATATATATATATTCACTTTCATTACAACTTAATATTATGTTCCTTACGTTCTTATTAAAACTCGAACCTTGTACCCCTCTTTTTATTGGCCAATGAGAACATATTAAAATACATTAATTCATAAATTTTTGTATCTAAATCAAACACTTAGAAAATTTAATCAAATATCTCAACAAGTCAAATTATTGAAAAAATTGTGGACAAGAAAGGAAGTTCTTGTTTGGTTTATGAATATATATATTTTTTAAAATAGATAAATTTATTTATTCAAGTTAGCAATACAATCAATAAAATAAACACAATCAAAAGTGCTAAAAACTTTAATGGATGACGCAACGTTCAGGTTGATAGCAAAAATGATCAACTCAAGGCCACATTTGTTAACCCAAAAATACCTAGAATACCTAAGATTACACATTTACAATATATTGACAAACAGAATTTAATATGACGACTATGTCAGATCGAAACTTTGTCATCTGAATTGGTAACACGAAAACCCACTACAACATACTGACAAATAGGATTTGATATGATGATTATGTTGGATCGAAACTTTGTCATATGAATTGGTAACACGAAAACCCACGAAGAAGTCAACCGTCGACGACACAACTACTCACTGCAAATAAATACTTATTGAATAGAAATAACTTATTGAATAAAATATTTATGGCATAACCTCTCATCTATAAGCTATTATAAAATAAGTGTTTAATTAAGTTGTTTACTCAAAGAAAGCCTATACCAAATATTAAACACAATAAGGAATGTGATTTGAATTTAAAAAAAAAAATTCAACATTTGAAAAAATGAATCTTAAAATTTTGTTTTAATGAAAACAACTTATTATTTATATGGCTTTAAAAGGAAATAATCAATAATAGGGTTAGAGCCGGTAAACGGGCTAGCCCACCCCATTTCGGGCTAGCCCATTTGGGTTATGGGTCAAAACGGGCTAAGCTAATTTGGCTAATTTATATTCGGACTAGTTTTCGACCAGCTTAGCCCATTTCTATTATGGCTATTTATTTGGATTTTAAAATTATATTTTTATTAGTAAAATATGGAAGTAATTAATAAGGCATTATTTTTAAGTGTTTTAATTACTTTAAATTATTATTTTTTTAAAACAATATTTGAAAATATTATCTCATGTTTGATAGAACAAATATCCATTAAAATTCTTAAATATTTTCTCTTTATCTTTTTTTTTTTTTTTTTTATCATTTTCACAGAAAAACTTTTACATGTATTCTTTTATGTTATTTTTTCATTTTATGCATTTAGGGTTGGTAGAAATTTTCTAAATCAATAACAAGACAATTTAGCATTTTTTTTAAAAACAATATTTGAAAATATTATCTCATATTTGATAGAACAAATATTCATTAAAATTCTTAAATATTTGCTCTCTATTTTTTTTTTTAGCATGTTTCATAGAAAAACTTTTACATGTATTTTTTTTTCCATTTTATATATTTAGGTTTGGTAGGGATTCGGTCTCTCTCCCAATTCCTGTTATACAAATTTGCACTATTTCTGCATCAATATTATTTGCTCGAATAAAACTAATAAACAAAATGACAAAAAACAAAATCACATAATGAATTCCAAAGGGAAAACAATCGAGTCTTGTGAATTCACAATTTCTTTAAGACAGATTCACCTTTTCCACTGATGCTTTGAGATTTCCAAGGCGTTTGTCTCCCACAGCAAAAGTACTTTGCAACCATTCCGATGAACCGAGGATGTGTTCGCTCTATCACCAATTGAAGGAGAAGGACACACAAAAACCACAAGACTTAATAAACTTGAGTTCTATATATCCTAAAAGACTGCGACACCCTTATATAGAAGGGAAGCCCGACTAATGGCCTTCTTGAATGCCAAAGGGCTTGGCTTTCCAGATACTCTTGGAAATCTGAATCAACTCCTATAATTCTGAACCATTTATTGGTTCAAGGAATATATTAATTTCATTCATATTTTCCAAAAATTCCCTACATGAATAAAATTAATGACCAAAGACATGATAGACTTGGTGATAGAGCAACTGGATGAAGCCTGCATAGGAGAGGTAGGTGTTACCCTTTGTACTTTCCTTTGTAAAATTAGGTTTATTCTACTAGCTAAATAGTTGACATGATGTAAATAGTTGACATGATGTCCTTGAACTGATTTGTTATTTGTGTAGACGATGACATATCTCACATAAGAATCTTCCTGTTACATTTTAGTTATCACTTTTATGTCCATTTTGGCCATGGACATGCGCCTGGTTCTGCAAGAGTTTAATATGAATTATACCCTATTCAATTCACTTTGAAACGACCCCACTTCACTCTTACATGGGTGATCCCCTGATTCAAGAGCAACTCATATTACTCTTGTTCCACTTGCTGTTTAAGATCAATAAAGTTTATCTTAATCTCTCTCTCTCGTAGCTAATTGTTTCACTATAGAACGGGATGCTGAAGATCCCTAGAATGATATAACCAAGTCTTTATAGTTTAATTATCCCTTTTGAACCTAGATCTTAGGATCTCTAGTCAAGTAGGTTGTGTATCCATCGTATTGACTTTTTTTTTTTTTTTTTTCCGGGCTTTAGTCTCATTCCCTTCGATGACTTTTCAACTAACTCTCTGTTTAACCCTTTAGTTAGTGGATCCAATAGTCCAAAGAGATAACCCTAATTAAGAGTAGTTGTTTGATGGTATTGTGTTTACGACGAATATGTCTAGGCTACCATTGTCCATACAACTTTGTACTCTACCAATAACATATTGGAGACACATGTTTTGGCTACCTCGAAATATCATTTAAAAATTGGTGTAATGGTTTAACCTTTTCCCCACATTTGTCATATAAACTTAGATTCCTCTATGAATTTGAATTTGAATTTGACTATAACTATATGTTTTGAGGATTTCCAAAGACTGTTAGATTTCCTAATGTAAACACATAACCACTTGGGTAGATGCAATCATGACAGCATTATTGGATTCGAATGCCATTTTTGAAATATGCAAGAGAATGTCATTTCCATTTACTTAACACAATTCTTAATCATACCCTAATGGTTTAGACTCTGCATTAGGCAACTCTAAGGTTACCCAGGGTCATGGGTTTGATACATTTCTTTGATTTTTTTTTCTCAACAAAGAATTTTCAAACCAGCTAACCACTTGTTTGTTTTGACAAGGATTTTTCAAACTAGCAAACTGCTTGTTTGTTTGGTCCCGAAGCCTTTAGTTTTCAAGTAAATGATAATTTTTTTTCTTTTAAAAGAAACCTCAAACAACTATTTTCTAAATCCTTGTTCCAAACATTATCTTCGAAAAAGGTTCCTTTTTGCTAGACAATTTTTATTTTAAAAAAAATTAAAAAGGAAAATTTATGCACTTCTTTCTTCTTCTTTTTTTCCAACAACTTTTTTCCATTATTTGCCTTGGAGAAATTTTTTTTTTGTCCAAATGATATTTTCCATTTTTTTCTAAATAAAATATTCTTTTTTCCTCTCAAATAACCTTCCTCCAAAATTATTTTTCCAAATTGGTTCCTTCCCTTTTCCTTCCCATCACTTTTCCTTTTTATCCAAAATGAATATATATATATAGCGGAGAGAAAAAACTCATTTGATAAAAAAATTTTGGTTTTTTTTTTCAAAAACACAACAAACCAAATTGTTTGTTTGTCTACAAAGGATAAATAATTTTTTCCTTATATCCATCCAAAGCCAAAACTTGATATTTTCCTCTTGGAGATTCACACAATGAAAAGTGGTTTTTTTTTTCCTCTTAAAGATTAATCCCAAAATATCACAGGATTTTTTTTTCCGAGACTTTCGAGATAACCAAACTATTTCCATTTTCCCTTAAGGAAAATGCTTTTTCCAATAAACCTTTTCCATTTAAAAGGTTTTTTTTCTTTTTTTGGATACACCAAACAATAAATGTATTTGTCCTTTATTGGACACCCATATATTTTTTTATAGTAAATTTTTTTTTTGTCACTACCTCAAATTGTTATTTTTTTTCCTCCCAACACCCAAAAGAGAGAAAAACAACGGAAAAAAAAAAAAAAAAAAATTCCCTTTCGTCTTCTACAATAGAGTCACAACCTGAAAAAACTTGGGTTTTTTTCCACACAGTTAACAAACCAAATCTTTTGTTTGCCTACTAGAGGAATTTTTTTGCTTTTGTTCCTGTCAAAACCAAACCAATTAACAACTTCTTGCTGAGTCAATCTATCTTAAGTTTGTTAGACAAATTTGCACTAGTTTTGCATTAGTATGGTAAGCCCGAATAGAACTATTAAACAAAATGATAGAAAAACAAAATAATATAATGACGGAGAAATAAATCCAAAGGGAAAACAACAGTCTTGTGAATTCATAATTTCCTTAGACATATTCACCTTTTTTACTAGTGCTTTGAGATTTCCTAGTAAGGATAAAACAGTTGTCAAATGGTCAGCAAAAACACTTTGCAGCCATTACAGCAAACCGAGGATGTGTTTGCTCTATTGAAGGAGAACGACAGACATAAACCATGAAACTCAATAAACTTGAGTTCTGTATATCCTAAAAGACTACGACACCCTTATATAGAAGGGAAACCCGACTTATGACCTTCTTCGATGCCAAAGGGTTTGGCTTTCTAGATACTCTTGGAAATCTGAACCAACTCCTTGAATTTTGAACCATTTACTGATTTAAAGAATATATTAATTTCATTCATATTTTCCAACAATTCCTTCTCCATTTCCTCTTCTACTAAAAACCACATACAAGAAGCACATAGAAGACATTCTATCCGGAGTGATTGAAATCTTTACTCCTTGTTTTGCATTATTCGTGAAATTCACGGGTTAAGGCATTTGTGTTGTGGAAATAGTGTTGGATTTTTCATCCGTTTTGAATGAAATTCAATTTTGCTTTAGTTTGGAAACGTTTGCATAATGAGTTTTAATACCTTTTATAATCATATTGATTTCCCCTTTCGTATAAAATGAAATTGTCAAATACTTTAATTCCTTCCCTTTTATCTCGTCAAATCATCTTTTCTGAATTTTATATATAGAGCGTTAGGATCTTCTCTGAGGTATGCGCTCAAGAACTCCACCCAAGGTTGTTTTCCTTTGTCTTCTTCCTTGTCCCTCCCTAACAATAGAGCAACATTGTTCTAGTTCGCCGAAATAGTATCAAGGTATAGTGGTCGTTTTATCCCGGGAGACAGACGCCAAAATGATTTTCTCCAAGAACCAGATGAGGCAACGAATATGTTTTAAGGAGACTGCAACAACTCAACTACTCGGCGAATTCGATCTCTGACTAAGATTCGTTTATTTTCTTACCATAATTTTTCTTTGTAATTTTCTTAGCTCCCTTTCCATTTTTGTAAATTTGTTTCCATGTATTTGCGATTGGGTGTAACAAATAGAATTGTTCCCAAGACCATGGTTCCATTCATGATTTCAAGCGAGAAGATGTAGCTGATGAAACAATGAAAGAAGGATCTTAGACATGGACATCGATATGGTAACCTAGCAAGTTCATTTCTTTTGTCAATGGTATAAGAGCTTATATATTCTTTTATGTGTTTTCTAAGGCCTATAAAAATATTTTTTTTTCCTTGTCAACAAGAGTATCTCTAAAATGATCTAGAAGTTCAGAATGTAATTCCACAAATATTAATTTGTTCTAGGTATGTTCTAGTTTCTAGATCATTAAAAATTAAAAAAACAAAGATTTTGATTCCATTTAGAATGCTCGATCGTTTCTCGGTAAAAAAAAGTTTTTTTATTCAGAGATACAAAGTATTCGGGTATGTTTAAGAAAAGTTCATAAAAAAAGGTTGGTGTAGGATAAAATAAACAAGGAGATAAAAATATGTTTGTGAAGCCCGAAAAATAATTTCGAAAATGGCATAACTAAGAAAATTCGGTCAAAACTGATTTTCGGGATCTCGACGAGTTCGTGACTTCATCGCCGAATCCGCCTCACGAAATTTATCTACCACGCCGACCACAAATCCCGAGACGCCTAATTTCACGCTTTTAAGGCACCGGCAGTGCAATACGGCACACTCGGGCGCATTGTAGTGGCTTAAGATGACACACGTGTCGTCGTGAGCAAGTCAAACAATGAGCTCAAGTATTACTATAGGTGAATGCGGGCATCATGTCATCGAGGAAATCCATGGTAGATGGATAAGAGGATAAGGGAAAATCTTAAGAGCCAATGAAAATCGGGACACGGGCAAGCGAGGACAAACTCTCGCCTATCTTCGACCAAACAGCTGGATGGGAGAAAAGAAAAGAGCAGAAAAGTTAGAAGAAAAAGAGAGTTTCTTAGAGAGAGAGACTCCACCTTATCTCTAAATTTTCTACGACCCGACCGGGCCGCTTTGGGGACAAGAGGAGAAGTTCATCCTCACGACAGGCTGATGTGAGACCGTAGTCGGAGCTGACAAAACTCCAAGAGTGCAGGGTTTTTTCCTACTTGTTTAATCATATGGGCCATTTAAAATGGCATGGGTTGTGTGTCAGGTGGAGGCCGAGTGGTCAGGAACCTGCCCAAGACTTTGGGATAGTGTAGCCGAGAGCTGGACTGTTTTCTAATGCAAATCTGACCGATTTACGGACCAACTAATCGGGCCCTCGTGTGCCATTTTTTGCGTGTTAGAAGTTAAATGAATGAAGGTGGTCGTTTCGCCTGCGGGAATGTTCGTTGTGTTTTGAACCATGGGAAAGCCGTCATGTTGTGGTGGTACACATCAACCTGGACTTTAGAACTGGTTTTTGGGTAGGAAATAAAGGGAAGCCGTGGTAGGTAGTCCTTGTAAATTGTACCACATCGCCAAATTGACAGTAGCTTTTAATTTCTCAAATTGAACCTCTCAGCCCAAGTTATGGGTGTGTTTACCGTAACGCCTAGTCAAGCGCGCTGTCCCACAAGCTAGCCGGCCCCGGATGGGTTCAGCTGGCCCCGGATGGGTTCACCTGGCCCCGGATGGTTTTACCCCGGATGGGGTCACCACGGATGGGTTCACCCCGGATGGGTTCCGTCCGGCTAGGATCATGCATGACCTCCAACTTCGGAAGGTCATAACTTCTTCGTCCGAACTCCGATCTGGGTACCTTAGACTCTGCGGGAAAGCCCATTGGTCAAGTTTCCAGCCGGGATTCTTTGGAGGGTGTGGGTTCTGGATCTACGGAAAGGCACTGGGTAGGCAAGGTAGGCCAGCCTAGTAAGGCTGCTTCAGTCATGTGTGACCCCAACTTTAAAGGTCATAACTTCTTCATTCGAACTCCGTTATGTTCTCGACTCTATGGAAAAGTCTATCAGAAGTCAAGATTTCAACCATGTCCCTGTGGAGGACATTGGACAATCATCCCGGTTATTTCTATCCGGTTAGTGCTGGTTGGGTAGGCTAGCCTGCAGGGGTCGCCTATTCAGTGAATCTCCAACTGAAGGGTCATAACTTTCATTCAAACTCCGGCTTTGGGTGTTCTTGACTCTATTGAGCCAATATTAGTCAAAATTCATCCCATGCCCACACATGAGGGCATTTGATACCGGATTCGGGCCCGAAAGTGGGCCCCGAAGCAAGTAAGGTAGGGCTGTCCGGGTAGAACTACCCTAGTCATGTGTGACCTCCAATCCTAAGGTCATAACTTTGTCCCAACCTCGTTTGGGTATATTGACCTATGGAAAGCCCATTGAGTCAAGATTCCATCCATATGCATATGGAGGGCATTGGGTACTAGAGCTGGCCGAAAAGGGGCTCCCGGGAAAGTAAGGTAGGCTGTCCGGGTAGGACTACCTAGTCATGTGTGACCTCCAACTTCGAAAGGTCGTAACTTCTTCGTCCAAACTTTGTTTTGGGTGTTCTTACACTCTATGGAAAGCCCATTGGTATTATTAAACATGTCCCCGGTGGGAGGACATATCACCGGGCTGCTAGTTCCGGCCGAGTTAGTGATGGTTAGTAGGGCTAGCCTGTAGGGTCAGTTTATTCGCGTGACCTCCAACCTCTCGTAAGGTCATAACTTTTCGGGCCGAACTCCGTTTGCAAGTCTCGACTCAATGGAAAGCCTATTGAGTCAATATTCCATATGTATTCCTATGGAGGGCATTGGGTACTGGATATGGCCGGAGAGGGGCTCCCATGAAAGTAAGGTAGGCTGTCCAGGTAGGACTGCCTAGTCATGTGTGACCTCCAACTTCGGAAGGTCATAACTTCTTCGTCCGAACTTTGTTTTGGGTGTTCTTAGACTCTATGGAAAGCCCATTGAGTCAAGATTTCATATGGATGCCTTTGGTGGGCAGTGGGTAATGGAGCCGGGCCGGAAGGCCCCTGGCAGGAAAATGGCCTTGGCAGGGACCGTCACGCGAATCTACCCCCGAAAGGTCATAACTTTCATCCGAACCCAAGCCAGGTGTTCTAGGGACTTTATGGAAAGCTCATTGAGTCAAGATTCCAGATGTATGCCTATAGAGGGCATTAGGTATTGGAGCTGGTAGTATGGGGGCTCCCGGGAAAGTAAGGTAGGCTGTTCGGGTGGGACTGCCTAGTCATGTGTGACCTCAAACTTCGGAAGGTCATAACCGTCCGAAATCCGTTTCGATTGTTCTTAGACTATATGGAAAGCCCACTGAGTCAAGATTGCATCCATGTCCCTGTGGAGGACACAAGTACTCTGGCTGATTAGTGCCGGCCGGTTAGTGATGTCAGGTACAGCCGTAGGCCGCCTATTCATGTGTGACCTCTAACTTCGGAAGGTCATAACTTCTTCGTCCGAATTCCGATTAGGGTGTTCTTAGACTCTATGGAAAGCTCATTGAGTCAATATTCCATCCATATTTTTGTGGAGGGCATTGGGTACTAGGGATGGCCGAAAAGGGGTAATCGGGCAGGCTCTGTGGCTAGGACGGTAGGGGTCACGAATAAGGCGTGTGACCTCAAACCAAGGCCATAACTCTTCGTCCAAATTCCGATCTTCTGCAGCCTCGACTCTATGGAAATCCCATTGAGTCAAGATTCTAGATAGGTTCCTGTGGAGGGTAGTGGGTGATCATAACCTTGATGTAATTGATATTTTGCATCGAGTGTGTCGCTTCGTCGCATCAAAAGTGAATACGGGGTTTTAACACGTACTATCGTACGGGCATGTCAGCCGCCAGGCTGTAGGGGACACTTGAACTGAAACTGAAAAGTTCTAGGCTTTATTGTTGTTTGATGTTGTATGGACGATTGGAACCAAAACTGGTTCATGATTGTGAAGGGGCCGGGTACCTATTGGACGGGTCCAAGATCGGGGACCTCAGCTGCGGTGTTATTGTCATGAATAACATGCAAGGTGAGTAAGGACATGTTAATGTATGTTGTGGCGATGTATTAACATGATGTTAAATTATATAAAAATATAATTGTGTAAGCTATTGAATTGATTGTTATTAGATTCATGTGAGCTAATTTAGATGTCACCGGTTATGATCAATGACATGATGCATAAAAGCTAATTTTGTTAACATATATCAATAGATATATTAGCATGTTTTGGCATGAAACGGCATAACGCATTTCATACGACGGGGCAAACCTAGAAAATTAGTGAGTGCATGAATATGAAAGAAAGTTAAAATGAAAATGGTTGCAAAGAATTTCAAGGGAAGATTTTCTTCAAGAATCGTCTCAGAGTGGTCCAACGTCATCTCGAGGTCGACCCATGACCTGTTTTAAAATGATCCAAGAATGTTTCTGAAAGTAAATTCAATATATTTACCGAATCCTGCATGATATTTCTCAAAGAACAAAAACCTTTTTATTCAAACAATGTTTTTCTCTCAATACAATATTTGGTTTAGCATGCGTGAGGGAGTTAGTGAGGACCTGAGAAGTGGGAAATGGTGAGTCACATTCTCACTATACTGCACATTCAAGTGATCATGTATTTGCTTGAATGCATTTGTGTTGAATCATTGCATGTGCACTTAGGGAGTAACCCATGTAGGGAGATTATTACTATCGGGCACGCTTCACCGGTCGAGGGAAAATACTATTTCGTGTATGGGGAGGGTTCGGTAGTCAGACGCTACTATGTAGCCATCGATTTTTAGAAGAAGTTTTCCAGATCAGGGCTTCATATTTTTGTGGTATAAATATGTATTAGAATTCGAATTCCAATATATGTTTGCATTAAGAGTGATGTAATCAACTCTTGAACTATTGTAATATAGTTTATTAGATTTTTAATGAAGATGATGTAATGGGCCAAAGTGGCCATTTTCACTGATGTACGGGTCTCATACAACAAAGCAACATGAGACATATTCCGTGGTCAGACGGTTATCAACTTAACTCTGTTTCATGTCACAATGTTTGTGGATAATTTTCCACAAAAAATGATTCATTTTCATACAAGAAGGATATAAATAAATAAATATACTTTTTTTTTAAGAGAATAAATATATATACTAGATAAATATATCTATGGATTCTTAGATATAGTTTCGAAAAAATGGACGAAAGGAAATAATTAAAAAAACACCCCATCCATGCATCTGAGATGGTGATTTATGTTAGAATGTGGCCCAATGAATTAATAATGACCCATGTTAATTGGGTATATTTATGGGCTTAACCTAATCCTAGGCTTGGATACATATTTATTTTTATAGCTGAACAAATCTCATCCGTCATTTGTTACATGGACGTACTAAATTAAAACAGATATGTATATATAAATTGGGTCCCTCTCACCTATTGTGGTTACGTAAAATATACGCACAATTTTCCACGAAGTCTCAGAACATCAAGAGAAGGTTGGGGGAGAGAAACCAATTTATAGTCATCAACAACATCACTACACTGCGCGATCTAATTTTATCTTCGCAGCCGTGCAAGTGTAATTATGTTATTGGGAGGGAATTATTTTTTTGTACAAGATCCTAAATTTACAAGTAGTATTAGAGCCTCGGGTTTTGTGAATGTATAATTCTCCATTCATGATTGTTTGTTGTTGCTAAAATTAAGTTTTATTATGACATGATTATTGATGATTTATTATGGATGTATAATCAAAGCATGATTTATTATGACCCACTTTTGTCATGATCACACGAGTAATCTCCAATATGCAAACTCTCCTAAAGTCTGGTGTGGCTGATCAGGATTCTCGATTCCCTTATGTAATTTTGATATGTGCCAATTTGTTGTTTCAAGGCTATAATGGTACGGATTTTGAAATCCAGAGAATGAAAATTAGCAGTTAGGTAAATAGTACAAAAAAAAAAAAAACTTTTTACTGTCGTTGGGAATTAAACCTTATTCTATAGCCTTTGAACCTTAGACCGCATTATATGGTTGACCGTCATAATAACCAGTAGACTAAGGCACCTATTGTGATGATGAACGGTCATAAATTATATCATATTAGTCCCGCAGTCTTGGGACTGCATTTGTGATAATAAATGCCAGCTTTTAAGTGACTTTATAATTGTTTTAATATTTTTTTAAGAATGATGTATTATGAATTTATGGAAGTTTATTGATACATATTGTTAAAATATCACTTAATGTTTGTGTGCATGGTTTTATGTTAATTTATAGTTTGTTAGTTATCAAAGTTTCCAAACTAAAATGTTTAAAGATTACACCATGGCAAATTAGTCGTTCATCCATAAACATAATGAAATGCCTCTAATTGAAATTATTTGGATAATTGACATTCACTAATTACTAGTACTTCAAGATTTACCCAAAGGTAGATTATTATTCTATGATTAGTGATCAAAATGAAGGTAAATTAATGTTCTCTAGTCATATGTATTTTGATATCCAAAGATAACATGTATATCTGATTAGGAATATTTAATTGCTTGTTAAAGATTAAATGACATTTCGATCATGATAATATATTATAGTATCTATCCAAAGGAGAGCTATGCAATATTCTCATTGTTTGTCTATCTAAATCTATTGGTGTGACACGATCGGTTACTTGCGTACTATTTCTGGAACCGTATTTCGGCCATTAGCATGTTTCTTATTACTGTTTAATGGTTTGAAACTTAAATAGTCCAAATGAAGTCAATTTTCACGATGTGCATCAAATCTCGACTTAGCATTATCGGGAAGATAAACCCAACACACACGATTCAAGTAACGAGGCTAAGAAGTCATACCATAAAAGTAATGGAAAGTATTCATTAGATGGAGATGGTGTTTATGCGAATACCATTGCCAACAACAGACTACTATTCCACAAACAAAAAGTGCAAAGGAATACCTTAAGTTTGTGGAAGAACGTTTCCTCTTTGCGGATAAGTCACTTATTGGTACTTTAATGGCAAAACTTACGACTATGAAGTATGATGGGTTGCAAGGTATGCAACAACATATCATCGAGATGTCTAACATTGCAGCAAGGTTGAAGACCATTAGAATGACAAAGGATGACCCCTCTCTCGTAATACTTATTCTAAAACTCGTTAATTCGAATATGATCCACCCAAATTAATTACAACACCATTATGATAAGTGGAATATTATGGAATTGTCTCGAAGATGCTTGCTCAAGAGGAAACAAGATTAAAGAAACAAGGAGGGGTCATTTTATTAACTCATGCAGTCATGAGCCTGGTAAAGGACTAGAAAGGTCAAAGTCAACAAATTTAAGAAGAAATCATTTGTTAAGTTTCATAAGAGGATAAGAAGGGAACAAAAGGCAAACAAATGCCACTTACAGAAAGAAGGATCATTTTCAAAAGATTATTCAAGCTGTAAAGTACTGGTCGAAAAGAAAGGTAACATAATATTAGAGTGTTTTCGAATCGGAACTTAATTAGAAGTTCTTAATAATACTTATGGCTTGATTTCAGGAAAAACATCATGTATCCACACAATGCGGATGAGCCGTACGATTTCTAACAACCTAGATCACCATGGTAGAACATAAACAAATATTAATGGAGAAAAACCGTAGAATTACATAATTGGAACTACGGACTTTTCTTGTTGATGCGGAACCGATGAAGAGTCGCAAAGAGAACTGATCTAAGATTCAAGATCTTCTCCCAACGACTTTAAACTGGCTTTATGAGACGATCACTTTCTCGAAACCGTATGAGAAACCCGCATGTGATAGAAATGTATCCTGTGGTTCGGGAGGGGACCTGAGCTTTCCAAATGAGTTCGACCACGGCCCTCATAATGGGCCTGGCCGAATCTCAGCCCACACACCTAGTCAGCCCATAAGGATGAGCAGAAACCCAATAACTCTACCACTGTAATTAAACTTAATTCAGCTTTTAATTCCAATTAATGAAGCCCAATTTAATGAAAACCTTACATTCTCCTACTTCAAGGAGCATCTGAAACAAAACCGTGTGCTAATCTTTATATTGGTCTGAGATTTATTTCATTAGTCAATCCGATCCCATAAAGTCTCGGAACACCGAATCATGGCTGAATTCGTATGTACTCACGCAACCCTTCCATGGTCACGTAGTGCTTTCAACTTTACCGATACGATTCAATATGGTAGTGTGTTTAAATGGATTAATACCTCATAATGAGTGATACCTCTCATGTAAGCCATCCATTTTGTTAGTCCAAATTTCTCCTTAAGTGTCACAAACCTAGTGTGTCACCGTAGAATATCCATTATGGTTCCAAATCGAACCCGTATATATATGTGTTACCTTGATAAAGTAACTTTACTTAATGTGTAAATAAAATATGCTATCGAGGCCACGCCAAGAGAATGCCCCATAGCCTTTATTCAAGGTTTCACACAAATGCCCTGATATTTTCAACAAACGAATTATAAGGTACTCAACTCGACATAAACCCACATTCACAAATACCTTATCGAATGCAAAAGAGTTGATACAAATTCAATTATTACAAAATGTAATGAAATTGAATTGAACCTTTATTAGAGCAACTTAAAACTTAATAGCTCCCACTAATTCACAGTATCCCATGATACTCCTAAGCCCATGTTAATGACATGTCGTTCAAATACACAGGGGTTGGCGTCTTTAGTTAGCTGACCGCAATCATGTCATCCGTTGAGGCTCAATCGCAACGTCAACATGGAACTTTTTCCTATGGCCGCATTTCGACTCATGTGCTTGTAATTCAGACCTCGGTTGCTGGTGTTAATAAACAACACCGCAGTTACCGTCACAATACAATTTTTGTATGGGCCTATCCACAAAATCAAACACCCGCTAACCCCTTTAATAAGGTTTCGAGCTACCGCTTTTGGAGTAGTTACCGAAAAGCACGCTACAAACTCCGTATGGCGTAGATGCACACTGCTTCTCACTTTTCCATGATACGCACCTCCAAGAACTTAAAGATATAACCAGTTGTTGACTTCTTTCATCCCCGACGTACCAAAGAAAGTCCGAATCTGAATTCAACTAATGTAGGGTCCTAAACATGCTCGTAAATCAACATAGTCTTTTCGTCTCCTTTAAGTACCCTATAACCTTCGGCAAAGAACCCAATGATCATGTCCTGGTTTGACCGATATCTCGCCTAGAAGTCCCCGTTATGCAATATCAGCCCAAGGCATACCCGAGCATACATATTACTCTGCACACTAGCATAAGGTATTCTCATTCGGGCTTTCCTATATCTCGAATGAGGGACATTGTGGATGTAATTTCAACTTATCACCTTTACGTATTGTGAGCAATCGGCTTACATAGTTGCATGTTGGAATCTTCTAAACACGATCAACATATGTCTCCGAGATAAACCCAATAAGCCCGATAGTCTGAAGCGATCCTATGAATCTGATGCCTAGAATGAAAAGGCGGCTTCACCCGAGGTCCTTCATATCGAAGTTATTTGACAACATCGCTGTCTCATGCGGTAGACCAAGGTCCTTTGCTTCTGGCGAGGATATCATCACATGCGTATTAGGAAAATGAATTTCCTCCCACTTCACGACCTTCGCGGTATATACATTTGATCTACTTTGTTCTCCAGCAAAACCATATGAAGCAACAACACTATGAAACTTAGTACCATTGTCTAGAAGCTTGCTTGAGACCATAAATAGACTTTTTCGGTCTACACTTAAGTTTACTGAATCATTTGCCCTGAGCAGCCGGGTTGCATCATATGAACTTCTTCGTTAAGTCTCCATTGAGAAGAGGCGGTTTAACATCCATACGGTGCTTAACTCCATATCGAAATGAGCAGCTAATGCCATGATCCTTTCTGAAAGAATCTTTGAAGAGGAGCGGAGAAAAAGTTGCTTCATAGTCTACTCCTTCTCTCACGAGTGAAATGATTTGGCATTTCTGGAGTGCGAGCACAAAGCTACCGATCTCTTTCCTTTGGAGTCCTTTACCCAGTCTTATACACTTATTTGCGACCAATGGGTCTATGACCTTCGGAGTAATTCAATAAGTTCCCCGAACTCGGGTTATGCCTCGTAGATTAGATTTCATCTCTCGTGCATCCAACCACAGGTTCGATTGAGGGCAAAGCAGCTTCCTCATAAGTTATTGGAGTCGATTCTGAACGATATCGTAGTCTTTGCTCTCTATATAGACCTAGATAGTCCGATTGGTAACCATTGCGATCGTCTCTCCTGGTGGATCTCCTTCTTTGGGGTAGTAATAGCCACATCCTGCACGAGAACCTTGGTGGAACTTCATTAGGGTATCCTCGACAAACGGGATCCCGAGTCTCCAGCGGTTCAATATGAGTGTGGGAGTTTCCTGATTATACGTATGGGAAGAGATACGAGATGCGCGTGCTCGTCGTCTTATCATCCTCGATAGTGCGTGACGGCTACTGCGGCTACATCAGACTCAAAAAACTTAGGCATGCGCGATTCACAATTCTTGTGTGCCTCCATTGGGATTATAGGCAGATGTCAGCAGATGTTAGGGTAAGATACAAAATAACACCTAGTGGTTGCGGAGTCGACTTACTTAATGTTGGATTATATAACACTTCATGAGACGTCCCAGGCAAAGATGGTTTAAGCTGAGCTTCGCCCGATCCATAACTTCTCAAAGGAGTCAATGGAGCACGACTTCGTAGGTACACGATTTAAAATGTCTAAGCTGTTTTCAAAGCTTCACCCCATAAGCAAGGTAAATTTGTCCCTCACAATCATACTCCTTACCATTTTCCATAAGAGTGCAGGTGCGCACTTTCGGCTATGCCATTTTGCTTTCGGGACTCAGGGCATAGTAAAGCGTACCACTATCCCAGGAGTCCTCTAAGTATTTAGCGAATGGCACATGGTATCCAACTTATCATGCTTGCCATAATACTCTCCACCTCGGTCGGATCTAACCTGTAGCTGTGACTTTTCCCGGTGTTTCTGACTTAGGTGAAAAATCTTGAATTTTTCAAGAGACTGGACTTTCTTTATCAAGTACAAATAACCATATCGAGAATAGTCATCAATAAATGTGATGAAATAAAAATTTCTACACAAAGGTTGCCACATAAGGTCCACTTATATCGGTGTGAATGACTTCAGCAAAGTGAACTACGAGATTTCTTGATTTTCTTTCTTATCTTGGTCATTTTACCCCTACCTGACGGTCACGCATATCTCTAAGTCATTTTAAGAGCTGGCGGGATATTGTCTTTATTAGCCTTTCTACTCTATCCTTAGAGATGGCCAAGTCGTTATGCCATAATGCATAAAGACTCTTCCTTAGGTAGTGGTCTTTTAGAAACAACTTTTCGGTAGTATAAGTACACGTATATGTCATCGGAGATAAACTTAATCGTATGTCAGTTGGACTGTGATGCCAACATATTTGAATTAAGAAATATTGAAATAATATTGCTCTTAATTTCAAAAGAATAATCATATGAATCAAACATGATCTTGAAACTAAATTCCTTCTAAAGGAAGATACGTAAAATGTGTCTTTCAGCATCGATTTAAAACGAAGAATCTAAAACTAAGATTACATCTCCCGAACACATTGGCCTTCTCGTTATTTCCCACAGTGAGCTTTGATTCATCCTTGTTTGGCTTCCTCGGGTTTGAATCCTTTGTATGGTAAATGCAAGCGTGATTAGTTGCTCCTTTCTCCGAGCCACCAAGAAGCTGGATGGTCTTGAGATAGGTTGGATTCACAAGCAATTAAAGAATCATTGCACAATAAATGCGGCGGACATCGAGCTTTGAATTTTCTTATGATCCTTAACTTCTGTGATGACTTCTTGCTACCAAAAAGAAGCGTGATCGCCATCCTTTTCAGAATGTCTTCTTTGGACTGTATTGTCGGATTGGCCAGGTAGTTTCATGACACCTTTATGAGTTCGACTTTTGTTCTTATTCTTCCTCTTATGGGGACTTGCGGCATATAAGGCGTATGCTCTTTCTCTTTCTTAAGCTTCTCTTCTCTGCCACCACCCTTGCTATCAAGTCATTTCTTGACCAAGTTTCATCTTGGGGTGTAAGTTTGTCTTTATAATCCCGAAATCGGGTGGAAAGGGTGTTGGAGCTTGTTACCCGATCTGGCTTGCTCGGGGAATGGTAACATTAAGAGCTTGGGCTTCGCTAGGTCTACCATCCGGACATAATCTCTAACCCACAGGAATTTATTACTATCATATTTTCATGTTGAAGAGCTTTTGAAGAAGTGTTCCAACCTCGCGTGGATGGAAACTCGATTTCTAGCCTCATCAGCTGCCATCATCTCCTTAGCGATGCAGTCCTAGCAGCAAACCACTTTTCAGAATGTTCTTGTATGGATTTCTTCGTCAGCAAACAAATCTTATTGCTCCTCTCGGCGGCGCCAGTCCGTTTTCTCAACTTCAGTACTAGAGGTTGTGATATCTGCCGGCTTATCCATTGTAAGCGCCATGTGAACATCTGCCAGCTCCATTCCAAATTGAAAATCCTCTTTCCATTTCTTGAAATTCAATCGGAGTAAGGATCTGATTGAAATGGGGAATTGCAGCTCACAGAAAATTAGTGAAAAATAAAGCAATGATCGTAATCGTATGAATATAAGAAATTACTACATCATCCACATAATCACCTTTGGGCAGAAAATATGACATGCGGTTGTACACTCTCCATATGTGGCCATAAGAACATATTCTAATCAGCCATTGAAATCACCACCTTTGGGTGTATGAACCACTAAGATCAGTCATTTCTCATTGCATGCCATCATGTATCCCTCCACGAACTAACACAAGATCACCTCCTTTGGGAGTATGACCATGCATTAAAACAGGAGACATCCCACCACAATATGAGATTGATATTTCTCAAACCCAATCAAGTGTGCCACTTTTGGCGATCCTGACCAAATTTGAATTCTTAAAAAATCAATCATACCAAGGATATAAACTTTATGTATCACATTCAATATATATATGTTATGCCAATTATATTGTTCAATCATTCATTAATAGTCAACGAATTTAGTCTCTACATTGTCCTTATGCAGTGATATGCATGTTAGCCACATATGTATTTCCAAAACCGTAGAAAACTACCATGAATACGTGAAAATACCTAACATCGGTGTACTTAGGGTTCTATCGTATTTTCATATCGTAAAAGCTTCAAAGCATGCAAAGTCTATATACCACATTGTAGAGGAATTTACGTCTGAATCTGGGTACCAAAATATCCGGAAATACCCTCGCCTTTGGCCCTCACGCGGCGCCACGAAGAGTTCGGCGCGTGTGGCGTAGCGTGGCCACGGCGTGCGGCGAGTGCAGATTTGTGTTGGTCGG
Source organism: Tetrastigma voinierianum (assembly GCA_016808115.1). Classification (NCBI taxonomy): domain Eukaryota; kingdom Viridiplantae; phylum Streptophyta; class Magnoliopsida; order Vitales; family Vitaceae; genus Tetrastigma; species Tetrastigma voinierianum. Next base: position 1,043,747 of record JAEQBH010000432.1, on the reverse strand, counting down.
GTTTGACCGTTGACCCGGGTAACCGTTGACCGGGTCGGGTCTGACTGTTGACCCGGCGGGTCGTTGACCGTTGACTTCGTCGAGATCGTTGGCGGTTGAGGTCATTATCCGGGTCGGTCCGAATTAGATCCGCGGGTTGGGTGAAAGCCGGCGTCATCCGCCCGCGTCATCGAATGGCGTCATCGGCCCGCGTCGGCGGCCCGCGTGATACACTAAGCGAACCGGGTCGAAGCAAGCGGATCGGGCAGATCCGGTTTCTTAAATTGATTCTTGGCGGGTCATGTTGGCGTCAACGACAGCGTCGGCGACCCGTTGGAAACCAGTCTGGCGGCGTGTCTTTGCCGCGTGCGTCGTCTTCAGCAGCGGCGTGGTGGCGTGGCGGCGCGTGAAGCGTCAGAGGCCACCTCATTTGACAGACACCCACACGATGTGATCGTCTCGTCGTGTAGATTCCAAATATGCAAAAATATTTAATTTTGGATTTGTAGAAAAACTCGGCCCCAGACGAGAATGCGCGATTTTCATAAAATCGAAAAAATTTTCTCCAAATAGTATGTTTGAGTTCTAATCCATGGTTGGCTCACGATGCAAGCTGTTGAATACGATTTCTAACAACCTAGATCACCATGGTAGAACATAAATAAATATTAATGGAGAAAAGCGTAAAATTACATACCTTTGAATCCATGGATCTCTTTTTCTTTGTTGATGCGGAGCCCAGATGGAAGAGGCTGAGAGAATCGAATCTCAGGTGCTCTCAGAATCTTCTCCCAAGCGACCCTTTGAAGCGAAGCTGTAAGGATTCTTAGATCCTTCTCTTGGAAAACCGTGTAGAGAAAGCCAGGTATGTGATAGAAATGTATCCTTAGGGTTTGGGAGGGACTTGAGCTTTCAGCCATCAGGATTCAGATACGGGCCGCCTGCATGTAGTAGGGCAGACTCGACCACACACTAGCCGGCCCATATGATTTAATTCAGAAACCTTAATATTTCTTAATTAGACCAAACTTAATTCAGTTTTAATTCCAATTAATGAAGCCCACTTAATGAAAACCTTACAAGGATTCCTTACGATTTGAACCATAAATCCAAATGAGAACTTTTTGTTCATGGGAAATCGTATGTAGGGTTCGATTGAAGGCATAGGGACCTATCGTTTGATCTTTGGATAATGGCCATCACCTAGATCTAATTGATACCTTTTATGTACCTTTAGTCTCTAGGAACCTAGTTTCTCTTTTAAAACTTGATATTTATGGATTTACTTTTAAGTTTGGACATGGATGTTTCAGTTTATGTAAGAATAATTCCATTATTGGTTCTGGAATTCTTATTGATGGTTTTTATAAATTGAAACTTGATGATAAATTTGTTGAATCTCTACTTAATGTTTTTCATAATGTTGGAATTAAGCGTAGCATGCTAAATGATAATTCAACTTATTTGTGGCATAAACGGTTGGGTCATGTATCCAAAGAAAGGTTAGAAAGATTGGTAAAGAATGAGATTTTACCAAATCTAGATTTTACTGATCTTAGTGTATGTGTGGATTGCATTAAGGGAAAACAAACTAAACATAAGAAGAAATGAGACACAAGAAGTACTCAACTTCTTGAAATTATACTCACAGATATATGTTGTCCTTTTGATGCTCCATCTTTTGGTGGAGAAAAATATTTTATCACCTTTATAGATGATTTTTCATGTTATGGATATATCTACTTGCTTAATGAAAAATCTCAAGCAGTAAATGCCTTAGAGGTATATGTGACAGAGATTGAAAGACAATTGGATAGAAAGGTAAAGATCATAAGGTCTTATAGAGGTGGTTAATACTATGGGAAATATAATGAATCAGGACAATGTCTAGGTCCATTTGCAAAGTTCCTCGAAAAGCATGGCATATGTGCACAGTATACTATGCCAGGTATACCACAACAAAATGTAGTAGAAAGACGTAATCGGACATTAATAGATATGGTTAGAAGTATGATAAGTAACCCTTCTTTACCCAAATCACTGTGGATTTATGCACTTAAAACTGCCATGTATTTGTTGAATAGGCTTCCTAATAAGGCAGTTTCAAAAACTCCTTTTGAACTATGGACTGGAAGGAAACCGAGTTTAAGACACTTGCATGTTTGGGGTTGCCTCGGTAGCAAGAATTTATAATCCACTTGAAAAGAAGTTAGACTCTTGAACGATTAGTGGCTACTTTATTGGTTACCCTGAGAAGTCTAAAGGGTATAGGTTTTATTGTCCAAACCATAGTCCGAGAATTGTTGAAACAGGCACTACAAGAAAAAAAATGCCTTTATTGATAGTTTTTCACTATTAAGATATGGAATATATGTCAAGGTAAGCTCTATGATTATACGTCATCTATGTCAGTGTCAAGAAAAGTTTAAAACTACCTTGACATTTTTACATGTACAAACTATTTGATTTCTGTCAATGATGAATAATTGTTAATATAATAAATGTCAACAATTATTTCACTTTTGTTAAGATTGGATTCAACATATGTTAAGAATGCTTGAGCTTAAGTCAATGTTAATTTGCTCTTTTATATGAAGATTGTTAGCTATTGCAAATGTCAATGTTGGACATTAACTATGTGTCAAGATTGGAAATGAAGATTTTAATATTATTTTATTATAATTCTTAGTTTTTTTCCAAATTATATTTGGAATCTATTTAATTTCGATAATAATAATATCTACTCCCTTAGCAATTAATATATATATATATATATATATATATATATATATATATATATATATATATATATATATATATATATATATATATATATATATATATAATGTCACAAATTTCAGGCAAATAGAAACGTAATATCTTTGTAAAAGAGTCATATCTAAATTATTGCTTACATCTTTTTTTCCTTTTGCTATATTTCTTGGAAATTAATAGAATAGACATGGTGTTAATAGAAATGTTGGCAACAAGTATTAAAACAGAATATAAGATAGTTTCCGTTACAATAATATATAAAAATTTCCGTTACAATAATATATAAAAAATAGATGTGGTTTCAAACCTTATATCTTCAACACTAATCTTCAAGTACTGTCTTTTAGAAATACCTCAAAATTGCTATCACCTCTATGTCAAACCTATCATGGAAAAGCAAACCATGTTAATAAATAGAAAAACTTAAATAGAAAAACTCAAAATAAGAAATAAGATATTTAACTACAATTAAATATTTCTAAGAATGTATTAGGAATTTAATTTTTGTTCTTATATATTTTTTATAATCATGGATGTCCGGTCTAATTGTGACGCCCCATTTCCGAAGTCCGTTGACAACCATTAACAGCGGAATATTCGTGGATGTCGGGGCCTTGGCCTTCATGAATCGGGCGGGAGTCTGCTTTTTGTACGGCTCTGCCCCGAAATACAATATCCCGATCACGTAATGACGCAATGCAATATTTTACAAATCTGCTGCAGGGTCCATATACAATTAAAATGAGTAAAAATGGCAACGTGGACCCATACATCAATATTCACCAAATATATCCAACCAATTATATTACATGGTTCAAGAGTTAAGAAATCACTCTTAATACAAACATATATTAAGATTTAAAAATTTAATACATGTTATCTGAAACATAAGCCCTGTCCAGTTCTTCTAAATAAAATTTTTATTGGCGTCGTCCTCCACAATACCTCCTGTAGCAGAAATAGCGATCCTCGATAGGGTGAGCAATACTAATAGTGATAATTTCCTACATGGGTTATTCCCACCTAAGTGCATATGTCATGGCAAACTGTCGGACTCGAAGCAAATACATGATCTGCCCGAATGTCTGTACTGATCCAGTATCTCGAGTCCTCATCGACTCCCTCACACATGCCTAATCCAAATGCGAGTAAAATCACAATTTTCAAAACAAAAGCTTTTTGTTCTCGAAAACTTAATACCGAGTTTCGATAAAATTTATTGGACAATCCTCCGAGGCGAATCTATTGGATAACCCTTCGAAACAATTCATGGGCCCCTCCGACGTGAATTGTTGGACAATCTCCCAACAGAATTCTCCGGAAAATCTTTCGTCGAAATTTCTTTCTCAAACATTTTTCGTTTTTGTTTTCTTTCATTTTAAATATAAATCTGTTCAGCTCACAATATTACAGGGTGCCTTAGTGCATATGGAATGCATTATTCCAATCCCAACAACTCATGTAATATATAAAACATGTATATACTAACATAATTAACTCACATAAATCATGTTATTCAATTTGCAACCAATAACACTAAAATTAGCTCACATGGGCTAATTAACAAATCAAGTAATTCATTTTGAATCACCCAAAACACACAAAATCACACAACACATCACGTGAATAGTGAAACCCTCGGGTTGGCACTATTCACGGCCTAAACAAGTTTCTTCACTCGGTTCAAAGATTTTGGGAGCCAGATAACCACGACACCTTCAAGCCTCGACAAATCCCATTCATAGGTAGCTCTTAGCCAAAGAATAAACCAAGTAGGAAAAGATCCCTACCTCTTGGAGTTGTTGGAACTCCACCAAATTGATATCCACACGTAGCCCTCGCCGAGTTGATCGACTTTGCTTCTTGCTCCGTCGAGAATTGACAGTCCGAACGGCGAGAAATCTAGAGAGAAGTCACTTCTTCTCTCTCTAAAATCTGAAACACCAACCTACTGCCCGTTTTCTTCCATTTGGAGAAGATGAAGACTATTCCTATTTTGTCTTATTCATTTAACTTTCCAATAATTCCATCCATGTCCCTTTAAGTTGTGGATTTTGACACTTGGCTTAATCTAAGCCATTCATTTCCATCATCTCACTAATCATGCAACATGTGTCACATGAGTACATGTAGTAGGTGACCTTTGTCACATCATATGTCTCTCACTGAGTCGTTTCGGCTGTAGTCTTGCTCAGAAAAGCGTGAAATTGACATGCCAGGGAGTCGCGTGGTAGCTAGATTTTGCAAGACGATTCCAACGGTGAAGTTTATTTTGTCATCCAAGATTTACAAAAATTTTGGATTTTTACCAAAATTACCATTTTACCAATTTTCAGAAAATTAGAATTTTCTTAGGTTTTACATTCTCCCCTAAAAAAGAATTTCGTCTAGAAATTCTGTACAATCATAACGAATCACATGCATAGCGTGCCTTTATATTATGCATGTAAACTAGTCATTTAAGTATTAAGCGACTAAACCCGCGTGCGCTTCATCCTAAGCGAAGGGATAAGTAGCGCATCGTGTCTCGCTCCCGCGTTGACTCCTCCATTCCCACGGTGTTTCCATAGCTCACTAGCCTCACGGTCTTGCATCGCAAAACCACAATCGACTATCCATAGCCACTGCTGGTCCCTCCTCGAGGTCCATCCATGTCAACCTCGATCTGCTCCTGAACCCTTTACATGAGTTGGATGCACGGAGTGTATCTCGGGCATGGAGACGTGAAATACCTTGTGGACACCTGACATGCTAGGCGGTAAAGCCAAGCCCAGTGCGCTACGGTCCTACCCTCTCAAGTATCTCGTGAAGGGCCCATGAACCTCGACAATGGCTTCCTCGCTTGCCGAACTTGACCACTCATCTCTTAGGCATCACTAGCCTTGAGAAGAGCGTGATCCTCGACCTCGAACTCTAAGAATTCGGCAAACGCACATCAACATAGCTCTTATGCTAGGCTGCGGTAGTGAAGGCGTTGTGTTGTGGTATCAAGCTCACCTTCTCGGAGGTGTCTCTAAAATCATGTCGGGACCCGATGATGGAGCTCTCTTTGGTTAAGCATATCGGTGATCTGCGCAGCCTCCGGCTGTGCCTCATCTTAGGTGTGCTTCGATCTGAGAAGTCTACAGCCCTCTGCGAGAGCAATCATTCGCTTCATCCCGGAAAAACATCCTCATACTTAGGACTACTCGAGTAGATCTAAATCCGATCACCTCATCCTTTAGGAATTAAGGCTCGTTCTTGACCATGTTGTCCATGACACTTGGACTCATACCGTCACGGGGCAAAATGTCATAGTTTGTCCTGACATACAACACGAAAGTGCGAGTCTGCGTGTGGCGGTAACCCTCCTACACTCACAATCGATGTGACCCTATAAGGCGTCGGTGATCCATCCCAAGGATGACGTCAAATACGACATGTCAAGCGCCCTCGGGTCCAGCTGTGAATAGAGTCCTCGAGATCTCTAGCTGAAACTTTCTTGACATATCATCCACTATCCCTGCATACAATCCTTTGGGGCTTGCCGCAATCTAAGGAGCTCTTCAAGGCCTCAACCTCCAAGCCGACTCTATCACAGGCCCGATGCGGCATCTCACAAGGTGTAAACATAGCCTCGAGACACTGTTACATACTAAAACATTTCATATTCAATGTCCATGCATTCTGGAAGTATGCAAGAGACAATAAGTTCATATATTAAATCATATTTAACAAAAATTTTATTTTATTTTATTTTATTTAAAAAAAATTATTTTAGCTTTATTTTTATTTTGAAAACCTGTGAGCGATTAGCTCATGAGCGGTGTTCATGAATAGTGACTGAAGCGATTACTAGAGTCAAAGCGAGTCGGGTGTGCGGTGTGCACACCTGACCCGGCTTCTTGTGAACGCTGCGCCCGAGTTCGCAGCGCCGCGGTGCGTGGCGGGCGCTGTCGTGTGTCCTTTGCCCAGCCTTGGCCTTGGTGAGTACAGGTGTCGCGGCGTTTGGCCTCTGGGTGTCGCCCAGCCTCCTACTTGCAATACAAAAATTGTATCGCGACACAGAGCTCTTGCCGCGCGCGCTCCGCGCGAGCTGCCGTGCGTGTCGCAGCTCCCTCTGGCCGGCTGTCGTGGGCGCACACCGTAGTGTCGCGACATTGTATCGTGACACGCTCGTGACTGGGCCTGGGCGTGCGGCGTAGGGGCATCAATCGTGGGGGAGCCTCTCGGCGAATATCGTAGCCCGGCCCAGAGGCCGTATCGTGGCCGAGTCGTGGTCGTATCGTGGTCGGCCATGCGCACCTACTGCGCTGCCTTGGTGCTTGCCTAGCCTTGCTGTGTCACGATACAATCTGCTATATTGTGACCCGGCCACCGAGGGCGAAAATGGGCGTTGGCCCATTGTAGTCTCTCTTTTTTTTTTTTTTTGTCACATCATTTTTTTCATTTGTTCACCACCTGCGGAAGACCACAAAAAAATATTATATATATATATATATATATATATATATATATATATATATATATATATATATATATATATATATATATATATATATATATATATATATATATATTTTCATTTCAGTAGAACAAAATAGAATTTATTAAAATTTATTTTCTAGTTTTTAACACTGTAAAACCTCAGAAAAAATTTCTTCAATACACACATTTTTTTTCCATTTAATTATGGACTATTTTGCCCAAAATTTCTCAAACAACTTGTTCTCACACTAACCCTAGTGTTCAACATTTTTTTTCTATGTACTTCACCAATCACCTGATTTCACACAATTCATACCATGACAATTCATGTGTTATACACACCATTCATCAAAATGCACAATGAGTCGTGATCTAGCAGTGCCCATCGAGTCTAGGTAATCGTCCCTTTCTTATTGATGCTAAGCTATGCCTTAGTATCAGGCATTAAACTCACAGGTATTTATAAACTGAGGCTCGTCTGGCATTTGTATGCAGTTCGGGGTCGAATTTGACAACCAGTCATTACGGAATATTATTCATGGATGTCGGGTAACCCCGACACCCTCATGAAGTAGTGAGTCTCCTTTATGCGAGGAGCTCTACCCAAAATACAACTGTCCCAATCACATGACAACTGTCTGATATTTTACAAAGACCACCTTGCAGGGTCTATCTGATTAAAATGAGTAAAATGGCCAGTAAGACTGTACATCAATACTCACTAAAAATATCCAACCAACTATACATGGTTGAGTTAGAAATCACTCTTAATACAAACATATATTAAGATTTAAAATTTGTACATGTTATACAAAAACATCAAAGCCACGATCTTGGTTTTCTTCACAAGAAACCACGGCCTCTCACAGTTAAGCGTCGTCCTCTGTCGCTCCACTGGACTGAAATAGTGATTCTTTGATAGGGTGACAATGCCCGGTAGTGATAATTTCCTACATGGGTTACTCAACAAAGTGCACATGTCATGACAAACAATCACACTTAAACAAATATATAATCCTACTTGAATGTCTGCAGCTGCCCGATCGTATCTGGTCACGCAGGCTCTCACACATACCTAAGCCAAATCACGAGAGTAAAATCACGAGTTTTCAAAAACCAAAAAGCTTTTCATTTCGAAACACTGCCGGAATTTTAGTAAAATTTATTGAACAACCCTCTGAGGCGAATATGTTGGATAACCCTCCCGAAGAAACAATTCATAGGCCCTCGCGTGAATTGTTGGACAATCTCAACGAAATTATCGGAAAATCTTCGTCGAAATTCTTTTTCTAAACATTTTTCGTTTTGTTTTAACTAATTTTTTTGTCATGCACTCACTCTTAATATTCTAGGGTTACTTGATTGCATATGGAATGCATTATACCAATCAAACAACTCATGTAATATATATTATGTATATCTTAACACATAATTAACTCCACATAAATCATGTTATTAAATTTGCAACCAATAACACCAAAATTAGCTCATGGGAATTAACAAATCAAAGTAATTCATTTTGAATCACGAACACACAAAATCACCTGACACATCAAGTGAGCAGTGAAACCCTTGGGTTGGCAACGCCGTAGTCCTAAATTAAGGGATTTCTTAACCGGTTCAAGATTTTGAGACCGTGTACAGCCTTCAAACCCTCGACAAATCCTAAATCCTTAAAATGGCTCTTAGCCAAAGGATAAACCAAGTAGGAAAAGATCCATACCTCTTGGAGTTGTTTGAACTTCACCAAATCGGTGTCCACGCGTAGCCCTTGTCGCGTAGATCGACTTTGCTTTTGCTCGTGAGGCAAATGATGCAGGCGATGAAATATAGAGAGAAGTCAACCTTCTCTTCTACAAATTTGAAAGCAATAAACCCTCTTGTCCTTTTCTCCCATTTGGAAGATGAAGACTATTCTATTTGTCTTATTCTAATTTAACACTGATAATTCCATCCACATATCACTTTAAGTTTTGGATTTTGACACTTGGCTTGGCCGGCCGTTCGTTTGATGCGATACCGGCTAATCAGTACAGTGTGTGCTGCTGATGCGTGGCATGGTGGCGCTGTCGCGCGTCGGCGTATCTGCCATGAGAGCCCGTTCGACACCCGTACCGGTGCCTTGAAAAGCGTGAAATTACTGTATCTCTGGTCGACGAAATTCGACATGGTAGCTAGATTTCACGAGACGATTCCAACGGTGAAGTCCGTTTCGTCATCCGAGATCTAGAAAAGTTTTGGATTTTTATCAAAATTACCATTTTAACATTTTTCTAAAAATTAGAATTTTCCCGGGTTTTACACTAGTAAACCTTCACTAGCCTTGAAGGGACTCGAACTAATATTTTAAAAAACAATAGATGTAATCAAAAGCTAATAGATAGAAGCCCAAGAGACTCTAAAAAAGTATGGTTATTAATAGTAGAAGATAAAAAGATTCTTAAAAGGAAGAGATATGGTGCCGGGACTTAATACCTTAGAAGATAAAAAGGAAGAAGATAAAAGTAGAAGATAAAAATGTTTCAAGTACAAAGAAAAGATAGATAACCTTTGATACATATTTTTCATAAAGAAATGAATTGAGACAATAAAAATTATAAATAATTACTCTATGAGAATTTTTTTTTTACTAATTTTTTATGTACTATATCAATTATTAATTTAAATTCCCTTGAACCCTTAAGAATTTCTAAAAAAAATTATCATTTATGCATTTAGTGAGTTTATTAACTTATCGAATATTTATTCATAAAGGTTTTACTATATTAACATTCTAGTGTTTAATATCACACCGAAAGAACTAGGTGCAAAATTTAGGATCCTTATTTAATACAAATCTTTCCGTAGTTAGATATAAGTGCATTTAGGCACATGCGAGACACATCATCAAATTGGAAATGCTCACACAAGAAGTATAGATCTAACACACTTCTTCATGCATAAACCTTTTTATAAGTCCAAATAATAACACCCCAAAAACAAGAATTTTATATAGAATAAAACTCTTAAATTTCATCACCCATTATCTCAAGTTTGAGGAAGAATATCAGTTTACCTATAATATCCGAAAAAAGTTTGCTTAAACTGAACCCTTTCTACATCCTCAGAGACAACTCGGGCCCCATATATATATATTGAAAAGAATTGGCCAATTCCCACAATCAATTGAATTGAAAATTTAAATACAACCTAAAAATTAAGCCTACTCAAATATGAAAACTTCATACAACACCTTGGGCATAACGGAAAATCATAGAGGAAAAGAAATCCTACTTCAAATATGATTTGCCATGGTTGACAATAACAGAGATAATCAAGGCATCAACCAAGATAGTGAAATTTAATTCCACGAAGTATAATACAAAATTATTTAGTTGTTTCTCTTGTATGACGCTTAATTGATTAATATAATGTTTAAATCACCAAAATGACCACGATCTCTGATGATGCAATGACCATCACTATCAACCTTGAGAAGCTTATCCTTGGCAAACTCTTCCGGACCTTCTGCTTTTGCAAGCATATACAACCTTTTTATTTTTTATTTTTATATTATGAACCTAAAAATTCCTTTGTAATCTTTGGTCTTGGGTCAACTTGTATAATATTGAGTGACTAAGGTCTTTGGTAGATTTTTTGACTTGGGTGGGTTATAAATGATCTCATTGGTTTTTGCTGAGGGCTGGTAGGTGTGCTCTTTTTTTTGCTTTCTCTCGGGGGCTCTTTTGTATGTCTCCTACATACTTTGGATTTCCTAGAGTTATTTTTGGTGTTTAATATGTGTAGTCTCGGGTTCACCGAGTTAATGGATCGTGGACGATGCCAGGTTAATTTGCAACTGCCGAAACAAACGAAGACAACGATGGTATTCCATCGCCCCCTCAGATGGCAAGTTAGCCTTTTTTTGGAGAAGCGCGAGAGTTTAGAAGCGGAGTAGTTATGTGATCGAGAATCTTGTATCATACATTTTGGTGTGATTTGCTTCTCTTTTATGGAGGAGAAGGGGATCCATCTTTCAGAGTGTTCTTCCATAAAGATAGGGAAAGTGGCTCTTATTTGAGAAGGATGAGCATTATTGCTTTTTAATGGCAACTACTTTCCGATTGACATTCAGGTGATTGCCTGTCAGTTGGAGGCGGGTGATGGTTTTGGAACATTTGCCCATATCATGACAACTTCCGGTTGTGATTTCGTTTGAGTGAAGTTGCGATCGGGGAAGGAAATTATCGGGTGGAAGTGGCATTCTGTGGGCACACTGGGCATCAGGAAGAGGCATCCGGGATAGAGGCGCCCGGGTACGCACTGGCGAAGGTCGCGGCGTTCCTGTGAGCGCGGTAACTAGGGCTGGTCCGTCGGGACGTACCCGGTGAAAGTTCTCCGGCGTTCTTGTTATTTGGCTGTTGATTCGTGTAGGTCATTGGGCTAGGCGTTGGCTAGAGACGACCCGAGCCCATAGTACCCCTGATACCCTCCTTTCCTGCGGGGAGGAATCATTCCCGGTCGAAAAAAGGACAAGCATTGTCATATTATATAGAGCAGTGGGCCATCAATGTTTATTTAATTTCAGCGTAAATTTTATAGCTTTTTTGGAGCGCATTAGATGCTATTGATCGTTGAGTTGATCCGGAGACTAGAGGCGCTACTCAGAAGGCTAGTGGGTGCAGGGAAGTTGGTTGTCCTGCGGATTATCACGTTCCTTCTTTGAGAAGGATAATTTAATGTTAAGACTCGAGTGGGGATTGGGATGAAGGATGATTGTGTTCGATCATTTGAGAGCGCATTCTAAGCATGGGTCGGACCAGAGACTGTATGGTTTGAGCGGAGTCGGAATTGTCCTGTGGGGTCTTTGGGTGGTTTTAAAACTTGAATGAAGTTCGAGAACACCCCATGTTGAATCCTGCACGGGGATCGCTCCAAACTTCACCGACCCCATCTCCGCGTCTTTTCCTCTTTCTTAGCCTCTGCGTGGCCAATCTCCATCACTTTCCCTTCTTCACGGCCTATGACCTTCTTCCCGACCCTCATCTTCGTCTTTCCCTTCTTTTTGGCCTCTGCAGTAGCTTTTCTCTCGGTTCCGACGGCGGATGCCTTGCTGTTTTCTTACGCGTATTTGGTGTTGCGCCAGATATTAGTTTGTCGTGTTGTAATATGATTCTTGCGGCGATGAAGCATCGCTATGTAATCTTGAACACCTTTACCGGTTGTAATTCATAAAGTGCGGTTTTACTTGGCTTGTGTCTTATTGCAGTGCGTAGCGGCGATATTCGGACATTCTATATGGTGGTAGATTGAACATTATAAAGCATTGGGCGGTCTAATCGCCCGAGAGAAATATAGGCTTGGCCCACCTTAGTCTTGTGCCCTAGGCGCGAGCGTCGTGATGTAGTTTGAGATCCAGACCAGACGATGATCATCGATGCATTAAATGCTACTGCAGGCCCTAGGCGTCGATATATATAGATAGGCATCATTAAGTCATACTCTTTTCCCTTTCGTGTTATTTTGGTTTATCTGCTTTCCTCTTGGCGACCAACTGTTGCTAATAGGCTGGTCTAACCTTACATTCGCTCGTGGGCCATTGTTGCAGGCACTCGTGCACTTCATTCCGCAGGTAACCATCATCGCCCCTTAGTAATGTTGGCCACTTGGTAGTGGCCCCAGTTTCCGGTATGTAAAAACTGGAAGGGGGAGGAGATGTGGTTTAACATTTATTCGGCCCGGGAGGTCCTTGCCCAGGCTTGGGGTATGCCTTCGTACCAATTGGGTATATGGCTAGAGTCTAATATTCGTTTTCTCTTCTCCTTTTGATCTGCTTGTAGAATGGCGAGGGGTCAGGAAGAAACTTCCACGAGTGGTCGCCCCGGAGGGCGCCTTTGGGCGACGTCTTCTGCAAGCAGCATCATCTCATCCCTGACAATGGAGGAGTTAATGGCTTATTGCGAGGTGCCCGATAACATCGACCTCCGGTTGATGGAAGACGAGACAGGAGTCCACCTTAGGTGGAGAAACGTAATGGTGTGTTTTACCGGGAGCACCTTCTGCGGCCAGTACGCTTCCCTGTGCCGGCCCTAGTCAAGCAGTTTTTGCATTTCACCCGGGCACCCCCGGTTCTTATCCACCCCAATGCCATTCGTATTTTGATCGGGTGCTGCTTGTTGAACCACCTATATCAACTCGACCTCTCATTGGTTGAGCTGTGTATAATTGTTACGGAGTAGGAATGAGAATGGATGTCCATGTTTGTTCTGAACCCCATACTTCAGGTTGTTAACGGGCTCCCCGACTCACCTAAGACAGAGGCGAAAGGAGTGTTGCTAGTGAGGGGACCTTGAGACGAGTCCCCGGGCTCCCCAGGGCTTCTGTTTAATATCAACCGGTCTCAATCTTTTCTAGGTGTGTGGTCGGAGTTGGGCACGGCACGATAGCCTTTCGGATGTTGGTATGTGATGATGGACTAACCTTGGGTTTGCTCGTGTAGGGAAGGCAGGTGAGGCGGGTGAGTGGCTGGTGGAAGTCAGAAGCTTTAGAAAATTCGGCGGCTGTCGATTTCGGCGAGGCTTGTCATTCAAGGTTCTCGACTCCAGATAATATATCTGCCGTGAGGCGCAACTCGGCCCCTTACACCCTCCTGAGTGTTCCCGATCATTGCCTTCGGACCCGTGGAGGGAGCACTTTGTCATTGCTGACCTCTGACGTCGATTTGACGACAATCGTCCCTCGTGGCCGTGGATTGGGAGGCATTAAATTCGGGTGCAAGTCTTGGACGCGCCGGGTTCGTCGACCTCCCGGTGAGGATTCTGGATTACGCCCAACTGTTCCTAGTCGGAGGGCAGTAGTCGCCGAGCGAGTTGCCTTTGCAGGCAAGAGTGGTGGTCGGATCGCCCCCGTGTGCGATTAAAGGAAAGGCGGTCGGAGGCGGAGACGTGCAGGTGTAAAGGGGAGGATTTACCGTTCCTGGGTTAGTCTTGAACACGAGGAATTCCGAAGGTTGGAGGAGGAGGAACGGGAGGGAAGGATGGCGGGAGCGCTGGAAGTTCTGTTTTGCCTACAAAGGCGGCGTTTGAGTTCAGTGAGTGGAGTCTGATCCTGCCGTGTATGAGACCTAGTTAGCTGCTTTCTTGGGGATCGGAGATGCAAGCCATTGTCATCCACTGGCTCTCCCAAGCCAAGGACCACAGATCAAAGCGGAGCCCGGCGGGGTAGCGAGATAGAGTCAAAGAGGCCGAGCCGAGTTCAGAGTGCACCCGGGTAATCCCCCGGCTCGATCGGGATGTGGTCGGCTGCTTGAGGTTGAGTTTATCTTGATCCCGTGCTTAGGCCCCCATTGCCAGGGTGGATCATAACCAACTATTATGCTCCTCCGCGTGGGCTGAAGCCTCCAAGAGTGGAAGTATTGGCGCCTGGAGCGGACGAGGTAAAGTATATCATCTCTTTCGATGCGGGCCTTTCCGTGGAGGCCGTGGGTGACCAGGGTGAACAATTTATCCACACGTAGCCCCGGATGAATGCATTGCTTGGGGCATGGGTCTTGGCGAGGACTACTTGGTGAGCGTTCCTACAAGGACCCAAAAGGAAGACATTAAGTGGATTATCGATGACGGGATACAAGTCGCAATACCATGGCTATGTTGATCTGTGTGATGGTAAGATAGCGAGTTCGTTGTGACTTTACTTTATGCTTCATTTAAGTACTCCTAATGGTGCAGGTCATCGTTGTTTATTCGGAACATGGGCGCGATCAGCGAGTTCGAGCTTGGCTAAAGGGGCTGGCGAAGCGGCTGCGATTATATGTCCCGAGTTAGGGGATATGGCCGGAGTGGGAGATCTGAGTGCTTCATTAAAGGAGGCCGAGTTAGGCGTGTCGTCGCGGGTGGAGGCTAATTCTTGCGAAAATGGGGGGAGAGGTTGGGAGGGATGCGACACGTCATGAGGCAGCGATGGCCAAGTTAGAGATCGAAGGGGTCATTAATACCAGAGCACAGGTGGAGTTTGAGCTTACCCGGGTTCAACGTGCCTTAGCGGTTGCGGAAGGTGCTTGCCTAAGGGCGGAGTCTGAGCGTGGAGTTGCTCAGGAGGCGTTGTCCGTGGAGGGGGAAGCTTGTAGGAAGGCGGAAGAAGGAAACAACCGTTTAACGGACGAGAGACTTGCCTTGGTCATGGAGCTCGGGACTATAAAGGATGACTTCGCCGCCTTCAGGGAGAAGGCCGTTGCTGATAGAGGCGATGGGCGAGTTCGATCTGTGGCGACACGCTATTCAATTATGGCTATGGTTATTTGCGTTTTACGCTAACATATGCGGGAAACAAGCCTTAGATCTGGATGGAATCTGCGGATCCTTTGATTACAATTAACTCGGAGTTCTTTGCTAACCTCCGGCGCCCCAGGCATCGGTAGCTCCGGCTCGGATCAAGCTGCGATTAGCAAGGAGGAGTGTTCGGAGAACAACCCGACCGCTACCGGAGAGGAGGTGACTCTTCCGATTGGTCTCCCGGCCTCGTCGGACGACAGGGTTGAGGATGTCATAGTCAACTAGGGCTTTAGTGCTTTTATGAGACGAGACTTATACTGTTCAGTGGTTGCACCAAACAATTTACATCCCCTTCTTCTTTTTCATTAATTTTTGTTTAATACCCTGCTGTATGTTTTAATACTGCGCATCCATCTGGATTTGCATTTATTTTTGTTAAGCACACCATTCGAGCGCGTCTATTAGAAATCATCGGTATGGAGCCCGATGGGCCGTCTGTTGTGTTGCCCGGATAGGTCATTCACTAGGTCATTCGGGCTTTTGCATTTGGCCAAAATTGGAAGTGATACATGTGGGCGGATAAAGTCATTTAATTTATTCCATCAAGACTTTGCAGATATGACGGCCTAGATCGTAGGACATGTCATTTATTGCGCCATCAAGGCTTTTGTATTTGACCGGTTAAATGATATCTTTGGGCGAAACGAGGTCATTTCTTTGCCATCCGGGCTTTTGTATTTAACCATTCGAGTGATATCTTGAAATTTTGGGTGGGGAATTATTTATACGCCATCCAGGACTTGCAAGAGTTGAATACTGTATAATGAAAAATATGCGAAGACATAGGAGTTAAAGATAATGATATGCTTTTATTGATAATACCTTCTCAAGTGCATGACATTCCACATTCTAAGTCTGAGGAGTTTTAAATACATTTTATATATAACGTGAGACTGGATTCATTTCGCGTCGCATAAGGTCCTTCCGGTTGGGTTGGAATTTTCCCTACGATGGGTCTGCGTATTTCGAAAATTTTCTCAGACCCGGATCGCCCGGCCGAAACACTCGAGGAAGCAGCATTATGTTATAAAGTTCGCCAAGCGGGGGCTGAGTATGAGGTTATCGCAGTTCTTCGCGGCTTCCGTGCTCATCACTCATGTCTAACTCATTGCTATTGATTCCGTATTTTCTGACTCGGGGGTAGCTGTTCGGATGGTGGGCAGACCAATTTTGGTGGGGATAACGACTTCCATCCCGTAGGTGAGTGCAAACGGGGAGATGCCGGTTGGCTTTCGAGGCGGTAGTTACGCAGGCCCCGGAGCACCGGGGAGTTCTTACGCATTTCCTTTAGCGGAGTCTAACCGCTTTTTCAAGGCGATCAACAAGGTTTTGTTGGGGCTTACCTTGGCCATTGCTTTGAGGATACCTGAGGGGTAGAATATAAATTTTTAATCTTCAATTCTGGCGAAAGTCTCGAGTGAACTTAGGTACGTAATTATGACCCGTTATGGGACACGATTGATCTTGGGATACCCGAGCCGTGACAATGTTTCGAGATAAGCCAGAGTAACATCCTACATCTTTGATTGGCGAGAAAGCGTCGACCTCTATCCATTCTTATGTCGGTGGAGACCGATAATAGTTTCTTTTGGCCCGGTCTGCGGTTGGAGCGGACCCGACATATGTCGAGGAATCCCCATTGGCCGAATGACCCGCTGAAATTTGAAGATGGAAACGAGTCTTGTGTTGGTGATTTCAAGATAGGGGACATTCATTGACAAGGGTCACATTTCTTGACGTAATCGGCAGCGTCCGACTTCATAGTTGGCCAATAATACCCCTGAGTGTGGGCCCGATGGGCTAGAGTTCTTCCCCCCGGGTGATTCCCGCATATGCCTTCATCTGATTAATTGTACATGCACTAGCCTTGTTCGAGGTTAGACGCCAGTCTGGCCCACCTAGGGATCATTTGTATAGCAGGTTGTCTATCATGGAGAATCATGGTGAATCGAGACCTTGCAGGCCTTGTCTTTGTCATTGGGTAGTTCCCCCGTGGCTATGTATAGTCGTATGGGGTCCATCCAGGACGGGGGGACTTCCTCTACCTGGTTTACTTGGGCACGCAGTATAGAGGAGTCTGGCTGATAGTAGATGGGGAGAAATACGGTTTCTGTTATCGGTAATGAAGCAGCCACGGCGACCAAGGCATCGACCCTCCATTCTGATCCGGGGACATGCTCGATTCGGTCGAGAGGGTGTTTAATTTTACGAATAAGGAAGCATGCCAAATCGTTCGAGGGATCTGGTTTCGGAGTCTGCGCGTTAGCTTTGTCAGACAGCTAAATTTGTGAATCGCTCTGAATCGAGTGTCGGCACCAGCTGCCGAGTGCGAGCTCGAATCGGCTGTATGGCCTCGTATACGGTCCGTTATTGGTGGCGCGAAGCCTAACACATGTCTCTATTTTCATTCAATCCTTTCCCGGTTAGGAAGGTTAATTATAGGCCGTCTGGAAATACGATTTGTCGAAGCCCCATCTCTGCGAAGTGTCCACGACCCTTTTTAGCATACGGTGAGGAATTGTCGAGCTGCGAGATTTGCGAGAAGTGCGGCTAAGACTGCCTTCTTGAAAGTCTCGCATGCTGGATGCCATACTCGCTCCAATTCCATTGCTGCGGGCCATTATTTGAGCAGGATCAAGTTTATGGTGTGCCGGAGTGGAAGGTCAGTTCTTCCTAGCCCGGGATGAGCTTGGAAGTATGGGGCGGGCTTTTGTTCTTGTCGGAGGGCGAGGCCGGCCTCGCTCGAGTGGCTATACAGTTCGCATTGGTAAAGTTCTTGACGAAAGAACATAGGCCTCGAACCGCATCCCACGTTCTTTAAACAAGGCGACTTCTTTGCTATATCAAGGCTATTAGGTAGGAGATAGGTGTGTAATCCTTGAAGCTTGAGCTCACAGAATCGGGGCTGTCGGTATGTAATTTCTATGAATGCCCGGTCGCTTTCCTCATTCCATTCGGCAGGTTAGTTCCCTCGGGGTAGTGAAGGGTTTCAAAGGTCGTGAACCGGTAGGTCGAGTTCTTTGGATCCTTTCTTGGGTGAGGGCCGGTGGTGCAGATATGGCCTTAAAGTTCTTGTGAGTTCAGCCTCTATTCCCCTTTGGGTTACCATAAAGCCAAGGAATCGGCCGGCGCTGACTCTGAAGGCATATTTTAAGGGGTTCAGTTTCATATCATACTCTATGAGAAGGTCGAATGTTTGTTGGAGATGTGCAGCGTGATCCGAGCGTTGCTTAGATTTTACTAGCATATCATCAATATAGACTTCCATTATGTTACCGAGTAACGATTGAAACATCTTCATCACCAACCTCTAATAGGTGGCCCCTACATTCTTTAAGTCGAAAGGTATCACATTGTAATAGTAGAGTCTATAGGGAGTGATGAAAGATGTTTTTTCCACATCCAGGGGGTGCATGGGGATCTGGTGGTATCGGTGTCGAGGAAAGATAGCATCACAGTACCTTGCGAAGCGTCTGAAATCCTGATATGCGGGGCGGGGAGGGGTATCTTTGGACGGGGCGTGAGTTACGAGTTCGTGTAATCCACACACTCTCCATTTGTTCCCCTTCTTTAGGACAACCACCACGTTGGCTAGCCATTCAGGGTATTTAACTACTATGATAAATCTGTTATGCAGAAGATTATCGACCTCGGTCTGGATGACTAAGTGGTGATCTGGGTGAAAGCGTCTCATTTTTTGTCTAACCGGCTTGGTGGATGGGGCGACGTTTAATCTGTGTGAGGCGTGCGTGGGGCTTATTCCGGTCATATCTGCATGAGTCCAAGCAAATACATCGTGATAGCGTATCACGCATGGCATAATTGGGCCTTTCCTCTCGGACGGGAGGGTACTAACATAGATGCATCTGTTTGGCCGTCGAGAGTGTGGTTGCGAGGATCAGTGTGAGTGGCTCTACATCCTCCAAGGTGGATCAGCTGAATATTATAATTTACTATGTGATGAGGTTGACCCTCAAGGGATGGTTCATTGGAGCATTCCATATGAATCCTTGCATTGAGAGGCGATATCATTGTATCGTGCGGCTAGCGGCCTGTGAAGGTCGACTTGCTCGGACAGCGGTCGGTAGGCCCCCGATTGTTTAGTAGTGCACGTGGATGGTACCGCTTTCATGAAACTATGGCAGGCCCCCAAGATATGGCATTGTAGCTGAATCTCTACCACCTAGAGCCGGTACCTGTTTGAATTCTTAGGACACTTTGGGCTGGGAAAGGCAATATCCCCATTTGTCGATGTGGTAGCCCGTTCGCTCCGGAAAAACCACAAGTGGCTGGATGATCGGCGGGACTCTCATCTGCCTTAAAAGTACAGAGGTGTAGTAAATTAGCTTCTTTGCTGGATCGCCAGGGACCTGTGTACATCAAAGCGTATCTTGTTGTAAAGTACTCCCAAATTGCCGTAATGAGGAGTATTATTTTGGGTAGGGTTGATAAGGGGAAGGATATAGGGGTACATCGACGGTGCAGGCTATTTGTGATGTTCTCTTAGGCGGCCGGTGTTCACCTGGCTGCGGCCCGAAATTTTGCCGCGGACATTTTCTCCTATGCTTAGGCGATCTTTTGGCTGTCGGTAGTCCCCTTAAAGTATAAAGTGATGGCTTCTGCAGACCTCGAGGCATCTTTCGTGTATCAACAATGACAACATCGTGTGTGTCAGTGTAGAGGCTATTTTCTACCCAGTTGATCAACTCTCGTATATCAATACGAGGTGCGAGCTGAATCGATTTTCCACACTAGGAACTTCAAGCTTTAAAAAGCGATGGTTGGTTTCGTGCCATGGTCCCTATGATGTCGCACCTTAGGGATCACATTCATGTTTGGACAGCCCTCCACCGGGGGCCGCTTGCTTGAATCGGGGAGTCTCGAATGAGGGTGGGATCGGTCGCAGGCGATGTTGGGGAGGAGTGGGGCCCGGGGGACTCTCTCTTTTGGTTGCCGTGAGGCCGGTTCTAACCCTTGTTGCAGGCTCAGCTGTACGTTGGCGGATGGGCCTTTGGCGATCGGCTTGCCACTCTCGGTGGTTATAATTATAGTTTGCGAGGCAGCCCGAATGTTGTCTTTCAGTGTGGAGAACTTATTTGCCCGCCGATATAATTGTAAGACCCGAGAAATTCCAATTTCTGGAAAAATGGCAAAATCGTAATTTCGATTACAAAATTGTAATTTCGGTTAAAAATCCATAATTTATTCTCTAAATCTCGGATGATGAAACAGATTACACACGTTGAATCGTCTCATGGAAATCTAGCTATACGTAAAATTTCATGAATTAAGACGATGTAAATTTACGTTTTGAGGCATCGGCGTTTAGATGCTTAGTAAAACCCAGATTTGATCTGACGAAAGTCACATATAACATGTACTCATGCTTTTCTGCCCAGTGGTATGAGTAGAGAAATAATGAAAATGGATGGCCGAGATAGTGCCGAATGTCAAAACTGGGAAAAGAGGACAAAAATTGGCATTATAGGAATTGATTTAAGTCACAACAAGACAAAATTTTCAATAGTGCTTCTTCTCACAACAAAAATGAGAAAAACGTGGGGAGCAAATTTGGAATGCGGTGGCGAAATGGAGATTTTCCTTTAGAGAGAGAGAGACTTCTCTCTCTAAATCTAGTAGTAATCCGGCCAGATTCGCAGTCAGGACAAAAGGAAAGTTTGCTCTCTGTGAGGAGGGAACCCCGTGGATGCCGGTTGGAGTTTCCTCAAACTCCTTGGTGAGGTTTCACTACTTGGGTTTATTCACTGCTTTTAAGTGTTTTCAATGTTACGGTTGGTGTTATGGGTGACTTTACCAGGCGGCGGTTTGATCGGTCATAAAACATGGGACCCGAATTGATCTAATTTTTGGAGCCAAGGTGCAGCCCGTAGGCTGCTAGGGGCTGTTTGGTTGCTTGGTAAATCCTTGAAATTGTGAAATAAATCATGCTTTGATTGGAATGAGGCCGAAAATGGCCGTGAAATGCGAGTTCACAAGGTGAGCCAGATGAATTAACATGATTTTCGGAGATAGTAGCGAGGGGGTTCCTATTCAGAAGCGATCCTCAAAATAATTTTTTGAATTAATATGTTTGGTATTCAAATTACCAGATTGTTCGATGTTTGATCGTTATTAAGTGAGCTAATTTTGATATATGAATTAATTAATTTACCTTTGATTGTGTGAATTAAATTTTATGTAAATATATGCATGTTTGCCTTATATTTACGTGGTCGTATGTGGAATTGGCATACATGCATTCCATATACCTTTGGAACACCCTAGGACTATAGGAGTGAGTGCTTGAGATGAGTCTAGAAAAATGGTTCGGAGGGTTATGCAAAAATATTAATTATCGGAGGAGTAGTTCAAATTAAAATATCAGTATTCGAAGTTGCCAATTGATATTCCTTGGAGGAATGATCACAAACAAAAATATCAATCGTCGAGTTGCCCGAATTGATATTCATCGGAGGGTATTCCCATGAAACAGTAATATCGATAAATCGATGTTGCCCGATTGATATACACACACATCGGAGGGTTGTCCTGAAACGAATAAATATAATAATTCTCATGTCACGGGGCTTAGGCGAGTGTGAGAATCGATGAGGACTTCGGGATCCCGAGTTAGTCATGTAGACATTCAAGTAGGATCATGAATTTGCTTGAATGTATGTTTATTTTAAGACATTGCCTTTGCGTAGGTGGAAGTAGCCAGCCAGGCGATTCCTGCGAGCATTGGCTCACCATGTCGAGGATATTATTTTCTGGTCTGCGAGGGAGGCGTGCGAGGGACGGCTCAAGTCTTAGAGGCCAGGATTAAGAAGAAATCAGTTTGTGGCTTTGATGTATGCATATATTAGAACTTTTTAAGTTTAATGTATGTATTGTATAAAAATAAACATATTAACTCTTGTAACTATTAGAGTATATAAGTTTGGATTCATAATTGTATGTATATTGAGTATTGTTTATAGGCCCAAATGGCCGTTTTAAATCATAAACTGTTATATTGGACTGTTTGGGACAGGTATATGCAGGTTTTGTATTTGGGTAGAGCTCCCCGTACAAAGGAGACTCTGCCCGATTTTCGTGAGAAATGTCAGGTCATCCGACATTCACGAGTGTTTCCGCGGGTTGACGGGTAGTCAACGGACCCCCGGGTTTGGGGCGTCACAATAATTCTTCCATGGTTACGAGCAGATCTAGGGATAAAGACTGGAAGAACGGGGTGGTCGGTCGAAGCTTCGGAAGTTTGCGGGGACCTTCACATCCCTCTTTGTAAATATCAATCTGGCTGAATGACTTGTTCGAGACCTCGTGTGTGAAGTCACGGATGGATTCGTCTTCGTTTGAGAGGGGATAGCTGGAGGGTGATATTTCCTTTACGCACGTTTGAGGCACGGATCTTGGGAGACGAACCACATTGACTCGCCCGAATAGGTTTATCGACCCTTTAGGAAGCTTGTGGAACCAGAAAGCGAAGCCGGACCTTTGAAATTTGTGCAGAACACTGCAGGGTCTATCGTCCCGGCGTTGAGGATCATCGCCTGGTTAAAGTGTAACATGTGATCGTACGGATCGGAGCCCGTCGTCACATATGAATAAGCGAAATAACGAATCCCGGGAGGTTCATAGTACAAATATGCCTTGATGGGGAGGACAACGCTTCGTAGGGTCCACCGGGCCGGGGATAAAGGGCTGCATGCGGGACGGGACGCCGTGGATCTGGTCGCGCATGTAGAAATAGGAAGTCGTTCCCGAGCCGGGTGCGATATATCGGGGGCCCGATTGTGAGCGGGGTCTATCCTGCTTGTCCTCTTTTATGTCGCGCCGCGTTCGCTTGGTGGGTAGGAGGTCTCTTTGCGGACTCGGCCGCATTGCTCGGGGTGGTGAGGGCGACGGGGGAGTGGAGAGGCGTCAAGGGGCTCGTCATCCCGGCTGATGATGATCACTATGGTCGGGCGGGACGGGCTCTTTCCCTTTATTCGCTCGAGTACAGGGCTCATTACAGGCTACACCTTAGGGGGTTCTCAATCTTTGGACTCTTAGCGAGTTCGTAGGCGGTCGTTCTCCTGCTGTAAACGGTCCGCACGTTCTCGTAATTCGGCCATCTGTCGGGCCTGCTCCTCCTATTCGCCTCCATCTCCTGGCGCCAGCGGAGGAACTGGTCCTCGATGGGTGGGTTTACTGGGTTGCTGGACATGACGGTAAGTTCCGACGGTCCGGTGGGATGTTCGAGAATGGCCAAGGCTTCGGAGATCGGGAGATCACGGGAGGCGGGTGTACTTGAGCTCGGCGTATCATCTCTACGAAGTTGTGCTTGGCGTTTCCGCAGACGGGACGATTATGGTCTCCCGAATTCACCGGAGTCAATGGATCGTGAGCATTCACCGGTTGAACGCGACCTTGAAACAAACAAGAAGACGACGGTGGTATTCCTTCGCCTTTCAGATTGGCAAAGGTTAGCCTTTTTTGGAAGTATTGGGAGGCTTGACGTGGTTATCTCCAATCAGAATCTCGTACCTCGTTTGGTGTGATTTTTCTCTTTTTATGGAGGAAGAAAGGGGATCCATCTTTCTTGGAGAGTGGACGATTTCTTCTCATAAAGATAGGGGAAGATGGCTCTTATTTTGGGAAGGATGACTTGTTCTACTGCTTTCCCGATCGGGCCGCTATTGGGAGTGCCTTCCTATTTCGTTGGAGGCGGGGTGATTGGTTCTTGGAAGAACATTTACTTATATCATGAAAATGGAGTTAGCGGTTCGTTTAGTGAAGTGCCGATTGGAAAGGAAACATCGGGTAGGCATGTCAGGCACCCTAGGCTCATCGGGAGAGAAAGGGGCATCGGGATAAGGCGCTGGGTACCGGGGCGAAAGGTGCCGGCGTTCTGGTAGTGGGCTTTAGGGCTGATCCCAGTCGGGGCCATGCAGGGCGAAAGTTCTCCAGGGCATTCACAGTAGGCTGACTGGGGGCTGGATCCTAGTCGAGGAGAATGATGGTGGGTCAGGTTGGCTAGGGAGCAGAGGCCATGGTACTCATATAATATCTGCTTTGATTTGCCGTAAAAAAAAAATATTATAGACCTAAAATAAGCTATAGAGTATATTTTGTTAAGTTTCTAAAGATATAAGAGAAGGAAAGGTCGATTTTATTATATATTTCCTAGTTATTTTGGATTTTAAATAGATATATCTTTCAACTTTTCGTCACATAGCATTTTAACCGAATTTGATTGAGCAATTCATAACTTAATAGGATACGTTGTGCCTAAACTGAGAATTCAGTTAAGATCAGCAATGGAAAATATAATGCTTCATGAACCAAACAACAAATGATTTTAATAGACAAAACCCGAAAGGTGAATACATTAGAAGTGCATAAATGAATACCTGGAGGTTATAGTTTTTCCCACACAATCATTTTTCAATTTTCAATCTTTTTTTAAAATTTTATTTCTAGAACAAGCACAAACAAAAACACATCATTTTTTTTCGAGAAAGTTTAGAATCTGTTTAGTAAGCTTTTCAAAAAAAAAATTTTCGAAAAATTGTCAATCTCTTTCGACAAAACTTAATTATAAACAACTTTTATAATTGTTCTCATGAAGGCAATGATTATTATATTTTTAATGGTTTGATTAGATACTGCAAAAATGTTTTAGTCAACATTCTATTTATTTTGCGAAATGAAAACTATTTTCAGATTACCAAATTAAAACAATGCAAGTGATAAACCCAATTTCATTCTCCATAAAAATAAAAAAACAAACAATCTATTGCTGCATTTCTTCCCCCCCATGTTTCTCAAATCCCAATCATATTTTCAAAATCAGAAGTAAAGTATTGACCTAATTCATATTAGTAGTGAAGCCCGAGAAAATGTAGAGCACGCAGCACACATCGCAGAACAAATATAAAATCCCTCTCCACCTCGTTTCCACGAACTTGTTCTTTCGAGGCGGGAGTTCACTCGGTTCGTGGCAAGTAAAAACAATCGATCGGCGGAATCCGAGTCGGCGTCGACATAGTGATCTGGACTAAATTGGGAGCATTGACAATGATAATGTATGGAAGGTGGCGAGAGTGGATTGTGTCGTTAGTGAGACACCAGCGAGGGCAAGCGTAGCTCGTAGTGACAAAGGAGGTACAAGTGTTGTTGGTACTCTGCCATGGGCAATGGCTGAAATGGTTGGGTAGGGTTTTGGAGAAGGGTTTTGACAGGTTTTGAGTTCACATTGAAGAACAGAGAATGGTGTACGACAAAGAATTGAGAAAAAGGCATGTTCTCTTAGGGTTTTGCCATAATATATGAAGATGCATGGTGGAGATAAAAGATGAAAAAATGAATGGTATGGATTTCACCAACCCACCAAAATTTTAATTTTTATTTGTCAACTTTATGAAGTCTATTTATGAATATATTTATTGCTTTTATAATATTAATTTATTATAATTAATATTATAATATTAATTTGATTTACAAAGCAAAAAATCTAAAACTAACATTGTTATCAATTTATAGAATTAAATTTTTAAATATGTTCAATTTAAGACTAATTAAGTAATTATTTTAAATAAATACATATGATTTTTATTTAAATAATGATGGAAGATAGTTTATGAAAAAATATATATTATATTAATACAAACTCAAAAAAAAAAAAAAAATCATTACATCAATGCATAAAAAAAAGTTTTTGAGGTTTTTCACTTTATATTTAACTATTAAAAAACCTAATAAAGAAAATTTTATTTCATTTCTTTTGACATAGACTAAAAAACTGGTTTACTCATCATTTCAAGGAAAAATAAATAAAAGTTGATAACATAAAAAATCTATTAAATAAAATTGATTTCTTTAATCAAAAGAGGTTGTTATCACTTCCATTTATATTACTTAATAAGTAAATAAAATATATATTGCTTTTATTTAGGTACCTTGATACATAAACATATAGGTACCTTGATATATAAACATATTAAATGTAAGTTAACTTATAAATTATTTGTCAAGATTTCATTATATAAGTCAAGAAAAATTATATATATTTTATATATGTCATCTTTGACTTAAAAAAGTTAGATATGTCATAATTGTTCTTTTAAACGGTTAGATATTGACATAAATTATCTTTAGGTCAAAATAATATATGTCAACAAAAGCCTTTTTCCTTGTAGTGAGGCAATGCAAAATTTCATTAGAAAATGTGAAAGTTAATTAGAATTAGTGAAACGACAAAATGTGGAGATTAAGGAAACTAGGATGGATATCTCTTTACCCATAAACGTTCCTTTATCCACTTTAACACTAAATGTTGTTCCAGTTGTTGAAGAACGCTTTAACAACATTTAAATGAGCAAACAATCCATGAAGAACCTAGCTCTCAACCGTCTGACTTAAATGAATCACAAGAAATACCTTTAAGAAGATCTCAAAGAGAAAAAAGATCGGTTATTTTTGATGATTATGTGATTTCTTTGTAGGAGTCAGATTTTGATATTGGCATTAATAAAGATCTTGTTTCATTTTCACTAGCCATAGAAAGTAATAAGTCTAATAAATGGATTGATGCCATGAAAGATGAATTAAAATCCATGGGACAATATAATGTTTGGGATCTCGTTCAATTACGAAACGTTCCTAATGATCGGGTGTAAATGGGTCTATAAGACAAAACACAACTCAAATGGAAATATTGAACGGTATAAAGCTAGACTTGTTGCCAAGGGTTACACTCAAAAGGGTGGTATCGATTATAAAGAGACATTTTCTGTAAAACAGGAAAATTGAATTTTTGAAAAATATTAAAATAGTAATTTAAGTTCACAACGCAGAGGTATTTTACAGATTCTGGATAATGAAACAAATTTCACGTTGGAATCATCTCGAAATCAGCTGCTACGTCGAATTTCGCCAATTAAGGGCAGTTATAATTTCAAGTTTTCTAGGCAGATTGTATGGAGGTCATTAAAGCAACTTGAGAAACATGTGATGTGACAAAAGTCACCTACTACATTTACCCATGTTGCATAATAAGTGAGATGATGGAGATGAATGACTTAGATTAAGTCATGTGTCAAAAATCCAAGCTAAGGGACAAGATGGGAATTTTTGAAATGTTTAAATGAGTATAAGACAAAGGAAGGAATAGTTTTATTCTCAAAAGAAAAGAGAAAACGGACAGTGGGGGCTGGAATCAGATTTTTAGAGAGAGAGAGCTACTTCTCTCTAGATTTCCCGCCGTTCGGACAGTCGGTTTTCAATGGAGCAAGCGAGAGTGATCTGCTTGACGGGGGCTGCAGCGTGGACAGGTTAGTGGAGTTAGGCAACTCCAGAGGTAAGGATCTTTTCTCTTGGTTTGTCTTTCGGTAGGAGCCATTTTATGGATGAGAGTTTGTTGGCGCAGAAGGCCGTGTTATCGATCTCAAGCTTTAAGCCCAGAGTGAAGAAATCCCTAATTGTGTGGCCATGAACGATTACCCGGCCCGAGGGGTTTCCTTTGTTCAAGTGATTTTAGTGTAATGATTTTTGTGTTGTTAGTGATTTAAAATGAATTGCTTGTAATTGGTAATTAGCCCATGTGAGCTAATTTTAGTGTTATTAATGTGAATTTAATAACATGAATTGTGAGAATTAATTATATTAATATATACATGCTTTATATATTAGCATGAGTTGTTAGGATTAGCATAATGCATTCCATATGCAGCAGGGCACCACAGAATATTAGGAGTGAGTGCATGATGACATGAAAGGGAAATAAAGAAGGAAAAATATTGTGAAAGCGATTTCGTGGAGGAGATTTTCCGGTGTGAGAGGTGTCCAGCAATTCCACGTTAGAGGGCCTATGAATTGTTTGGAGGGTTATCAGCAGTTTGCTTTGGAGGTTGTCTAATAAATTTTACGAGGCTTCATTAGTGTGTTTTTCGAGAACAAAAAGCTTTTGTTTTGAAAACTGTAATTTTACTCGCATTTGGCTTAGGCATGTGTGAGGGAGTTGGTGAGGACTCTAGACATGGGATTGGGCATGTAGATATTCAAGTAGGGATCATGTATTTACTTGAGTGTGATTGTTTGCCATGACATGTGCACTTAGGTGGGGAGTAACCCATGTATGAAATTATCTCTACTGGGCATTGCTCACCCTATCGAGGGATCACTATTTCAGGTACAGGGAGTGTACAGGAAGACGACGCTCACTAGAGGCCGCGTTCTAGAGGAAAGCCGAGTTGTGGCTTTGGTATTCGTCTGTATAACATGTATTAGAACTTTAAATTTTAGTGTTATCTGTTTGGTTTAGAAGTATTGTAATAACTCTTGGAACTATTAGGTATATAGTTGATGTAATTTTGTGAGTATTGATCTGGGCTAAAGTGGCCATTTACTCGCACATGGAACGGTGTAGTCATTGTTAATTGTTAGGATAGGTTTGTACCTTAGGTAGAGCTCGGTGCAAAGGAGACTACGCCTGATTTTACCGATAGTGGTCAATCGAGTTACCCAGGCATCACGAAATGTCCATAGTTAATGAATTTATCAAACGAGACACCCCGGTTTTGGGGCGTCACATTTGTACTTGTCTCGAAGAAAGACTCATTAAGAATGATTATGACATTGGTGGCCTAGTATGATTTAGAGTAACACCAAATGGATGTGAAAACTGCATTTCTTAATGGAGAACTCGAGGAGGAAGTTTATATGGATCAACCTGGAGGATTTTCCCCTAAAAGAAAATATTACATGGTGTGTAAACTTAAGAAGTCAATATATGGACTAAAACAAGCTTCCCGACAATGGTATTAAGTTTAATGATACTATAACATCTTTCAGATTTCCAAGGGAAGTGCATGGATGTTCTTATATACCAAAGATGAGTACAGGAGAGTTTATATTTTGATTACATGTGGTGATGATGATATCTTACTTGTTGCTAATGATTTGGGCATAATGCGTAAGGATGAAAGATTATCTGCAGAATTTTGAAATGAAAGATATGGGAGAGCATCTATGTGATAGGAATTGAAATATTCGTGATAGATCACAAAGTTGTTAAATTTATCTAAAAAATGTTATATCGAAAAAATTCTTGAGAGATTTAATATGAACAAATGTTCAGGAGGAATTGTTCCTATAAAAGGGGGCAAATTTAGTCTTATGCAATGTCCAAAGAATGACGTAGAACGTAAAGAAATGGAATCTATTCCACATGCTTCTGTTGTGGGCAGTATGATGT
This sequence comes from Tetrastigma voinierianum, assembly GCA_016808115.1. Lineage (NCBI taxonomy): Eukaryota > Viridiplantae > Streptophyta > Magnoliopsida > Vitales > Vitaceae > Tetrastigma > Tetrastigma voinierianum. The sequence goes on along the minus strand of JAEQBH010000432.1, from coordinate 1,013,978 downwards.
ATGTGCAAACTTGCACACGACCGGATATTAGCTTTGCGGTTGGAATGCTAGGCAGGTATCAAAGTAATCCTGGCATTAATCATTGGAAGGCGCGAAAGAAAGTTAAGGTATCTTGAGCATTGAAAATTACAAGCTTATGTATGGGAAGTCTAGTCGGTTAAAGTGGATTGGATCTTAGGATTGAGATTTTCTAGGATGCCTTGACGGTAGAAGTCTATATGGTTATCATTTTTATTAGGCGAAGAGGCATTATCATGGAAAAGTATTCTGCTTGATCTGTCATTGCTTCATCGATATGGAAGCAGAATTTGTAGCATGTTTTAAAGCTACAATTCATGCATTGTAACATGGAACTTTATTTCAAGACTTATAGGGTTTATTGGCACCATTACCGGGCCATTGAGAATTTATTGTGATAGATGCACTTGCGATTTTCTTCTTCAAAAACGATAAATACTCAAGAGGTGCCAAACATATGGAGTTAAAGTATTTTGTCGTTAAGGAGGTTGCAAACAAGAGTGTCGATTGGGCATATTAGGCTGATCTTATGATAGCGAGATCCTTTGACAAAGGATTACAACCAAAGAAAGAACATTTAAAGAATATGTACATAGAAGGGGTCTTGGTTGTATTGATGATTGATACTTTATGATGTTTTGACACTATGAGCTAAATAATGTATTTTTGACTTATATTAATGATTTTCCATTACTCATTATGGTGTACACATAATCGTTTCAAGTCTATGATAATAGGAAAGTCTATGTGAGACTTTATTGTGTGGACAATTATGATATTAAATTATATGCATGTCACTAATGAACCTAGTTTGATAAGTTGTAAATGTTGTGGTATATGAAAGGAGGTATACGACATAAATGGCCTTGACCGCCATAACCCGCATTTAGTGATTTATCATCCTTAGGTACATATGATTAACATTAAGAGATTTGTTTCTTTATGCGCGCCTAATGTATATGCTATTAAATATTAAAGTTATTTGATCATCAACCCAAGTGGGAGAATGTTAGAATGTGGCCCAATGAATTAATAATGACCCATGTTAATTGGGTATATTTATGGGCTTAACCTAATCCTAGGCTTGGTTACATATTTATTTTTATAGCTGAACAAATCTCATCTGTTCATTTGGTTACTTGATGGACGTACCAGATTAAAAGCATATGTATATATAAATTAGTCCTCTCTCTACCTATTAGGGTTACAGAAAAAATACACACAATTTTCCATCAGAAAGTCTGCAACATCAAGAAAAGGTCAGGAGAGAGAAACTAATTTATAAGTCATCAACAAACATCAATTACATCAAAAGGGATGGCTTTATCTTCCGCATTAGGTATGTAATTATGTTATTGGGAGGGAATTATTTTTTATTTCAAGACCTAATCTTACAATTTGTTTATTCCCCAGAGGCTGTAGTTATTATTATTTTTTTAAAGGGATATGATTTGGAATCTATATATTTAACCCAAACTAAAATATTCAAATCAACTAAGTTGTAGCTTGTTGATTAGAATTTGATTTAAAGTTACTTGAGACCAAGGTTCGAATTTTATACTCCTTTTTATCATTGAAATATATATATTTTTTTTAAAAGATGGAAAGATAAGTGGGTCTTTCTAGAATATTTGTAGGTTGTTTGCTCATTAATTAAAAAAGAAATTGAGAGGATACCCTGAGAAAACATGTAGGTGAGATGGTTGGAACTTGGGATTTCTCATAGCTTAACCAGTGGTCTTACGTTCGAGTCCTAGGATTATGGGAATGCAACTATATTTTATGGTAGAGTTTTACCGTTCTTGTGATCCCTTTTGACTTATATGAGGATTAGTCTAGGTGTGGTATGACTTAAAAACGTTTTTTTGTGTGTGTGCATGAACTCATTTCGAAGACCCACTTCATGGAATCAAACCAAAGAAAAAAAAAAAAAGGTAAGAGGGTTCTTATGATGGGGTTTAATCTCGAGACCATGGGTTCAAATGTTGTGCTCTATAACTAGATGTACTTTTTATGAAAGGAATATGACATTTAAAAGGAAGACATTATGTATAGTTCCAATATTGAATCTTATAGTTTCAAGAGAGATGATTGTTCTTCTTCTACTTGTTATCCTTTTATGTTTTGTTCATGAAATATGTGAATATTTGATATGTAAGAGATAACATGAATATTAATCATTTTATGCATGCATGTCTTCAAATTTTTTATATATATCATTATTATGAAACATGCATTGATATAATATTGTTTAATCAAGTGGGAGGTTTTAGGTTATAAAAGAAAAGAAATTTAAGTAATTTCTTGCCTAAAATTAAATACTTGGTAATTATTTCTAAGTTGCAATAATTAAAAATTGTTAATAGAAGTTGATTGAGGACTTAGTGAACTTTTTTTCTTATTGCACTTTGAAGTTATTAATTACAGCAAGTAAAAGTATCAATATGCATAAAAATACCAATTGATTAGATTGTGCATTATCTTTATGTAGTGAATATGTCAAGTACAACACGGAACAACATAGTAGAAATAGACAAAATGAAAAACTGAATTGTGATAACTATGAGTTTTGATATCACAAAGTTCAGTATATCCTTACTGGATAAAAGACTCTTGAAACATTAAACCATGTTATGTAAAAACATAAACAAGGAAACTTTACTCATTATAAAAGGGATTAAAAGGCTTATGTGGCTTACCAAAATTAGTTCTCATTATGTTATTGAGTTGAATGTAAGATGATTTATTGAGTATGAAGTACACAGACCTACTCATAAAATGGAGCAAACTTTAAAAGAAAAGTACGATAGTTTTCATTCAACCCCCAAAAAAATTGAGAGAACTTGTAATGAAACAATCCAGATTTGGCATAACGAGTTATACAATGAAACAACATCCCAAGGAGATAAAAGAATAATAAAAGGAAATTAGGGCTATAGGTAATAAACACTAATGCTTATAGGTTATGACGATCATCAAATCTAAAGAGAGTTGGAAACATATGGTGGTGAACATGATACATAATAAGAGTGTCAAAACCTTCGATGATATATTTCACCTTCTTGAATTGGATGTCTAATGACTTATGTTAGCTGAGTCTAATGAGCGAGTTTAAGTAGTTGAATTAAATTCTTGCAAGACTTTTGACTTTAAGTATTATAAATCTGTACTGAGAAATATAACTGATTTTTCGTATTTAGGGTATTTTGTAAAGCATAAATTGAATTTTTAAGTAAATTAAATGAAAATAAAGAAACTTAAAACCGGAAATTGTACAAGTTATAAAGAGCAAAGAGTAAATTGTCAAAAAGGCGTAATAAAAGACATGGATTAAGAAGATTAGAGGCAATCTGATAAAAGAAATTGAAATACAAATGAAGTCGAAAGTTGGAGAGGACTAAAGCTAAATAACATAAAGTTTCATTATAAATGATGTAGGAGACCAAAAATGCATTATTTTGGTCTCCAAACAAGCCTATGGAAGGAGGAAGAGGAAGGAGAAGAAGAGAGGAAGAAAGGGAAATCAAGCCAAAATTCGGATTCTAGTATGATACATGACTTTTGTATGATTTTGGTATACAAATTACTTGGGTATGATTTGCTAGGGTTTTCTTTGGACATTAATTTGGTTCCCTTTTCTAGGGTTTTGTTAGGAAGACATCCTAACTCTAGACTTAAGGGAAGTTTGGTTGAAAATCCCTAGCTGATAATGATTAGAGATGGAATCCTTCACAATTCCAAGGTTTTGTAGGGTGGGTGAATTTTGAGTATGAATCGCTGATTAACTGCAAATTAAAAGTGTTTGTGGGGTTGTTGGAGGATTCCATATTGGATTTTTGATGAAGGATGTAATAGAAGTGAATTATGGAAGAAAATTGCATGAAATGGAGTGAAATTTACCATTTAGGCATTTCAGAGGGACTATCTTAGAGTCTGAGGTCGGTATACCAGTATAGGTAGTGTTCTATTTTTTTGTTTTGACCAGCATTCGTATTTTGGCCATAACTTGCTCATTTCTGATCTGGTTGGGTGATTCAAGTTCTTTGCTAAAAGCGGACTTCAAGGAAGGCAACCATCCAGAAATAGGCACCTTCAAGTTCCTGATTCTATGTGGCCCAGGAATTTGCAAAGTAGGTTTATGTTCAAGCCCGATTTAAGTTGGAGTTTTTGAACATAGAGTAGTCTGGGTTGTTCCGGACGTATCTTGAGTTTCGGTGCTCCGATTTGGGTGATTCCAGTTGGAGGAGAACGCTTAGCACCTTAGATTTAAAGGAGTACAAAGAACCAATGTCAAATATGGAGTCAAGGCATTGGAAAATGAGTATTGCAAACTGTCCCTCAGGTAAAATCGGTAAATTGACGAGTTAGGCATGAAAATGCCATAACTGGTTTTGGATGATCAATTGGAATGATTCCAATTTCTAAGTATTAAAATAGATTCATAAAGGGACAAGGAAAATACCATGAATGAGTGTGAACACATGGGTGTATGCAGTATAAGTATATGGAAATTCCATATACGACGGGCATGAAGCGAGAAAGAAAAATATAGGAAATCTGATATGTATAGATGTGTTCATGGTATAAATATGATATGAAATATGAAAGCAATTGGCTTGCGTGACCATGAACATGAAATACAATATGTCATGAACACATAATGTAAGTAGAATGCCCTATTATAAGATAGTAAGTTCATGAACTCCATATAATTGCCAAAGCGCCTAAGACCCCGATTATTGCGTATTACAGCCTCACATCTGATTAGGTGCTCCATTGCTCCTGATTAAATGCCTTGGTACTCGGTGGGTGCTCACGGCTCCACGATTACTTCAATACTCCTGAGTTAGTACTTTCCGGCACTCGATTAATGCCAGTCACTCACATTGGTGCTCTACGACCTCTGTCCTGTTAGTGCTCACGGCACTCTGTCTTATTAGTGCCACGGCCTCCTATCCACGATTAGTACTACGGCACTCTGTTGTTTCCGGCAATCCTGCTGTACTCACGGCATATTATATAGTATCTTGGTACTTATTATGGCATGTCCTACTCATTCCGTATTCTTGGTCTAGAAATCGAACGATTTATATGATAAAACTTCTGAATAAGGAATAAGAGTAAGATGCGAATGTACCTCTTGTGTCTGTGCAGTACCTCTGGGTACTCACATGTCACGATTAGTTATACTTAGTACTTGGGTACTCTTGTATATCTGATAAAATAAGTATAAGTTCCTTAGTACCCTACGGGTACTCCGTATCGGTAAAATAAGTATAAGTTACCTTAGTACCCTCTGGGTGCTCCGTATCGGTAAAATAAATTATAGGATTACTAGCATGTACCTACGAACTCCTTGTCGATAAGAATAAGTCAATAGTACCTCAGATTACTCAGTATCGGTAAAATAAGAATAAGTATAAATACGTAGTACCTACGGTACCTCAGGAACAAGTGTAACTACGAATATGACTATGATATAAGCCAGATAAATCCATTGTTTTAGTTATGTTACGAATCTCAATATGAATCACGGTATATATGCACATTGTGATCTGTACTGCTATGGACTAATGCCCATATCGATATGTATGCATAAGTCGATACGGTAAAACTTATCGTACCTCACAGTACCTTACTTTTATGAATAAGATGCGAAATATAAGAGAATCAGTTTTGTAATATGTCATTATACAAGATCCGTAAGACAAGTATATACGTAAGACATGTATAAGATACGAAATACATGTATAAGTTACGTAATACAAGTATAAGATCTAAGAATACATATATAGTTCAAATAATACACGATATACAGTCCAGAAATATAAGAATAAGTTCTGTAATACCAGTATAAGATCCGTAAGACAAGGATATGCTTTGTAGTACAAGTACAAGATACAAAGTATCTCTGTATAAATATAAATTCTAAAGTACCTACGGGTACTCCTGTATCTGATTAATTTCTGTAGTACCTACGGGTATCTCCGTATAAGCTCCAGATAATGATTAATCTTTGTAGTACCTACGGGTATCTTCGTATAAGCTCCGGATAAGGATAAACTCAGTAGTACCTACGGGTACTCCCGTATGAGTATAAGATAAGTTCGATATAAGCACAAGTGTGCACCTCTTGGGACATTTGAACAAGTAGTACTTACGGGTACTTCCATATAAGAATAAGTTCCATGATACCGGTATCGTTAGTAATCTCGCGATACCTCTGGGTACCTCTCTAGAACAGTGTAAACTGCGTAGTATAAGTATAAGTTACGTAAACTCCTAAGGAGTCTTGAGATAGATATAAATCACCAAATGCGTGTTTAAGAAATCTCTACATAAGCATAAGTTACGCCAACTCCTCTGGAGATCGAAATAAGTATAAGCTTGAGATAAGTATATAAGTACCATGTATATATTTCCGATGCGACATCACGAGAAATCTTAATAAGTTTAAGATCTGAATAAGAATAAGTCTGCTATAAATTATAAGATCCGAATGCTATAAGAAAGTATAAGACAGGATAAAGAATAAGTTTGCTATAATTATAAGATCCAAATAAGGATAAGTATGCCATAAGTGTAATTCCTGAGTAAGTATAAGATTGTTACATAAGTACCAGGAGTTCGATCTGCAGTAGATGAGGAATCTGAACAAGCTTAAGTTTGTTACAAGAACAATTATGTATGTAAAAATATAACGTATGATTCACAGAGATTGCGATATACATTCTTGTTATCACATTATTTGTGTTTGTATAAGATATGTTTCCGCTAAAGCGTAAAAAGCTTATGGTTTTCATCTATTGTAGATACAGAGGAATTTGCGATCTTTAGCATTCGGGTTAGGCGGCCTTTTGATAGGGGTTCACTACATGTAGGTTTGCTACGATTTGTAAATGTAAAAACCTGATTTTGTATTTATGCAAATGGGACTGATAATCATCATATAGATTTTGATGGGCCAGCATTTCAGATGGTAGTTAACGATAACTGTATATGATATTTTGATTTATTTTATAAGGTGTGGGCCATACAATTATAGGATCGGCTTTGAAAAAAAATCAAGTAAGAGTCCCGGTTCGGTCTCGCCTCGGGCAGGTTCGGATCATGTCGGGTCGGATAAGGGAATCGGGAGATAATGACGATAAAACTTCTTTAAATGGAATAAGAAAATTAGATGATACTAAAAAGAAAGGAAAATTGAGATTTACAAGAAGTTTGAGCATACTAAGCCGGATAAGAGTAAGATGAAATGTTATAACATAGCCACAAAGGTCCATATATCGCACAGTTCACTTTAAAGTCTTGGGTTTCCCGGGTGTGTTTGTCTTTCTTATCAATGATTTATTTTTTGGTTGTGATGTTGAATAAAATGTAGCCATGGAAATTATATATTAAATTTTTTATTTCCCCAGTTTGTTCTATATTGGATGTATTGGTGGATGGAAGGTTTAGGATTTTATATAATGTTGGATTATGATTAGACATAACATTCTCATGAGGATGGAGAAAAACTCAGAAAGTTCAGAGAGTAATTACATTGCTCCAGCTATAGACATGTTTTTAAAGATATATTTTTGTGTATTTTATTTTTAAAATATTATTTTATTATTTTTCATTTTGCATACTTTAATATAAATAATAATAATTAGAGAATGTTTTTAATAAATAATTTATAAAAATTCATAATACTTTTATTTTTATGAAATATACTAATTTTAATATATAAAATTAAAAAACAAATATAAAAAAATTAAAATAAAAAATAAAAACAAAAAATCAAAAATATAGCGAAAGGGGTGGTTTAGGAATTTTCCCATCCACCCGCCAGCCCTTGTTTTAATTTTTAAATGAGACGAGGTTTGGGAATTGAAAAAATAAATGTGAATAGGGATAGGCATGATCCAGGCAACATCGTTGTCATCCCTAATGCGTGTTTGCTTAGCTCACTTTACGCCTGCTGACCCAGGCAATGATGAAGTTTTTATTGTTTTTGTGGAAAATGACTTTTCCTGAATAGAAAAAAGCTAAATATTTTCACTTTTTCTATTCAAAACTTTTTTAAAAAATTTCAGCAATAAGTCGTGAAATTTTAAAAACAAGCGGCTTTAATACGAGAGATTATTCCCGACTTTCAACGTCTGATCAAAAACAAACAACCCCTTAGTCTCCACCATTCATAAAGTTAGCGATCAAGGGGTATAAGTAGACTTTCAATGAATAGTTCCAATACAATGTGGATTGATGTAAGAAACAAATCCATAGTTGAGGTCTAAATATTGAAATATGAAAATTGGAATTGCTTAGTTCTATGTTCTTGATTCCTACACGATGTTCTTTATGGCTTCACTTTTTTTTTATAGAACTAGGTCTTTGTGCTAGTCCTTAATTTATGTTTCAATTAGAGTTTTCATGATTCAATGATGAAGTTGTAATTGGGAACAATAGACTTGACTTCTATATTTATTTTTAGAATGGTTTTATAGTTCTTGATATTGATAACTATGTGTTATCTAATACTAATGACAACTCTTGGAAATGCATATGATAATATGATTGCATGACATGCTAGACTCAAGCATGTAAGACGAGAAAAAGTGAATAAACTGGTTAGAGAAAATCTTCTCTGTCAATTCACTAAATTGATATGCCAACTTTGGAATATTGTTTACTTGATATAGATATAAGAAAACCATTAAAGAAGCTGTAGAGTTTGAAACACCATTGCAATTGATTCATTTTGACATATGTGATCTTATTAGAGTTAGAGCAAGGCATGAGGCCTTGTACTTCATCATAATTATAGATTATTTTACTTATAATGGTCGTGTTTACTTGATTACTCATAAGTGAGAAGCATTATGTTGCCTCAAACATGATATTAATTTAGTTAAGAATCAGTTAAATACAATGTTAAATGTAAAGACCAGACCGAAGATCATCTACAAAGACACTTTGAATATTTATGTGATGAAAAAGGTATTGGTACACAATTGACTATTCCAAGGATTCCACATCAAATTGATTTTGCTAATAGGATGAATAATGTATTGTTAAACATGATTAGTTCAATTATGCTCGAGCAAATCTTTTATTTCAAAGCAGGAAGATGCATTGTTGGCAACTAATCTAGACCCTTCAAGTCTATTCCATCTACCTTATATGAGTTATGAAATAACAGTTAGCATGACTTTAACAAGTTGCAACCCTGAAGGTCAAGAGCTTATAGTAATAATCCTTCTCACAAGTATAGAATTAGATGTCGAGATAAATGAAAGATTTCTTCAAAAAATACAAGGAACACTCTCATGGTTATATGTTCATAAGTGAGCATGAAGATGGAATAATAATTGACTTATAATCACATTCATGAAATTTCCCTATACGAGTGATTATAAGGATTTGCATTTTTATGAAATGATGGGTTCAGGCAAACCATGAGATACCCTTGGATAACAATTAATCTTGAATCACATGAGTAAAACTAGTACTTATAACAAAGTACAATAGAGTCAATGATGAAGAGTTATAAACAGTATTTCATATATGACATTATTTTCAAAGTTAAGAGGAAGTTCATGCACATGATCCCAATAGCAATGTCTTGAACTTAAGTTGGTTCATAAGACTCTTACTTGCTCCTTGTCTAAGGATGAATATAAAAAAGCAATGGAAAAGGAATTGGAGTATACAAAGCAGTCAAGCTAGGACTTGGTTGATATGCTTTCAAATAGAAAAGCTATTGAGAACAAACGAGTTCTTAAGATTAAACAAAAATTAGATGGATCCATTCAAAATTACAAAGCTCAACTATGCCCAACAAAAGGATATAGACTATGAGGAAACATTCTCTTTAGTAGTTAGGTTTGCCTCAATTCGCCTCATACTAGGTATTGTTGCTCATATGGAATTAGAATTACATCAAATGAATGTACGACAATTTTTCTTAATGAAGTGTTGAATGAAGGAATCTATATAGAACAACTAGTATGTTTCATTATTCATGGCCAAGAGCAAGAGCATATATGTGCAAGTTAAATCTATTGATTTTTATGGCTGGTTGAGCAATCATCCAAATAGTGGTGTTTTGAGATTTGGCTAGTAATAATTGTATGATGTCTACCCAAACAGTGATGATGATTATTATGTTTCTGGCCACATCTTTACACTTGGATGGTATGCGCTGCCAGCTAGAAATGATGCGGAGTTAGTTCAAACTATCAAATGATGGTTGTCCTTTATTTTGAGGTGAAATGTATGAGAAAGCTTCTTACATTCTTGGAATAAAAATTTATAGAGATCATTTTATGTTGAATATTTCTTTCACAAAAACACTACATTGAGTCCTTAGATGGTTTTACATGTAAGATTGCAATCTCATCAATTCTTCATTTGCAGAAGTTGAAAACCTAAGTAGAGAAATTGATCAAATAACTCTAGAAGAAAAGGGGATGTTATTAATATTCCCTACCATAAATTATCAAAAATATAATGCATGTTATGATGTATACAGGATTATGAATACTTATGCTATGTTTGTTGGGGATAACAAAAGCTATTAAGAATCCATAATAATATACTAGAAAGTAGTAATGATGATTCTTGAGTACTCTAAAGGCTTCTTATGAACTATTCCATTACTATCAAGGCGATAGGAGTATGATAGATTTTCAGATATCTATTGAGTATGTCATCTACATGCATAAATCACCATCTAGATACACACATTCTTGCCTAAATGAAGAGAAGTCTCTTAGTTTCATGGAGAAGCGAGAAATAGTGGCATATAACTTTGTGAACCATGGAAGTTAAATATATTGCCCATTCAGTTATAGTGCAGCAAAACAAGTTGTATGGTTGAAATTTTTTTACAAAGCTTGAGAATAGTTAAAGATATTTTAGGTCAACGATAGTGTATAGGGACAATCGGGTGTGATTTCTTAGAGAGCGAGTCGAAATATTATGAAAAGAACCTGATAAAAGATACGAGAACAAAACTTATGAGTTATTATTACTTTGCAAATGAGGATATAATCTTGAATATTTGTCTACATGTGTAATGATTGTTGATCCATTCACAAAATTAAATCCAAGAAACATGTTTTGTGAACGTGTAAAGTTATGGATTGCATATGTTATGATATGTGTTAGTCATATATCATGGATTATCATTTATTGGATATAAGATACTTTATGCTTAATAAAATGATAGGAATATTTGTTATTCATTTCATCAGATATATAATTGGTACTTATTCAAATATGTTCTTAAATGTATGTCAATAGGTAGAGTTTGGCTCTCTCACACAAACACTTCCTTGTCGATATGTTTTGAGTTAGGATGGGACAACTGATATACTATTGATGCAAATGAGTGAAAGTAGACAAAGATAATTGAATTAATCGCCTTGATTAAGTATCAAGATGAGGTTTATAATAAATGATATCTTTGACCAAATGTAATTGTCCACTATTACATTTGCCTATTTGAACCAGATTTGAGTACTAGCATAAAAGTTTTGAAGAAAATTATGGATGCAAAACTCTAGATAAGCTACTAATGTGAAGCTTTTCATTAAAGTCTATATGGTGGTAGTTTGACATACATTTCTTCAAAAGTGAAGAGAAACCACCATAACATGTATTTCATATTTATCAATAATTTAAATGTGACAAATAAGGAAAGTAGTGGGTGATCTCTATCCTCATCGTGTGAGATCTTTAAGGCTTCATTGCAATTATGATTACCTATTATTGTATGCTTGTACTTTTAACTATGTGTGACTGACAAATTAATGTTCTTTACTTTAATATGTTTTTCGATAGAGATGAGACCAAATTATCCTTACACTGGGACATTTGGGCAAGTAGTTTATTGGATCTAAAGACATAAAGCTTAGGAAGACTTTCTTTTGAGTTACATTGGCAAAAAAATGTGTTTAAGGTCGACACATTATATTGGCACATAACTAACCACTAATTTGTAAAAATCTGATTATAACGTTGAAGAGTGTACAACTTTGAGATTAAGTATGTATATATTAATGTAACTAGAGTGGCTTTGGGCTACTATAGTGAGACATGATTATTGATAGGGTTTGAAATAATGGGCGCGCAGGCCCAAGATACAAGCCCAAACATCGGAATTAAAAATGGGCCCAGTACTAGCAATAGGCCCTTAATGGTATCCTCGAGGAATGGACCCAAAAGCGAGGGCTGACTCACCCCTTTAAAAGTGTGACCCAGGGAATCGTATTAGGGAAAACACCTAATCTCACTGTCGGGAGAAGTAAAAATATTAATTATCACCCTCAATTATCCCTTATTGGTGGTTTACGATAAGAAAAGAAAATCTCCTAGCCCAGGTGGGGAAATGTATTGTATCATCCTCGACTAAGAAACATACTGGCGTCGATTGTCATCATCTAACTAGAAACATACTATTGATTATCATAATCAATTAGGAAAATTGTCATGATCATGTCCATTTATAAATACCGGGGCCACCCCATATGAAAGGTATATTGGATTTGTACTTTTAAAAACTTCCTTTCCTAAGCGGGGTGATCTTCTCTTCCACGGGAAAGGTAGCTTAGGCATTGGAGGCCCGAAGCGTGAGCCGTAGATCCTTTTGTTTCTTATTTTTGCGGGAGGTCCAGCGTCCGGTAAAGTGGATGGCCTAGCAAATCCAGCACGCACCGACCGATTAAATTAGAAGAAGCATCATCGGTTTAGCTCGTGCGTAGAATTCTGGCTGGTTCACTTTGACAAAAAATTCGACCTCTCGATTAGTGTTGGTATCAACTTGGGAACATAAGTTGAAGCAACACCAATCCTCTAAGGATGCAAGACCGACCCGGGTGGCGTGGACGGTAGGCCACCTCCGGAGGCGGCGCTAGAAGTTTGTGCGGGCCCGACCGAGATGAGGTGGGCGCTCCGGCGTCTGACGACACTTGTTTGAAGTTCAGAAACGACTCACTTTAGGGCAAATACGCGTCCTGGGAGGCTGATGGCGAGGCAGAACAAGCCCAAACTGATGGGAGAGAACTGACACCTGACCCTCCATCGAAGCGGATAGAAGGAAACTAGCCACACTAGGGAGCATGATCCTCGCATGAGCCCCACTGGAGAGGATCGCGACGGAGGTCATGGGAGACGATTAGGACATCCGGCGAATCGACCACATGAAGGTAGCTGGTAAAGGGCCGAGACTCCGAGTCTACATGGACGCCTGGTATAGCTCATGAATCCCCATTCATCGTAGGGATGCGCACTTCCCCCTCGTGAGCCGAATGTCGGAATCGGGCGTTAACGACCCGGGACCGAGGAGCGCCATAAACCACCTGTCGCGTAAAAAATCATATGGAACTACATGGGTATCGAGGACCGTGCGGTAGAGCCTTCGCTATCACACTAAAGGGCCCGACATTGGCTTGGTTTTGCGAGACTCCGCCATCCTCCGTCTCATGTTCACAGGGCTCTCTCCTCCATCGCATTAAATCTCCCACTTTTGTCGAGCAAAGGACATACGAGCGGAATTTATCATCTAACCGACCCACTTAAGCGAGCTCTCAAGAAAGCTTGGTCATATTTTCAAAGGTTTGCCAGATTCTTGAAGGTGGATATTATCTCGATGAGGGATTTATAGTTGTGCTTTCATTGCAGGGTTGGGGGTGCAGTCGAAAGATCTAATGTTTTCCATCTCAAAGAACCCTCGGGCGACATGGCGGGAGTCTCCTTAACCAGAGAAGTATATCGACGCGAAGAGGCTTCTCTCTCCAAGCAAGAAGAAACTCTTCTACACAAAAGGAAAAGAGCCGGGGGCAACAAAAAAGAAGCAGAAGCCCAAGGGCCGGCGGAGGCAGGGGTGAGATCCCAGGAGGAAGCAGAGAAAGCGACGGTCCATGTGAGGGACGGGGGAGCATTCGGGGATTACAAGGGACCACCTCGGCACGGCTGCCGGCGTGGTGTTCACCTCGACCAATATACCCCTCTGACAGCCTTAGTGTCGCACGTCTTACGCGAAGTACAACATGAAAGGTTCCTGGGGGTGGCGCCATCCAGGATGAAGTCGGACCCCACTAGAAGGAAACTGACACCAAAATCGCACGTGAGTTCCACGGGGACCTGTGGACAGAGACGGGATGAGCGTCCATTAAAGGGAGACAGATACTTGATGCGTGGACATCTCGGTAGATCGTGGCCTCGGAGGGCGGAGCGGGCCCCGACCACCACCACCTGCGCGTCGGTAACCTTGGTTCGGCACGCCGGTTGCCTTTAGGGAGGTGTCATGTAATCTCTGGAGGAGGGGAGTTTGCTAGGAGGCGGAGGGTCAGCTGTACGGGAAGGCCCCGGGTTGCGCGGCCTCCAGTTAGGGAAAACCTTAGAAGTATAAATAGTATCCAAGCTTCCTCGGTTGGACACTACCATAAACTTTTTCGGACTTGCCGATATGGAAGGTGTCGACATCCATGGCTGACACAGCATGATAAAGCCACCAATACAATAATAATGATCCACGTGGTCATAAATAGAGCAAGCGGAAGCTCGTAGATATCATCTTCACATCCTCTTTCAACAAAATGGGCATTGGAAGGGAGAAACTAGAGCAGTCAACCTTGCTGTGATTTCGGGGAAAATGCCTTGCATGGGATCGTCTGAGTTAGTACTCATCGAGAAACCCCCGTATATAGGCCACAACAAGCGATTGAGATTCCTTATAGTAGGCGCCGTGAAGCCTATAACATGTTCTTGGGTAGACCCTCTCAATTCCATGAGAATTAGTTCATGAGAGCCTCATCGTTTATCAAAATTTAGCTGCAAATGGAGTAAGATAGTGCAGGAACCCGGCGCATAGCCGGGAATGTTACTCAGCATCGATGAAGCGAAATACGATCGACAACATTTACAGGATGGGCTCAGAGCGGTCGGGGCGAGATAACCGCACGACTGTGCGCGGAAAGAATTAGAGCACTGCGGCTGAAACGATCAGCCCGAGGAACACCTCGTCTACATAGGATCAAGAGTTAGCGGAAGGCATGGCTCTCATCCGTTTCTAAGCGAACATGGAGGTATTTTCTGAAACGAGAAGACATGGGTAGAGTCGGCAGGTAGTGATCACCCACAAGGACCAGAAGTAAATCCCTCCTGTAAGCTGGTCGAGCAAAGAGAAAGAAGAGGGAGTGTGAACGAGGAAGGAAAAGGAAAAGAAAATAAAAACAAGAAAAGGGAGAAAGAAAGAAAAGGAAAAGGAGGAAGGAGGGAAGGAGGAAAGGAAAGAGAAGAGGAAGAAAAAGAGGAAAAAACGGAGCGGTACTAAAAGTTTTTTATTTGCTTTGCCACTCAGGAATCACGTTCCTAACGTTTGCGTCATCGGACACTTAGCTAATGAACAACATAACTCCACGCGAGGAGGCCCAGGGGAAAACCTGACTCTATAAGCAAAGACCATTGGAACGGCGTCGACTCCGATCTCGGGCGGATCTCACGCAATGATGACCAAACCTTGGCGCTTCATCGGGCGTGGATTCTAGTGCGTCTAAAGGAAGAGGTTCGGCGTGAGCACCATCCACGGGAGGATCTCTGTTTACATAAGGAAGTCGGGCGCTTGGGCGTCGCGCCAATCGTTCCAATTCTCCGCCTGTTTGCATTAAAGCTAAACTTGCCTTTCAAGAGAAGTCAAAAGCTAAGCGCCGCGGAGCCGTAGCTCGGGAGCCCGGTGGCTCGGTTGCGGGCGTAACGGTGGCGCGCGAGCCATGTAGCCCGCGGGCGAGTAGCTCGGGGAGCCCGATGGCTCGGTCCGCCTTAGCGTAACAGCTCCAAGCGGGCCGTGCGACCGGGCCGTAGCTCAAGAGCCCGGTGGCTGGAGTTCGCGGCCGTCGCAGCTCAAGCGGGCCATGCGACCGCGAAGCCAAGTGGCTCGGGAGCCCGGTGCTTCCGGTTCGCGAGTGTAGCAGCTGACGGGGCCCGTGCCAGCCCGCGGGAGCCAGTAGCTGAGAGCCCGATGGCTCGGTTGCGGGCGTAACTGCCAAAAAAGGCCAAGTAGCCACGGGCCAAGTGGCTTAGGAGCCTAGTAAGCTTGGATTCGCGGGCGTAACCGCTCAAAAGGTCAGTAGCCACGAATTGAGTAGCTCGGGGCCAGTGCTTCGATTAGCGAGCGCTGCCGCTTCAAAAGGCAAGTAGCCTGCGATCCAATGCTTCCGAAAGTCCGAAGCTTCGGTGCGCAAGCGTAGCGGCTCAAACCAAGCCATATAGTACGAGCCGTAGCTCGAGCCCGACCGGTGCGGAATGTAGCCGCGAGCAATGGCACCGAGCCTAGTAGCGGCTCGATTACGCCTTGACGTAATTGCGCCAGCTTGACCATGCTTAACCCGCAGCGGCCAAATGGCTCGAGGAGCCCGAGTATCTCGATTCTGGCGTAACGTAAAGTCCAAGTAGCGCCCACAGGCGAAAGTAGCTCGGGGCTTAGTAGCTGATTTGCGGGGCGTAACGACTCAGCTGCAGGCCATGTAGCCCGCAGACTAAGTAAGCTCGGAAGCCCGATAGTCCCGGGTTCGAGGAGCATAACGCCTACGAGGCAAGTAACATGAGCCAAGTAGCTCGGGGCCCGATGTCGATTGCGGTATTAACGACTCAGCAGATCATCATGGCCGCCGAATACGAGTAACTCACAGCCAGTAGCTCAGTTCACGAGGCGTAGCATTTGGAAAATAGGTCATGTAGCCCGGGCCAAGTAGCTCGGAGCCTAGTAGCTGAAGGAGCTTAGTAGCTCAATTGCAGTAACCACTCCAAAGGCCAAGCCCACGAGGCCCAGTGGCTCGGGAGCAGTAGCTTAGGAGCCCGGTAGCTCGAGTTACGCGAAGGCGTAACTTGGCCTCGAGACGAGGCCATGTAGCCACGGGCAGTAGCTCGGGGCCCGAGTGGCTCGGTTCGCGGGCGTACGACGCTCTAGGGGAGAACTCGCGGCGAAAACCGGGAAATTCAAATCCATGAAACAAAGGAAAGGAGCGAAAAATTAATCAGTAGATCGTGGTATATCGACGAATGATGAAGTCAAAAGCGATACAAAAACCAGGGCTGCGGCTTCTTGAATGCCAAAAAGGAGAGCCTAAACGCTGCGGCGATTGGGCCGGCTTGAGGAAGGGGAGGAGTCAAAAGGCGAAGCCCGTGACGACGATAGAAGAGCTAGCCCGAGAGGAACGAGAATCAGGTAGGGGTCGATCGGGAAACACTGGCACTGTCAACCTGAGCCTCAGAGCGGATCCTTCAACCTCCTTATAGAGCTAGATGTTTGAACTCTAGAGTCTCGAGCTGGGAACGACGTTGAAGGCAAGTCACGGGGCCCGGTGTGTGCATGCCTCGTCTTTGAGCTCAGCTATCACTTCGCCCCTTTGGCTAGCCAAAGCCTCCTGCCTCGTAAGGTCCATTCGAAGCCTGCCAAGCTCTTCCATCAAGCATTCCACAAAGTTACCCGCCTCCAAAGCTTCTTGGCAAGCCCGCTCCAAGGCTGCCATCTTGGCCTATCACCCACATTGACTGCGGCTCCTCTGCAGCCAGCCCGCATTTCGTCTTCGACAGCCTTCACATCCTTAGGGCCTCCTTTTCTTTATCCTCGGCGCGCCCTGTACCACTTGCGGCATGCTTCGGTCGACACAGTGCTTCACAAGTTCCTCGGTGACTCCTTATTTGAGCACAGAAGACTAGCTCTCTCGGAGAAGTCGGGAAAGGCCTGGCCTTATAAGACCGTCGCCTTGCAAGCCCTTGGCCCAGGCTGGCCTCCTTGCCAAGCCTTTCATATAACTAGCCACCTAAAAAAAAAAAAAAGATAGGGATTCGACTACCCGGTCGAAATAATAAACAAAAGATGAAACGAAAGCACTTGGAATGGGGCGGTTCCCTGAGAGAAGAGTGGGAGCCTCCTCGGCCGGGCAAGGTGCCAACCTCGGTGAATCGCGGGGATGGATGAAAGCGACCCAGGCGGCGAGCTCGCATGAGAACAAAGAGTCATCTCATCCTGGAAGCCTCGGAATGATTCGCGATTCCCTATCGCCTCGTTTGGCTTGCTTTGTAGGAGGAGGCGGTGCCTGTGACGTGTCTGGGAATCTAGACCGAGATAGAGAGGAGCACCGGGAGGTGTTGTCCCCCCGAGTCCGCAGCCCGGAAGGCAACGAGACGAAGGCGGGGGATGAGTCCCCACCTTTAGGGTCTTACCGCGGAGCGACCCTCGCACGCGAGCTCGGAGGTTTCCGTTCACCTCCTCTTCTTCTTTGCCAACACCTCAGGGCGGAGTTTGGAGCTCTCACCCCACGTAAACGGGGTAAGGGCTCGAGAGAAACGGACGGTGGCAGGAAGATTTGGGGATGGAGCGGCTTCATGACGGAAGGAGAGAGACCTCGGGAAGAAGGGAAATTCAGGCGGGGCTTCCCGCGCGAGACATGACCCAGGAATATCTTACCTGATGAGCTCGGAATAAGCTCGCGAGGCGCACCTCACCAGCTTCCGCTTCACCTCCTTGTCCTCGGGACTAAGATCCAGTCAAGCACCTAAAGGCCACATGACCAAAGCAATGTTAGAAATATCCTATGATCGCTGAAGACCAAAACAAATCAAGACAAGAAGGAGGCTCACAAGGTTCTGAGGGTAGTCAGACAGTGGAATGCCAAGGGTGTCCTGCGATCAAAGGTTATGCTCCCGATATTACCACTAACAAGAAATAACGTTCCTTCGAACTTGTGTGAGGGAGGAAGGTCAGAAATGATCAACTTAGCGCTGTGAGCGCTGAAATATAAAGAAAGCCTTCGATTTAATTCCTTACACTAAAGAAGTATAAAAGCAGGCAATACCGGGGAACACCTGCAAGCCTTGTCCTTGAAAACTAACAACCTTGACTAACACCCTGGGGAATGAGGCGCATTGAAATGCCAGGTGACCTTTATTAAAGGATGTAAGGGAAAGAAGAGGCTATTCTTCAACGCCACCAAAAAAGCATACCATTTAGGCACTTTCAACAATGTAGAGTCAGACGTCGGGCACTCAAACATGGACTTCAAATGGGCCCATATCTGCAAAGAAAGACCTTACTTACATAATGAACTGAACCCGACTGTGGCCCACGACCTCACACTTCCGAATAGGCAAAATTTCAAATACCGTGAGCCACTGGTGAGTCGAATTTCGTTAAGTTTGTCTTCACTTATCCATGACAAGGACGTTCCCTCAGCAGGTTCTAAGGAACCACCACAAAACAAATTGTCGCACTCGCCGTTAATCCAACCCAACCAGACGCCTCGCCAAAGAAGATTAATTCCTCATGCTGATGATAACAAATGGGTACGATCACAGATCTGGCGCGCGGAGGTAATGCCAGGTTAAGCAAGGAAGAACGAAATCAAAGGAAATGATCAGGCCCCAACTCCGCAACAACACCCTAGAACTCCAGCAAGACTTCAAAACCGTAGCGACGTAGGAGAAGAGTAGAAAGGACGCATCGAGAACGAAACAAGACGAGGATCGACCTGCTGGGTATCAGACTGACCTGAGTACCTCGAATAATTAATGGATAAAACAAGGAAAAAGGAAGCACCAATTTGCAGAGGCAAAAAAGCTTCGAGAACAGAGGAATAACAAGACACGAGAAATTCCACTGAAAATGACCGATGAGCTTGGGTGTCATCTATTTTTAGTCCATTTTTCTCGCTTAATTTCTTACATATAAAAGAGACAATTACTTTGCGTAATGAAGAAACTCACCATCCGTTATTAAAGTGTAGAATGGAAGAAAGAAGAAAGAAAGTAGAAAAATACAAAGAATAAGTAGGAAAAGTGCAAATGAATACGAGCGTGAACGAACATCATTACATTGATGCGCTTTAAGTTTGCACACCATGAGGTCGCGGACATCAGGAAGAAGGCTGAAACTGATGCGTGTCGCGGCGGATAAACAAGATATCGAGGTCACAACCAGACCGTCATGAGAAAGCCGCAAGAAATGAGCCGACGCCGCGACGCGAGATTGAGGTCGGACATCAAGAGCCACCGCCTGAGCACTGTGAACTAAGTTGATGTCGCGACAAGAGACCGAGGTCATGACATCAGGAACCAACCAGTTAAACATGCAGAGCCATAAAATGATGTCGCGACAAGCAATTAATGTCGCGACACCAGAACAATCGGTCAAGTTAGCAAGAACTTGATGCCGGTAGTCGTGGACATCAAGAGACATCAATCGAAAGCTTCAAAACCATGAAGATGATGTCGCCGATTAAGATTGATGTCGCGACATCCAAGACATCGCTTGAAGATCGCAGATGACTCGAGCCAGGTCGCGACAAGATATCGCATTATCGCGATACATCGAGAGAAACAATTGAAACTCCGCAAGACGGAGAAGATGTCGCGACAAGATAACACGCGATATCAAAGATTCGAGATTCAAATTATGCTAGCGAGCAAATTGAGGTCTGACATCTGATATCGATGATGTCACGATTAAAGGAAATCAAGTCGCGACTGAATAAAGAATCGGGCCAAACCATTTGAAACCCACAAGAAAGCTACATCAGGATTAGGCCCAACTAAAACCCTATAACACACGCAGCCTATCCGTAAGAGGAAGGTAGTTTACGGCCACAGACGAGAACCGATATCGAAGGCTCATTTTCTTTATTTTCTTTTCTTTCTTTTCTTTTTCTTATTTTTTTTATTTCCGCCATTTTGTAGAAAGATTCGCTCTCATCTTTATTTTCGTTGTATTTTCTCTTCAACCGATGTTATCGCTTTCGAAATGGTCGAATGCGACCAATTTATTTCAAATTACTACTCGAAGTTTGAAGTTCGCACAAATTGAATTGATTGTTTCGCTTTCAAATTAAAATATTTAAGGATCGGGAGAATGTTGTATCGTGGTAATTCAAAGAATTGAGGAATCCAAATTCTCTATTATGAACGTTATGCTCTAATCTTCCTTCCCGTAGTCGCTTCCACAGCCTTGTTAATTTCAAATGCTAATGAATTTACTGCTCTTGGGTTTATTATCTCTGGATCTCTAATATCGGCTTTCTTATACTCATAAGAATCAGCTACTATCAAGCCTGACATTTCAAGGAGGTCCTTCGAGTGACACGCCAAAGACATTCCTGGAGTAATGTACACATTGAAGGTATACTAACTCTGCTATTAGGGATCTTTTTTGAGCTTGTGTTTTACTCTAGATAAATCTCTCTTCTTCACTTGAAATCAAGAACGAAGTTGAATGAGCGGTCTATTTAAACAAGCAAAGAGTTCAATTTTCAATTCTATGTGTGATAAAGGTTGAGGCCAATCCCGTGTTAAGTACGAGATCTAATCAAGGAAAGGGTGATCTATTTACCTCGAGAGAAGCAATCTGTAGTTGTATATCCTCGCTTTATTGACCATAACTGGGAGCTATACATGCATTCATAAAATGGGTATGAAGTATTGCAAAGAAAAATACCCAGATTAAGCAGTTCCTTAGTGCAGAAGTTATCTACCCCGTATTCAGAGAATCGTGTCGTAAATTAGATAATGAAAATGGAGTGTGAGAGATCCAAATCGCACTACAACGCCTTGGACGATTTGAAACTTGAGATAATCAAGAAATTTCATCGTAATTAACTATGAATCGATAGTTCACTATAACCGCTTTCTATTAGCGTGTCTTCCGAGATAACTATTCAAGATCTACTTTTATTAGAAATTAACTATTCTTTATTCTTTATCTTCCGCTTATCGATAGTTCGCTATTTTCTTTTTTGTTCGCTAATTTTCTAGCACCCAGAATGCCGATCCTATTATCATTTCATGGTCCAAATAGCATGGAAATTGAGTAGTCGTGTAGTTGATTTAAAATCTTGAGATCTCATGGATCGATATCCTCGGACTTAAATCCATTTTACTACTTTGTCGACGCGGCACTTGCACACGTAATTTCAAACCAAACTTGAAAATGATTTAATTAAGAGATTGGTGGCTTATATAGTATAAGGTTAACAAGTTTTTTAAGCGCCTGTTTCAGGATTAGACAATAGTCCTTGGTAATAGTGTCATAAATTTGTATGTGTTCTTTCGGGTCTATTAACAAGCTACGCCGCCACTTGTGAATAGTCCTTCTAAGAATAGTGTCATAAATTTGTATATGTCTTTGTCCCAAGGGCATCAAGTTTTGGCGCCGTCACGGATCGGCGGGATTTTGTAAATCAATATTCGATGAAAGAAGGAAATACTAATTTGGACATTTTAAAGAAAAAGAACAAAAATAGCGCTTCAAGCAAAGAATCTTTAGGCCACCGACCTTTAACACCAACCCATATTGAAATGCTTGCTGATTAGGGCTTGGATCCTATTTGACCGAGTGTACTTTGATTTGTGAAGATACCTATGCGCCATGATGCATAAAGGATTACCTGCAGCCAACCAGAATGTGCAGCAAAGACCTCAAGGACATGACACTATGGAGAATTTATGGAATCATCTCATCCACACAACATTTAGCAATAGAACAGACAAGAATCAATGCGTAATGATTTTGAACTCAACCAGACTCGATAACCATGGTCCAACAAAGATCGCTCATCGGTCATCCCACTCAAACTGAAAGCACCGGGAAGATTCCTCGTGATGTAATACCGTTGTTGGAATTGCATGTGGAGCCAGGTTATTCACTTGAATATTCCCATTCTCTTTACTAGATATGGTCAGCAACATGGCTTAACTACCATATGGAATCATAACATGGAAGGAGCTTCAATGAGAGCTTATTTCAACAAATTTTTACTCCATCCTTCCTACCGACAAAGAAGGAAATTACTAATTCCAAACATGGGGAAAGTGAGAACAAGTATACGTGATAGGAAAGATCTTCGCTGAATACAACATTAGCTCATTTGAAATTTCGTGGAGAAATGGCGAGTCAAGAGAGCAAAAGGAATGTGATGGACAAATTGTCACCATAGAGGCCAAACTGATGCATTGATAATTGTTGAAGGAAAGGAGTCCAACTGAAAGCTAAAACGAAGGCAGAGTTGTGAAAGAATGGCAGACTGACTGAAGAAGAATTCTAAAGATTCAGACACACTGATATAACATATGACTGGAATAAAAAGGGAGTCTCTTCAGCATTCCTTTCTATCTTTATCAGGTGACTCAGCTGAAATAATTGGTATAGATTTTATATTTAGCAGCATGACTGCAGTTTTCGGGGGAATTTATTTTTATCTTGCATGAAATGCTTAACTATTGAATATGAGAAATAATAAATTGTCAATTTCCTCGCATGATAAAAATAAATTGAGTTGTGGCTGGGATTTGAGGACATTGAACAAATCGTGGATATTGCCGTAAGTTTGATTGTTTATTTTGAGACATAACACTGGCCCAGAGGGTTGACCAAGGATGTGGAGAGAATGAAGAATATGGGAAAAAGAAAGCTAAATTGATGAAATTTAGTCATAACCGAAATAAAGAACATTCTCCCGCTATAATTCCAATTTTCTTTTAGGTCAACTGTAAATCCGATAACGTGATCCATGAATAATGTCAGACTTTATTGCCCATTAGATAATGTATTAACTTCAAAAGGCAATGTCAAAAACATTAAACTCAAGACTTAGTTTTATTCAAGGTCCATGGAACTACAATTCAACAAAAAATTAACTTTATTAGTTTCATTAGATAATGTATTAATAAGCTTAATTGATGTGTTTTTCTTCCTTTCAAATTTTGGTGCGAATAAATAGCACACATGTAAATCCATCTTTTTGATTTAATCGACCGTGAATACCTCGCCCAAAAAGCATAATCGAGGAACTAAGGCATTCAAGAAAATGCCCAAATTCCAGAAGTCGAAACTGGATTGAAAATAAAAAGGGACATAAATCGAATATACGAACTTATATTTAATCTCCTTAGAAATTGAAGGAAATCATACTGGACTTTGTTAAGAGACCTCACTATAAAGGGATGGAAGAACAAGGAATTAGAAACAAGCCGGAAAGAATGAAGGAAGGGAGAATGAGAGTGAAAGAAGCTGGCCCGAGGGGAGGCAGAACTCTATGGAATGAGTGATTCGGAAACAAACCAATTCCACTGGCACCCATAAAACGCTGTTTCACCCAGAAAGCTGTTGATGGAAGGAATATGGATTGCTAGAATCCATCAAACCAAGAAGCTCCAAAGAAAAGGCAGAAGTGCTCCACCTATTTAAGAACTTTGTTATGGTCAATTCTGAGCTCAAGGTCCTGGAGAACTACAAATTTTGGAAGCAAGGTGGGATGCAAACTTCCTGAGAAAAGATAGATTTAGAAAGGGTGATTAATCTAAAACAGCTGTAATTGTCATTGACAATATTGAAGTCATTTGATAATTGAATAAAATCTGTTGATTTACAAATTGGTTGATCATGCGATGTGATTGTGTTTCAGATAATATTTTCTCTGGCAGAATCAAAATAACATTTCTGTTCTGCTCAATTTATCTAAAGAGAAATCGAGAATATGAATAATGAACCGAATTAAGAGTATGTACTGCTTTGTCTGTCTGCTTAAGGTTGAAAAAATGAGAAATTGGTTAATTTGACATAACAAAGTACTGATAAACTAATGTATTGTTGAATAAACACAGCCCTAAGGAAATAATACACCCCTGCCAATAACAAAGACCTTGGAAAACTTTGACTGAATTAGGAAAATTTTCTCCGAATTTAATTTGTAATCCACACCAAACTTGTTTGAATATTGATTGAGGTGAAACTTAGTTGAAACAATCCGACAAAAATGATACAGCCATTATCAATAATTGAAGCTTTCCAAATAATTGAATATGTATATGCTTTTACGTCTAGTCCCTCATCTGAGCCAAGATACCCATGTCTTCAAATACTAATGAAAAGCCCCAAGCCATCCTTATCACTAAATCCCAAGAAGAACCTATGATGACCCAAGAACTCAAAAAGAGAGAAGAGATGGAGTTTCGGGGAGTTTGATTAGTGAAAGGCAAAAGAGATGCATGTAGCGTGAAGGAAGAGAGATCAAGACAGAAAATACAAAAGGAAAGAATGCTAAAGAATAGTTTTTGTCTTGTGGCCTAACTCTCAACAATTGTTCTAGTGTCAACAAAAACTCTAATACCACTGGTATATTGGCTAACCCAAAGTTCGTTAAGAGTGTTAGAAAAGCCCAAAAGACAAAAAAACATAGCATAATTCCTAAAGGGCGATTAGAAGGAAAAATTCCCCCAACAATAAGAAGAGAATTGGAGCATGTTTTGAAAAGAAGAAATTATGGGTGTAATCCCAAAAACACAAAGTTTTGGGATGAAAAAGAGTAACATGAGGAGAAAGAAAAGAGTCTGGGTAATCTCTAATCTAAAAATCTATTCATCCTACCCTTTTTTTTTTTTTACCCAAGCCTAACATTACAAGCCAAAAGACTGATTGATTTTGAAGGTGTGGGAATCACCTACATTAGAGATCAATAGAAAACAAGCATATTGGACTGAATAAATGGCTTTAAGAAAACTCCCGTAAGATTTAAAACTAAGAAGGTTAGTTGAGAAGGATTACCGACCATGACACACACACGTATAAGACTTGAGCAAATAAACTGCTGGCATTAGTTTATCAAGAATTTTGTAATAAAAAGTATGCCCATGCTTTTATTCTTTCTTCATCCGTGAAAACCGAAACTTGAATTAACAAGGATATCTTTTAGTCTCTAGATTGGGAAGGCAGATGCATAAAGGATGAAAAACAAAAACAAAATTCCCTTCTTGTTCGAGGACAAACAATTCTTTCTTTTCTTTGCTTGAGGACAAGCAAACTTTAAGTTCGGGGGAGCTGACACATTAAAGTTTATCTATTTAAATTCATTTTTCTCACACACTTCATAGACAATTGATTGGTGAAATATGCATTAAACTCACCCATTCAAGAAGAAGGTGTAGAAATAGCAGCAAAGAAAGAAAGTAGAAAATTACGCACAAGTGGAGGAAAAGTGCAACACGGCGTGTGGTATGCGTAAACGAAAATAATCGGGTCGATTCATCGATGCGCTTCGGGTTTGCACAATACCGCGTGAGGTCACTGACATCGAAATTGAAGGAAATCGATGCGTAGTCGGTATTACGGATAACAAGATATCGAGGTCAATGCATCGGACCGCTTCGCGAAAGTCGCGTAGCGAATGAGCCGACGGGCCAGCGCGACGTGAGATTGAGGTCGCTGGCTATCAAGAGCCACTCACTTGAAAGCACCAGAGAATTCAAGTTGATGTCGACAAGAGACCGGAGGTCGCTGGCATCGGGAACCCGGCCTCCCACGCAAACATGCAGTTATAAATGATGTCGCGACACTAATGTCGCGACACCAAGAACAACTGCCGAAAGCTAGCAAGAACTTGATGCCGGTAGGTCGCGATAATAAGAGGGACATCAACCGGAAGCTTCAAACTGGCGAAGATGATGTCGCCGACAAGAGATTGATGTCGCGACATCCTCAAGACATCATGGAAGATCGCAGAATGACTCGTCACGGTGGTCGCATAAGATATCTACATCGCTGGCATCGTGAGAGAACAATCAAACTCGCCGCGATGGAGAAGATGTCGGCGACAAGATATCGATGTCGGCATCAAGAATGACCAAATCGTTACATGTATGTCGGTGGTCGCTGACGCGAATTGATGTCATCGCGACATCGATGATGTCACGACAAGGAAACTCAAGTCGCGACTTGAACAAAGAATCGGGCCAAACCATTTTGTAGAAACCCACAGAGTTAGCACGGATTAGCCCAACCAAAAACCCTATAAATACGCGGTAATGCATCTTAAGAGGAAGGTAGCTTGGCGCCTACGCACGGTGAGGTCCGGATAGCCAAGGCCTATTTTCTTCATTTCTTTTCTTTCTTTTTCTTTTTCTTATTTTTTATTTCCGCTATTTTGAGCGCATTCTGCTTCTCATCTTTTGCTTTCGTTGTATTTTCTCGATCTGGATGTTACATCGCCGAAATGGTTTAATGCGTAATTCAATTATTTTCAAATTAATACCGGAATGTTTCAGTTCAAAATTTCTGAATTACATTGTTTCGCCAAATTGCGCTATTCTTATGATCGTGAGGAATGTCAGATCGTAATTCAATAATCGAGGAATCCAAACTTCCATTAAGTGAACGAGGTCGTAATTTATCTTTCCCGCAATGTTTTCTCAGCAGCCTTGTTAATTTCAGCTTAATGAATTTACTGGTTTTGGGTTTATTGTCTGGGGATCCGAATACGCTCATACCCGCGAGAATCAAGGTCATCATTCGATTTCAAGGAGGTCCCTCCGAGGACACAGTAAGATATTCCCGAGAGTAATGTACATTGAAGGTACTAACTCCTATTAGGACCTTTGAGCTTGTGTTCCTAGATAACCTCTCTCACTTGAAATCAAGAACGAAGGAATGAGTTGTTATCTATTTAAACAGCAAAGAGTTCACTCAATTCTGATAAATAGGCCAATCCCGTTAGCCGAGATATCTAATCATGAAAGGGTGATCTATTTAATTTCGAGAGAAGCAATCTAGAAGTTGTGGTATATCCTTGCTTGACCGGATAACCCTTGGGAGCTAAGGTTTACAACCATAAAATGGGTATGAAGTATTGCAAAAGAAAAATACCCAGATTAAGGAAGTCCCTTTTTAAAAGTAGTTATCTAATTCCCTATTCGAGAGAATCAGGTCAGAAATTAGATAATGAAATGTGGAGGGTGGAGAGATCCACCACTACAACGCCTGGATGTATTTCTGAAACTTGAGATAATCAAGAAATTTTATCGTAATTAACTACAGAATCGACATACTACTATAACCTGCTTCCTATTAATGTGTCTTCGAGGATAACTATTCGCATTCATTTCTTTTATTAGAAATTACCCTTATTCTTTATCTTCCGCCTTTGTTGGATAGTTCGCTTATTTTCCTTTTGTCTTCCAAAGACCTTAATGCTGGGATCCTATTATCATTTGTGGTCCAAATAGTATATGGAAATTGAGTAGTCGCAGAGTTGATTTAAAATTTTCAGATCTCTGTGATCGATATCCTGACGCAACTATTTTACTACTTGTCGACCGCACTCAGACACGACCAAACCAAACTTTGAAATGATTTACTCTAAGAGATTAAATGGTGGTTTATAATATAAGGTTAACAAGTTTTTTAAGGCCACAAGCCAGGATTAGACAATAGTCCTTCGCACAGTGTCATACCTGTATGTGTTCTTTGGTCTATTAACAAGTTTTCGGGCGCCGCTGTTCGATTTTCGACAATAGTCCGTAATAGTGTCATAAATTTGTATATGTCTTTCACAAGTATCAATGACAAAATCGATCGATTACAAAATTGTATCGTTAAAATCCCGAATTTATTCTTTATCTCTGATGACAAAACTGATTTCACCATTGAATCATCTTCGCAAATCTAGCCAGCAAGCACGAAAATTTTTTCGCTAATTCGGAGACGCTTCATTTACACGCTCGAGGCACGCATTTCAAAAATGTAGAAACGATTACGCAACGAAAGTTATAACACGTGACTTCATGTGCCATGCGGTATGAGAGAATAGAATAAACACGCCAGATAGAGCCAATGTTAAAACTAGAAAAGAAGGAAAAACTGTCATTTTGAATTGTTGCTGAAAAAGACAAAATAATCACAGGACTTGCTTCTCCAAAGTGAAAGAGAGCAAAACGTGAATTTAACAGAGAGAGGAGATGCAGAGAAAAAATTGATTTTGTGAGAGAGAACCTCAAGCCTCTCTATAATACCCAAGACCGACCGTTTGGTCTTCATTGAAGGAAAGTCACTTACGCAGAGGGCCTTCGTGGCACTGATGAGAGTTTCCTCAAACTCGGAGGTAGGGGTTCTCACTAAGGCTTTATTCCTTCAAGTACTTTGTCGATGTTTTGAGTTGAATGAGGTCGTGTCAAGTTGATCGGTCCTTCCAAAATCGAATTAAGGAATTTTTCGAGATTTTTGAATCGTCCATGATGTAAAATTCATAAATTTAGGTAATGCTTGTGTTGAAATTATGCGTTGATATGAAAAAGGCCGTGAATGGTCATGGAAATTCCTGGGTTCACAGTTTAACCGACGCATTGCGATTTTTTCTGAATAGGTAATCGAGGGTTTTCACTATTCTAGAATGTTCACAAAATAATTTTTGTAAATTAATATGTTTGGTCGAGAAATTCACATAGAATTGCTCTGTGTTTGATCATTAGCCCATGTGAGCTAATTTTGATGCGATGAAATGCTAAATTACATAACATGATTTCGTGATTTTAATTTTATGTGAATATATGCATGTTTATATATTTCACATGTGTTATGTGATCGTAATGGAATTGACATCATAGCATTCCATATGCAATCGGGACAACCCTAGACCTATAGAGGAGTGCATGAGATGATATCTAGAGAAAAATGGTCTGGAGGGCTGTTCAAATGTTAATTATCGAGAGAAGGTCCGTGTTAAAAATATCAATCATTGAGACTGCCCAATTGACATACATCTGAGGTAGTCCAATAAATAATATCAATCGCCTGGAGATCTAATTCACTGATATATACACACTCCGAGGGGGTCATTCAATAAACAACAAATAAATATAATAATTTCATACGAGGCTTAGCTTGAGTGTGAGGAGTTCGTGAGACTCGAGCACGATGATGAAAGCTAGACATTCAAGTAGGGTCATGCATTTGCTTGAATGTGTATTTATTTTGGAACATCGCACCGTACTTGTGCAGAGAAGAGCTTACTGCATAATCACTTCATCGAGCACAGTCACCCCTGGCTGAGGATAATATTTTTTACTGCATGTGGAGAGTACGAGGGACGCTCCGGCCCTAGAGACTGAGGTTGTAAAGAAAGCCTGCTATGGCTTGACATGATTTTATACATGTATTAGAATTCTAATTTTGATATGCGTATAAGAGAGCAAATTATTAACTCTGTAACTATCGACATAGTCAGTATGTTTACGACATTGTTATGAGTACTGAAGCAGGCCTGTCGCCGCTTTTTACTCATGTGTGATGATATATTGACCGTTTGAGACAGTTTATATAATATTGCATTCGGGTAGAGCTCCCGCACAAAGGAGATTCACCGATTTTGGTGAAGGCTTGCAACCCGACATCCATATTCGCGGTTGACGGGTAGTCAGACTCCCGGGTTTAGGGGCGTCATTACAAAGATGGTATCGAGCTTAGGCATACGAATACCTAGGAGCTTCCTGGGTTTGGGTAGCCATCACCACTGGTGGTGGTTTGATGTTCCATGGTATGAGATTATCTAGGAAATCACTGAATGAACACTAATGCATGTTTACGTGTGGACGTTGTATAACATGAGTTGTATGTTACATGTGAATGATGTTTATAACATGGTTTGTGATATGTTATGTTTGGGTGCTTAGGTGATTAGCACTTATTATGTTTAAAACAATCTTAGGAGCTTTACGTGAATTAGAAATGAAATAAATTGTAATCAATTTATTTGGTTCAGAGGGATAATGAGATTTTACTAAAATTTTAAGGTTGAACCCTAGGTTTAGGTTGGATCAAGAGGTTTGGGAAGATTTAGAAAAAATGTCCAAAGTTAAAGGAAAAAAAGAAGATAATATTCTTGGTAGTTTTACACAGAAATCAATTAAATTGATTAAAATAAATTTGTAAAATTATTTGAGTATTCTCTGAAAATGAAAAAAAAAAATATATATATATATATATATATATATATATATATATATATATATATATATATATATATTTATATATATTTTGTGTATCTTCAATATTTGGAAGAAATGAAAAAAAAAGTGAAGAAATGGTTTCAAATATTTTACAAAACTAAGAAAAAGTGAATAAATAAATTTTTATAAGTTTGTTTGCAGGTGTATCGAGAATAAAAAAATCAAATAAATAAAACTTTACTAAGTTTATTTGATGCAATGAGATCAATGGAAAAAACATGGATATGTTGGGTGTTTCCACAGTCGGAAAAACGAAAAAAAAATTAAATATTTAATTAACAAAATCAAATCAAAGGACAAAATTTAAAATAAATTTTCAAAAATGAAATTTTTGTTGAAAAATGTTTAAATGTATAATTAATTGTCTCGCATTACTTGTAAATGCAAGGACAATGTGTATACACCGACGGAGTGTGTATGAATAAGATCTGTAATGTGGTTTGAGCCGTGAGAGATACTTCCAGATTGAGATCGAACTCACTGCTAAACCGTAGATATTGGTCGAGGACCCAGGACGTACATTCCAAGAGGTACCGGTCGCATTAATCAGTCCCGTTGCTCGATCAAGAGCTTTTTACCGGTGGGTATTGCACGCAGCCATAGCAATGTAATCGGTATAGCGTGGAAGTCGTGGAGGTCCTAGTAACCTTGCTGTAGGTTTAGTACGATCATCCTCGCCGTATTATCTCACAAGTGAGAGATCCGGTACTAAGGGCGCACTATCGTTCATACAATGAGAAGCGTGTTGGCGCTAATGGTATTACCTTCCGACACTACCGAGGGATTGGGACTAGTTGTGTTCCAACAGAGAGTAGCCCCAAATACAGGAAGGACCTCTAGAAACACCTTAGGATTTTTGTATGTGAGTTCTCCCGTGACCAGTGGCGACTAGGATGATATGTCGAGGTTTTTCTGTGAGTTAGGAGATCTCTGGGACTCTACCTGCTGTGCTGGACCCGAGATCATGGACACGAGTTCGATCATCTGGGATGGATCGCTAACAGCCTTACAGGTGGTCGCATCGATTGTGAGCGAGAGGCTACTCACACATGACTGCACTCGTGGTGGTATTTCTCAAAGGACAAGCATGACATTTCATCGGACAGGTCCAGTGTCATGACAAGCATGGTTGGCTAGCTAGCCTACCCTGTGAGGACAAGGGAGAGACCGTACTTTAGATCTACCCCAGTAGCCAGAGTACGAGGACGTTTTCCTGGACAGCTACCCGGACTACCTCCATGGGTAGGGTCAGAGACTTCTAAGATTGAAGTTACACCCCAGCTTCACCCATCTCTATGACTCGCATAGGATGGCACCCAGTTGCAGAACTCAAAGTCCAACATGAGCTACCGGTTCATAAGACCGAAAGCACTTTACCATGGACGCTTGGTTTTGTGTTTGCAAAGAAAAAGGACAAAGACCCCTTCGGACAGGTATCGACTAATGCATACTGAACAGTAGGTTGGTGATCAAGAATCTGCACTCCACATCGAGGATCGACGCATTTGTTGATCGCTTGAGGAGCTGAGTCACCCAAGATAGACCTTCTCGTGACCGGTTACCATCAGCCGAAAGGTTGTGATACAGATATACCCAAGACGCTAGACGCCGCTATGGCACTTTCGAAATTTTTACTATGATGCCTCGATCGACTTAAGCACAAAGAAGATCGCTGATCTCATGCATAGGATTCCAACCCTATTGACCGCTTGTCCGAGTCTTCACGGATGGCATCTGACCACCAGTTTTAGCGGGAGCATGAGTATCACTGGCGATCGCTTATTACCGTCAGAGACCATCAGACGCCAAAGCTCCAAAGGGCAAGTTCGCTTACTGAGGTGATTTTTGGACACGTGGTGTCGCATCGGGGGAGTGTCACCACCCAGAAGGTCGGAGAGGCGCGTTGATAGCCGAGAGATCAAGGTTTCGAGACACGTAGTTTCGATCGGGTCAGGTATTACATAGAGATTCATCAGGATTTTCCAGATAAGATTGACTCCGACTAGGTCACTTCGGCGAGGTCAAGTTCGAGCTGGATGACCGATGGTGAGGCATTCCGTGAGTTGAAGAGGAGACTTTACTTCCGCCCCATCTTGATAGTCCCTATTAAGGGACGTGGGCAACACGGTATCAGGATGCCTCGGAAATGGACGGGGATGTGTTTTTGGATGCAAGAAGAATCACGAAAGCACTACCCCACACACGACATGAGTTTGCAGCCGTAGTCTCGCCTCAAGATTCGGGCGCCACTACTTATACTGGCAAGAGTTCGAGATGCACTCGCATCATAAAAGTCTTAAGATTTTCACGTAGCGGACCTCAATATGAGGCAACGTGAAGGATGAGTTCCAGAGGATTAGATTTACTTTGTGGCCATCATCCTAAAATGTGGCCGATGCACTCGTGAGGGAAGTCACTTGGTGTTTTTTGGCTATATTTCTGGGAGTGAAGTGATGCTCGAGACCTGTGGGATCACACAGCACACGAGCGCACCTGTGGTACCTGGGAGCTTAGTACACGATCTCGCGGAGCGCAGTGATTATCCAAGTGGCAGACGCAGAGATAGTGTCCATCGTGACCTAATACAGTACGTGATGAGGGCTGGACCGCCACTGTATGGTGGTCTTGATATAGAGACGCAGTGGTTCCCGCTTGACCGATTTGAGAGAGGAGATCTCGTGAGTTTCAACGCCTCGACTCGTGAATCCGTGGCACAAAGATGTAACAGATTCGCCAAGCACGAGCTGGACGGCAGACATGTAAATTTCGTTCACATGTCTTCACGCAGGTCGCATTAGTGTACCGGCCGCGCCAGGCTACTTCAAATTTATCAGGACAGTGGAAGCGGAGCACGCCACGATGGACTTTCAGGACCCACTTGCCACCTGACGCAGCAGGCATGACGCTGTGACAGGATAGTGGACCTGGCCACTAAGTCTAGCATTACTTCAACCGTATGGACGCCTAATCTTCTCACTCGAGGAGATTCCACTAAGCTATACATTCATGAGATAGTCCCACTGGCTACGGGAGCACCAAGATCCATAGTGCCCGGTTAGAACGTTTACGTGACACTTTGAAGAGTTTCCAAAAGGCTATAGCACACAAATGATCACATGAGTAACAATACTTCCACCCTCGGCAGACATGGTCCCTGACTATATGTATTAGATATACGCACA
Source organism: Tetrastigma voinierianum (assembly GCA_016808115.1). Taxonomy (NCBI): domain Eukaryota; kingdom Viridiplantae; phylum Streptophyta; class Magnoliopsida; order Vitales; family Vitaceae; genus Tetrastigma; species Tetrastigma voinierianum. Next base: position 979,968 of record JAEQBH010000432.1, on the reverse strand, counting down.
GCAGCCCTGATCATAAGGGTACTGGAGGAGCATTTGCTCTATGAATCGCTGCCAAATAATAACACATCAAAAAGAGTATACAAATGGCACCGTATGAGGCAATCAGAAGGGAGGCCGCGCAAAAGTCACTCATTATAAGCCGGACCCAGGTGGGAGAGAGTCTACCACCGTCCCGACCGACAGACACCTCCAGAAGGTGAGCGACATTTACAACGCCTTCTCACTACCAAGCCGGGCAAGAATGACAGCAGAGATAAAAGCGACATCAATCTTTAGAGTTCTAGATCGGGATCATGTCACCTTCAAGGTGATGCCTAAGGAGGGCGTGGTCGTTCTGCTATAAGCGCGGAAGTTATCACCAGATTCAGGCCTTTCGAGATACCAGAGGATAGGCATTGTAAATACATCGGTCGTTTGGTCTCAAAGATGTCGTGTCCACGAGGTTTGATCGCCCATGCTCGAAATATACCCAGATCCAAATTTCTCATGTGGTGGATCAAATGCATCGAGGTCGGCTAATGATGAGACCTTTCTGGTGCAGCGAACTGCGGCATCATGATACCGTGGATCGTTTTACGACGCGAAGACCGCGGTGGCTAGTGAGGGTGCTATGGCGGCACCATGGAGTGGAGGAGTCAACGGGAGCGAGGGACACGATAAGTGCTACCTATCCTCCTTCATTTGTAGATGAAGGCGGTACGTGGTTTAGTCGTTAAGATTTAAATGACTCATACATGCATGGTAAAAATACTGCATATGGCGTGAGTAACAGGATTGTCCGCACTTCTAACGAAATCTTTTAAGAGGGGAGAATGGGAAGACCCGGTGACCTACCTCTCGAAAAGACAAAAATCGTACTGACACATAAAATTGTACTTCGCTAAAACAACCGAATTTATATTCTAGATCTCTGATGACTAAACGGATTTCACCGCTGGAATCGCCTTTGCTAAACGAATAGCACGTAAATTCGTCGACCCGAGACACCTGACTTACTCTTTTCGAGGATCGCTCTGGTGTCAGAAAACGATTGATGCAGATTAAAGTCAAGATATAACACACCATGTGCCATAAGTGGTATGAGTAAGATGAATGATGTAAATGACAATGAGATTAATGAAGAAATCAGAAAAGAAAGAACAAAATGGCTATTTTGGAATTGTTGTTAGAAAGACAAAATAATCATAGGCTTGTCCTCTCCAAAACAAAAAAAAAAAAAAAAAAAAGGAAAAAGAGAAAACGGAATCTAACAGAGGAGATGCAGGCAGAGGAAAAAAATATCTAGAGAGAGAACCTCAAGCTTCTTAAAATATCTGCATCCGACCGTCTGCTGCCTTCTGACAAGAAGGAAAGTTGCTGTTTCACACTGAGAGGGCTTCGCGTGGTACGATTTAGAGTTTCAACTCCGAGAGAGGTAGGGTTTCAAGGCTTTATTCATTCTTAAGTACTTTGTCGGCGTTTGAGCCGAATGAGGCCGTGATGTTTGGACGGCCCCAAAACTTCGGGACCGAATTGTTGGAATTTTTGAGATTTTAACCGGTCCGTGATGCACCTCCGTAAATTTAGTGGGTCGCCAGGTTGAAATTATGCATTAAAATGTATGCTTGATATGAAAGGCCGAAAATGGCCGTGAAATTCTAAGTTCAGTGACGACAGGATTTTTCTGCATGGTAATCAGGTTTCTATCATTCTCGAGAATAGTGTTCACAAAATAATTTTTGTGAATTATGTTTAACAGAAATTCAAGTTAGAATTGCTCGTGGCTTAATCATTAGGCCCATGTGAGCTAATTTTGATGTGATGAAATGCGAATACATAACATGATTGTGTGATTTAATTTCTTATGTGAATATATGCATGTTTAGTGTGTATTTGCATGTGTTATAGACTGTAATGGAATTGACATCATGTATCCTTATACGACCTTAATAACTTTGCAAAGATCTATTGTGAGGAGTACTGATAGTTCAGAGAAAATGGTCTCTGGAGGGCTGTCTGGGAATTGTTAATTATCTGAGGGTAGTCTGAACTAAAAATATCAATCGTCTGAGAAGGCCCAATTGATATACTAGAGGGTAGTCCAATAAATAATATCAATCTGGAGACTCACTCCAATTGATATATACACACTCCAGGCTGTCCGCAAACAAATAAATATAATACCCCGCGCGAGGCTTAGCTGAAAGTAGGGAGCTCAAGTGGGAGGATCTGGCACGATGACAGAGTTAGACATTCGCTAGGGTCATGCATTCGCCAATGTGTGTTTTATTTTGGGAACATCACACCAGACTTATGAGTACCACTTAGGCTGATCTGACTGACTTATAATGAATGCACTCCCACGAGGGATATATTGTGGGCTGCACGTGTGAGCGTGTGAGGGGACGGCTCGCCCAGAGATCGAGGCTGTGAAGAAAGCCACGTGCTTTTGATGATATACATGTATTGAATTTGATATATGTGTTGTATATAAGAGTAAATATTATCTCTAGAACTATTGGACATAGTTGGTATAATACGATATTGTTATGAGTAACGCTTATGGGCCCAAGTACGCTTTACCCATGTGACGACAGTTTCTGACTGTTTGATGTTTACTGGGCATTATTCGGGTAGAGCCCCCGCAGACAAAGGAGATCACCGATTGGCGGCGCCTGGGAATCCGACATCCACTTTGTATTCCATGTCGATAGAGTCAATCTTAATTCCCCAAGCCATGGCGCCACAAACAAAGTGCAAACAGTTAGGGGATGTTTTATGAAGCAAGAGCCAACCAAAATGCAACATGAAATCGAGAAGCCGCCATATCACAAGACGTGGGATCTACAGAAGCCCCTGATCCAACCTTTTCCCTGAGAGGTGAGCTAATGTGGGTATCACAACTGATCCAAGAGGCTGATACAACTTCTCTTGCATTTACGCCTCCTAGTCAGGTCGGGGGCAAATCGACAGGGTTTGAAATAATGGCCGCAGTTCAAGATACAAGTTCAAACATCGGAATTAAAATAATAGTCAAATACTAACAATAGGCCCTTAATGTATCCTCAAGTGTGCCCAATGAGGCCTAATCACTTTTAAAAGGTCAAGTAGCCTGAACTGTGACAGGGAAACACCAATCTCCACCAATCAGAAAGTAAAATATTCAATGGTCACTCACTACATATCCCTTGGTTGAATTGTTTACGAGAAAGAAAATTTTTACCCGCTGAGAGAAATATTGTATCATCCTCCAACTAGAAACATACTATATCCAAAGGTCACTATCCAATCCAGGAAACATACTTCATCCAAGATCATAATCCACTAGAAAAAATTGTCAAGATCATCCATATAAATACTCAGCACCCTATGGGGTTTAAAAGGTACGCTGACTTATGCACAAAACTTAATTTCCTAAGCAGTTGACTTTCTTCCACCTAAAAAAGTCGATTTAGTATCTGAGAGACAATGGCAGCCTTCTATCCTTTTTTTGTTTTTATTTTTGTAGAGAGTCCAACGCTCTAGAGAAGCGGACCGCTTAGTAATCCAGCACGCCAAGCCCAAGCCCAATCGAAAAGCATCATCACTACATCTTTACTCATAATTTTATTGAGCACGTGAATTAGCTTATAGCTCCTAAATCGTGTGTGCTTTGATAGTCACACGTCCCATTTGCCCGTATAACAGAAAAACCTCGAATACAAACGACGAAGAAGCACAAAATCAACCATCTATCGCAAGTTGTAGATTTGTGAATCGATTATAGTCAAGCCCAAATGGGCTGACCTAACCTGAACCGAACCATTATGAGGAAAGATTAAAACAAAGGTAGTTTTTGCACGTTAGAAAAACTGTCGAAGAAACCCATCGAAAGGAGGAATGGTTCTCTAGAATGATAGAAGTGCTTACTCCTTGTTTTGCATTCTTCGTGAAATATGGTTAAGGCATTTGTGCTAGGGAAATAGAATGGTTCCCTAGACCATGGTTCAATTTCGTGACTTTAGGTGAGAAGATGTGTAGTCATGAACAAAAGAAGGATCTTCGGAGTATGACATCGAGATATCATATCCATACATCTATTTCTTCTTCCATCATGTAAATACTGCTTGTGATGGTTCAATAATAGCTGCAGTCAAGACAAGCCCAAACACGGATTAAAATGAGCCAAAGACTTCAGCAATAGCCCTTAATGGTATCCCCAAATGATAACGTCCCTTGCCCAAAGATAAGTGCACAAAGACATGAAATCAGAGGCGCATACCGAATGTCATGCACATCGTGATATTCGGGGGATGAATTGTGAGATGATAAAATTTCTAACCCTGATTTATGTATGAGAATAAGGATAAATTAGTAATTTCCAGCAAAAGGGATAAGGAAAAATCCAAAAGTGTAGAGATGGGCCATGCAGAATTAACAAGAGTTACAATCTGTATTAAAGTGTCGAGACTTAAGCGCACTATGAGAAATATGGGAGTATAAATAGGTGAGACAAACAAAAGTCATTTTTTGTCTCATTTTGTTAGGTTTCAATGATGAGAGGACAGAAGAATAGAGAAAAGAAAAGATAAGAAGAGGAAGAAGGAGGAGAAGGAGAAGAACCAAAAAATCGTGTATGTTCTCGCCTTTGAATCATGGGGTCTGATGTCTAGGGTTTTGCATGGATTCATGGTCAATTGCAAGGAATTGAGTTACAGAGCTAACAAACCCTAACAGTCTTAGCTTAATGTGTATGGCTATAACCCATATTTGAGTTGTTTGGAAATAATTGCAGAAAAGTTTTTGAAGATACACATGTAATGAAAGATGAATTGAGTAAAAATGAGATTTCAAGATGAATTTGAGTGTTTTGATGTATATATGAGTATTGAGTTGATTTGGGTATCAACATAAAAAAATGGAAGAAAAAAACACACATTTGGGCATTTTCGAGGAGCAGTCCCTGGCACCGGTAGTGCTCATTTTCTATTTGACCACTTTTCTTATTTTAAAGGTCATAATCAAGCCATTTCTTATCCGATTTGAGTTTATTCAAGTGGGCTAATTAAACTAGACTTCGATAGAACCAAACATCCAGAAATAGAATTGTCAAACTGGATTCTAGGTGGCTCAAAAATTTATCAAAGTGGGGCCATGTACGCAAGCCAAATTGTTTCAAGGAACATAGATTAGCCCGGTTGTTTGGAGAAGTGAGTTTCGATGTCTGGATTTGGGTGATTCCAATTGAGAAGAACCCAATCTTTAGTTTTCAAAATGGTATAAAGAACCAGTGTCAAATATGGAGCAGACATTGGAAAAATGGGTATTTCAACAGTCCTGAAAAGTGTAAACAGAGAGGACATTATAGTCATTTTGTAAAGAAAATGGGTAATTTTATTACCTTTGGTTACGTATTTTGCGTGGTTAAATGAGATTTAAGTGAATGTGATGTGGTCATGAAAATGAATGTGTATATGGATTGGAATGAAAGTTACGGTTAATGGTTAGTCAGGTTTTCTTAAAAAGGTGAAAAGGACCATCTGACTTTGTGGGAATTCGAATGAAGCAAGGGATTGAGCGGTGAACTGCATGTGTTAATATTTGAAAATGAGTTTTGAAGTTGTAAATGATTTTAATGTGAAAAGGAAAAGATTAATATAAATGTTTTATATATGATATCCATAAGAATGAAAATGCTATATGTTTACTTTGCTCAACATATATGTATTTATATTAAATGTTTATATATGTATGCATATGTTAAGGCATTATGGGTTTAAAATGTGTAAGAATGCATATGTATATTTGCATATATATGTGTTAATGATAAAGTAGCGATTTAAATGGATTTATAAATGTATTTTTGAAGAAAAAGTGAATGATTTTAATGCTAAATGAAAAGTTTAATGTAAATGTTTATATGTATGCATATGTTAAGGCATTATGAAGTTTAAAAATGTGTAAAGAAAATGCATAAATGTATATAAATGATAAAGTAAAGGTTTTAAATGGATTTATAAATGTATTTGGAAGAAATGTTTCATCGATGGTTACCCTAACCCTCTATGATCAGTATGCGACTGATATCGCCGAGGTACCTTAAGTCGGGGTGATTTAGAGGTAAAGTTATATGTTACGAATCGAGGGAAGGAAATAGGTGTTTAGAAAGTAATATCCTTACACGTGATAAGGTGCTAAGACTGAACTCCTATGCAAAGCGGAGTTTCTCCCACAGAATTACATGATCGACTAGATCTGCCTCGCCCGCCGCATCCTGAACTGGCAGGGGTTTATCCCCGGGGTTCCACGAAAGAAAAAGAAAGAAAGAAAGAAGAAAGAAAGAAAGAAAGTTAATGCATAAAGTGATTTTGAATTATATAAGTATTTATTACTTTGATATATACTGAAAATGTTATAAAGATATCAGAAAGAAAGAAAGAAAGAAAGAAAGAAAGAAAGAAAGAAAGAAAGAAAGTTAATGCATAAAGTGATTTTGAATTATATAAGTATTTATTACTTTGATATATATCAAATGTTATCTTAAATGAATGTACACTAATCGAGCTCCTTTAGCTCACTCTTTCCATATGTTTTAAGAACCTTCAGAACCGAGACAGTGCTTGAGAGTATCCTCAAGGTGAAGAGTCGAGCGCCATCGAGGAGACGATCATGGAATCGGTATCAGAGGAAATATTTTGCATATTTTATATGTTGAATATTTTGTCATGTATATATGCATGTATATATTTTGAAAAGGAATTAATGAGGTGGTCTGGCCAGGCCAAGCCCACCTTTTTGATACAAAAAATGTGCATGGAATTGAAGAAGGTTTGAATGTTGATGATTTGAAGGAATAAAGTATGCAAGGTACAGGTTTGGTCGACTCCAGGAGTCCTAAAACCGGGTTGAGAAACTGAGAATTGAAAGATTAGTAGTGTTTTTAAATGTTTTCACGTGTTTGTAAATTGGAAAGTCCAAAACGGGAGAAACTCGCCACCTACGAAAAAAAAATCCAAGTGTTTGAAAAGAAAAGAAAAAAAAATTTAACACTTCGCTCCGCATTATTTCAAACATGTTACGATTGTAAAAGGGTTTGGGTTCCATGGATTCAATCGCTTTAAGGAAAAGTTTATATATCCACTGAGTGCTCGAGGATGTTCAAGGAGGTTAACTCGGTTGGGATAACGTAATTGTTTATTTTGGAAAATGTTATAAAGATTTGAAAATTTTATTTCATATGATTGTTTTAATGTTTATTTTAAAATCATAATTATTTATGTGATTAAACATATATATTACATGACATATTAAATTTTTAAATTCACGTACACAAGGCCGTTGAGATCGACCACTGTGAGCTCCCGGGCATTAGTACCACACCGAGGAATATGATGAGTCCGCTTATGTTCTCCAACCACGCATATAACTTATGCCAATTACGTATTAGCACTTTCACCGCCCCGAGGTCGGGAGTGAGCAGAGGAATTTTAGGAGCAGATGACGCAGCCTTTTGTACCTACCGTATGACAACTCGAGAGCCTACAGAATCCTATGAGAGGAGCCAAAGCACAAAAATTAATATGATGATCGGGAGAGACCCTGAAAAGGGGCTTACTATGGTTGAGGGAAATGAGTGGTCTAATGATGACGGTACAGAGGAGCAGATCAGCCTTTTCACCTTCTCCCGATGAAAGAGACAAGTGGTGGAGGGCGCCAGAGGAGATGCCCGTAGGGAGTGTCCGGCACAATCCAAGGAAGAGTTTTCATGCAAGTCTGTTCTGGGGCCACGTAGATGCGAAGGCCGAGGAGTTCTTGTCAGTGATTGACCTCCATGACAGATTATAGAGCGAGTTTTCTGAGTCATTAAACATGTTCCATTTGGTTAGGATGACGAAGTTTCAAGACCAAGAGGTTTGTCAGAGGTCTAGTCCGTGAGATTGACCACAAGAGAAGGCCGATAAAGACACACAAGACGGTATCAGTAGTAGAGGTCAATAGGATGAGAGAGCGGTGGTTTAATCCTGTGTTACACACGTTGGTCGTAAAAACGGCGGGTCAATTCAAGGAGATTCCAAAAGAAGTAAATTAGGGTTTTATGGATTATTTATCTAAACTTTCACTGAGTTACATTGCCAGAAGCATAAATTGACATGATTCTAGGCTGATTTCTACAAGAAATTGAAAAGAAAGAATGAGATTATAAGTGATTTGTCAAACTAGGGTCAACCTTGAATGTTACATGGAAGTGATGTTGCTTGATTGGTTTAATGACTAGTTTATTACTGAATGCTTGAAGGAATTAATAAATTAAAAGTTAAATAGAAAATGAGATGAGAGGTTAGGCCAAGAAAGGGTTTAATTGGAAATGCATTGTTTGATTTAGTTATGAATCAATGACATTGAAGAATTATCAAATGTAAATTTGCTGAAAGAAAAATGGAAGAAATTGAAGAAATAATAAGAATGTGTGACATGTAGGATTTGACCACCTTAGAGAAGTATGGAAAGTTGAGTTTCCATTGATTTTACTCAATCGAAGGGATTTCCAAATGGAATGAATGTAATAGAATGAATGTTTACCAGAACTGATTGCTGTACAAATACTTTTGCTAAGGTGAAAATATGGTTTTTCACTTAAGATGCTGTATTTCATTTAAGGCTTCTGCAATGATTGTCATGAGCCTTGATTTAATTGGAAGTGAATTGACAAGTTGAGAATTCATGATGAGGATAACCCTCAAGACAACATTCGTAATTACTATGACGTGGTATTTTGAGCTTACTCACATTGGACTTACTTAATGCCTCAAACTTTGCCATGATCCTATGAACAAGATTTTCAAAGGCCTTACTTAGATCAGCTTTACATCGTGTTTATTGACAACACTTATCTATTCTGCAAGGAGAAGAAACATGAGCACTTGAGGATACCCAGAACATTCATGGTGAACATCGCTATATGCCAAACTTAGTGGCGTCGGCTGTTCGATGTCGCTCAGACACATAGTTTCGCAGGGGTCCCGGATCCGTTGTAAGGTCGGTTATATCGTAATTGGAACCCCTAATGAAGTTACGTAGATAAGGAGTTTTCTGGCTCGGTATTACCAAGTTCTGAGGGATTCTCAAGATACCGCACCTTTGACTATTAGACTGACGAGGAAAGAGGAACCGTTTATATCGAGGCTTGTCGCCAGAGTTTCGAAGGAATCAAAAGGAGATCGACTCGCCTCCAAAGACTCATATTTCCATCGTAAGGTGATGGCTTTGTAAGAATAGATGCCTAGACAAGGCCTAGGTCATGGCATAATGCAGAATGACAAGGTGATTTCATATGCTTCAGCAATTAGTTAGAAGTATGATGAACGTAATTATCCTACACACCACCTGGAAGCAAAGAAATTAGTATTTGCTCATGATATGGAGGCATTACTTATATGGAGGCCCCGCTGTGAGATTTATTGCATCATAAGAGCTTGCAGATCTGCTACGTTGCATGAACCTAATAGACAGAGGAGAAGGATCTGAATCGATCAAGGATTATGAATAAACAACAAGACGTTATCCAGCAACGTAGAGTGTGATGCTCTGCAGTAGAGAGAATCCACCAGCCCGCATCTACTTGGTGGTCATGCATCTTCCTAGACTCATAGAATCAGGTCTCGGTGTGAAACTGAAACTGACAGACTTGGAGCACCAAGCACACATTTACAGGCCCAGATGATGGGAGTGTGGATTAGAGAGTCGATTCAAGATCCACAAGAGATAGTGAAGTTGAGAGGTGAAGGTAGTCTCACACGAGATTTGGTCATTGAGAGAGGATGGCACCGTACAGTCATAGGATTGTGAGAGGTTGTAAAAATTCTGATGTCAGATGGAGGAGAGATTTGGAGTAGTTCATTCCTACTACAGATCCAGAACATGGGAAGATGTATCATACCCTAAAGGAACACCATCGTGGAAGGGAAGAAGAGAGACAGAGTTCGCTCAGATGTCTCTGCCATACAGTCAAAGAGTGAAAGTTTAACATTAGAAGCTCAGAAATTTTTACAAATACCCATCCTCAATGGAATGGAGAATCATCAGGATTTTGTGGTAGGACTTCCACGCGTTCGAGTGGCCACGACAGATATGGGTGATTGTGTGACTTATTTAATCACCTTCATTTCCTCCCCTAATTAGTCAGTGATTCATTGACAAGCCAGTCCACCATATCGTTGAGAGAGATTATCAGACCGCATGGCACTAGCTCATTGTTTCCTACGAGATCTCGTGTTTACTCACTGCTTTGGCCTAGTTTAGCTTAATGTCATCGACACCAAATCGCAGATTTCAAGACGAATTTTCATCCATTTACTGATGGCCAATCTGAGACTATACGTGACTTTAGAGGATATGCTAGTGGCATGTAAGTTGAGCTTGGGAGGAGCCAGACACCCATCTACCGGGATGGAGTTCGCACAATAGTCAGCTTATCGTGCTGCAAGATTGCATGGCCATTCTTATGAGGCTTTATGACGTAAAATGCCTAACCCGCCTCCGCTGACGAGGTAGGTGAAAGGAAATTAGTAGGTCCGGGAATTGTCCAAGTGACGGTGATAAGATCAAAGTTATAAGGGATAGACTTAAAATCGCAAGATCGCATTAAAAGCTAAGGCGAACAATCGCCTTCGGACTGAGTCTTAGTGGTATGGTGGCGCTTGAGGATTCATGGAAGGGCGTACTAAGATTTGGGAAACGTGAAAGCCGAGTCCACGATATTAAATACATGTGATTGCTGATAGGATCGGGAGTGGCAGATCACTGAGTTGCCATCCGACCTCGACATCGCATTCACGATGTATTTTCCATGTTTCTATGCCCAGAAGTATTACCTGCACTTCACATGTATTGACAAGAGCAACCGGGAAACACAGGAGAACTTTGATATACGAAGAGAACTAAAGGCGCATCCTCGACTCGTCGAGAGCAAGTCTCGCGTTAACAAGACTGGTCTGGCCAGGAAGCATTATGGAGGAGTCATGAAGCACCAGAGGAAGCATGGGAGACTGAGGAGCAGTATGAAGAGGCATTATCCCCATCTCTGGGCACGACGTTTTAATTTCGAGGACGAAATTTTTATAAGGGAGAGAGATTTGTGAACGTCCTTCCAAAGATAAGTACAAGACATGAAACTATAGGGGCGCACACGAACTGGCGTCACATCGTGATATTCGCATGAAATTAGAGATGATAAATTTCTAACCCAAGATTTATGTATGAGAACAAGGATAAATTAGTAATTGAGCAAAGGGATACGGGGAAAATCAAAAGGTAGACGCCATGTTAGAATTAATAAGAGTACAATTGTAATATTAAAGTTGAGGACTTAAGTGCAATTATGAAATAAGGGAGAGAATAGAGGGCGTAGACAAACAAAAGCCATTTTTTGCCTCATCATATTAGGCTTCACATATGAGAGAGAAGAATAGAGAAAAGAAGAGTAGTTAAGAGGAAGAAGAGGGAAGAGTATGCTCAAAAAATAAGGTATGTTCTTGCCTCGGAACTGGGCGTGGGTTCGATGTTCAGTATATTTGGTATGGATTCATGGTTTAAATTGCAGTGAATTGAGTTAGGTTTAGAACAAACCCTAACAAATCTTGTGTTTGCTGTGTATGGGTTATTATAACCTATATTTGAGTTGTTTCGAAATAATCTTAAAGTTTTTTGAAGATACACATGTAATGAAAGATGAATTGAGTAAAATCTGAGATTTCAAGATGAATTTGAGGTTTTGATGTATATATGGAGTATTGAGTTGATTTGGGTATCAACATATGGAAAAATGGAAGAAAAACACACATTTTGGCATTTTCAAGGAGCAATCCTGCAATCGGTAGTGCTCGTTTACTGACCGCTGTATTTAACATAATTGCTTCATTTATTATTCGATTTGAGTGATTCAAGGCGGCTAATTAAACTAGACTTCAAGGAGAACCTCAAACATCTGTAGAAATAGAATTGTCAAATTCTGATTCTAGGTGTGGCCTAAAAAATTTATCAAAGTTGGGCCATACAAGCCAAATTCGGTTTCGTTTTGAACATAGATTGGGTCCACTGTTTTGACGTAGAGTTTCGGTGTTCGATTTGGGTGATCTAATTGAGAAGAACCCTTAGCACCTTAGTTTCAAAAGAGTATAAAGAATCAGTGTGTCAAATATTGATAAGACATTGAAAATAAGACAAACAGTCCTATGTAAAATTCAGAGGCATTAAGGTCATTTTGTAAAGAAATGTAATTTGGTCACTGGTTGTTTATTTTTAAGTGTGGTTAAATGAGATTTAAGTGAATGATGTGGTTATGAAAATGAATGTGTATGGTGGATTAAATGAAGTTATGGTTAATGGTTAGTCGGGTTTTCTTGGAAAAGGTGAAAATGATTCATCTGACGGAAACTGAATCGACGAGAAGTGTTTGATCGAAGCGGTGAATCTGGTGAGGTAAAACTAAATATTTGAAAATGAGTTTTTAAAGGTAAATGATTTTAATGTGAAAAAGGAAAGATTAATATAATATATTTATATATGGATATCCAAGAATGTGTAGTGTAAATGAGCAACGTTTACTTCATTTTTAAATATACGTATTTATATTAACGTTTATATATGTATGCATGTTAAGGCATTATGGAAGTTTAAAATGTGTAAAGAATGTATATGTATATTTGCATATATATATGTGTTTTAATGATAGCAAAGGGATTTAAATGGATTTATAAATGTATTTTGAGGAAAGGAGTGAACGATTTTAATGTTAAAATGAAAAGTTTAATAAATGTTATATATGTATGCATATGTTAAGGCATTATGGAAGCTTAAAAATATGTAAAGAAAATGCATAAATGTATAAATGATAAAGTAAAGGTTTAAATGGATTTATAAATGTATTTGAAATGTTTTATCGATGGTTACCCCTAACCCTGCGATTGCAGGACGTATATCACGAGGTACTCTTAAGCGCAAGGATTTAGAGGCAAAATTATAGGTTAATCGAGGAGGAAATAGGTGTTTAGAGTAATATCCTTACACGTGATAAGGTGCTATGATCGAACCCGCGGTAAGCTGAGCTTTCGTCGCTAAGAGTGGTTGCTATGACCGAATGGACTGTCTTCACCGGGCTGCACTTTAAATCGCTCATGTTTATCCTCGGGTTCCATTAGAAAGAAAGAAAGAAAGAAAGAAAGAAAGAAAGTTAATGCATAAAGTGATTTTGAATTATATAATTATTTATTACTTTGATATATACTGGAAATGTTATAAAGATATTTCTGCAGTTAAGAGCAGTTAGCAAAGAAAGAAAGAAAGAAAGAAAGTTAATGCATAAAGTGATTTTGAATTATATATTTATTACTTTGGACATACCTAAAAATGTTATCTTAAATGAAATACACTCACTCGAGCTCATTTAGCTCACTTTACATATGTTTTAAGAACCTTCAGGGACTCAGATGTGTGCGCCTATAGGTAGGCATCCCCTCGCGCATGAGTCGCCATCGAGAGAGACAACGCCTGGTGAACTCGTAGATTGTAGAAACATTTTGCATATTTTATATAAGCTGAATATTTTGTCATGTATATAGGCGCATATATGTATATATTTTTGAAAATGAATTACGCAGGCTGTCATGAAACCGCCGTTCACCTTTGATACAAAAAATGTGCATGGAATTGAAGAAGGTTTGAATGTTTTGATGATTTGAAGTGACAAAGTATATGTAAGAAAGTTTGGTTGCTAGACGAGGAGTCCTAAAACTAGTCGAGAAATTGAGAATCGAAGATTAAGAAGAGTTTTTAAACAAGCCACAAAGTTTTTGTAAATTGGGAAAGTCCAAAATGTGAGGAAACTCACAATTTGCCGAAAATCCAAGTGTTTGAAAAAGAAAGAAAAAAAAAAATTTATCACTTCGCTTTCACATTATTTTCTAAAGATATGTTAAGGATTGTAAAATGGTTCGCTCCATGGATTTTATTTGACGTTTTAAGGAAAAGTCGGCTATCCACTGAGTGCCTGATCCCCTGCTCATGAGGTTAATCCGGCTGGGGATCCTTCAGCTCGAACCTATGGGCCCAACTCGCTCTTTTAAAAAGACCGGTAGCCCATGCTGAATCGTGATAGAGGAAATCGCCCAATCTCCACTAATCAAGAAAGTAGACACTTAATTATCATTTCATCATTTATCCCTCCTTTATTAATCTAAGCCATGATAAGGAAAGAAAATTTACTAATGGGAGGAATATCACATCATCCTCCAAATAAGAAAAGAAGATACTATTATGTGTGTCATCCAACTGGGTTATCATGATCATCCATTATAAATATCTTTCAGTCACCCCATCTAAGTGAAAGGCACGCAGATCATGCTTTTAAACTCATTCCCGCTTGATCTTCTTCCACCAAAAAGAACTAACTTTCAGTAGAATCGAGAGGCAACGAAAGTGCCCCACCGATCCTTTTTTTGCTTGCTTGCAGAGGAGCCCAACGCCCAGAGATTAATGGATCGTCTACACTTCAAAGACGTCCAAACACTCCAATAAGCGGATCATTAAGGGCCAGGAATATTTTACTAAATGGACGAAGTCGAACCCCTATCAATCACAAAATAGAAGGTACGCAACTGCCTCCAATATAATATGCAACGGATCTCGAGGTCCCTCGTGTTTGATAATGGAAACACCGGCCAACCCTAAGTCTGTGGATTTTTACAATGAGCTCTAATCAAGAACTACACTCATCCTGTACCTCATCCGCAAGAATCCAATGGGCAAGCAGAGGTCACTATAAGGACTCTAAAGGCAGCACTGAAAACAAAACTAGAAGATCTAAAAGGAAAATAGGCATACAGAACTACGCGCAAGTCAGCGACTCAGGAAACCTCGTTCGCTCTGGCCTTTGGCACTGAAGCAATAGATCCAGTCGAGGTCGAACTAAAATCTCCAAGGATTGAACTAGCAAAAATCAAACACAACAAGGAGGGTCTTAGTGCCCAGATTCAATAGTCGCCTGCGTAGCTATCAGCTTATGAGAGGCCTTTAAATACTCGTGAGCCTAGTAGCCTGGTCGCGGAGGAGGGTCTTAGCGCCTCAGAGCCCGTGAGGTCAACTTGCGATAGGTGTTAGCGCCTAAAATTAGCAGCCTCGTCATGAGGAGGGTCTGGCCGCCTAGGAGCCTAGCAGCTCACCCGCTGAGGGTCTGGGCGCCCAGAGCCCAGAGCTCAGCCGCACAGTGGTCTTAGTGCCCAGACACAGCTCAAGCTCTCACAGAGGGTCTTACCAACAGAGCCTGGGCAGAGAGAGCGTCAAATTTCCTCGCAGCTGCTAATGCGCCTTGAGGGTCTTAGCGCCCAGAGCCCAAGAGAGCTCGGGCCATGGCTGAGGGTCTAGCGCCTAGGAGCTTCAGAGAGCTCGTCAAGAGGGTCTTGCAATGCTAGTAGCTCGGGCCATAAGAAGAAGGTCTTAGCCCAGGAGCCCAATAGCTAAGTCTCCAGTTTAACAATTGGGGAGGGTCTTACCCAGGGAGCCCAGAGACCCGGGCCGCTAAGGAGGGTCTTTAGCCTGGGTCTCCCGCAGCCCGCCCACGCAGGTCTCAGTGCCTGGGGAGCCCAAGAGACAGCCCCGCAGAGCTTAACACCCGTGGAGGCCCAGCCCCAGAGCCCGCAGAGCCCGGGCCCCGGCAGGAGGAACTTAGCGCCCAAGAGCCCAAGAGCTTAGTTCCGCGGAGGTCTGAAGTGCCTGTGAGCCTAGTACTGGCCACAAGAGGGTCTAGTACCCAAGAGCCCAAGAGTTCGACCACAAAGACTGCCTGCAATTAGCCCAATAGCTGCCCTCTGCAGCTTAACACCTCGTAGAGGTCTAGCGCCAGAGCCTAGGAGCCCAATATCTTAGTTCGCAAAGGAGGGTCTTTGTGAGTCCCAGCCCAAAGAGTTTAGTTCGCAAAGGAGGTCTTAGTGCCCGTATTCAAGAGTTTCACTTTAGGAGCTTAACACTCAGAGGTGGCCTGGAGCTCTGCAGACCCACACAGCCTGGGCCGTGGAGAGGCCCAGCTCAGGAGCCCAACAGCCCACCCGCGCAAAGAGGGCCTGCAGACGCGCCTCAAGACTTAGTACACCGCAGAGGTCTGTGAGCCCAGGAGCCTAGTAACTCAGCCTGTAGAGCTTAACACCTCAGGAGGGTCTTAAAGTGCTCAGGAGCTGTGGGAGCCCACAAATTTAGTTTCAGCGATGGTCTTAATGGGCCCAGGAGCCCAAAGACAAGTTCAAGACAGAGGGCCTTAGCGCCCAGAGCCCCAAGAGAGCTCGCTGGCGCAGGTCTTAACACCAAGAGCCCAGCCTAGCTCTCTCCGCAGAGCTTAACTGTCAGAGGGTCTTAACATTCAAGAGCCCAAAAGAGCTCAACACGGGAGGAGTTTCTTAAAGACCTGTGAGCTGGTAGCTCTGGCCGTGAGAGAAGAGTCTTAACCCAGGAGCCCAAGAGCTCGGGCTCTGTCGAGGAGGCCCAGCCAGGAGCCTGCAGCCTGGCCGCGGAGGAGGTGGCCTTGGCAAGCCAAAGCCTGCAGAGCGGTCATGAGGAGGTCTTAAGGCCAGAGCCTGGGGAAAGAGTTTCGGCCTCAGCCATGTGAGGGTCTTAACGCCTAATAGCTGGCCATGAGCTTAATGTACCAAGAGGGTCTTAGCGCCCAAGAGCCCGCAAGAGTTCGACAGGTATCATAACTACTGAGTCCTCGTGGCCGGAACCATGTGCCAATCACGAAACAGAAAAGGAAGCGAAGAAATTTAATCGGCACCTCGTATATAAAAAGTCAAGATCGGCAATACAAAAACCCAGTTCAACCAGATACAAAAAAAAAAGCTTAATGCTCGGTGTCAGTCTCCGACTACGGGCAGAGAGGAGTCAAAGACAGCCGCGCGGCAAAGGGCAGCCTCAGGCACCCGAGATCGCTTACAAGGGAGCACCCATCAGGCTCCCTGCAAAACACTCGCGCCATATCAATCTCATACCAGAAGCAAATCTCAACCTCCTCATCGAAGTTGGATGTCGAACCCGTGCTCCAGAGCTCGGAAAGCCCGACGCGAGCGCAAGCCATCCGAAAGCCCATCATCGTGCCTGGCCTTAAGCCCGCTATCACTGGCCTTTACAGCTGCAGCCTTTCCGCCGCGAAGGTCCATCTTTACCTGCCAGCCCTCGCCGTGAATTCCACAGAAAGCTACGCCAAATTTCCATAAACATGGCAGCAGCCCCACCGCACGCCATCTTATCCCGCCAAGTCACCTCGACAACCTATAACTCTTCTTCGCCAACGCAGCCGCCTTCTGTCTTCGCGCCTCTTCCCAGCCCCATTTTTATCCTCTGCCACGCCACTGGAGCATAAGCCAAATGACCCCAGGCTTCAGCGTCCGACCCGTGGGCTTCACCGCCCGACCAGGCTTCACGAAGTTCCCCGGCGAAGTTCTCATTCGGTCAAGACCAGCCTCACGCGAGGTCGTGAAGCAACCTAGCTCAGAAGACTTCGCCTCTACGGAAGCCCTCATTGCTACTACAGCCCTCCTGCCAAGCCTTTCGCATAAGTGCGCAGCCACCGCCAAAAAAAACAACAACAACAAAACAAAAAGTCACTAACAAAACCTAAATAATAAAGAAAGATCGACGAAGCATTTGGACGCAGAGCGCTCTCAAGCAAAAAGAGCCGAGCCTCCTCGACGCAAATTCACTTCTCCCGGTGGTCTGAGCGCAGCGCGGTGGAGGGAATCTCAGCCGGGAAGCCCGCATGAGAAAGTAGAGAGTCCCGATCCCCATGCTAAATTTTCAAAGCAATCACGATTCCCTGCTATCCCAAGATTGCGAGGGGCGTGCACGCCTCTGCGACGTGGGACTCGTAACACCAAATGAGAACTCTCCAAGGGGCTCATCCGCCTCCCTAAGAGTTCTAACCCCACCGCCGGATTTAAGGCGTAGTTCCTCACTTTATCTTACCCCGAGCAGGGCAACTCACAGCTCAGGTTTCATTTTTACGCTCCTTCTTCTTCACAAGACTTCCAGAGGGACCGGCTTCCCCGGTAGGCTTAATAAGGGTCTTCCAAATGGCAGAAGATTTTATTTGAGGTTTCTGTGATTCGAGAGGGGAGAAGATCTCTTGCAAAGTCAGCAGTTTCTGCACTATTATCCAGTAGAATATCCGGCTAATGAGCTTCAATAAACGCACGATTTCATCAGCTGCCACCTCCGTCTCAGATCGAGATCGGGTCGAGCACTTGGCGCCACACAGCAATGTCGAACATCCTAAGGACCCTCTAAACCACAAACAAAACTGTTAGAGCAATAGTTCGGGGCAGTCCGCATCAGAATGCCAAGTGTGTCCCTTCCACTGTGCTGGATCAGGCTCCCAATGACGGCCACAATTAACAAAAATAATATTCTTCCAAAACTTGTGCGAAGATGGGAGGTCCAAAATATAAATCCTGGCGCTGAGCTGAGATAGCAAAGAAAAGCCTTCTACGCCTCCTTTACACCAAGAAGTCTACAGGCAATACTAGGAACACCGTGTCATTCCGTGACAATGCCCCACACCTTTAAGTCATGGGGAAATGAGAGCTACAGACATTGAAATGCCGCATAACCCTTTTTATAAAGGATGCAGAATGAGGTCGCTCGAACGCCACCCAAAAAAGCACACCATCTGTGGCACTTGACAGGTGGTCATCACGCTGTGGCACCAACCCTGATCTAAACTGGCCCAGACTGGCCGCAAAAGACCATCGCGATGTAAAGGTTCGACCTGGATCAGCCCACGACCATGATTTCATAAGGCACCAGCATTTAGAGAATGCCACACCGACTCGTTAATTTTGTCTTGTCCAGAGGGGAGGAGGTTCCCTGGGTGGTGCCCTCGCCAAGTGAACCACCACGCCTAAACCATGTTTCCCCCCCAGCTGCCCACTCTACTCATACTCTGGGCAGATTACTCCCAAAACAAAGAGCGACTGTGACCCATGGAGGCATTCCAGGTTACAAGGAAAAGGGGAAATGCTAACCCAACTAAGCACGCCTAACCTCGCAGAAGACTCAAAACTCAAAGACAGAGGAGAAGAAAAGACGACAAGTGCTAAACAAGACGAGGGATCAACCTAGCGACATCAGGACCACCAAAGCACCTCAACAACAGCTGGACAAGGACTGGGCAAGAAGCACAAACCCAGAGGCAAAAAAAGCTTTAAGAACGTGGGAAACAAGTGTAAACTAGAAGGGACTTTAAGGGCTTTCACATACCACCAATAAACGCGAAAATCGAGAAGCCATCATTATCACAAGATGTGGGACAGCAACAAAGCCTTAATCAAACCCTTCCGGCAGCCACGGTATCATCACGCCCCATCCGAGCGATACGTACTCGCCTATACGCTTAGTCGCTACCGGAGGGCAACCGACATGAAACAATACAGCCCAAGACGCTGAAGCCCAAACACGATTGCAAACGGCCTAATACTAGCAATACGAAGCCCTTACGATTCCCAACGCAAATCAAACGAGGGGCCCTCCGCGCCCTTTAAAAGATCGTGAATCAAGCGAATCGCAGATACAGAAAACACTCAATCCCACCAATCGTGAAAGTAGATATTTCACCACGCTCAGCATCAATTATCCTTATTAATCGCTTTATGAAGGCTGAGTTAAAATCTCACCCAACGGCGAATATCGTATCATCCTCCAACAAAGCGAAAGAGTATTATTTTGTGTCATCCACCATGAAAGTTATCATAATCATCCATTATAAATGCGACAATCCCATCTAGTGCACGCAGATCTTACGCAGCAGAACTTTCATTCCTCGTTAATGACATCTTTTTCTTCCACCGTAAAGAACTGACGCAGATCTGGTATAAATGCATGAGCCCCGCTAATTTTTGTTTCTGTTTTGTATTTGTTCTCAACGCCCGTAGATGGATCGGCTCTACACTCCAAAGAGACGCTCTGTACTCCAACTCCTAGCTGAAAAAGCATCACGCTTGAAAATCATTTTCTCAAGCTTGAATGACATGGAAAGCATAAGGGGAAAAAATATAAAGGAAAATATTGTAATATTTTTTGTCTAGTAAGAAAAATAAAAAAAGAAAAAAAGTAGAGGGAGAAAAAAATCACTGCCTATCTTTTACTATTGATTCCCAAATCATATATATATATATATATATATATATATATATATATATATATATATATATATTGTTCCAACTTCTAGATAATTGGTTTTGAATTACAGATAATTAATAGATTTTACCAAAATAGATTTATATTTTTTTCCTTTTAAATTTCCATGCAAACAAAGGAAAATTTTTAAATAAATTTTCTTATTACAGTAAATTGTTCCAACTTCTAGATAATTTATTTTGAATGACAGATAATTAAATTTACCAAAAAATAGATTTCATATTTTTTTTTTTTAAATTTCCATGCAAACAAAGGAAAAAATTTAAAGAATTTTGATACGTAAATTGTTCCAACTTCTAGATAATTTATTTTGAATGACAGATAATTAAATTTACCAAAAAATAGATTTCATATTTTTTACTTTGAAATTTCCATGCAAACAAAGGAAAAATTTTAAATAAATTTTCTTATATTTTTCATACGTTTCATTATTCATCCGATTTACTGACATTTTCCTCAACCAAACATGTACCCATAAGGTTAATGTTTTTAAATTTTTTTATTATAAAAAAACAATTGTTTTATTCAACGGAGGTATCACACAAAGCGCAAAGAATTTATTAATTTAAAGAAGAATATATCTGATGTAAAATATGTAATCGAATTACAAAAGATGATGTAACATCTACACCTTATAATACATATGATTCAAATTCATTAAATCTACTTTTTCGTTTCAATCACCTATATATAAAAAAATATCATAACATATATAAAAATATATCATAACTAGACAGTGAAAATCAAACTATATATAAAAGCCGATGATAAAAATAAATTTAAATTTAAATTTTTGTAAAAGAATTATTTTATTGAAAATAAAATTTACAGGTGTTTATAGAGTTAGGATTTTTTACATTTATTATTTTGACATTTGGAAGATTTTGGTACTGATTGATGAAACGAAGGCTAGCTTTTGGCAAGTCCGTTGTTCACATGACACCATGACAGAAAATTATAAAATTCAAACGATTTTCATCATTACTGCGTGGTTTAAGTCAATTTCAAGGAAGATTTCCATCATCTTCGTTCATTTTCATATTTAAATATTATTGGCAATCAAGCAGAAAATTGAAATTTTTGGATATCTCTTTCCATATTAACGTCAGTGTGTGTACATAAATGTGTGTCAGGATTGTAGATTGGCATGCATTCGTTGAAATTCAGCACCTGGGTTTCTCTTCTTCTGGTTTTTCCGTTTTCTTGTTCCACAGATACCTTTTCATTATTCGTGAAGATAGTACTGAATAGCTCCCAAATCCATTTATGATTTCACTGTCACAGGTATTGGGTTTTGAGCTTTTTCTATTTTGTTTTTTTGTCTGATTTTTTTTCTTACCCAGTGTTTGGTTGCTGAGAAAAAACTGGGTAAGGGAAATGGCAAGGTTCTGAATTTAGGCGTGTCAAAACGGCTGTATCATGCCCCAAAAAATGGGGTTTTGTGGGTTTCGATTCTGTGTTCGTTTTCTATTTAACACTGCCTGTTCAGTGATGGAGAAATCATGGATATGTTACTTGAAAATCTGGTCTTTCTGTTGACCAAAATGTTATTTTGTTATATTTTATTCGTTTTTTTTTTGTTGGGTCTTAGCTACTGTATGATTGTGAGTTTTTTTTTTGGTGAAGGAAGCTGTAGAAAATAGCTGTAGTGATTTGCCCTTTTGATTTTCCGGGTTTAGTTGGTATATTCGGTATGTTTGGGTTCTGAGAAAAGCTGAGGGAAAGAAGAGAAAATTCTATATTCCCATTATAATAACTTTCTATAATCTCTTCCTCCGTGTTCTAGCATCACTTTCCCTCCTGTCAGAACTTTATAATCTTTGATTCCGTAGGTCTGTTTGGCCTCCACGAATTTTTCATCTTTTTGTTGATCAATTTCTGTGACTATTCTTTGATTTATTGACTTGTTATCATCAATTTCAACACATAATTTTGATTATTTTGTTGCTTATAACTAACTGCTAATTGAATTGAATGTGCAGGATATTCGCGGGAACGATGTAAAGTTTGAGCGATCAATGGAAGGTTCTTCTGATAGTAATGTTGCACACAATGGTGGACACTCAATCCTAATTTGTGTCTCTTATTCTTTATCTACTTACAGTTTAACATGCATTTACATGAGATACTAAATAACAATTTTGTCTCAGAATATCGAAGAAATTTCAAGATCATGAACTCTAACTAAACTTTATGATAACTATATACATATAGTTTTTCCTCCATTAATCATCAATAGCTTTCCGAGTTTCATATTGGTATAAAACTATAAAACCCCATCCCTTAAGTAATACTCTGTTTCTGGGATTTCTTGAATCAGCTTGTTACATATCTCTCCACTTCATGCTCAATCATTTTTATATTTTAAAGTCTAACTATAGGTGAACTAAAGAATTTGTTCAAGATTTTTTGTGGTTCCTTTTTTCCTCTGAATATTGTTGGACAATTAGTTTAGATTTCGGCCCGCGGTCTTACCTGATGTAACAGGGCCAGAGGTTCTTTTAGATCATGCAAACACTTAGCTTTTGCAGGACCTGCTTCACTAAAATAATTAATACTAACACTGAAAGCTCTTGCCGTTCCCTGTTATTACATAAAAAGAGCAGATCCTCCACAGTTTCAGTTTATTGTTTGTGAAGATAAAAATTGTGGAAAAAACTATTTGGAAAACATCGAAACTGCTTAGCCTGCAACATGAAAATATGGATGTGCTGTTGATAGTTTTACACTCAAATCATCTAAGGGTTTGCTGCTTTCCTGGGCATAGGCCATGGAAACCACATTTTTTGATTTCATGCTCTTCAGAACTCTTCAATGGCCGTCTTTTACCAGTGTCACACACAATAAAATCCAGCCACTTGACCACATTTCCTTCTGTGACATTGTTTAAACTCGAAGCAGCATGGTTGAATATATTACCGATGGGCTATGTTTCATAGAAAACCTTTTATAATAATCCTTAAGGGCTTATGGAATTCATCCACTGGTTATAACTTTATTTTAGTTCCACCATGCCTCGGAGCAAGAATGACTAGTTTCCCTGGTAACAGCTAGAAACTTGCTAGTACACTATATTTTTCTGGCATGATTGCGTTTGATCATACTGAACCCGCGCTTTCTGCCTTTGATGTATACATAAATTTTGTAATATTCATTAATCTTATTTTGCAGTGGTCTAAACAAATTCCAACTACAAGGAATTGAATGTCTTGTATGAAAAATACAGTGCCAAGGTCAGATTTCATTCCGGCTATGCAATGTGACATTTCCTGTGATCCATATGTCTTCATTTTATTTCCAAAGGTTTGAAGCCATAAGTCTATCATTGGTGTTTTCTGACAGGATTGAGATATTGGCATTTCAGAACCAGTTTGCAGGACAAGAACCAGGAAGTAGCGAGGAAATTCAGGACGTTGTAGCGCACCAGGTCTCAGCCGAGTTCCCAATCTGATATAATCCCCAAAATAACTTTGTGGATTATGATAACAAAAAAAAAAAGAAAGAAAATCTGATCATGTGTCATGGAGAATCAACATGTGATCTGTGCAGGACTTGATTTACACTCATAACTTTCTTGGACTGGTTGGCTGTGGCATTTTCTTACTATTTCAGTTTTTGGCTTTCTTGTTTGTATTCAAATTCATTACTGAGTAACAAGCAAAGCCGAAAGAATTTTCTTGTGGTCAGAGCACAAAATATAAACCATTATAGGTTTATAATCATATTTTGTTTGAAGGGAAAGGATTCTGAAGAGGAATGTGTAGTGTTTATTACAAACATTTTCTTTATCCCATCAACCTTGAGGAGTAGCTTAGTTCGTTTAATGCATTGGGGCGGGGTTATGGGTTACCCAATGATTACTAGTTTGAGTCCCCTTAGGGCCACTAGAGGTTTTCCGGCCGTTAACTTCAGGACCTCGTGGAATTAGTTGAGGTGCGTGCAAGCTGGCTTGACAACCAGGGTTATGAAAAAAAATTATCTCCTCATGTCATGACGATCTATTTATGCAAGTCTCACCATTGGATCACCCTTTTTCCCATTACAAAACACAGCACTCTTGGTGACAAAAAACAATCTTCCTTCCTATGGTGGATACAGGGAAACAGGTTCTATTTAATAGCTTATGTTAAAACTTAAACTGGTTTAATCTTCCTAAAAATTTCTAAATTGTTTCACTCCCCCATTGGATTTTCTTTCTTTGTTATGATCATCACCTGTAAATGAATGATAATACATACAAGTTGTTTGGAAGTAGATAATGTCATTTCTTTTTGTGACTGCTATAGGTTGAGGTGAACGGCAAGAATGCAGCACCTCACATGTTCTAAATCGCAGAAAGGCGGATATTTGCGATGGCATCAAACATTGAATTTCACAAAGTTTCTAGTGGACAAAGAAGGGAAGGTTGTGGAGAGATATGCTCCCACTACATCGCCTCTCAAAATCGAGGTTCATAACAAAGCTTTTCCTTTTGATGATGTTGTTTATAGTTAAGACTATGAACCCTATTTGATTTTTCTGATGCTCTTTTTGTTGCAGAAAGACATGCAAACCTGCTGGGATCAGCCTGAGTATCAAGGTTCAAGAAAATGGTCCATCTTTTAGTGGGAATAAGACACAGCCACCAGCAACGCATCTTGGAGAAAATGGATCATAAAATGTTCTAGATTTGTTGGTTTTAGTGTTATAAGATTCCAATCAAACTGGATGGTTAATGGGAAAACTTTTATTTCTTTTCTTTTGTATTTTATTCGCTTCATCAACCAGAAAATCCAGATTCAAATAAATGCTTGTAGTGACTTGTGTTTGTTGTTAAGCTTAGTAGAATGTGTTTTTAATCTTCATCATGCTTCATTTTGAGATTCATGATTGGTCCGAATATGAGGAGGGTGATACTGATACCCTTGTTTCGTAATATTCTATGATCCAAAAAGTTACTTACTTTGCCTAAAGTTGGATTACCCAGTTAAGAACATTAATACTGAATGAGATTTTGTTTTCAAAATCCACAAAGAAGAGCTTATCAATCAACTGAACAACACTTATCGATAAGCAGTTTGTGAATATAGTAATTTATCCCTTGTCAAGAAAGGTGAAAACAGGTTTCAGGCGTCCTTCTCATTGTTTGTCACTGGATTTGAATTTCCTGCATCTGCTTTTTAATGTACCACACTTTCTCCATTATCATTTAATTGTTTGTACCCCTTTTGCTTGCCTGTCTTGCAGGGCAGGGAGAGCCATTTGAGACCTCCCCCCGGGCGCTTGTCTGTGTCTGTGTCTGTGTCTGTGTGTGAGTGAATCTTCCTTTTGCTTGTCCATTATAGAGATATATGATATAATGTATGGAAATAATAGAGGTTGTTGAGATTTGTCTGTGAACAATACAGAGGTTGTTAGATCCCTATGAAGGTAGTTGAAGTTAGCTGAACCTTTCAACCAGGCCATGAACATAGAAGTTATTTTGTATTAACATTGCAAAGATGGTTCATATGGATCTAGAACCGTTCTTTCTGTTGTCTTTTTTGTCGTCTTCGTTCTTGAGGCAACTTCCCATGTAGAGCCAACTCACCTTCCTGAATTGTGTTTTCAGGTAAAGGGTTTTTGTAGCAGCCACTGGGAAAGAGAGTAATCAGACAACGACTCGTTTTTTCAACATCTATCGACTTTGTGACAAAGGTGCATTCAATTGATTTACCACTTGTTGTTTAACTCTCATTATTTGTTGGACATGGTTGAATATTGGTTGCAACTTGCAGATGGAAATAAGAACATGACATTTGAGTCTCCTTTCTTAATCTACGTAAAATAAACCACAGACCTGTCATGTGAACATGCCTTCTAAATAAATCAACACCAAAAGATAGAAATAGTACTGAAAAAAAAAAAAAGATCCAGTATCATGAATGTTTTGAAAAGCACATGGAAATCAACATAGTACTCTCAGCACATGGGGGATCCCATTGTGTCACTTTAAACTGCAAAGCTCCTTGAAATAGCAAGTGCAGGGCTAATAAATGGTGCAAGAAAAACATGAAATATAATATAAACATGTTTGAGATATGCTTTGTCATTACAAGTAATGTTTCTGTCTAATAAGGACTTACCCCAAATTGACTAACACTGTAGATGGTTAAATCGCATCGGGTTGACTAGATAATTGGAGCAAGACATGATGTAGAGTTTTGAGATTACTGAAACTTCAAGAAACCTATGAATATAAAATGTTGGTTATGAAGTTGAAAGAAAGTTTCTAGATGCTACAGAAAACTAAAAAATGGGCAGCAGTAGTGATTTATTATAATCTTGTACAGTTCAGACTACAGAGTATGCTTGCCTAACAAGAAAATTATAGATTGAGAAACTGGAGAATCTCCAGGTAATGCCAACCATTAGTTTTTTCATTAATATATTTTGCAGCAGAAGGGGATATTCCCAGAAGGAACTTGAAGAAAATCTGAATGTCAATCTCCAACCTCCAAACCAATCCTAGCCATGTTTTCCTCTCAACTAAAATTCTAGTCTTAAGACTTTTCTCATTGGACTTTTCTTAATGGGAACTTCTAGTAATCTTCAAGTAGTTCTTTTTGTCACGTTTCTCACATTTCATTATTTTAATATTTTTTTTAAATTTCCATTTTCCATTTGAAGATCACTTCTTCCAGCATTCAAGGTTTTGATAAGGATCAAGCCACTGGAACAAAGGATTCATTGCTTTCTTGCAGCATTTGATCTCTAACAGAGATTATAAAAATATATTAAATAGAATGCAGCACAGGATCAAATTGCCTTCCTTCTCATATCTCTAAGTAAATAATTTCTTTTATCATTTAATACAACTTACTCTCAATCTCCTTAGGCATATGCCATCATCTAGGTTACCAAATCATCAAGACCCATCAAAAAATATTTCTACCTGTTTGTTGAGCTTATTATCTCAAGTAAAGAAAAGGTCTATTGAATTCAAGTCTTCTTATATATGAACCTTCACACTTTCATTCCTGAGATGCTGGCATCTTATAATTCTTTCTTCATTCCTTCAAGCGATGTGCCTACACATTTAGTCCCCTCCTAATTAGCATCCTTTGCTGGCACTTACAACCGGAGATCGGGTTTGATATCATTATGTAAAAGATCCATACCAACCATGCAAATATTGTACAAGCGTGAGTTGGAAACAAAGATTACCTTTTCCTCTAGTTACATTTCCTCAGAAATATCCAGTGGAGTTAATTAACCATCCTAATAATGGACAAACACAAAAATCATCCATTAACAGGAGTATGCAGCTTCAGCATGGTCATGGTGGATAGGACTATAGTATAGGAAAGGCTTTACCTCAAAAATGCAGAGGGCTGAAAATGGTTGGTGAAGCTCTAATGGAGGCTCTCACCAGAGTCTAAAAATCAAAACTGAGATCATCACACAGCCACATGTCAATTAACAACTAGTAAAAATATGAACAAAAAGAGACCAAATGGTGATGTTGAAGAAGAAATTTGATCCATTACTTATTCATTTCCAATTGTTCTGATACAACAATCATGTTAAGAATTAGCTTTCCTGGTAATTTAAGTTGTGAACTCAGATTGGTATTTTGCTAATCCCAGACCTGAAACATTTCCTTCATCTTCTTTCCTTCTTCCTCTTCTTCTTCTTCTTCTAGATTGAAACCCGAACTCATCATTGATAGATTCTGGCATATCCATCTCCAGTTGGGCATTGCAAGAATTCCCATCATTGCCTGGGCCAAGTTGGTCCCTGAAAGAACCATACATTTATATAATCGGGATCATCTCCATGAAAGTCCAGGTCGTCACTTCCATTGTGAGGAAAATATTTTTGCTTAGCTGATGAACCAATCATCAGCTCAATGTTGTCTAGCTGCGCAGCCTAACTCGTACATGCCACAGCCTGCAGCCCAAAATTTGCAGTCTTGCTTTTAACTTCTTCCGGATGATCGCCGCAGAATGGAAGCAACAAAAGGTTAAAACCGAATCAAAACCTTTACAAATTCAAATCACCCAATGAGGAAAGCCAATTGGGATGAAAATCTCATTCAAAATCAAAGAACCCAGTTCAACTTCCCATTGAGGAAGGAAAAAAAATGTTGAGACCAAAATTCATGAAAACAACAAATTGCTTCATAAATAAAAAATGGAAGTTCATGATCTCATACAAAAGCGAAAATTACTTCAAAAATAAAGTAAAATCAAAGAACCCAGTTCAAAATTGCATCTAAGAATAAACAATTCTTTCAAAGATCCCGGATAATAATTGAGTCAACCAGTTCATGGTCGCTCAAATATTACAGCAAAATCTAAAGAAATCAGCGTTCAGAACCTTACTGCAAAAGCTAAGAAGATCAAATACATTGCCGGGATCAAAATGCACTTAGAAAATGTATGAACTGCAGCACAAATCAAATCACACTCCTCACCCCCAAATTCTTGAAAGGTACTCTCAGCAACCAAACAGGATCCAAGAAAAGATATATACGTACCGGGACTAGATATCTTCCAATTGGCAATCGACCGACATTCCATTTTGGGAGAAGACTCGGCGCCTTCTGCTGATCATCAAGAAACTTGACCATTGAGAGTAGCAGAGCTGAGAGCAGGCAAGTGTGTTGCAGAGCTCAGAATCTCTCAGAAGGAACCCAAACCCCAGATCCAAACAACCCTTCAACTCATCAACATCCTCATCAGTCGCTTCTGGTCTCGTCAGGTCATTATCGGCTGTCTCTACATACCCTTCCAGCAGCACCTGCTTCTTCTTCTTCTGCTTCTTTTTCTTCTTCTTGCCGCAGCCATTGGTGCTCAACCCACATGGCCATTGTCCTTCCTCTACAATTTCTAGGGTTCCCAGATGTTCTTCTAGGGTTCTAGCATCTGGGTCTGTGGATTCGATGGTGAAGATGGAAGGTAAAGTCATCGGCTCTGTTTCTGAAGAAGGCCTTCCCATCTCTCTCTTGTTTCTCTCTCTAAAGTGCCTGTCCATGGAGGCAGAGACTGGTTTTAAAAGAGAGTTTTTTATACATGTCCCCATACTTACCATATTCTCACTGTGGTGGCCCTTTTCATTTACATCCCTATATTTAAATATTCCCTCACATTATTCCTAAATTCCCGCTTAATATTTTATTTTAAAATTTTAAAGAATAAAATTCATTCAGAAAGCGAAAGGGCCTGACTTAAAAAACAGAATGATCAATATTTCAAAAGATACGTAACATAAAGAGGATCCTGCATCAAGTCTAATCATTTATTATAAATAAATATTTAACTGTCAAAATATTTTAATAATTGATTCTCTCCCTTTATCTATTGTTTAACAATTTCACTTTAGTAGATAATACCCACCTTTTATTTTTGAAAATATGGAAAATAGAAATTAAATTAATAATTTTGCAAAAATAGAAACTGTTAATTTGACTGTCATGATGACGAAATTTCTAAATAAACAAATTAAGAAATAATTTAATTGTTTATACAATTTTAAAAAGGAAAAAAATAGAGAAAAGAAACAAAGGATACATGTGATTGTCAGCCCAGGGGGTGGGAAGCTATAGTAGCCTAGTAGGCAGAGCCATGGCCAGATGGATGATCCATGTATGATGATGATGATGATGATGATGATGTTGTTGTGGAGATGGAGGGGCATGTGGAAAGTAATGACGTGGAGGGACAGCTGTACTGGAAAAAGTGATAATGACAACTGAAGGTGTTGGTTGAAATACCAAAATTTTCCTATCCAATCCCAATGGCCCCCACTATTTATTTGTTTTATCACAAAGGCCTCTATTTTGAGGATGGACAAATTATGCTCTTCTATGTTGATTTTGGTCATGATCCAATCATATTCCTCTCCTTGGATACCTATTCTCTCTTATTTTTTTCTACCTATTATTTATATATCTTGAAAAAATAATTTCATTATTTAATTTATGACCCTAATTAGACAACATATTTATGACTAAATCTATTTATTATTTACTGACACATGCTTAAACCACCACATATAAGTATAACAGAATAAAACGAACAAAAAACAAAATATCATAACAACCTAAAATCACAATAAATAACATAAATCCAAATCTATACGAATAACCATTTATTTAATAAATAAATTACTGTAAAAAAGATATAAAACGCATTAATTTTTGCGACAAAAATAATCAAAATTTACCACTCATTGATTCAGGAAGATGAACGGTCAAGATGGAAAGTTAAAAGAAAGAAAAAAAGACTAAATTGTGATACTTAAAATAATAAATTTAATTGGGGATTATAATTTAGCATAATAATAGGCATTGTGGGATATTTTTTTGTTGTAGAATGAAATGATAAGAAGCATCGAATCCTAAAAAAATATTTCAATTAATTGATTTTGTATTTTAGGAAGGTAGTAAGGACAATATAATCAATGTATGTGCACGTAATGTTTCCTTCTTTTCTCTGGCATGAGACGTGTTATTATTAAATTCTTGGACTTCAGGTCCAATCCTTTGTTCACCCCCACCCTTGTCATTCATCCATTTCTAGTACTATACATATTCTAGAATTTTCCATTCAAATTAAATTTCTTTGTATTAAAAAATTCACTTTAGAGTCACCCAAATCCTTTCACACTTCCAATTTCCTTCACATTTTCATAATTAGATTTTATCAATCTTCAATTTATCTCTAATTGAATTTACTAGGTTTGAAGCCACAAACTCGAGGCAGGTTCGATTGCTATTCTGGGTTCCATTAATGACCTTGAATATTTAAAAAATTATGTTATTTTATTTTTTATGTTTTAATTTATAATAATATATAAGAGCTATTTTTTATAAAATAAATAATAATAAAAGGTATATTATTTATTTATTTATAAAATATATTAATTGTATGTAATAAAATAAATACTTAAACAAATTTTAAAATAATAATAAATGAGTATACTCATATATATATATTAGACAAACTCTCAATTAATTTAATTTTAAATGACTTTATAATGAAAATGATTATTATTAACAAAGCGAGGTTGGAAGGTTTTGTCCCGTACCAAACTTGCCCCTTTTGCCATCCCTAAACATGATTTGAGTTAGTCAATTTCTTTGTTATAGATCAATTTATTAGGTCATCTCCAATAAGAAAAGTAAACACTTACTATGAAACTTGCTGTGATTGTTTATAGCTTCATTAGCTACTGTTCCTTCAAAAAAAAAAAAAAAAAAGCTACTTTATCATATTTACTTTAAGGCCCACCCACTAACTCCTCTAGGTTAGGTAGTCGCCAATTTGACCCAACATACCCCTTTAGACTAAAGACTAGTTGAAATAAGATATTTTTTGATGAACCATATGTAAATTATTTTCTTATATGAAGCCATATTTTAGGGGATGATGTCTAAGAATCATTATATATTGTCTAAGAATCATACCTGCATTTTGTGGGGATATTTTCAGGGGATATTTAGGTCATTTCCTCATAAATAACCTGTACTAAAAATGAAAAAAATTAGCAATTATGTTTGATAAAATACAAAAAAACCTAGAAACCACAAAATACTACTTATATCAAAAGTTGGTAATCCACAAAAAAAAAAAAACCTAAGACAAAATCAAGAGAAAATAAAAGGGGAAACATTTAAAGAAAATACGAAAAGGAATCTAAATCCAAAAGTACTTTTCATTTTTTATTTTCATTGTTTTAGAGAAAAGGAAAGATGATTGAAGGACCACATCATAATTGTGTGGTTCCCATAAGGATAAGAAGGTTTGTTCCAAGATATGTAAATGAAGGAAAATGGAGAAGGAAAAAAAGCAATGTGTGAGAGCAACCACAAAAAGTGCTTAATTTCATGTGAATGATATGAAACATGAAGTGTGTAAGTGCTTTTGTCTTGATGTCTACCTTCACAAACATGTGGGTCTTTTTTTCTTTGCAACAAACAACTCATAAAATAATAAAAATTAAAAAACAAAAAAACAAAAAACAAAAATTTAAATATTTATACAATTTGTGATCACATGAATGATGATGTTTTTCAGGGTTAGGCATCAAGGTTTTATTTGGGTCATGATTTTGTGAGGTTGAGTGAAAATATGGATATAACAATACATGACAATAACGTCTGAGGCATAAGGAAATGATCAGTTCGGTTTTGGTGGGAAAAGAATATCATAACGCCAGAATGTGAAACGAATATATATAAAAAATACTACGATAACAAATAACACAGCACCCGCCTGCCAGAAGTACAAGGACTCCGAGGAACTGAATAATAATCTTTATGTATATATAATATAACGACATTTGTGTCAATAATGTCAAATAATAATAATAATAAGAGTAATGTAAGATACAATCAACGCGACACGTTATAACATGTAAAATAATAATAATTATTATATTATGTAACGCTATAATAAGAAGATCAATACTTTTAGCTCGATTGTAATATTAATTTAATATATTCGAAGTTGTCATACAAATATTAATTATTGTTGTCATATTTATAGAAAAGCAATAGATTGCAAACTACTAGGAAAAAAACTATATATTGATTATATGATTCGCTGGTCAAATTTTCTTAAAGACGTTACAAATGTTAGCGATAAGACAATGTGGTTTTCGTTTGTTTCGTAATCTTTCGTCACCAAATAATAATGATAATGATAATTGTTATTAATTGTTTGGATCTTGACCAATTATACAGTAACATGATTCAAACATATATTTTTTTAAAGCTAATAACTTTTTAATATAATGTTGTAAACTATATTCATTGAGACTCGAACATTTACTTTTTTCATGTCTGGTCATTTTAACGTTAACGCTCTAATCAAATAAACTAGACATTTGGATAACATTCAAATATTTTAAAAAATATAAAATATGTTTATGATTGGATCATGATGGTACTTTTGAATTTTTCTTAATGGCCACAAAGCTTTATCCAAACTTCAAATGTTACTTTTCAAATAAGATAATCAAAGTCTAATTTAAAACTAGTACCATAAATCTTCCAAGGTAATTGTCACATTATAATTACAAATTAGTAATTTAAAATATAAATATTTAATATTTTCATAAAAAAATTTTTAACATATGTCTACTTTGTATTAAAATATCGCAAGACTGAACTGATCCCTCTCATGCCTAATTCAACCCCAACTATCACTGTCTCCACGTGCTTTCACTAATAAATTTTATGTCTCAAATAACAAGTTGGTTAAAAAATATATTTAGAAAAATACAAATGGACCTAATTGCTATATTTATATTTCCTGTTTCTATATATCCTGACAACCAAATAAGAGAGCTTAAGATATTCAATCTTTCTTTTCCTTTTTTATATTGTGTTTTAAATTTCACATATATCTAATATTATTATAAATTAGATGTCAAAAAACATTATTATAAAACTTAATTCTATAAATGGACCAATTATGAAATTTTATTGTACATTTAAAAAATAAAATAAAAAATCATAGTAACATCCTGATGTGGACACACCCCACAAATATTACCTTAAATATCTCATGAAAAATATTTACAAACATTTTGGAAATCAAGTTCCACAAAACTTTCGTAAGAATGGAAACTTTCCCATTAGGGAGAAAGTTGCAACTTTTTAAAGGTCAAGTGGATGACTTATTGGTTAGGTTGGTTTACAAATACTTCTAATTTGAAAAGAAAGAATTTTGGAAAAATAATAATAGAAAAATCATTTGAATTGATTGGTGGCCTCCTACATCATAATTTACTTGAAAACATCATTGATTTTAGGTCACCCAAGGGAGATAACCCAAAGTGGAAGAGGGAGGTGAGCCACCCATTGACTTGCAATTGAAAATAATTAAAAAAAAAAAAAAACTACTTCATTTTTAATTATTCATGTTGAACTTTTTTTTATATATAAAATAAGTTTCAAGTTATTCTTTCATAAAAACTGATTTGCTGTTTTTTTATATATAAAGCTTATTTGAAAACCCTAATTTCACACATTCATCAATTTTTGGCCTATTTGATAAAAAAATAAAACACCCCATAATTGTTTAGAAAATATAATCTTTCCATTAAAACATACATGTAATATATATATATATATATATATATATATATATATATATAGTATATATATATATATATATATATATATATATATATATATATATATATATATATATATGTTTTGCTTTAGTTTTATTCACTATTATATTATGTTAAAGTATTTTATTTCTTACAAATATTAGAGCTATTTATCTATCAGAACTTATCTCACCCTCTTTGCCATTTCAAATCTAAGCCAAGGGTAATATGTATGTATAAATAGTTAAATACTTATAATGGAAAAAATATTTATGTTCCAAATAAATTATTTTTCAAGAAAAAAACATTTTTACAAAAAAATTAAAGCATTTAAAAGGTTCTTTAAACAAATATTCCTTTATTGACTAATTTTTGATCTCAAGTTTAACAACCATAACTGGTCTGAATTCATGATTAATAAAACTTGAAATACCATAAATGTTATTTTTTCAAAGGATTAAAATTTCTTATTCTTATTTTTCCAAATAAAAAATTACCTAAAAAAATCATTATCCTCTTTAATTTTTCTTAGAATTTTCTCAAGAAGATATGTGTGTGGTATATTTTTTGAAAATTACAAAATAACTCCTCCTATGGTACTAGAATCCTGTTAAATGGATAATCGATGTCAGGATAATAGCAACAACAACAAAAATAAATATTTGAAAAAAAAAGAAGGAAAAGTGAATATCAATATCATATCATACATATTAATAAAAATTAATTTGGGTTACATCCAAATCTAAGGCAAAGATAAGAAAGAATAAGAAGGGAAGATCCATTACTGAATCTTTGGGTATATAATAATTCTGAATTTCTTAGATGTTCAAAGACATCAATATGTTGGTATACATCGGCTGAGTAAATCTTCAATCCCCATTTATTATATTGTTTAATACCATAGGTTATAAAAAAATAATACCATATAGGTTATAAAAATTATTGTATACATATATATATATATATATATATATATATATATATATATATATATATATATATATGTATGTATTTCCAATGAATCAATCATGATCATATATTATAATTCAGTCACACCAACTTGTTCGTTGACCCCTGAAAACCAGCTTTGGACACCCTGATTTTGCTTTCTGAAAAGATTAAAAAAGTAGGTCCAATAAAAAAAATTGTGGTATATGCACTTTAAATATGAAAACAAGGAGAAAGGTAACAAATGTGTTAGAGTTTTTGTTATGTATGTCCCACTTTATTTTTGAACATTTTCTTGGTTCTAAGATATTTTTGATAATTACTTTATAAATTTTAGCTTACGTCCCTAATGTTAGAAAAGCGTCATATACCATCTAAACACAGCAGCCGGTAACATACTATATTATACGATGTAGCTTTATTGCCTTACATTCCCAACTCATATGCGGGACACAGTGATAAGATGAAGCAGAAGACCCTTCTATATGCGCATCATAACACTTTACGCGATTTGACAAAAAAAGAAAAGCGTTATGGGGACATGGACAAACGCCTTTAAAACTCAATTAAACATTTCACACGTGTCAGAGTCTCCAGCCTTGTTATGATTTTTTTAATGAAATAAGTATGAGTTACTACGAAAGACCGAAAAGATTTAAGGGCAAAATGAGACATATGAGTAAAACTCGGGTTAATTTATATACCTTATGTCAAGAAGAACACTACATTTAGAGAACAAGGGAATTGGTTAAGACTTAAAAGAAAACCAAATTCGCCAAGTATTTCGCGCTTTAAAAAATTTGTTCTAAAAAATACTTTGAAAATACGAACCAAACAACGCCCGAACCAAACAAGGCCTAAACTCCTTTTGAGAAGTGTTTTTCGAGAATAGTTTTAAATATCATTTTAAATATTAATTTATAAATTAATATAATACCTGAATCAGCCTAATTATTATATGAGTTAAATAAATTACATCTCGTATATGACCTATTTATTCATTAAGGTAAAATCTGAGTATATGTTTTTTTCTCTTGATTATTGTTTAATATTATATTTGAGTTCATCTATATAGTAAGAATGCTTAAGCAATGGTTTCAACTTATTGTTGATAGCTTTGCTTTAATTGGCGATATTTATTAATAAATTCAAGTTTCTTAATCGAAATAAAATCTATTGGGTAAAATGAATATCACCTTCAGTTTTAGCAAGATATAAATAATATCCACTATTATCAATTTTTAGATGTATATTTTTAAAATAATTTATATAATAATTTAATATTTAAAAAATCTTGTATTGAAAATTAGGAGATGCATTTGAATTAAATAAATTATTTTATTTATCTCATTAATTCTATTTTAAATATTAATTTACAATTTCATTTTTTGTATTTATCTTTTAATTTTATTTAATCATGTATGTTTTTTATGAAGTTGTAGTAGTTTATGAATTAAATTAAATTTAATAACAAAATTATGAATATATTTTAAATAATTTTATTGTTCACATTAGTGTTAATAACAAAATATTGTTTTTTTAATACAGTTTAGTTTCAAGGTAGTAAACTGTGTCCACTGATACTCGAACATCCTCCTTCTTATGCCTTCATGCCTATTTTAATCTAAGTGGAACGCTCTACCATTTAAGGACGCCTGACATGACCAACCAAGCATCAATATCTTTTCTATCGTGGAGTCAATGATTATTGGATATAATGAGGTTAAGAATGAAAATTATACTTGCGCCTCGCTTAAGCTCATCAAAATTCTTCAACTTATCCAAAAATTCGTATCACGAAAATTTTCAACGATTCTAATCTTTGGCCATTTTAAAATACGTTTCGTACTTGAATTTGGCTGAAAATACGCTTTCATTTTCTACCTCGCATTTGTTGAATTGTCAATTTAATCTAAAATAAAGGAAACAAATTTTTACCTCTGCTTTCTGACCATATATATAAAATGTTGAAAATAGTGAATTCATTTTCTTTGTTTTCAAAATTTGTTTTCGCTTTACTCTGCAATTCAACTGCTCCTCGTTTTAAAAGTCGAATAGAGAAAAATGTAAAATTTTCACCTACTAAAACAAAATACTTTAGCAAGATTTATTGATGCCACTTTGATACCTTATTTTTATAAATAAGTATGGTTATTACTTTATTGCTTTGATACAATTTAGTTAGTTAGTTAGTTTAGTACATTGGGTATACTAGGGCTCTAACATTATTTTTTTATTTAAATTTATCTACTATTATTATATTGTTTAGATTCAATCATTTTATATATTTATTATTATTATTATTATTATTATTATATATATATATATATATATATATATATATATATATATATATATATATATATATATATAGAGTATATATATATATATATATATATATATATATATATTTTTGGAAGAAAAATATAATTTTTAAAATTAACTTTTTTTAGCATTTTTTAAGATTTTTGGCCTTTGGGGATTCAGAATCAAGTTGACGGGCTATGATATTGAAAGCTAGTATGAATAGAAATAAACCATATTAACCCACCGCTTTACTATAACCCAAAATGCACTGATCCAAAATAAAGCGACTCAAATGTCACTCTATACCTCTACAAGTCATGAACAAAACTACAATAAGAACCATTTATTTCTTATAATACAAAAGCCTTAACCCTCGTGTTTTCATTAAGAAAACAAAATCTTAGAGTAGACTTTGATTAGTGATGGAAAGAGGTTATATTTAGTATATTGCATACTCATACTTTAATGTCGTACTGAGGGGTTTATATGTTATAATATTTGTTGTTTATATTTATTGATCACATAA
The DNA here is from genome assembly GCA_016808115.1 of Tetrastigma voinierianum. Classification (NCBI taxonomy): domain Eukaryota; kingdom Viridiplantae; phylum Streptophyta; class Magnoliopsida; order Vitales; family Vitaceae; genus Tetrastigma; species Tetrastigma voinierianum. The sequence goes on along the minus strand of JAEQBH010000432.1, from coordinate 941,912 downwards.
TATGACTGATCTACATTATAATATATTTGCGGCTTATATAAGCTGTTATGGCAGCATCGGACATGCCCACAAACCACAACATTTATAATATGACACTATTTTATTTCATCATTTATGCACAAATATTCAGATTTGGGATGCAGTTAAACCTGCGCTTCTCCAAAATAGCTCACATTACGTAAAAGATATATTTGACTATCAATTTAAAAATAATCGCACATATTATCATTGGGCATCAATCTATAATGCCTACGCTACTCTTAAAAAAATAATTATAAATCAATGACCCAATACATAATAATTATCTTAATATACTACCATAACTAATTAATATATTAGTATATTATTTAGTTATGATAGTACATTGATTAATTTACAATCATTTTTTTTAAAGGGTGAAGTGAACCATGTAAATCTAATTTTTTGTAATTTATGTATAATTATTTTTATATTAATAGCCTGATACATACTTTTCCCGAATTACATTCTTCTTTCTCTTCAAGAGTAGTTATAAAAGGAAACTTTAAACCGCTACGAAAAACCCATACTGGCCCTTAGTAAGAACAAATTATTTAACGCGTGAATCCATGAAAAGTTTAGATAGTTCTAAAAATCTTAAAGTTCATTTTTTTTTTTCATGGTAATTTTAATACGATAGTTCCCATAAATCATAAAGTATATTCTTTTTATTTTGTATACAAATCTACCTTAAAAAAAAAAAAAAAAAAAAAAAAGAAAGAAGAGAGAAAGATTCATGCATGGGGGTTGTAACTTTTAAGCCTGCGAAGTTCAGGCATCAGCTTTTTGGGCATGGTGGGGGGTCATGGAGTGCCACCACACATCTTTATTCATCATCCACATCCATCAACATCACCATCACTGACTCAGCATGATATGACACATATTCCCTCCATGCATGGACTCATTCATGAACATCACCCCCCCCTCTCCATTTTGACACGTGGGCCCACGCCATTGGATCTACTAGCTCCAATAAGACAACAACAGTCCAACAACCCACGTGGCCGTCCCTTTCTCCTCATTATTTCCCGCACAACGCGAGTCACCATCTTCCATTCACACGCACGATCAACGGCTCAGATTTGTTTCAGATGTGAAATGAGCCAATGAGAATGATGGTCCACGGAAGCCAATGGTGTGGCTTAGGAGCAGAGGAATGTCTTCCCACTAATATATCTAGACTATTCCAATGGGCAGTATCTGCCAAACCAATCATTCATCCTTTTAAATTAATGCTAATAATTACTAATTCAAATATATTATTTAATAAAAATTATGTGGTGTCTGCACCAGTTTCTCGGGATTATGCCACGTAAATAAGTTAAGAATTATATACGGATGTGGTCTCTATTGGGATTCGGACAGGTTGATGATATAAAAATAATAATTTTTTTTTATAATAGGTTGTTTTGTTGTTACTTTTTTGACTTTTTGACAATATTATAAAGTTTTAAAACATATTTTAATTAAAAAGGGAAATATCAGTCACCGATTAGATACGCCGATCAATGCTTTTAACTTACGCGATTCACGTGTGTATGACAAAGTAAAACCTATTTATAAAATAAAAAATAGGTGGGGAGGTATAATAAATAATATTTATTTTAGTTATATGTTCAATTTTGATTGGATGAATATTGAAACATTAGGTTTCTGTTTGGTTTTTCGAACGTGTTTATTTAAAGAAGAATAATTTTATTGATTCAAATTAGTAATACATTTTATACGAATATTGATATTTAAATTATTTTTAATATACCAAATTTCTCACATCGCGCAGACTCTTCTTCAGTCCCTTGTAGTGGTGTCATAAATTTGATATTAATTGATTCTTAATGTAGACCAATAAATTCAACCATATTCTAACATAATCACCAAGGGTTATTCAATCTTAGTAAAACTATCAAAAAACTTGTTGCTCACTAAAAATGGTAAGAAAATGATTTCTAATGTGATGTAATAATGAAAATTTTAAGATTTGGTCTAATTATCCTGTAGTTCGCATGTATCATACAAGCATTGCTATAAAACCCATTGCAAGTCCATATATCATTTCCCCATTGACATTGACAAAATTTTTTAAAGATTAACTATCCTCACTATTAAAGATTCTTACTATTTGAATTTTCAAAATTTCAAGATAGATTTATCTTTTTTAAGTAAAAGGAGTCAAACAATAATGAAATTTCTAAAATACATGACAGAGTAGCTTCATTCGATCAAATATGATGCTAGAAGAAAAATAATAGCGACTATCATTGCGGAGTTCCAAATAAGATAAAGTAATGGATATGAAACTTGGAATTGTCCAAGAGTAAACTAATGTAGAAATGAATTTCTCCTAACTCTACACATTTCACTCTCCAGCTTACCACACTTCTATCTCTAGACAATAGGTCTCAAGAGCTACTTGTAGGATTCCTTCATCTTTTAAGATCTAACTATTTTTCCTTCTTTGCATTTCATGCCCATTTCCTCATAATCGAAATTACTCATTTCTAACGATACGACATATAACAAGCCCTCTTCAAAATAAAAGGTGATTCGTACCATCAATCGTAAAACTCTTCCTCGACACCAACTTAACACAGCACTGGTTATCTTCCCATTTGAGTAAACCTTTAATTAAGCAGATATCAATGGATCTATGCCTCGTGTGCAACAATAATTCTTCGTTGTCACCTGTGAAGGAGCTTTGAAAGTTAGATGTTAGATCATCAATAACATATATCAAAGCAATCCAAAAAATGCACATTAGTTCAAAAAAATATTAAATGCACTTTACCCACAAGTTCATCGCTTTATTACTTCCTGGTTAGCTCCAAACTCAGATCACTAAGAGATTCCCAAAACCGAACAATGATTACAATCCCTTTCGGGGTCCCAAATCACTAATATTTAGAACAACTCAATGTAGAAGTAATACCGGTTAAATCGCTCCAATTTTCTTACCAAAAACAACATTAACTATTACGAACAATAATCCTAACAAAAGATTCTTCCCAAATGAAGCTTAACTTTTCAAACTGATCAGCAAATCACAATGACCAATTGATCACACCATTTAGATTGCAATCAAACCTAAGAAAATTAATTCCATAATAATTTGCTAAATTTCATTTAAGTTCGTATTATTAAATGAAACTCGATTTACATGAATAACAAATGAATTCAGCTCAAACACGCTCTAATCCTAAACTTAAAACTAAATTTAGAAACAACTAAAGAAAAAAAAAAAATAAAAATATATACAATGAGATTTCAGCTTTCCCAAAAAGGACAAAGACTTGATGAAAGCTGCTGGAAGCTGGGCACTACTCCCCAGGAGCTTTTATTTATAGGCTAAAGTCTTGGACCTTAAAAACGAGGCGAAAATCACGCACTTCGAACAGCCCATAATTGTTTCCATAGCTACTGATGTCGTGATGATGTCGCAACTTCAGGGTTGTCAATTGTCGTGGGTTGCAGCTGATGTCACGACATTGAAAATATGTTGGGCAATTCTCAATTTCCAATGATAAGTCCATATGTCGTGATGATTTCATGACATAAAGATGTAGTGTTGTAGATTAATTCCGATGTCACGACAATGCCTTTCTTGTGTTGCGACATTTAGTTGATGTTGCGACATGGCTAAATGATGCCTTTACTCGTATATACTTGCCTTGATGTCGCGACATTGCTTATAGTTCACTTATCACGTCACCATTATCGTTCTACGCTTTGATCTTTTCAACTCGATGTCGCGATATCGCTGATTCAATGTTGCAACATTGGTTAGTTAAGTTCACGCGGACATTTCCAAGCGCCGATGTCGAGACATTGAATCTCGTTGCTCAAGCTCTTCGCCATCAAAATGAGCCGATGTCGCGACATTCGATGTCGCAACATTGACCGATTTCACCATCCGCTGCTTGATCTTATGTCGTGACATTGTTGATCCACGTTGTAACATTGGTCCTGCTAACTTCTTCTCGTGTTACCACAGATGTCGTGACATTGCGCCATGGCGTCGCCGACATACCGACATTATTGCACCGGACAGGCCTCTGTGCTGGCGTCTCAACGATGTCGCGCGGCGTCGTGGATGATTTAAACAATCCGCTTCTTCTCATTTCGCTAAAAGTGTAAATCGTCGAGCTACGTCCCGATGATGTCGTGAACATCAACTCGATGTCGCCTCAATGCCGTCATAATGATGTCGCTGATAATGCAAATATTTGCTCCTTCCCTTAGGTCGATGTCAGCCTATGTCACGACATCAGTTAATCAAGATCTTCTTTCAAATTATGTCGCGACATTGGAAATTTGATGTCGACACATCTCCTTTATTGCACACAATGCCACTCGCTACTTTTATGCCGACTCTCGCTTCTTTTTATTAATTTCCTGCAAAACATAAATCTGGGTGAAAACTCTATAATTTTGCATTTAAATGAACTTTTAAGTCTGAAATATACTTGAAAAATGGACTTAAAAATAGATGAGTTTAAGACTTATCAAACACATAATCAAATTCGATAAAACTTGTAGAGGATGATCCAATATCTAAGGTGACCCAGACAACGAATCGACTCAAGTTCCTACAAATTGATAGTTTTATAAAGACTTACAATGACTTAGTTCTGTGAAAGCATCTGAATACCAAGATTGGATTTAGATGTTTCTATATGATCGAATCTCGCTTTTTCCGCTCGCAATCACCTACACAAGAAAACGTCAGACAAGCACGACTTAAAATTAAATCGTCAGCATTCAAATATTTATTAATGTTAAAAACAAGAATTAAAGGTAAACAACAAAACAACAAATAAATATAAAATTTTTCTCTTTGATTATCTATAACAATTTGAAGAAAAACAAGGTTAGGTTCTTTGTTCGTTACATAATTTTCGGAAAATTGTTTTTTTGCTCAAAATAAGAAGAATAAAGAAAACAAAGGGGCTGTAATGAGACTATGAGCTTTGTAATTGGCCAAATTTAACCTATTTTCTCGTCAGAAGGCCAAAACAAAGCTCTAAAGACTTTAATATTTCATTCAGCTATTTTCTGACTAAAATCCCAACCCATGCTCGCACATTACGACTAAACCTTAAAATCTTAAAAATTAATTCTTACAAATTCATCATTCTTCAACAAAGCAAATAATATACAAATATATGATAATGATTAATATAAAAAATTATTGAGTCCAAATAATATAATAACAAAAGAATAATGTTAGTTATAACCAAAGTACCAACTAACTAGATAAATAATACTAAACAATAGCAACAAACTTATCAACATATCCCAAAACAACTCCAAAGATTAAACTAAACTTCATACGCCTTAATTCATCCGTGATCCTTATTATATTCCACACAACATGTAATTTCACATTATAAATGATTACAAATTAGAAAGATGTACATCCTCGATAGTGGTTGAGTTATCATCATCTATTAATTAATTTAGAATATTAACAACATAAATTTCATTTATGTTTGGAATAAAAAAATATTTTTTTCAAAAATGTATCTCTAATCGTATAATAAATTAAAATATCTTATTTGTTCTAAAATCCATCTTACTAAGATATAATCATATTATAAAGAAATTAAGTGTATAATTTTTGTTAATTAATTTTAAAATAATATTATTTGGTTATTACTAGTTTCAAGTAATAAAATTATTTAAAATATACCGATAATTTAGCTTATTAAATTTAATTTAATTTATAAACTAGTATAATCCTTTATTTTTATCAAAAAAACATATATGGTTGAATAAAATTTAAAGGATAAATAAAAAAAATGAAATTATAACTATTTAAAATTCGATTAATGAGATAAATAGAAAATATATTCAATATTAAAACTGTAATTTATTTAATTCAAATCCATTCCTTAAATTTTCATATAAGATTTTTTAAATATTAAATTATCATATAAATTATATTAAAAATATACATTTAGAAATTGAAAATAAAATAGTTAAACAACAAAATTTAATATATTAACTGGTTATAATATAGTAATAATTATTTTTTAAACCCTTTATGCTACAAAAAGAGATAATAAAATATCAAATTTCCGACACTAACTTCGAAAATCTCAATTACTAAACTAGTTACTTACAAAAATTAAATAAAAATTTAGAGCCAATCAGGTTAATCGGGCTAACCTGCCAAACCCATGGGCCACGTCAATGCCTTGCTTATTCGCGCCTTAACCTAACCCAATCATCAAAAAATCTGTGTTGCGAGATGACCCATCGCACTTAACCTATATCGTCAAAGTTTATGAAACTCAAATTTCAAATGGTTAAGAGCCAGTAAAGGCAACCACAGATGAGTGTCTAGGGTTCAAGTAAGAGAGCACAAATTTGTGATAACACGATACTATGATGTATCGCAAATCGGTCAGGACAAGCCAAAAGTTAAAAACATGGTAAACACGTTTCAAGCTTCCAAATTTTATTTTCGAAAACTTAAAGCAATGTTAAAACACAATTCCCAGATAACAAGATCAAACTTTGGGATAACAAAACTGTTTCTTAGATAACACAAAAAAATAATATTTCTTTTGTGTTTTCAAAATCATGAACTAAACATGCCCTTATTTTATGTGTTAAGCTCACATTCTTACAATAGTAATGAAACATGTTCACTATGTTAATATAACATATTGTTTGATGTAATAGACCTTTGTATAATATAACATAATTTTGTCTAATATAATAAACTTTTACTTAATGTATTATATTTTGTTCGATAAACAAACTTTACCTAATTTTAACATCCTTACAAAATATGTTATTTTTAGAAAATTTGTTATCAAGTATATTAACATTGTGATATATTACGTTATCATTATAAAATATGTAAAGCTCAACACATAAGAAACATTTTTGTCTTAAAAGGAGGGTTACTATTTCATGGATGTTTTTATTATTTATTAGAGATATCACATGCTTTAATGACAAAGAATAATTACCTTTTGATGCATGCTTCATAGACCTTAAAATAATTACCCCATAAAATATTTCAGAAGGAAGAAATAAAATATAGCAATTTGCATATTTTACCAATATGGAGGCTAATCATGTACTAAAGAAATGCAATGATGCTTGCTTTTTGAAAAGTTGTCTATGCTAAAATTGGGAATGGACATATAAGACCTTCCATTACTAATTTTTCATTGAAGTATTTCAATGGTATGGTTGGCACATGAGCAGCATCGTTTCCACTTTCCCACTTTTGTTACTGGGTTATAAATGCAATTGGTAAAAAGATAAAAATAGACGATGATAACAACAGCAAACGCGATTAGGGAATAACTGCATCATTTACTAAGCAGGCCAAAGATCGATGATATATTCATAAAAATTAGCAACAGATTGAGAATAGCATCAGACGCAGATAAACACTCCGTTTTGCACTTGATTTCCATGATGGTCAGTTTTTCAGAGTCAAGAATTTAACTCGGCAAGAATAGCAGAAAGACGAAAGGCAAGAAAAGAGATTGAAAAATATATCTTAAACTTAACCCATTTTAATTCTATAGCAAATTTGACTCAAGAGGATTTAATTAAAAACATTGCGGATGACACTTGATTTTAAATACTCAAAAAACTACAGTCAGATTGCATCGTGAATTTATTCACGAGGGGAATCGATCACCATTTCCTCGGCCATGAGAGCTGGCTTTCAAATCACGACAATCCCCATAATCGAAGTTTTTAGCATAAAACCCATAAAAAAACTCTTATACTTTTTTTTCATGCGGGATAACACATTTTTGAAAGCGATTGGTTATTAACATTTTATGTTGCCACAAGAGGTAATTTGGCAACTTGAAATAAGAGGAGAGAAGTTTTTAGGTGAATTAAAAAGTTCAGAGGATTGAGAATCTAACAAACTTATTTTTAGTTTTTACAAAGCATTATATATATATATATATATATATATATATATATATATATATATATATATGAAAAGAGTATATATATATATATATATATATATATATATATATATATAGTCTGAGTAGTTTAAATCATGCATGTATGGGACGAATTGGGATACAAGATAAATAAGATAATCCAAGTTTCAACTTTATAAAAATAAAATATAACATGATATCAAAGGACAGAACAAAAAATAAATAATAATAAAGCTATAAACGACATATCCATTCTGAATCGTAATGTATCATTGAAAATAACATTTGAGCTCAATCTTTATGGAATTATAAATAATATTAAATGATCCTTGGATTCTAATATGAGACTTTATTTGTCCTATGATGGATATTTATCTGTTTGATCCTCTAATTTTATTTATATGAGGTGTTATTGATGATATATTGTGTCAGAAAGCTCAGTGAAGTGAAGTTATGTATGTTTTAACTTTTTTAAATATGTATAGAAATTTTAAAGCCATGATTATCTCCAAGGAAAACTACAATATTTAAATAAAATGACTAGTGAAAATGATTAAACTAGCAAAAGAAAAAAATTATGATTCAAAAAATAACAGGGGAGAAGAAACCATGATTAAGAAGGAGAGAGGGTTGCCCCCTAAGATTCAATCATAGTTTTAAATAAGATTTTGTTTTTTAGTATTAAATGACAGCATTCCTATCCCAAAACTTCAAAAACAAAAAACACACACATCATCATCATCAATTCCAAGATCAGATCCAGGGGCCTCTATCACTGATAAAAGTCCAAAGAAGAGCATCATTAATCACTAATCCAATAATTCTTATCTAGTCCTGTTTGGAGCCCCTATTAATCAATTATTACAACCCTCCATATATACAACAAAAATCTGAGTTATTCATAGCCCCTTCAATTCTCGTGGTAAAGCGAAAATGATAATGAATTTGCGGGAGATCAAATACTTGAGTTTTTATAAGAACAAAATATTACAATAATATAATTTAAAGTGAATAAAAATTATTACCATCTCATATAAATATACAATAAAATTGAGTCATTCATAGTCCCTGAATATTAACTCTAAGTAGTAAAATGGTAGAATGGGTTCACGAAAAATCATATACTCGAGTTTTTAAAGAATATAGTAATACAACAATGTAATTCAAAATGAATAAAAATAATTGATTCAAATAGAATCTTAGAATCATTATACTTAATCCCTTAATCTCTTTTCCTCCTTACTTTTGGTGGTTTTTCCTATCACTGTTTTGATTAAAATAATTATTTTACTAATTTAAAATGTAAAATGTAGAGGGCCTATTTTTTAAATTAGTTTTCTATTTTGTTGAACAAGAAAATAGAAAAATTAGGTACTGTAATCAGTAAATTATTTATATTTTATTCTTAAAAAATTTTTTTTTAATATATATTAAAATTATTTTCACTTTTTTCTTAAAAGGTTGTTTTAATTACAAAACATGTAGAATTATTAGAAATGAAATATAAAATATTTTTATTTTATACTTTTAGGACATCAAAGATAGGCTAAAAACTTCACAGTTTCCAGACATACCTTTTGATTTGCAAAACAATTAAAAACTTGTTATAAGCGAAGGTTTTGAAATGAATGAAACGTAAGTTCGACATCGTGTCGCAGATTCCGGATTGAGTGTTTTACGATGAATTGATTCATCTTGAATTTTGTATCGCCAAATTGTGCGTTAATCTTTGTAATTAATATCTTCGTTGAATTAAATACGTTAATATGAGGATATTGGAAGGCCACTTTGGGAGGCTACATAAATGTGGCCCGCGATGTCTGATTTAATATCCCAAAAAAGGCAAAGCTATCTTTATACCATCTTGCTTCTTTGGCTCATCTAACACTTGTACCATATCACAAAAATTATCTTATTTTCATTACATAAGAGGACTATCTCCTTTGGATCATCATTCGACATTTTCAACGTTATCGACCCGCCGAGTTTGTTCTAGAGGTAATCATCACAAGTTCTCTATGATTAACCTTTGTTTTGCATCACATTCCAAAGTTTTTTTTTTTGAAGAATGTCAAATCTTACAAAATTAGAGTTTGTGGCGCCAGATATTTACCGGAAAAAACTATGCGTATGGATCTTTGATCACGAGATCCACCTTGATGCTATGAATTTAGGAAAACAATGAAGGAAGAATCGGGCATCCTGCAGTCGCGTAAATCATTGTTTCCTTGGCATCATCTCCATGAGGACTTGAAAATGAATATCTTACGAGTAAGATCATCTCACTCTATGGAATGAGTTAGAAGGAGATCTGACCACGGAAAACGATAATCCTCCAAGAAAGCTCGATATGTTGTCTTGCCTTTTGAGGTTGCGAGATTTTAAGCGATCGATGAATATATCTACTGCTTTATTTAGATTAGCTCCCGATTGAAGGCTGTGTGGAGAAAAAAATCACGAGAGGAAGACATCTTAAAAAACATTCTTTGCATTCCATATCTCGAATGTTCTCTGCGAGAAGTAGTATCGGGCGCAGGAGTTCAAAAAGTATTATGAACTAATTTCATGTCTCCTTGTGGCCAAGCAGAATAATGAGCTTTTAATGAAAAATCACCAGTCCCGCCTGACTAGAACTGAACCATTCCTTGAAGTGAATGTGATATCATCTCAAACTAATGGTAGTGGGCGTGAGTCGAGGGTTATTGAAGTCAGTGATCGAGGAAGGAATTCTCGTACCATGGAACTCATGGTAATAATTCTACCCGTAAAGGAAACTTCGATGCACCACAGTCGAGTGTCTCGAGGCCATAGTTGTGAAAGGCGCACTAAGATGCACTAAGGCGCAAAGGCCTCTTGGAGCCTTAAGGCGCAAGACGCCCTTAAGGCGTGGGCTTTTTTATGTAAGGCGCATTCCATTTTACATATATATTTTTAAAAATATGATCAATTATAACAATCATTTATCATCAAATATCATCAAAAATATTAATCCTAATCAATAAAGAAACACATAAAACAATACCTCTAAAGCATAAGAATTCATAAAACATGTCAACAAATCTAATAAATCTCATCGTGAAAGTTTGTAGAAATCCATAGAAATTGTCAATAGAACATGTAATTAATACTGACACATATCCTTTGTCGAATTCATAAATCATCCAAACCTGACACATTAAAATAACTAATTTGTCCTGACAAGCGATCCTCATTCATCCTCCACATCCACACCAATTATCGACATCATCTTTTGTAACCTTCCTCATCTCCTCATTTCCCCGATAATCCATTTAACCGTCTTCGTCTATTAATGAAGTGATGAGTGCTTAAACACTCGGGTTATACCGCGTCGTCTTACATTTTTAGCATTATTTTACACATTTTTAAATCGTATTTTTTTAGCTCAATGTCTGATTAGTATGGTTGGTGTGTATACGGGTGCGATTGGTGCGAAAAGGCCGGCTTTGGAGCCGATTTTGGAGCGAGAAGGAGGTAGTGCATAAAAGATGGCTGGAGCGATCGCGGCGTCAGCGTCGCGGCGTTGGGTCGACTAATAAAGTCGACTAAGCGGCAGCGTCAGCGGCGTCTCAACGTCGCGGCATCTGGCAATCAGCGACGTCGGTCGCGGTCTGTTCTCTCATCATTAAAAGCGAGAGTCTGAGGTCGAGAATCGAGATTGTACGGACTAGGGCACGGAAATCAGAGCAACAGCGACGCTGAGCGAAGAAGGAGAGCCCGTGATTTGTACTTTTCCTCTTTTTGGACAATAAATGCGATGTTTCCACATACTACATATTGTGTTTACCATTCGATTGTATTACAGATCTACCATAGGGTGTTGTTGAACCACGTCACATGTTCATGGATTAAAATTAGTGATTATATTATTCAAGTTATTTATAATTTGTTATCTCTGCTTTATATGCATTAAATGTTTACATGGTGATGTCTGGCCAACATTAGCATGACTATACTGGAGATCCGAGATTCGAGAGATGAGGATACCCAGGGATCTGAGTAGAGCAACCTTCGGTTGATTCGGTAAATAGAGATATTCCGATCCCGAAGGTGGCAAATAAGGTTAGAACATTTAAGCATTTCGGAGTATCGAGTTGGGGTAGAGATACACTCAACTCTACTAACGAGATAGGCGGATACACCTCGAGAGAGAGGGGTATTTAAGTAACAAGATCACCTAGCCATTAATAAATCATAAAATAAATGAATAATATTCTCTTTAAGAAATAATCCGCCGAAAGTGACGGGGAGACATAGCTACTAATCTCCATTACCATGATGGTGTAATTCGGTCAGTTTGTTTCGTTTACATTCGGACACTGGTACCCTTTCACACAATACATATCAGGATAATATTTGAGAAAAAGCAAATCTACGTAGTCAACACCTATCCCAGTGGTCGATATCAGTGCATTGGTACACTATATTACTTGGGGCGACGCGTGCACTTGCGCACATAGGCGTACATTTTACACATCACACTTTCACCCTATCAAGTTTTTGGCGCCGTTGCCGGGGATAGGTTTAGAGTGATATAGAGAATACAACAATTAGATATTACTCTGGAATTTTTGTTTTTATTTGTTTTACAAGTCTTTATTAAATTGGTCTTGTTGTTTAGGTGTGTGATTGCGAGTTTAGGTTTTCGAGTGGTACAATACGGCGACGAGATCGGGTTGGCCCGACATCTGTTTGATCGGAGCGGAAGAACTTTACGAGTCTGTAGAGAGCAGAGAACGGAACAGATTAGAATTCAAGCAAACATGGAGAACAATGAAGAGCAGGATCTTAGCATTGAGCAAAACAAGCCCCAGAGAGGTCGAAATTGGAATAACGGAAGGAATCAAGCACCCAGACCGTTTATACATCCAGATGATCCATTCATGTTGCTAGAGGGTTGCACTACCACTCTTGTTGTTGGGGGCTATTTCATCGGAGACCACATTAGGCGAGCAATTTCGAGGTTGAAGTGGGTCACTTTGCAGGATGCTTGAGGTTCATCACATTCACCGGGTTGCCTAATGAGAATCCAAATATGCATTTGACCAACTTCCTCGAAGTCTGCGACACGATCAAGTATAATGGAGTCACAGAAGAGGCACTCAAGTTGAGATTGTTCCCACTCTCACTAGGTGATAGAGCCAAGCATTGGCTAACAAGTCAGCCACCGGACTCCATTACTTCATGGAACGATTTAGTCTGCGAGAAATTCGACCAGGGTTCTTTCCACCCTCGAAAATTGCACAACTGATGCGAGATCAATACTTTTTGGACAACTAGAGGGGAGAACTTGATAGGCGTGGGGATAGATTTCACGAACTATTGAGAAAGTGCCCACATCACAGACTAACCAGATGGATGCGAGTCCATACGTTCTATATTAGTGCGAGGAATGCAGCTAGGCATTGATTGATGCCTCGGTGGAGGGTACTAATGAAAACAGACCAAGCATGAAATCTTGGAAGATGTTGCGACTAATACAAATCGGTGGCCCTGGGAAGACTACACGGTAAAAGCCATAGGTGACAGACGATAGGAGTTCTCAACAATCTGGTTAATCATGTTGCACAGCTGACTAAACGATTAGCTAAACGGCAAGGCTACTTGAATGCCACTGGTAACCACATGGGAGTTGTGTAGATTTTGTGGAGGAGACGGCACAATAGCCGCAGAATGTCGGTCGAGAAGCAAACGTAGACGAGGCCCGGTATGTGTCGAGATTCAATCGGGAACCGACCACAGCAACAAGGACGGTATGGAAACAATTATCGAATCAAAATCGAGGCCCGAGGTGGCGTAACAACAAGAATCAGAACATTCGAACAATCAAGGGTATGGATGGAGGAACGATTAGAGCAACATACCCCAACTTCGAGTGATGAACCACCTCCACGAAAAAGGTGGACTTAGAACAAGCCCTTGCACAAATGCTGACTTCCCACTCTGCTTTTATGAATGAGACCCGAGCGAATATCACGACAACATACCCGATTGAACAATCAAAGCGGCCCGATTGAGAATTTGGAGGGTACAAATGGGTCGAGATGGCCAACATATTGTGAAAGGCAGCGGGTTCCTTACCAAGCAATTGATAAACCCGAAGAGATGGGAATGAACACGTTAAAGCGGTCATCTTTGAAGTGGTAGGAGTGGAGACACAAAAATCCCAGTTATAGGAGAGTAGAGGCGAGAAGGTCATCCAGCCTAGTCAGAATGCTCATGCGGATAAGGAACAGCCTCAGGAGAGACAGTCTGCAGGAAACACTGGCCAAACAGGGACAACCCACAAATTCCATATCCTGACGTCTAAAAAAGAAGCATAAGCTAGATAAGCGAGTTCACGAATTCATGGAAGGTTGAGAGATTTTATCAATATCGTTCTTTGATGCTCGACGGATGCGGTTATGTAAAGTTGCCGAAGACCTCGCATCTCGGAAGAAGATTGGCTGATTTCGAAACAGTTAACTTAACTGAGGAATGTAGTGCCATACTTCAGAGGAAGCTGCCGCAAAAGCTTAAGGACCCAGGCAGTTTCACTATCCCGTGCACCATTGGAAATGCTATCTTTGAGAGAGCCCTATGTGATTTAGGTGCCAGCATTAATCTCATGCCCTTGTCCATTTTTAAACGTTTGGGATTAGGTGAAGCTCGACCAACTCTGATCACACACTTCATCTTTAAGCGGATCAGCGAAGCATCTACAGAGAATAGAAGATCATCTTAGTAAAAGTTGACAAGTTTATCTTCCCAGCATATTTCATTGTCTTAGATATGGAAGAGGATAAAGAAATACCCATAATTTTGGGCAGACCGTTTCTTGCAACTGGAAGGGCAATGATTGATGTTTAGAGGGAGAATAAAATTGAGGAGTCAAGGAAGATGAAGTTAAGTTCAACGTGTTTGAAGATTTGTGAGACATCCCGTGATGATACTTGTTTCATGGCAGAGATAGTAGAGGCTATAGTGTCTAACCAAAGTGGTCTCAGATCCTTTGGAGCTAGCCTTGTCTGAGAATGATCTCGAGAATTATGGCGAATGAGAGGAATATGTAAAATGGATGGATTCTTTCGGACCCAATAAAAGGAAATGCACTTAGTCTACAGGTGAAGGAGCTAAAGCATGGTGCCATGGGTTGAACAACCACCAAGATGGAGCAAAACCTCTACCTAATGCATTGGAGAGTATGCATATCTTAGGATAGCATCTACCTTACCAGTGATCATCTCAGCATCCTTGACAGAACTAGAGGAGGAGAAGTTATTGAGGTCCTTAGAGACCATAAAAATGCGCTCGGGAGTGGTCTCTAGCCGATTTAAAAGGGATCGCCCTTCCATGTGCATGCATCGTATTTTCTTTAGAAGATGGGCATAAACCTTCGATGGAAGCGAAGGAGGTTAGATCAGGCGATGAAAGAATTAATCCAGAAAGGAAGTATTGAAATAATTTTGAATGCGGGGTAATTTATCCTATTTCAAATAGTGCATGGGTAAGTCCAGTTCAAGTAGTACCTAAGAAGGGAGGAGCCACTGTCATATGGACTGAGAATAACATATTACTGCCTTCTCGAGCGATTCTTAGGGTGGATTTGTATTGATTATCGAGCTAAAACAAGCCCACTTTCGAAAAGATCATTTCCATTGTCGTTTTCTAGATCAGATCTTTGGATCGATTAGCAGTCATAGATACTATTGCTTTTGAATGGATATTAGGCTACAATCAATTGCTATAGCCCCAGAAGATCGGAGAAAACTGACATTCACATGTCCCTATGGGACGGTCGCATTGACGGATGCCCTTTTGGGCCCGTGCAATGCGCCGGGCACCTTTCAACGATGTATGATGGCCATTTTCTCCGACATGGTTGAGAAGACAATCGAAATCTTCATGGATGATTTTTCGGTATTGGGTAATTCATTTGATAACTGTTTAGAAAATTTGAGATCAGTATTGATAAGATGTGAGGAGACCAACTTAGTACTCAATTGGGAAGTTCCATTTTATGGTGCAAAGAAATTATTGTACTCGGACGCCAGTTTCAGCAGAGGAATAGAGGTAGACAGAGCAAAGATTGAAGCAATTGAAAAATTACCTCCACCCTCATCGGTAAAAGGGATTAGAAGTTTTTTAGGCCACACTGGATTCTATAGGCGATTCATCAAAGACTTCTCTCAGATTGAAGCCCGTTGTCTAAACCTTAAGTCGAGAGGATCCCATTTGGTCGATTCACGAGTGTTTGCATGCATTTTCAGTGTTAAAAGATAAGTTGGTATCAACCCCTATTGCCGTGTGGCTGGGATTGGTCCTTTCCATTTGAACTTATGTGTGGCCCCTTAAGCGATTTTGCGATTGGGGCGGTGTTAAGGGCGAAACAAGAATTTTCCGAGGGTAATCTACTATCTGAGCGGAGACAGCAGATGATGCTGGAGGTTGAATTACACCACTACGAGAAAAAGAACTGTGGCTATTGTATTTGCTTTCGACAAATTCAGGCCTTATTTGATTAGTAACAGGTCGTGGTCTAACTGATCATTCTACCATAAAATATGATGACTAAAAAGAACGGCAAACCTCCCAGTTGTCAGTGGGTTCTTTTCTTTGCAAAATTCGACGTTGAGATTAAAAACGAAGGCACTAAGAACTGGTAGCGAGATCATCTTCCGCGATTGGAAGGCAGTGATGAGGTTAGTGAATGACGATTTTCCGAGACAAGCACCTGTGGCTATTGAAGACAAGAGGCGGAGTTCCATGGTTTGCGAGTTAAGTGAATTATTTGGTAGCCAAGGTCGTCCTCGGGTGCTATCAGCGAAAGGTTTCGCCCGCTTGAGACACTACTGTGTGGGAGGAGCCAATCCTCTCTGGACATTGCCGACGAGTGATCGAAGAGATGTGTGCTAGGATGAAATGAACGGTGTTTTCAGCCCCTTTGCCCACACTCTACCATGTGGTGGACATTTTGGCGCTGAAGAGCAATGGGCGGGACCTCCCAATCGAGGTTTACTGGCGCCCATTATTCCAAAGATGCTCAAATGTTTTATCCACTGTGACAAGTATCCATGAATGGGGGGCATTTCTAGAAAGGACGAACCACCCATGCATCCCATTATGGAAGTAGAACTGTTTGACCTATGGGGGATAGATTTTATGGGACCATTTCCCCCCTCTTATAACAACTTTGTACATCTTCTTTGTGATGAACTATGTCTCGAAGTAGGTTGAAACAATTCCGACCAGCCGCGATGCCAAGGTCGTAGCTCGATTTTCTTCGCAGCCATATTCTCACGATTTGGAACCCCTCGAGCAATGATCACAGATAATGGTACTCATTTACCCATGCCAATAAGGTGATTGTGAGGTTTTGCAAAAAGTATGGGGTAGCCGCGTGCATCCCTTGCATACCACTACGGTTAAATGGGCGACGAGGTATCAAATCGAAATTAGAATCCGATACTGGAGAAAACGATTAACGACTCGGGAAGGATTGGTGCAGATTGAAGATGCACTTTGCAGGCGTGCCAAGACAGCATTTAAAACACCCTTGGGTATGTCGCCCTTTAGAATCGTTTATGGCAAAGCTTGCCATCTTCAGTCAGAATTAGAAGCATCGAACTGTTAGGCGGCTTCGGCCAGGTTAATTTATGGGCGGTACACTAATGGTGAAGCGTCTGCTGACTTTCGATGAACTAGGCGAATTCGAGCGAAGCTTATGAAAATGCCGCATTTACAAGGAAAAGACAAAGCCCTAACCGCGATAAACACATTACCAGGAAGGAATTCGAGGCGGGACAACAAGTTCTCTTGTTTAATTCCGTAAAACTCTTCAGGAAAAATTGAAGTCTAGATGGTCAGGAACTCACGGTGACCAAGGTCTTTTCACATCGGTGAAATGAGGTTACACATCCTGAGAAAGGAACCTTCACAGTTACCACCCAACGGTTGAAGCCGTATTTTGGGGGCGAGTTCCAAGCGGATAAGCAGATCATTCCTTTGACCGCACCATACGAAGTACAGTAAGCGGTCCTAAGAGCTCGGGTTTCCCGAGCACATTGAGATTTAGGGCCGTCGAGCTAACGACATTAAACATAGCGCTTCTTGGGAGGCAACCCAAGTTTTTCTTGCAATTTTCATTTCTATGGTTCAATTTTTTATTTTTATTTTTTATTGTTATCTGCTTTAAGTTATTTTGGTTTCTTTGTTAATCGTGTCGGAATCACTTTTGGTATATAATTCGGGACCCCATGATCGAAATCTTGAGGAGAGTCAGTTCATGTAGAAACGTGACAAAGGTCAGATTTACATTTATCACGAGGAGTTTCTCTTATCTTAGACCATAGTTTGTAATGTGCATTTTGAGCCTTCTCTGTAACGTCGTGACGTCTTTACCCTCCTCTAGAACGTCGCGACGTTGATATCCAACGTCGCGAAGTTGATTTTTTACACCCTCTGGAACGTCGCGACGTTGATATCTAACGTCGCGTTGGTGTAAATTTTTACACCCCCTGGAACGTCGCGACGTTGATTTTAACATTCTCTGGAACGTCGCGACGTTGGCCTCAACGTCGCGATGTTGGAAGATTTCCTCTCTTGTACGTCGCGACGTTGTCCTGTTTAAGGCCAAACACTCCCCATTTTTTTGCTCCTACCCTTCCTTCTTCTTACCTGAACCCTAGTGTCCTGTGTCACGCACCTACCCAAACCCTTGCCGGAGTCCACTTCCTCACGGTTACTTTTCGGCAAGATCTCTGACTCCTACCACCATCTCTTTCCACAAATCTCGGTCCCACGATCACACTCGCCATTTCCACACTCCCACTTGCCTGTGATGCAATAATCCACATTAGATACAGGAGTTCGCGTTTAGAGTCACAATTAAGTCCCATTTAGGTCTATTCGATTTGGTAGGGTCATTTAGGGTCACGGTTACTTTCAGTTGGTGCCGTTTTCCTAGTGCACTCACAGGTGTTTGTCATATTAATACAGCCCGATTAGATTGTGCCACCTTGGTGCCATTGCATTGCATTACCCTCCTAGGAGTTTGAGTCCTTTCCCCAATGTCTGGAAATAGGCAGATGTTGCCTACAAAACGGGGTCGGGCCAGTGAGGATCCGACCCTGAATTTCGATGTCACACGGTTCGTTAACGAGGGTGCGCCCCGTCTGTTCGGCACCGTGCTGCGAAACAGTTCTTTCATTAAGAAGGAGTTTCCACCACCACGATGATTTTTCCTTAAGACACTTGCGACGAGGGATGGTGGGCGCTGCCACAACCACCTCATCCGGTGCGATGAGTGTGGTCTGCGAATTCTATGCTGACCTCGCCTCCCGCGTAAAGTCGAGAAGGTTCAGTGAGGGTGTGTTGAGTGAAGCCGATGCGAATTCGATCGGTACTATTATGTCTGATCATGTCCTCGGAGCCGTTTGATCGGCTTCTGAGCGACCGACTACCAGGAGTCATTACGGTCTTGGCAGATGGGCGGGGTGAATGGAAACTCAATAGTGAGGGCCATGCGAATCCATGAGCCAAACATTTGGCATATCCTGGAATGCGGCATCGCTTCATCACGTCGTCTCATTAGGCGGCCGAGCGTGTATTAGTGGTATAACGTCTCTAACTCCAATTATGCCATCATTCAAGATATTCCTTTTGATGTTAGACGGAGTTATCGAGCCATCCTCCATACTTGGAACTGGCCCAAGATAATTGGGGCACCTTTTCCTCATTTATGGCTTATCTGAGCAAATGGGGGTGCCTGAGATGACAATGAGGCGTGGTTACACCGTCAGGCAATATCGGGTTAAGAGGGACAAACCGGGTATACCACGACCTGAGGGGGTCTATGATTCCGGCCATGAGCCCTCGGACGAGGATGAGCTTCCCGACTATCGGGTCCGCTTTGGACTCCTGGGTGACCCCCAGGAGGACATTGGGTAGTCCTCGTCTCACCCACCTCCGCCACCACCTGCTTGACCCACGGAGTGGCTCCCTCCGATCCCACTCGACCTCGAGACCGGTGCTCTCATAACGCGAAGCGCTTGATGCGTGCAGGGCGAGACCGGGAGCAGGAGTCCTCGTCACACGAGGATATGGAAGCCCTTCGGCGATATGCGTACGGTGTTGGCGACGAGGCCCAGCTATTCTTGACGGCGGCGATCGCTCCTAAGCCCGGTAGCGAAGCTTCTAGCACTACACCAGCCGCCACCACCACAGTGACCTGCTTGATCACCAGGGGAGTTCCCTCCACCTTCCTCTATTATTTCATTGCCGATTGGGGACCTTGCCCATTTTGTTTAGCAGGGAGAGGAATGTGGAGTCAGTGCTGATTTTCTTAGATTAGTTTTATGTTTATGTGTGTTGTAGCTTATTTTCATTTATGCATGTTAGTTTGTTTTTACGTTTAGTTTTATTTAAACATCTTAGGATGTTAAGTTTTGTGTTTAGTCATGTTGTGTTTTAAGTAGATCCTTATACATGTGTAGGTGTCGATGTTTAGGTAGTTTATTTGTGTGTGATGCCATGCTTGAGGTAGGGGATTACTTTTGAGCGAATCCACTTTTTGTCATAGAAGAAAGGTTTACATTGGATGTTTGAATGCTCAGGAATTAGGTTGCATAGGTGGGGAGGCATAGTGAATCACCTCCGGTTATTCAGAAACCATTTCTCGAGGTGCCTATCACTCACACAAATGATCTCTAGGGTATGCTGGAGTCTGAGGCAGGCTACTAAGGTTCAGCAAACCACAGGAATCTCTAAACACTAAAGAGATGGGACACGAAGTGAATAAAAGAGAAGTTGCCTTCGAGCCCCCCCAAAATAGTAAAATAAAAAAAAAAGGAAAGAAAAACAAAGAAAAAGAAAAAAAAAAAAAAAAAAATATATATATATATATAGATATAGAATAAGTGGGATCTTCCAATCGGAATCTCGGGCCTGATCCAGGGGCCTTTCAAAGCCTGCTGACCAGCGGCGAGTCATTGACTTCAACGCCCGTTACGGGGGACGAAGATGGAGGTTTCCACGACAGGGCCTTTAGGTTTAGTTAGTGTTCGGGGTGGCGTTCGAGGCTGAATGCCAGGTGCCCCCTTAACCAAGCGGTGGGGAGTCACCAACTAATCCCTTCCCATGAACATAACAGCTTTGCGGGCACTGGTTTTTCGTTCTTTATGTTGTGAGTAGGTATATTAGAAGTACAAGCGGTGCGTTATTAGATCCTTTTGTAGTTAGATTTTCCCCAATTAAATGAGTTGAACTCAAGTTTGGGGCGTCGGGTCTAAGTGTAAACTAGAGGTCTGCATTTATTTGCGCACATAGGGTCCTTGGGAAAGTTATTGAATGCCCGGAGAAGTGAGGCCTTTAGTCAGCTTCATGAGTTCAACCTAGTTCTTCGAAAGTTGAACACCTTTGAAATCTGTGAACTTCAAACAGAACGACAGTGGTGTGAATCGGTCCAATTTGATCCTCTATCTATCGGCATGGGCATCGCTGCAACCGTGTTAGACTGGTAATATGAGTGTGTGTTAGGTTTAGAGTCAGTTCTTGCTTGGGGACAAGCAAGAAGCTAAGTTTGGGGGTGTGATGAGTGCTTAAAACACTCAGGTTATACCCGCGTCTGTCTTACGTTTTTAGCATTATTTTACATTTAAATACGTATTTTTTTAGCTCAATATCTGATTAGTATAGTTGGTGTGTATGCAGGTGCAATTGGTGCGAAAAGGGCAGCTTTTGGAAGCAATTTTGGAGCAGAAGGAGGTAGTGCATAAAGATGCATTTGGGCGTCGCGGCGTCATGCGTCGTGAGCGTCCCAACGGCTCGCGAATGTTGAGTCGACTAATATAAAAGTCAACTAAGCGGCCCGGCGTCGCGGCGTCTCTTGTCAGCGACGTTGCAACAACCATCCAGCGACGTTCGGTCGCAGAGTTCTGTTCTCATCATTAAAGCAAAAGGGTGGAAATTCGAGGCATCGAGTGTACTAACAGAACACGAATCGGCGTAACGGCGGCAAGCGAAGAAGGAGAGCCAGTGATTTGCTATTTTCCTCTTTTTGGACAATAGTCTTGATGTTTACACATACTACATATTGGTATTTTCTCATTTAGTATGTTCTAGATCTACACTTAGGGTGTTGTTGAACCCTGCCACATGTTCATGGATTAAAGATTAGTCAATTATATTATTCAAGTTATTTATAATTTGTTAGCATCTGCTTTATATCTGTTAATCATTTTACATGGTGATGTCGTAACATTAGCATGACTATCTTTGGAGATCGAGATTCGAGATGAGAGATACCCGAGGATGCGAGTAGAAGCGACCTTGGTTGATTCGGTAAATAGAATATTCCGATCCGAAGGTGGCGAATAAGGTTAGAACATTTAAGCATTTCGAATTATCGAGTTAGGGTGAAGATACACTCCAACTCTCTCTGCTTGAGATAGGCGGATACACCTCGAGAGGGTATTTAATAACAGATCACTAGCCATTAATAAATCATAAATAAACTGAATAATATTCTCTTTAGAAATAATCCATCGAAAGTGACGGGGAGACGCAAGCCTGTCCATTTACCTGATAATTAATTCAGATCGGTTTGTTTAGTTTACATTCGGACACTTAGTACCCTTTCACCTGATACATATATCCGGATAATATTTGAAAAGAAAAATCTCATAGTTGGCACACCTATCCCGTGGATCGATATCAGTGCCATTGGTGCACTATATTACTTGGGGCGGCGATGCGCTTTTATAGGCGTACATTTTACACATCACACTTTCACCCTATAAGAAAGAGAAGGCATGGGTCTAAAGCTTGAAGCTATGTCATTCCCCCTTAATGATGGCAACTGGCGGGCTTTATCAAAAACAAAGTATCAAATCTAGAATATCATTTGCTTGACAACAATCTTATGTGTGATTAATATCCTTGAACACTAAATCATTTTTTGTTCATGTGAAAATTATGAGAATCTTCATAATCGTGCTTCTATCTTAACCCTTTCATTGCTATATGTTTCTTAAGTTAATTGATTGATGACATCAAATTCAATTTATATCTTCTTTAGGCTGAATTATATGATCTTTTAAATAATTCAAAGTTGGTGCTCTAATCTATTCTCATATTGGTATGGATCTGAGAATTTATGGCTGTAAATACTTCATTATATGTTTTTTAACCAAATATTTTAATATTTTTTAAAAAGCACATAATATTACTGTTTTCAAAGTACTCCAATTTCGTTTAAACCTAATTTTTCATATTTAAGACTAAAGACTATAATGGAAACTTTTTTAAATTTGATGACTCTGATAGATCACAATTGGTATAATATGAATATTGAATATAAATGATATGTTGGTAATCCCAGAACAATTCTATTTTCTAATATCTAAATATAATATCAATAATTGATTAAAAATTTAGTAACTATTTGTTTTTTGTTTTCTTTCCTGTCTTAAAGTCCATTCGATATACTTGACCTTATATATCTTTAGAATTTGATGTTTCTCTGTTGTATCCAGCATCCTTTATAATTCTCATAATGATTATATATTATCTGTGACTATCATGCTCTACCTGTTATCATAGAAGACTTGGAGTTGAAATGTGACTGGCCATGTAGGCTGATGAAGCTGAATCCTCCGCCTCTTCATCATTAGTTTCCAAATATCATAGCCTCTTGTTGCGAAGACTTGCAATAGTTTCTTAACTCTGAATCATGACCTCTTTATATATTCATCACTATGGGCTTTTTTCATGAATATGTGATACCTTGAATGAGGACAAATCCTAGTAAAATGATGTGTTCAATTATCAGTGTCCAGCCTATTATTCACATACATAAATCTTTTATTTATATTATTATGTATGGTGTCTTCTCAATTTTTTTCATGTTGATGAGAAAATATGATGTGACAATTGGCAAATCTGATACCTCTTAGTGGAACTCAGCAGTTCTTGTCAGTGATATATCATGTTTGAGAGCCTGCTTAGTTATAAATGTAATGTTTGGTGATGAAACTCTCTCAAGTCCTCTGATGTTTGAAGTGACTTCAATGTCTTCATTATAGAATCAGTATAGTATTACTGGGACATGATTGATCTAGCATTCAGTGTTCTTTTGACATCATCTGTCATCTTGTAATAGTTCAAACCATCATTCAAATATTAAATCGTGAGTGCGCGCTGAAATTACAACGATAGTGTTATTACTATCATCTTATGAAAACGGTGACCATCATGATAACCGGGCTGTTTCATTGCAAACGATTGTAACATGATGGTTGACATGTAACCAGTGCCGTCAGCTGAAGAAGTGTTAATGGTTCTGCGTTTATGGTTCTCAACAATTCATAAGTTTACCAAAAGTTATTACTTTTCCTGTGATTATCATCAAACATAATGGAACATCCGTTTTCCATTAAACATTTCATGATCTTTCGTGAATCTGTTATAAGCTCAACTCTTTTTCATAGATTGATAACCATATCTTGAAAATGTGGTCATTCATTACATATTGACCAGTATTTGATGTGGATTGAACTTGGATCATGACATTAAAATGAGATGACATCTTATCACCTTGATAAAGAATAAACTCTTTGTAGCTACTTCTTCTTGGCGTGTTCTTGTGTTGATCATTTCCCATCATATTTTGAACTACCTTGTGGGGTTGAAAGGTATCATGACACCTCCCTTGATGCTGCCTTCATCTCACCCTATTGCTTCTCCATGTATGATAGAAGCAAACTCTATTCTGCTTTCGCTTCCTTTAACATGTGTCTTCAGAATCTTATTCAAATCTTGTTTATCATTCCATTTATCTTGAGTTTCTTTTTCCATTCATAATCTTTCTATATCTCTTACATCTAACATGACACGACATTATTACATTTTTTTTGGCATTCTATGTCTGTGAATGTTAATTTATATCCTCTGATACCTCATGATTACATATATAAGATATAATAATTGTAATTTAAATCTTTTTTTAATTGAGTGGGGTATGCTTTTATCAGATCTTTTTTTCTTTATCTGATAGCTATAGACGACTTAGTCTGTTTTTAATTGTATGAATAAATACTTCTTCTTGACTTTGGAAACAGTCTTCTAATGATAATGTTCAGTAGAAAAAATATAGTGGATTCATATGTAAAATGTTTAAAAAGTCAATGATTAACATGACCATGTAGATCATCTCTGTTTGCTGCTAAAATAAAATAAAATGATCATGATATGAGATATTATATTTATGAAATATAATTGTTGCCGAAAATTATTTGTTTTAGAACCCACCATTATTAAGGTTTTGAATTATTTTTGTGTCATGTCAGTATCCCAAATTAACAGTTTATTGAGTTACTCTTGTTCTCTTGGGTGGCATTTTGTTCATTTGTTTGACTGTTATGTGAAATTTGTGAATTGATTAAACAAAATTGAGTCATTTCGACATTACATGGATCAGAGATGAAGGAAGAGATTTGAAATACAATGTGATCATGAAGGATAGTGTGGAGTAGCGTAGAAACATCATATAATAAAGTCAATTGTAGTATTTTAAGATTATTGTGGAATTAAGTGGTGAAGATGATAAATTAACAGGCAGATATTATGCTTCAAAACAAAGGTGATATTAATTGATCAGTGAGGACATAAGGACATAATCAGAAAATATGCCAAAAATAAAATATAGATTAAGTACATTGTTGAGAGATGGAGGGACCAAATCTTCAGTCAAAGAAAGTTAAGACTATAATGGGTGAGAAAACAAATCTAAATTTGAATTATCATTTTGCTTTAAAGAACTGGTTGAAGAGAAAGAAGAGAAGAGGAGGAAGAAGGAAGAGTAGGAAGATAAAAAGATATGTTTTATCTTGAATCCTTATTCATTACAGTTCTCGGTTTTAATGTGATTAATTATCTTTGTTCAGTTTTAGGAAAATCATCTAACACCAATTCTGAAGTTTGTAAAATTAAATATTAGTGGTATAACAACATTAGATAAATCATAATTCTATAGTTTATATAGTTTGAGTGAACAGATAAAAGTTCTTGATTTTCACCTAGGTTTGGATATATGGGGTTCAAACACTAATAATCTTATGAATTGGTTTGGATTAGATTATAATGAATTTTGAGTATTATGAGACAAGAAGTTATGAAAAAGATGTTTCAAGAAGTAGCGACATTGGGCAAACAGGTGATAAGATTAACAGATATTTTGATTTTATATAATTATTTGGTATCGTTTTCAATATAGGTAAATAATTTTATAATGAAGTGTTTTGGAAATGTTGAAATTTTGATGGTAATCTGTTAATATTAAATAAAATTTTGTTTATGATTAAGCAATTACGCGTCAGTGTAGACCTTATAATGGTCGAGATTGAAGAGATTCAGACTCCAATGAACTTTGCGTGCATAGCGCTGTTCAGTATCTTTATAAATCATTAAAAGATTATCAGATTGTATGACGATTATTAACATAAATATTGTTTTGGTGTGCATTAAAAACAAAGTGAGAGAAAGATTTGTGGAGTCATTATCAGTTAATGGCAGAAAATTGTGATTGTTCTAGCCTATTTTTAAAATATATTACTAATCTGTTGTTTCTGATATTAATAGTTTTGATTATGACCATTTATAGCTCAACAATGGTTTTAATAATGATGGTTTTATTCAAACCATATGTAAACTCAACAATAATAGTTTAAATATTAACCTTACTTTTAAAGCAATCAACAATGGTTTTGGGTTATAATATGTTTAAAAGTAATAATAAAAAATATTTTGACAGACCTGAAAATCCTGTTGCAACAACATATGTTGAAGTGTCATTATTGATGTTCCGATTTCATTCTTATTGAATTTACACCGGTGACCAAACCGTTCTTCCATCGCGGCATTAAGAGGACGTGACATCTTGAATATCGCCAGTTCGCGTGCTAACTAATTGATGACGAAGTTGATTAGTTCTATATTCGGAAGAAATTGGGCCCGGAAGTCTTCCTTTCGGTGTGGACCGGTCCGCTCCACGACGCGGTGATCAGTTCGTTATTTAAGTCGCAATAAGTGGAAAGGTTCTGATGGTTGATGATTTATAAAACATCTTTTCGGTTTGAAATCGTTAACTGTTGCCGATTGTTTCGACTCCGTGTTGTTAACAACGGTTGACCGAACATCCGTTTTGTTAACTCAGCGGTTGAGCCCCGAACCAGTTATTACTAATCTGGTTGAACGACTCGTGTTTATAAAGTTTTATCATTAAAGCGAGATTGTGAAGGTTTTATAAACTTTAGTGAAGATTTGTGAAGAAATTCAAACTTTTTAAGAAAAGTAAAGCAGCAAACAGAGTTCTTGAAGTTTTAGCTTTTAGTGAAACTAACTTAAGTAATAATAAGACTTTGGAGAAATATAACATAAGAAGGTTTCAGTTTACAGATGTTTTCAAGAAAAAACAAAACATTTATAAAGCGTCACATTTCATTGTGTTTCGTTTAAAAATATTCTTTTGTTCTTTAAAATATTTTCAGGAATGAACTATGTTGTTTAAGACTAATGGATATCATGACTTTAATATGGATCTTTATGATCAATAATCTTTGTGAAATAACTTTGAATTTATATTGATATATGTATCTTACTATGATGTAGTTTTATTGTGTAGGCTGAGAATCTTTGAAGGAAGAACATTCTGTAGTTTTATTGGAAAAGTGTAATTATTGTTCTGGATTTTAGAATATGTTTCTTATTCTTGTGATAATATAGGATATCAAATGTGCAGTTGGAAAAGAAAATTTTATGGAGTTTCAAATGACATTGACAAAGCCATGAAATTCTATTAGTTAAGGATGATTTATGAAGTTCTGTAGAGGTGGCGGCCTTTTATAACTAATGAGAATGAGGCGTATCAGAAAATACAAAAAATGTTCATGAAATTTGGTTCTCTGATAACATTATAAATAAATAACCTTAAAATCTCAAATCTTCCATTCTTTCTTTTAATATTTTGGTTGTTACATTTTTTGTTCTTAATTTTATCATATAATAATACGGTTTTATTTTTTATATTTCTTATCTGAGGCAGTATATAAGTGATCAAATTGTAAAAAAATCAATCTTAATAATTTTTGTTTGGAAGCTTTATAAACTCTCCATTATATTAGTTCTCTATGTCTTTCATTTTCTTTCCTTTGACCAAACATATCAAGGATGACAAACTCAGGATGGCGCTCATTATACCTTGAGTGGAAATCTTGAAGCAGAGATTAGAAGTATTGAGTTTTCATGTTTCTTCAAGTATTCTCTGTTTTATGGTTGAGTCAATGAGCTTTAATCCTTGGATTGGCACATGATGAGTATTTGATAAGCTTTTGGTTTCATTGATTATATTGTTGATCAGTGATGACATCGTTAGTTCATCATACCGAGTTTATTCGAAGCGTTCAAAGATCTTTTTTGTACCACCGACTTTAAAGTTGATCTTCCAGTTAACTATAATGGCGTCTTGTGGCTTTGAGGTTAATTAATATATTGCTGATCAGTGACTTTCCATTGTTATCTTTATTATTTTATTGAAAGTGATCAGGTGATGTTAAATATCTATCAGAACCATCATTAACAGACCAAATAATTTCAAATAATTAATTGATCAAGTTTTGATTCAATGAAAGACGGTTTGAGATGTGACTATAGATTATTCTCCTGACGAAATAATATGGAAGAACATCAATTGCCCCCAGGACCTGACGGTGACTATACTACAAATTTCTATTTTACAATTTTTTTTGTTTACTTATTATCTTTCATGTGCAAATCACCAAACTCACATTTTATAAACCCAAATCAAATTAAATTCTGTTTTGGTCTTCACTGTAAATCATATATGGAAAGAAACCATGCTGTGTTGTTCAGGCCCACCTCTTGCGTGGCTTTGCTCAAACAGTGATTAAGATCTCATTTTGTTCATTTTCTGTGTATGATCAAATAAGTGTTCGCGGGATAATTTTAAATTATTCAACTTAATTTTGTAGACCTTGTGATCTTCCATCACAAATATTACAGTGATCATTTATATTCTTATCAGTTTTTCTCATTTATTTCATTTCACTAAAAAAAAAAATTGCTGCGGATTATTTATATTTATCTTATATTACTAATTTCTTACTAAGTGCATTACATTAAGTGTGATCTGATGAATTAATCTGAGACAACATAGTGATGAAACATAGAGGCCATGGTCCATGAAAGTATGAAACTTCTAATGGATTAGATATGCCTCTTATATTCATGCATGTCTAAGAGGTGTGGTATATATGTGTATGTACAGAAGACCTTATTAATATTTTAATTATATAATAATTTTGAAAATTGGTTTCAGGTGAAATTAAGGTACTCAAGAGGTGTGTGCTGATCAGAAGTTGGGAGAAGGTTGAAGTAGTATGAACAAATTAATATTGACCAATAGATTTACCTTGTGGTTGGGGAAATCTGAAAATTATCTGATTCAGATGATAGCCGGGCGAAGCGATTAAATTAAATCTACCGCGAAATCTGTAAACCAAGGAAAGTTTAGTTCGATTAAAGATATTGAATATTTTCTGTTCTAAATGAAACGGTTTAAGTGAAACGACGGTTGAAAAATCTGAAAATAACAATATTTAAAAAGAATATTCAATTCGGATAATAAATTTTGAATAAATGGTTTGAATGAGAAATAAGTCATTATCTAATAATAATAATAATAGTAAGAAAATATAATAATAATTCAAACGCAATAAAGAAGATGCCAATGGGATGAGCGGAAGACAGAGTGAGGTCAGAAGAATAGGTTTTGTTTTGTTTCTCTCTTTGAATCATATAAGTTCTGGAAATTGGACGTGTGTGTTACCATTCAGAGCACAGTAGGTTGATGTGGAAAGACTCATGGTATAATATCAGCCTTTTGATCAAACACTAATGTGAAAAATTTTTATGTGTTCTTCAAACTAAAGTTGTATGTGGCATTTTTAACTGAATAAGAAAGTGGCTTTAATTGTAAATTTTATTTAGTTTGTTTTGGTGTGTTTCAAACAGTGGAGCTGTTAGATTGTTTGGATAAGTTTTGATTAATTGGGATGTAATTGATTGAAGTGGGACAGAATTTTAAAAATGTTTAGTTATTTTAGACTATCGGAAGGTCATGAGTCAAGTTTATAAACTTTTTCAGTTTTATTGGAAGCATTTATTATTGTAGGACAATTTTGATTAATTTATATGTTATCAAATGTCATATGGGATGGACCAACATAGTTTTGTTCTGAATGAGATTGTTCAGTCATAATTAGCTAGAAGCCCTTTAATGTATGTTTTATAGTTAAAACGATTCAAATTAGAGACATTTTTAATTTTATATGGATTATTTTGTGATTTAGATATCAGAGAATGCAAGTCAGTGACAAATTGTAGAAATTGGTGAGAAAAGATTGAGTATAAATCATTTCCGTAGTGTTTAATTTGTTTGTAAAAATTGTTTTGAAAACCTGAACATAAAACATTTTTTTCGATTATACCAAATGAAAGATTGATTGATGTTTAAAAATGGTTTGGCACGTTGTAAACTTCAAAGTGACTACAAACTCGTTTAAAGTCCAGATATTGGATTATTACATAACAATGTTATCAGGATATTAATCTTATATTTTGTTAAACAATGAGATTAGATAATATATATTATATAGATGATGCCCTCATACATTAAATCTTATATCTAATTCATGTGTTAATACATAGCGATGAGAGTGTTGGTTCAAAGTTCTCTGAAAAACATTTTGATAAAGATTCGTGTACTCTCATAATCATACCGTCGACTATGGGACATTATCTTATGGAATAATATTAAGTTCATAAGATGCCAGATTAGAGGTTCCATATCATTGATATTGAAATGACCAGTGGTTGGTATGAGTTTTCAATGTGCTTTTTGGATATTAACCTGCAAACAGTTTGGTAGACGAAACCGTTTAAGAACATTTTGTGGTAGAAGCCGTTTCGAAACGATTTTAATGGCGAAATAATTTTTAAATGGTTCTGTAACTGGTTTCTCATGTAGTTTTGTTATTTTATGAGTTTTCCATTGGAGTACATATGACAGGCAACAACATTTAAATTTATAATGCACTCCTTGAGCCGTTTGGCTGGTTTTCTATTTTAATCAGTTTTAGATGAGTGTTGAAGCGAAAGATACCCAGGATCTATAGTCATGACAACATTATTGTAATTATATATAAGTTAGTGTAAGTCAAACTAAATGAGTTAAATGGCATTTTTATAATGTATGTAAATATCTTTGTGAAATATGTGCATGGTTTTGAAAAACATATTACGATCAGCTCTCGTGGATTGATACTTATCTTATATTTTAATGAGAATGAGAGGTCCTTTATTGTGTAGTTGGACATTTAGGAAAACATTGGGAGTGTATTTTTGTTTTATCTGAGGTGATTTTGTATTTTGGGCTTGACCAGCGTGCGGGTCGTTATCTTTGGGATTTTAGTTAAATCTAAGGCGTGATTTTGATAGAAAAGTGAAAAATTTATAGCAGCGTTCGAATCTGATTTCGGCCGGTTTTAACGGCAGCTTCATGGTAAACAATGGTCAGTGAGCATTTCAGGAGGTTCTTTGATAGATTCTTGACAGATTTTATCACTAGGAGAGGGGGTGCATCATGTATGGTGCCTCAAACAAGCGTACCATATGCATTCTTACAAACCTAGTTGGAAGACCACCTAAACCTCTCATGGGGACGGGAACCCACAGTATGCACCTCACCTTCTCATCTTATGCTTGACTCCTCGGTCTCAACCACCGGTGACCTCTCAATGGAACAAGCCATCTTGAACCTCACCAAGCTAGTGGGTGACTTTGTGGAAGACGAAGACAATCAATGCTGGTCGTCGGAAAAATTGACGTTATGGAAGCTTGATGTGAGCAAAGAGAATTGATGAACTCAAAGTGAAATGGAGGCGTAAATTTGACAACACACTTGATGCACTGCATTTCAAGGCTCCTGTCAGCCAGCATGTTCACGAGAGGGAAGTGAATCCAAAAGAAGAGTGCCGATTGACACCACAGTGGAGGAGCAATGTAAACAACAAAAGAAGGAACCTCCCCAATGCTGACTGAGGATGGTAGTGGAAAGGAAGAAATAGAAAGAGCCCCAGTCTACTGCCTGGCGGCAAACATCCTTTGCCGGAAGCACCCTCTCTAACCTAGTGTATATCACGCTGCGGCACAACCAGCCAACCCCTAAAGCACCCTTTGGAAAAGCCATCCACCATCTGCATTGCACGCCTGCAAAACCTCGAAAGCTAGTGGTCATTGTTGGAAACACCGTCCTTTACCTCGAAGAAGATGTGTGCTCACCTTTGCATAGCCTGATGGATGGTTGGTCTTGGTTGTTTGGGCATGGTTGCATTTCTCTGAAGGCTCCACCGGTTTATTGACCTCGAGGCTTGGCTTGGTTTTGAAAGTCTCAGTCTCCCAGCACATTTTGATTTTCTGTTTTGTTTTATTTTTATTTTGATTTATTTAGTTTTTCTCTTTAGATTTCCTGTAATTTTAATTTAATCCTTGTTTTTAACTCATTTTTAATTTTCCTGCATCTTTCTTTAATTTTTCCTACCTTATTTTTGCAGGTTTGAGCCTAATTTCTGCAGGGAGGTCCAGGAAAAGGCCAGAAAATTTCGCAGCGGTTGCAAATTTTGCAGGGTTGTTTTGCAACAACAAAAAATTTTCACAATGGCCAGAAAATTTCACACGGTTGCGAAATTTCGCAACCGCACTATAGCTGGGAGTACAGAAGGCTTTGCATGAAGAGGACAAAACATGCACATTAAGTTCAGGTAAAATTTTTTTTTTTTTTTATTTTTAAATTTTTTTTTATTTTTTATTATTCAAAAAAAAAATTGGTCTTCAAAAATTATATATAAAAAAAAATTGCGGTCTAAAAATTTCACCAACTTTGCTCCAAATTTAGCGGCCCAATTTTATTTTCATCATAACTTTTTCATTTGAACTCCGTTTTGGGTAATTTTGGTACCGTTGAAAATCTTAGAGAGTGTAGAATCCAAATATAGCCAGAAAGAACACTTTTAATTGACAGAAGTGTAATTTTCAAAAAATTCTCAAGCGGTCACTTTTTCCTCTCTTTCTTCTCCTAACTTGTTTATTTGAAGCCCAAATGGGTGAATAAGGTCTCGATGGAGAGAAACTGAAGTCTCGTCAACAGAACATCTCATCAAGGAGGTAGCACTTCTTTCTCTAACTTTCCAATCCTAGCCCGTTGCGGACGATGAGACATTTGGTTGGGAGGATTAGCGAAGGAAGTGGCTTTTGTTATGTTTTATTACTATTTTGAGCAAGCCCATTTTGTAATGTTCAGTGGCTTGCTGGGTTTCCTTTTTGTGAAGTTGTTATACTATACAACTTATTTTTTCAAAAATTGCACCCACTTTTTTTTTTTTTGTGTTTTACACCTTTGTAGTTTGAAAAAGAATTGAAACTTTGTCAAATTCTATTATTAAGATTGGTTTCATGCTAATTGGTGGATGATTAGTTAAATTCTGCTGATTGACCTTTTGTTTCCACCTTTAACTAACCACACACCGGTGCACATCAGGTTTCTTGATAACTGAAAAAGCGCCTAACCTCTAAGCCTTGCAATAACCTACCCTAGTTTCGTTGACCACCTTTAATAGGTTAAGGACCCCCATGAATAGAAGGCCAATGTGTCTTCCAAAATAAAGCCAAAAGAAAAATAAAAGAAAAAGAAGAAAAATTGCAGCCGCTTTGCCTGGCTTGAGCACGGTGGCGGACAGGCAGGATGCCCCTCCCGAGGTTCCTAGGGATTGGTCCACGCCTAGTGGGGTTCCATTGTACAATCCTAGGGAATGCCTGAAGACTACACAAAGAAAGTGAACACATGCAGTACCACAATACCTCAATTATATATAAAAGTCCCACCACATATATAGATAAGGACCCATAGACGTTCAATACGAATATCAGAGCATTCTAAGAGTATTTGCGAATTTAGGGTTACAAATGAGATTAAATGGATAACAAAACAAAAGACATATAGGTGGGATAGTCACTGCCCAATTGTCGCGGATAGAGAGGTGTTGAATCTGGCGCGAGGTAGGCCTACGAACTGCGGACCCTGAGGAACGGATATTAAAACAATAAGCGCTGAGAAAAGTCTCGGTGAGTGGCATAATTTATATGGAAAATAATGTTTTTGTTTTAGAAAAATTCCTTCTCTCAAGACCTTACGTCCACTCTTTTGTAATGTTCCCCGTTTAGCAAACGTTTCATAAAACCCAACTTTACCAAAGCCCAACAATATGAAGTCATGCTCAAAAAATTTGACCGACATCATTTTCAAGAACCTTAAAATCGGAATCTATTTCACAACATACAATTGAGCATAAATATATGTAACCATCATGTCGTAAAAATAACAAGTAGAAAATCACAACAGTATAAATATGGAAAAGCTTATCTTGTCAGAGGCCGTGATATTGCCGTACACATATCCTTTATAAAGCGTATTATATACCCATCATATACCATCGAATGGCAGGCCTCCACGACATCGTGGCATACCAGCCGTCGATGTCAGGCCTCGTAAGTGGGACTAATATATAACAAATCTCTCGATATCATTGGCATACCAACGTCGGTAATCCATCTCTGGCCGTGGAAATAGCCCCACAAGCTCGAGCAGCCATTGGCATACCAACCGTCGATAATCCGACCTCACGACCGTGTAATTAATATATAACAAATCCCTCGACATCGTGGCAGCGGCCCAGTGGAATGTGCGCAAATCGACAGCCGTAGCATACCAACCGTCGGTAATCCACCTCCACGACCCGTGTAATTAATATATATTCGTATTTTTACTCACAAGTACTTTTCTAAAACGACATTGTATCTAATCATTTCTGAACCTCGAAAATCTCTTTCCTAAAACAATGAGTTTTCAAAGCGGTTTTAAAACCTCCCGATCACGTACTCAAATATTCAAATACCACAGACTCATCCGGGAACTTCGATCAAAACTTCCAGAAATATTTAAAATGTTGACAAAATTCACATGAAATGATAACTTGTTTTATAAGTGACATTTTCATTTATGTGCACAACCAATAGATCGATCAAATAAGTTATATATGAAATAACAGCATGAGAAATATATATCATAATAATACCCCAAAACATTCTAAAAACAAGTAGACCACTCACAGACTATAGATGCGATTACGATACCACAGTAGGATCGTCTCGGCGGCGTGAGTGTAATATAAATAATCCACTTAGACTCGATAATTGAACCCGGCGACATTGGAATGCCTAAGGCCTTAGAATAACTTTTAGAACTAAATCATCCTAATTAAGGACTCAATGAGGTCCCGATTGCTGAGTGTGCCCTAGGCCCGATACCCCAAAGATTACGGCTTTTCACCGGGAGCTAATTTCTGAATTGAACCGATCCATTAATTCTAAAAATATCCGTTTCACTAATCGACTTGATTTTGTCGATTTGACCAATTGGTACTCTATTTCGATCCCAACTTCTCGGTAATTACGAAACAACCTAAAATGGAAAACTAACCAAGCGGCGTCCCAGATTTACAAACCACATATCAATGCGGCCCCAGAGACCCGGGAACACATCAGTAGCCTCACATGGTCCAAGGTTCTTTGTGGTGGCGGGCTTCGATCGACAGTCAGCCAGAATTTGTTTTTGTCGTATCTTTCAAACAGTGATGAATCTGGAGAAAAGGACCACGGAAATGAGTTCAGAGGGTCCAAAAATGGTGGAAAGGAGCTATGGGGTGGCCTGAACTGGCTAGAAATGGCCGGAAAATCAAGAAATTACCGGTGACCCACGGTAGCCGCCGCATCCTCTTCGCCGGCCCGATCCCGGCGCGTCCGGCCGCGGTTGGCCGTGAAATTTCACGGCCAGCTTCGTCTGGATGTCCTCCTCCCATCTGTCCGGCGTGTGTACAGTGATAGTGGTCGGTGGTGCCTCGTTTGGTCCAATCTCCCACGGCTCGCAAATGGTCAAAATGACTCAACTCGGGTCCACAAGTTTTGGAGAGCTTCTCTAGGGTTTTGGATTTCAAAATGGTGTTTTGGGGCTGGGGTTTCATTTGGCATCAAAGTTATGTTTATATAGGCCTAGGGTCGCTTTAGTTAAAAATTTGAAGTCGGTTGGACCTTGTTAAAAACACTATTGTTTGAAATTACCGAGTTCTCTTTTTATCAGTAGAGTCGGATTTGGGCGTTCGACCGATCTATGAACTCGTATCGGCGAGGCCTACGAAATGGTGTCTTGATAAACCAAAATTATTCATCCTTGAAAAAGTCAGCTTTGGTCAACCTCTTTAAGTGTTGGTCGAACTAGTCAAATTTAGTAAAAACAGTCAAGCTTGGTCAAGCGTGTTGCAAGACTTGTATTATTTAGTACGGGTCATTTACAATCCGAGGGGGTATATATTGAAAGCCTTAAAGCCGATTGCCACTAAGCCAGGCGGATTTGGGATCACCGACTTAGTGCTCATTACATGGGTGGATGGGTGGAGTTTAACAAGTTGTAGGTGTTGGAGTCTCAAATCATTCGAAGTCGGTGAAACCTGAAGTTAGTGGTTGAAAGATCCTTATGACTTGGTGCCACTAAAAAGCACTTGAGTGGTTAAGGAGTCATTGATATATCCCCGTTACATGGACTTTGGTGAGGTCGATTCCTCAACATTGCACCACTACAACACAAAAAAAGAGTTGTGGAATAAGAATGGGTCCTGATCTATTTGGGTCGGTTAGCGTGCTAGGTTGTGGCAATAACTTCAGTTGAGGGAGAGTGCAATTTGTGTTATTGTTGGTAGTCGAATAAACACTTAGATTTTAGTGGAAGTTTAGTTGATCCAGGATGGAGGCTCTTTTGATACTCAATTTTGTATGGCATTCATTCTCTCAAGATAGTTATTAGGCAAGGGTTTGACGATTCTTACTTAGGGTTAGGCATTAACATTATGACTTTTGGAAATAGCAATTTTGTGAACATAATTTTGTTATTGTTGTATGTTCTCTCTTTCTTTCTTTCTTTCATTCTTGAGATTTAGGAATATGTAGGTTGTAGAAGTGTGATTAATGCTTTCAAAAAGTGCTATTTTGAACCACTATTTATTATAAGGGTTTGAGTGCTTTTTATTATTGTACTAATCATTCTAATTAACCCAATTGCACATTAAGGGTCCTCTTATTCTCTGCGATCGCATTTTGTGGCTAATTTTGTAGTTTTTGCAAGCTATTTATGCCGAAATTGTTGAGTCGATCTAAGCACGAAGAATTCAAGTCAAACTCAGCATTACTGATTAGTGCTCAAAAAGTGCAATTTTGAACCCTATATTAGATAGGTTTTGAGTACTTTTTGATCATTAATCATGTCATATATCCCAATTGAAGTGTTCAAGTCATCTTAGTAACACCTATGTCAATTTGAGGGTGTTTTTGGTTGTTTGTAGACTTTTGTACACATTTGAACTTCAACCTCGATGCAAATGATCAATCATGAGAGATTCGAAATTTAGTCTATTATCTCACTTGTTTAAAATCAATGGAAAAACAAAGGAAAAGTGGAAATGGGAATGCGAGTTGAAGGCGGGCGAGAGGCATGGAGCGACAAAGCAGACATTTTGCCTTTGATTTAGCAACAATTCGCAATCCTAAGCGAATTTCGCAAGCTGTTCATAAGCGTGCAATCTCGCGAAGTGCGAAATTAAGCTAACCAACTTACCTTTGTGCATTTGCGAAATTAAGCTATACTTGACAATTTAGCTAGCAGCGAAATTCGCTAATATGAAATTCTGACCTTACTTGAATTCGCTAAACACTTGCCAAATTCGCTAGACCCTTGCCAATTTCGCTATACACTTGCCAAATTCGCTAGTTAGCGAAATTCTCTACCTGTAGCGAAAATGATGCCTCGTCATGCTT
Organism: Tetrastigma voinierianum; assembly: GCA_016808115.1. Classification (NCBI taxonomy): domain Eukaryota; kingdom Viridiplantae; phylum Streptophyta; class Magnoliopsida; order Vitales; family Vitaceae; genus Tetrastigma; species Tetrastigma voinierianum. Next base: position 903,918 of record JAEQBH010000432.1, on the reverse strand, counting down.
TGTAATTAATCTTTGAACCGCCTTGAGCTTGGGACGCATGCATTGTCCACATAACTTGCACAGTTATTAGGGTTTTGGTATTTCATACTTTGAGGAGGCTTATAAATACCCTCATGTGCATGAATAAGAGAGGAGGATAGAAGGTGAATACAGAGTTTTTGGTGATTTGTAAGTTTTTTCTTTTCTTTTGTAAAAATAAAGTCTTTTATTTTAGGTTTTGCTTTTTATTTATTTTCTCTCCTCTCTCTTCTCTCTCTTCTTTCTCTCTTCTTTTTCTTTCACTTTCCAGGCTACCCAGAACACACCTCTTGAGGATGACCAGCTCAAAGAAGATGCTTAGCTAAATCCTTCCTTTGAAGAGGAAGGGAAGCTAGCAATTAATTGGGGTTAAGCATATTTGTCCTCTTGTACTAAAAGTCACGGAGTAGTGTATTTATAATGCTATTTTCAAAATTCAGTTGCATAACGTGGGATGTTATTGTCTTGGCCAATACTCTCCCATGCTTTGAATCCGATTAGCAGTGGCCAGTGCTGTGGCTCTTTAGATGGTCCTTACCTCACGAGGTAGCATTTACATGTTAGGGTTCTTCAAATTAGGGTTAAATAACATTGACTTTTATTGTTTTGGCAATACTCTCCATACTTTAGGATTCGGTGCTCGGGTGAGAATTGTGATTCTTCTAGATAGTCTTTACTAGCCTCCCAAAATGATAATGGAATGTTGGGTTTTTAAACAAAAGGGGCCATAACGCATCTGGCGTGTTGACTCATGAGGAGATAAACACGAGACATGTGTTTGCCTAGCATGATTAGTGACCTAAATCTTCAAAGTAAATTTCTTCATTTTTAACTTCCAGTTTTTACCATTTCCAGTTTTTACAATTCTCAGTTTTCAAACTATTCCCACTGTTTTTGAAACACAATTCCAAAGAGTCCAAATAGAAAGCCTTACCTTCATGCTGTCTGAGCCATTTCTAGGATGAAAACCCGTCCAGTGTTCGACTACTGAACCCGGCTATCTTTGTGATGGCTTAATTCTGTGATGTAGTAGAACAGGTGTATAAATTTTGTTGATTTTAGGCTCGACTCTTGTGGCCGCAGATCAAATGGGCGCCGTTCTTGGGGATGGTGCCAAACTACTTATGGTAAGTTGAAGAGTACTTGTGATCCACATCACAAGTGAAGGTAACCTTTTTACCTCTTTTTGTATCTCAGTTGCAGGAACTGCCAGTTTCTAGCACTTGTCAGTAACTGCACTGATTCAGCTTCAGTTTTTCATTCAGTCAGTTTTAATTTCTGTTAGTTAATTTTAACCTAAAAAAAAAAAAAAAAAAAAAAGGGTTGCGAGAATACGATTTTGTGTACCGTATTCTTTGCGAGATCCATTCCAGTGGATTTGAAACCTATAAGGCAAGCAGTTCAGGTTCTGTGGGAAAATTGACTGAGAGAAAATGGAATCCCCATATGGAGAGCAATACAGTCAGGAGGGTAACCCTAGAGCTTACATGACTATGAGGGATTACAGGAACCTTCCATACAGTGTATGACACGTAGAGAGAAATCGAGCCCACTGGAGTGCATGGGGACTATAGAGACCAATGGATGAGTGCACCTGTCTATAGTGTTCCCTCAACTTATGCACCTCCTGAACCTCCATGTTATGCCCCCGCAGCAGCAACAACCACCACCCTTATCCCCTGTTGAACAAGCCATCCTGAATTTGAGCAAACAAGTGGACAATTTCATAGAGGATAATAGGGTGGTGAATGTTCAGGCTAATAGGGAAATTGAGACAGTGAAGAGCTCCCTGAACAAGAGGACTGATGGACTTCAAAGTGAAATGGAGCTTAAATTGGACAACTTGCAGTGTTCAATTTTAAAGCTTGCCCAGCAGCTTGATCATGTAGAGGAAGAGAGTCAAGAGGATGAGTGCTTGACTGAAACAATTTTGGGTGAGCAGGTTCAAGCGCAGCCTCGAAAGTGAAAGTGGAATCATTAGAAGCTCTGAGGAATTTGCGGGATACCCGAGTTAATTTTGGCCTTGGACAAAGAAGAATAAATCGGTGCCTTGATGCACGAGGAGAGTAGTGGACATGAACGGGGAAGAGCCCAGAACCTGTCCCTTGACAATCCCATGAAGTTGAATCCTAGTGCCCTTTGTGACCCCAAAATAACCGCGCCCACATTAGCCCCTTCCAGTGACCACGTATATATTCTACCTTCCTGCACCACAACCAACACACCACTTGACAAACTCAAGGCTTTGTAGCTCCCAGTTAAGTCTGACCCACGCATGTCATGCGAGAACTTCAAGAAGTTAGTGGCCTTTGTACAGCCTTTGCCGCTCACATCAAGCGATGGCGGCCCTTTTGTACGGCATGTAGTGGTTGGTTCAGGTGCTGGTTCGGGTTTGGAGCACTCGAACCTCGGCATTTCTAAGCTCCACGATTCCAGCATCCTCCTTGGATATCTTTGGCGTAGCGGCAGACCCACCGCCCTGCAGCGGTGAGGTGGTTAGGTTTCTTTACATTTATGTACGAGTTATGACTTTATCAAGCGCCTCACGATTTTTGATTAGGTTTTGCATTAGCCATGTGGCGGTGATATTTTTGTCGTTGCTTTGGTATTCATGTACTAGCCATTTGAAAACATATCAAAAATACTTTCAGTTATATATATATATTCAGCTTTTTGCATATTGTGTTTACTGTGTCCCCTATGTACAAGTATGTGTTTTCTTTCAAACTACATAATTAAATTGCTTCAAATTGAACAATAGAATTGCTTCAAATTGAACAATTGAATTGCTTTAAATTGGATAATTGAATCATCATATTTGTCACCTATATGCTAGAGCAAATGTGAGCAATTTGTGTTAGGAGTCCAGCATTCCGACATGCTCGACTTGGAAATTTCCCCTTTATGCTATTTCACCTGCTTTGCACTCTAGATTGCTTCAATAGGTTGTAAGTTGTATGCCCCCTTCCCTTTGCAAAACCGGCCTTAGGCGTGTTGACAACCTAGAATAGGTTTGAGTTACTGACAATTGAAGACGAAAAGTTGTCTTCAAAAGGAAAAGAAAAGAAAAAGAAAAGAAGAAAAAGAAGAGAATAAAATCGTGAAGTTTTGGCACAGGCAGGAGCACGATCCGGGGGTGTATGGCGAAAGCCTTTGAAACCCGATGCCCTAAGCCTTCATTGGTTGGGAGTCATCGATTTTGTGTTCATTACATGGGTGGATAGGTAGAATTTAGCGAATTGTAGGTGCTTGATTTTCGAAGTCAGTTGAAGTCCGGGGTGAAGCCTTTAGAGTTAGTGGTCTTTGATCCTTTTGGCTTGATGCCCTAAACCTTAATTGGTTGGGAGTCATCGGTGGACCCCCGTTACACGGACTTTGGTGAAGTCGAATTTTTAAGCATTGCATCCTCTGATATAATAGAAGCGAAGTGTAACTATACATCTCATTTGTTCAACAGTTTAAGGCCATATCAATGCTAGGTTGGGGGGAGGAAACAAATTTTGCATCTTATTGACTTAATCTGGATATAAATAGAATCATTAGACTTAGGTGGAAATCCAAGTTGAAAATCATGGAAACAGTGTTGTTCTAAAAATTGTTCTCTTATGGATTTTATTCTTGTATATAGGTTTTCAAATGTTGATTTCAATTGTTCACTTTAAAGTAATGTTAGACTAGCTAATATAAGTACAATAACCTTTTTGAAACACAACCTTTTGAAAAATCACCATGCATCTCAATTCTTATTTTTGCATTGCTAAAGGACTAACAGCGTTTCGGTTAGAGTGTGATTAGTGCTTTCAAAAAAGTGCAATTTGAACCACATATTAGATAGGTTTTGAGTACTTTTTGATCGTGAATCATGTCATATATCCCGATTGAAGTGTTCGAGTCATCTTAGTAACACTTATGTCCAATTTGAGGGTGTTTTTGGTTGTTTTGTAGACTTTTGTACACATTTTGAACTTCAACCTCAATGCAAATGATCCAATCATGAGGTCGAAATTTAGTCTCAGCCATCAATGGCTTGAATCAATGGAAAAACAAAGGAAAAGTGGAAATGAGATGCGAGTTGAAGGCGGGGCTGAGAGGCATGCAGGAACAGCAAAACAGGCATTTTCGCAACCTGTTCGCAACCAATTCGCAATCCTAGCCAATTTACGCCAGCTGTTCATAAAGCGTTCGCAATCTCGGTAGTGCGAAGTCGCTAACCAACGCAGCGTGCATTCGCGAAATTAAACTCTCCTTTGACACAATTTCGCTAGCTTAGCGAAATTTCGCTATATGAAATTCAACCTTTATAGGTCGCTAAACACTTATAAGGTCGCTAGACCCTTGCCCGATTTAAGCTATACACTTGCCAAATTCGCTAGTTAAGCGAAATTCTTTACTATGTGAAAATGATGCCTCGTCATGCTTTATAATTAATCTTCTGACAGCCTTGAGCTTGGTTTATTACCCAATTGTCCTATAACTTAGCCCTGGTTATTAGGGTTTTTTGGTATTTTCATACTTTGAGGAGGCTTATAAATACCCCTCATGTCTTGTAATAAAAGGGAGGGATGAGAAGGTGGAACACAAGTTTTTTGGTGATTTGTAAGTTTTTTTTCTTTTACTGCTTTTGTAAATAAAGTCTTTTATTTTAGGTTTTGCTTTTATTTATTTTCTCTCCTCTCTCTCTTCTCTCTCTTCTTTCTCTCTTCTTTCTTTCACTTTCCCGGCTGCCAAACACACCTCTTGAGGATGACAACTCGGAGATGGCAACTAAGCCTCCTTCCTTTGAAGAGGAAGGAAGGTAGCTTGGTGGTGGGGTTAAGCATGTTGTCCTCTTGTACTAAAGTCACGGGTAGTGTATTTATAGCCCTTATTTTCAAAATTCGAGTTGCATAATAACATGGGATGTTATTGTCTTGGCAAATACTCTCCATGCTTCAGATCAGTGTAGTAATAGATCGCATGGCTCTTTAGATGGTCCTTACCTCTGAGGTAGCATTTACATGTTAGGGTTCTTCAAATTAGGGATAAATAACATTGACTTTTATTGTTTTATTGGCCCTCTCCATACTTTAGGATTCGAATTATCGGGTGAGAGATGCTTGTGATTCTTAGATGGTCTTTTACTAGCCACCTCACAAAAATGATAATGGAATGTTAGGGTTTTAAGCCGAAAAAGAGTATAAGCGCATCGTATTCAGACTCATAGGAGGATAAAACACGAGGACATGTGTTTGCCCTAGCATAGAGTTAAGTGACCTAAATCTTCAAAGTAAATTTCTTCATTTTTAACTTCCAGTTTTTACCATTTCCAGTTTTTACAATTCTCGGTTCCGTATTCCCACTATTTTGAAACACGATTCCAAAGAGTCGAATAGAAAGCCCTTACCTTGACCTTGGTACAAACCATTTCTAGGATGAAAACCCATCCCACGTGTTCGACCTAGACCACTATACTGCAGTAAGCTTGACTACGACAGTAGGAGAGACTTTTAGGTATATAAAATATTGTTGATTCAGCTCGACTCTTGTGTACGAATCAGTGCAGGATCGAGAGACCGGAAGGAAAGAAGAGCAAGGAAAATACAAAGAAAATGGAACCTGCGAAATTTGGTTTAACGAGCAGCATTCATCTTGCAACAACATTCCTCCTCGATCCTTTGTTCACATGCTTTTGGCCCAGCTCTGGCTGTTTGTTACATTTTTTGTTTCTTCGATTTTATCACTTATAATAGCTTTTGGTTTGGATTTTTTTGTAATTTCCACTTACTACGGCGGGTATATAGGTAGGTCGGGGTACGTAAAAAATCAATCACTTCGCAATAAATTTTTGGCGGAGAAGCTTTCAGCTCTCCCGTCGTCTGCTTCATTTTCTCTCCTTGTCTTTCATTTTCTTTCCACTTTCTGGGCAGCTAAACACCCTCCGAGGATGACAACTCGGAGGATGAGCGACTAAAACCCTTTTTCCTTGGAGTAGAAGGCTATTGGGGCGAGGATCGAGAGGCAAGGCGAGGGGTTTTTCCATGTTTTACACAACAAGTATTTCTCTACCATTATGGTTTTGAGTCAAAGCGTAGGCTTTAATCCCTTGGATTACTTTGAATGATCGATGTTGATAAGCTTTTTGGGTTCATTGGATGCTTATTGATAGATCCATTGACATCCGTTAGTTATCATCTATAGGTTATTGAAAGGCGATTCAAGGATATTTTTATTTTCTCCAAACTTTAGGTTTGATCCCTTGATTCCTTTGTAAATGGCCGATTACTTGGTAAGCTTTTAGGGTTCGATTTGTATGCTTATTGTTATTAGATGGTGACCATCCATTAGTTATCATTTATTAGGCGTTGGAAAGTGAGTCAAGGTGATGTTATTCTTGTCAAAGGACCATCGATGGGAGGCAAATGCCAAATTTTCAAAGATAATTATTTAGGGTCGAGTTTTACAGTTAAATGAAGAACCGGTTTGGGATATGACTATAGGTCATCCTCCCCAATGAGAGGAAATGACCCTGGAGAACCTCAGTTGCCCCAGGACCCCAACCCCAGTGACCTAACACTACAAGGAATTCTATTTTACAATTTTTTTATTTGTTTACTTATTGTATTTTCAATCTGCAAATCACCAACTCCCCTGTTTTTACCAAAACCCCAAAATCCAAATTGAATTCACCATTTTTGGTCTTCACTGTAAATCATGTGTACGAAGAAAACCCATCCCTGTGTTCGACCCTAGAGCCACTATATTGCAGTAGCTTTGCTACGACAGTAGGATTTAGGATATAAATTTTGTTGATTCTAGTACACCTACTGTGGCACGAATCACTTAATCATGAACCAATATCATCAATAAAGTGAAGAAAAAAAATTTAAAAGTAGAGAAAGAAAGCAAATACCAATGGAAGTGAGAGATTTTTCCTTTTTCCAAAATTTTCTTGGCTATTTTGGTTGATTTTAAAACTATACGCTCTTGTACATTGTTTGGCGAGTGTATTTTTTGTTTGGCTTGAAACTGAGCAAAAATGGGGGCTGGAGCAAAAAAATGGCGAGTTTTTGGGTTCTGGGGGTATAAATGTCGAGTTTTAGGGTTCTGCAGCTAAAACGACCTCATTTTGGCCCTTTTTGGTACAAAACGACGTCGTTTTGGATGCTAAAACAGTTTTTTTTTAACAACCGAGCAGTCCAAAATGACGTCTTTTGGACTGTGGCAATTCAAAACGACGTTGTTTTGTATAGGTTTTAAAAAAAAATAAAAAGGCTAAAACAACGTCATTTTATGTCACAGAGAGACTAAACGACTTCGTTTTGGTGTGATTTGTAGAAAACAGGAACTTTTGTTCTTGCAATTCCCGGCATATGAGAAAAAAGGAAAAATGAAGAGGAAGAAAGAGAAAGAGAGGAAGAGAGGAAGAAAAAAGAGGAAGAAAGAAGAGGATCGGGGAAGATGGTTACTTGCACGAGCGCGCTTGTAAGGCTTCTACGCCTTAAGAGTACGCCTTTGCTATTTTCCATGCGCCTACGTGAAGGGGCCTCGCCCCGGTCTAGGCGGGGCACCTTGGCTGCGCTTCGCCTGCACCTAGGCGCTCCTAAGGCGTGCCTTTCACAACTATGACTGAGGCAAAACAAGATGAGAAGCATGCGCAGAATATGCCTTCCAAGAGCCATGAGAATACATGCCATAGATGTGGTATGAAAGGACATTGGTCGCGTACCTGTCGTACGACCAAACATTTGGTGGACCTTTACCAAGCATCACTGAAAAAGATAGAGAAAAATATAGAAATGAACTTTACTGATGCTAAAGGACTAGACCTATCTTATTATGATGTGGATTTCTTTGGAGCACCCCTTGAGAAAACAGACTATTTGATGGATGATGAAAATGTTACTATTGAATGATACATCATATATGTAATAAATAAATTATCATTTTGTTATTATATTATTTTTATATTTATTATTTTACATGTCATTACTCTAGACAAATAGAGATGGATGATTGTGATGTATGTCTCATTGTTTGTGCTGACCACACATACTATTCTTAAGGGATAAAAAGATACTTTTTAAGTTTGCTGCCAGTGGCAATGTGAGTACCATATATGGTACTAGCAACTTAATTGAAGGCTCCGGAAGAGCCAATATAATGCTACCAAAAGGGACTAGGTTCCACATCCATGATGCATTATATTCTAGCAAATCCACAAGAAATTTTCTTAGTTTTAAAGATATTCGCATAAATGAATATCATATTAAAACCATGAATGATGGTAATAAAGAGTGTCTTTATATTACCTCTATTGTTTATGATAAGAAACTTGTTGTTGAGACACTCTTAGATTTCTCCACTGGGTTGTATCATACAACTATAAAGCCTATTGAGTCATACGTTGTCGTGAACCCGAGTTGACGACCTAAAGACAATCCTTTGGCATGGCCAATTTAGGTCACCACCCCAGATTTTCAATGATGAAGGATCATAGAAAACTTCATGAGGAACGCCAGATTAAAAAACCAAAGATCCTCTTGTCCAATGAATACCCATGTGTTAGTGCTCATAAGGCAAATTGATAGTCGAGGACAAATCTCATACCAAAGTCAAGTTTGAGTCCCCAATATTTTTAGAAAGAGTACATGGGGACATTTGTCGACTCATTCATCCACCATGTGGACCTTTTCGGTACTTCATGGTCTTAATAGATGCTTCTACGAGATGGTCTCATGTTTATCTCCTTGCAACCCGGAATATTGTCTTCTCTAGACTCCTTACACAAATAATAAAATTACGGGCACAATTTCCTGATTATCCAATCAAAAGTATTAAACTTGATAATGCTGGTGAGTTTACCTCCCAAACTTTCAGCGATTGCATGTACGGTCGAGATAAACATTGAGCATCTGTTGCTCCTCATACCCAAAATGGTTTGCGAGTCATATCAAGGCGTCTTCGATTAATAGCTATACCACTATTAATGAAAACTAAATTACCCACTTCAGCATGGGGACAGGCTATTATGAATGCTGCAAACTTAGTTCATATTCGACCTACGGCCTACCATAGACTCTCCCCTTTCAGCTTGTGCTGAGCGAGCCACCAAATATATCTAATATAAGAATATTTGGTTGTGCGATTTATGTACCAATTACTGACACATCACACTAAAAGCAGTCTGAAAGAAGACTTGGGATTTATGTGGGATATGATTCCCCTTCCATCATAAGATCCCTTGAGCCCTCAACAGGAGATGTTTTTACATCACGTTTTGCTGACTGTCATTTTAATGAAAATTTATTCCCACCATTAGGGGGAGAAAAGTCGATTCTAGAATAACGACGAGAAATCACTTGGAATGCATCCGTAATGTTTCATTTTGATCCGTAACATAAATCAGAAAGTGAAGCCCAGAAGTTCAAAGGATCATTCATTTGCAAAATCTTGCAAATCAATTACCTGATGCATTCATTGATACAAAGAAAGTGACAAAGTCACATGTCCCGGTTGCAAATACTCCAACACGGATTAATGTCCCTGAAGGATAACTGGCAAATGAATCTCAAAAACACCTAAAGTGTGAAGGAGTTTTAGCTCAAGATGACTCCTCGAAAGGGAGAACACAAAGATACAATGCTAATATAGAACATAATGCTTATCACAGACATGTGTTGAATAAGGGACCCACAGAAGGAGTCCACGACAAAAGTAAACCTTGAAGAGGCATAGGTATCTAAAAATAGTGAAATCTTAATAGAAGTTATGTGCCTGAAAGGAGATAAATGGGATCGAAACAATGTGTGATTAACAATATTTTCTTTCAAGTGGCCTTAGACATCATAGGAAATGATGAAGATCGAACCACAAAATGTGGAAAAATGTCAAAATAAGGAAAATGATTGGCCCCGAAATGGAAAAGAAAATTTATGCGGGCATAATTAAACTCGTTAATGAAGCGAAGTTTTTGGACACAGTAATTACGGCAACAAGGTAAAAAACATGTTGGGTACAAATGAGTATTTGTACGAAAGCGTAATGAGAATAATGAGATCATGAGATATAAAGCGCAATTAGTAACACAAGGGTTCTCGTAGAGGCCTGGTATTAACTACGAGGAAATATATTCACTTGTGATGGACGCAATCACTTTCCGTTTTTTAATAAGCTTGGCAGTCTCTAAAGGACTGGATATGTGTCTCATGGATGTCATCACAACGTATCTATATGGATCCATCGATAATGACATATATATAAAAATCCCTGAAGGATTCACATTACCTGAAGTGGTAAATGCAAAACCAGTAGTGTGCTCAATCAAATTACAAAGATCTACGTAATGGATTAAAGTAATCGAGCATGTGAATGCAATCATGTAGTAGTATTTAATATTAAAGAAGGGTATGCTAACAACCCTATATGCCCATGCATTTTATTAAGAAATCAAAAACCCGGATTTACAGTGCCATATGTTGATGATCTAAACCTTGGGACTCAGAAGAGCTCACGAAACGATACAAATTACCAAAGGGAATTCGAGATTAAAGATCTCAGAAAAACAAAATTTTGTCTTGGCTTACAGATATAGCACTTCTCTACTGGCATTTTGGTTCACCAATCAGCCTATACTAAGAAAATTTTAAAACGTTTTTTTATGAATGAAGTTCACCCTTTGACTTCTCTAATGGTTGTCCGTTCACTTGATGTGAAAAAAGACTCATTTCGTCCTTGTGAAAAGGGTGAAGAATTACTTAGTCCTGAAATACCATATCTTAGTGCTATTGGTTTCCTTATGTATCTTGCTACTTATACGCCCCGAATATTGCTTTCTGTGTCTATTAGCGGATATAGTTTTGTCAACCAGGCATAAAAATGGTATCAAGCACATATTGCAATATCTTAAAGGAACATCTGATATGGGGCTCTTCTATTCAAAAGAATAAAAGCAACAACTGCTTGGATATGCAGATCGGGGTATCTTCCGAGCCCACCTGAAAGCTGATCCCTGAAAGCTGGGTATGTATTTAAACATGTGTAGTCTTTACTATCTCATGGAATCAGGTCAGCCAATGATGGTAGCCCACATCATCAAATCATTCAGAGATCTTGGCCTTGCATGAAGCCAGCCGTGAATGTATATGGTTAAGATCGATGATCCAACATATTTAGGAATCGTGTGGCCTCCACTTTTCCAAAGACAATCAAACAACATTATTTGAAGACATCACTGCATGCATTGTGCAAATAAAGGGCAGATACATTAAAGGAGACAGAACCCAGCATATCTCTCAAAGTTCGCACCTCATGATCTCCAAAAGAATGGTGAGATTCGGCGATTCAACAAATACACTCAGTGATAATCTAGTGAACCTATTCACCAGGCATTACCAACTTCAACGTTCAGAAAACTCAGATATAAGATTAGAATCTTTGTAATAGAAAGGATGTTGGCGGCTGAGGAGAAGTCGCTATGACCTAATGTTAGTGTACTCTGTACTCTTTTTCCCTTCGTCCGGATTTTTGTCCCACTGGGTTTTTCCCGACAAGGTTTTTAATGAGGCAGTACTAACATACAGAATGTTGTACTCTTTTTCTTTCGCTAGTTTTTTTCCCACTGAGTTTTACTAGCAAGATTTTAATGAGGCGCATTTGTAAGGGTGGTAATTCAAAGGGAAATGTTATAAACGAAAGGTTTTTGAAATGAATGAAGCCACCTCGGATTCAGCATCACACAATAAAGCCATTCCGGATTTAGTGTTTTGTAATGAATGGATTCATCTTGAATTCTGTATACATAAATTGTCACTACTACTGTAATTAATACCCTCATTAATTCATACATTAATGAGGATATTGGAAGGTCACTTTGAGAGCCTATAAATAGACCTTCCCACCCTATGTATGATATATCCCGGAAAAAGGCAAAGCTATCTTTGTCACACCCCTCCCCCTGCTTATCTGACGGGGTGTGCGAAGCCCTCCTGAATCCCCGACCATTACCTCGCAGTAGAAAAATTCTATGAAGCGAGAAGCGTATGCTTGCCAAATCTCGTATAAAATTTTTCTTTTCTAAACTTGTGATTTTATAAAATTTCGACATAACAGCTGCATATAGGTTATAAATCTGTCACCTAAATTTACACGAGAAACTTCTAAATATGAATAACGTATTCATAAAAGAATCTCGCCCCCATTCCACAACTCTCTTATCACCTTGCTCTTCCATGCCTAAAATTCTAAAGTATTCTTATAGGAATATGTTACAGCTACGATTAAAAGTCGGGATCAATCTTCTTTGCTCTCTAAATAAATACAATAATTTTTAAAAACGAGAAAATAATAAGGCTAAACGAGCTCAGTGAGTATGCTTTAGAAAATGTTTTTGTTTTGGAAAACATCAAAAAAGCGTAAAACTTTCTTTTACATGATATTTTCCAGTATATCTTTCTTTCTTTGCTTTACTTTAAAAGTTTAAAACTTTGTGCTACCAAGTTTATAAAACCTTTCAAAAATCTCGTACTTTAAAAGTTTCTCAAAACTTTTTCCATAAAACCTTTGCTTTAAAAGTTTCTCAAAACTTTTCATAAACAGAACTGGGCTCGACCAATCTTTGAAATAAAATGGGAGCGCAAGAACAGCGGGTTTTAACTAAAACAAACACGAACTTTGGGCTCGGTAGTGCGCCGATAGTTGATTTTAAAAGTATAAACATGCTTATAAATCATCAACCCTTTGGAGGCCTTTCCTAATATGATTTATGCCTAGTGAACACGGGAGCACAGGCATCGACCGTGCGGTGGAGGGACCTGGGTCCATCACTAGGTGGAAGGTAGCAGCTGCGTCACCTTTTCAGAGTAAATATGGTGGAATTGACTGGGTCTCATAGCCATAATTTGGATTAGGCTCTTAACCTTATATACTCAGTACATGCCACGAGTGCTCCTTTAAATGTATGATGCATGTTCTAAATTTGCCGACCAGGCAATCTAAAATGCATGTATGAAATCCTAACACCACCCCGCACGTACGGAATACCTCTGACCGGATGCTTGCTTAAGACTAGGAATTTGGTTGAGCTATTTTACAAAATAGACTTTTGTTTGCTTGCTTGCTCTTTGAAATATGGTTTTATAGTTAAAAACCATTGCTTGCTAAACTCATTGCTTGCTTTTTAAAATGGTTTGCATTCAAAACCATGAAATACCAGTGTAAACAGTTTATAATAATAATAATAATAATACACTAGTATTTGGAAAATGAGTTTAGAACACTCACCTCTTTGTTTCCCAAACTTGGCGCAAATCAGCTACTTTGCCTCCTTTGCTTTTGCTTTACATACTCAAAGCGAATCTGGCAACGTATTAATCACCTACGTATAGCGTATAAGCTTAACGTACTTCCTTGCGCCAAAGTCACTTTAAGTCCGCATGACATTCATATAAGTCAAATTAACAATTTACCGCAGGCGCTAAAACCCTAACAAAAAAACCCTCATTTTGACAAACCTTTTTCCAACAACACTCTATGGACTTTATTACCCAAAAATTATTCAAAAGATCTTCAAAAATTATGAAACTCTCCAGATCAATCCTTTATATATCCAATGACATCTCTTTAAAATTTCAATGTAAAATTCCTTCTCTAAGGCCCTCAACCACATAACACAAGTTACAGCATGTTTTTGATTCCAAACTCACTGAATCACCTATTGTTATCCTTGATTTATGGGATCTTAACTCCATAAATTGGAAATTGTTTCTTCACTCATTTGAAGCTATGATTCTAAGGTTTCTTCTCCAATTGGAATCACCCAATTTGGATCACCAAAACTCAAGTTATTGTATTTTACATCTAGATGACTCAATTTGGCAGAACAGAATTTGCACATAGCTCCACTTTGAAAAATTTTATGGGCACTTTTGGTTTACAATTTGCATGCACTTCCTTCAGCTAACATATTCCCCTAGAAGTATATTTTACCCAGAATTTTGAATCACTCAATTTGGATGAGTGAAACTTCACTTATGGCCAAAACACTACAACCATACGCAAAACAGAGCAAAATCAGTGAGCTACACGAGCTCACCTTTCAATCCGTATTTGGGAGCCTTAGATCTACAATTTGCTCTTGGTTCCTTCTATACATTTGTAGCCCTATCTCTTATGGTTCTTTACAAATTGGAATCAATTCATTTGGATGATTATAACTTAATCTATAACCAAAACAAAAACAGGGGTTTTACCAAATTTTAATGAGAAATTTCCTTTAAAACCCAACATTCTCTTTACAACAATTATCAAAACCCCACATAGAATTCATCCAAAACAACTTCACAACACTTGAATTAGTGCTGGAACCTCAAACCCACAAAACCACAGAGTGAAAATGCAAGAACTCTACCTAAGGTCCTCCAATTCTTTATAAAACCACATAAATGTGATGATTCCATGTTTATTGTATACTAATTAAGGTTTACCCATAGATTCAACAAAAAGCTAGGATTTGGGTGATCTCTTCCAAAACCCTAGACAATGAAACAATACTCATGGAAAATTAAATGCAAAGTCACAGACATCAAAATACATAATTCCAAGACATGCATACCTTGATCTTCTTCTCCTCCTCCTCCTTCTTCTTATTACCTGTTGCATCTTAAACCTGCTTGTTTCTCATACTCCTCTACTGAACCCCTAGCTTTTGGGAGACCAAAAATATGATTTTGGAACTTGTTTTCCCAAATATTATAATATCAACTTTTCGTTAATTGAAATTTGACCCTCATCTCTTTAATTTTTCAATTGTAACTTGCTATTTGTATTGTGGCCCATGTCTATATGACTTAATAATTTTAAATGCGTGTCTGTTCTTCAAATGACAATTGTCGCGTTACCAAATACGCAAATCCCGGGTTATAGAAAGAAAGGAGAAGAAGAAAGAGAAGGAAAAACTTTCATTTTCCTACTTTAGTCTCAAAATACTATAATGTGACACTTGATGCACTCTTATCGCCCACTGTTATCATGTCTTTTGTACACTCTCTCGAAGGAATATTCTTATCTTTTCTCAATGCCTTTTGCTCTCTCTGACACTATTTCCATCTCTCGAAAAATTCTCTTATTTTCTCGTACATAAGAGGGACTATCTCCTTTGGATCATCATTCAGCAGCATGTTCAAAAAAACTATTTTAAATTTAGAATTGTTTTTAAAATACTAATAACAAAACACGTGCTAATGCAAGTGAGAAAATAAGAAAATAAAAGTATAATTTTATTTTTTGAAAACTTAAATTCAAAATTAAGTAGAAATAGTTATATTATGAGTTAATATAAAATCAAATTAAAAATGATTTTGATGATACATAAATAGAATTATATTTTTCATATATTTATGATAGTAAAATTATTTTCTAAAGTTAAAAAAAAAAGTAAATAATACCTTAATCCTTATGACATTTGTCAACTTTTGATTTAAACATGTTATTTATTTCCTTTGTACTAAATTTCTGATTTTTAATTAATTATTTTATGTGTAGTTTAAATTCATTTTTTCTTTTAATTAATAATCATAGTATTTATAATTTATTGTCACCTTCTTTGTATTTTCAATGTTATTCTCTTGTTCCTATGTTAAAAGTCATTTTCAAGTTGTCATGAACAAAAACGAACACCAAAAAAAAAATTTATATGAATACTAAAAAGTTACAAATTAGAATAATTTTGTATTTATCAAATACTTTATGTGTGATTTTGTATTAAAACCTAATAAATAAATCATGATTTAATTGATTGAAATCTATGGTACCATTCAATTGTGTGATCCATAGAAAATTAGTAAGAAAATTATTTCCTTCTGCACTTTTCTTTCTAATTTTCTTTAATTTTATTAATTCACATACACAAACTCCTCAATAAAATGGTTATTTTACACAGATTTAGGTTTATATTTATTTTTTCATGATTTAGTCATCACCTTGGTGCGCGTGTGATTGTCGTCGCTTTTGTGCAAGTGTTATCGTCGTCATCTTAGTGTAACGGGTAAATGTGTAATTTCAGTATGAGTTTCAATTTTTGTCATCATGGTGGAGCGTTTATTTGTGTTTGAATGATTCAAACGAGCAAAATATATACGATCAAAAACAATAAATCAAATCAATGGTCGTCAATATGTTATAGAACTTGTGTCATATGTATTTTAGTCACAATAGTAACATCAAATGTGTAGGCTCAAATATCAAATGTATAAGTTTTGAGTCGATTCATTATGCTATTAATCTAGGTGTTGTTTCATCATTTATGATTTTTAGCGATTTTGATTCTATGTTTCTATCAATGTATTACTAGTTTGAATCAATGAAATTATTTTTCTCTTCAAAAAAATTTATATAACATATTTATTTAAGATAAATTTTAGAATATGAATTTAGTTATGAAATTAAAACATGATTGTGAGAAGACAATATGAACAAAAGGTTTTTCAATTTTAAAGCAATCGAAATAAAATAAAATACAATGATATTTTGATTCATGTTATCTTCTGATTTTCTTTGTTACCAATCATTCAAAATAAAAAACAAAAAATAAAAAGAGAGGTTCTATATACACCCCTTAAATATCTCTTCACACCCCATTTACTAAGTAAACCCCAAAATATACTCTTTCCACCCCATTCCAATACTTTACTTTAAAGTGTACCCTCTTTACACCTCGTATCAAAGCCTCTTAAATTTTATAATTTATATAATATACTTAAATTTTTTATAATTTATATAATATACCAAACTAATTTTAGAAAATTTAAAAAAAAAATTCGAAAAATTAAAAAATGAATTAGGATTTGTAAATCGAATGTTTGGTTATATCAGGATATTAAAATGGGAAATTTACCATGATCAGGAAATTTAAATCCGGGGGAAAGTTTGCTTTAGGAATGCAAATCGAAAATGTTCAAAATAATCCGGTTCAAAATCGAAAAACTCTTACTACGTCCAGATTTCCAAAAATCGAAGTAAAATTTTTACATTAATTTTTTTTATTTAATTTAAATTAAATATAAATAAAATATTCTTTATTATGAAAAAATTAAATTACATCATTAAAAATAATTAATTTAAATTACAAATCCAGTTATAACAATCAAATCGAGTTTTGATATAGGGATGTGTAATACGTGATCGGATTGCATTTAAATCGATTGTGGAGTATATTACGGATTTTAATATCAGGAGAATGTTATGATATGGGATTTTGAATCAGGATTAAATTTATTCTGTAAAAACGAACCCGAAGATGTTATCAACTTCCTCGTCTTCCTTCTCCACCGTTTTAAAGCTAATTTCAACGTCATTCTCACTATTTTTCAACGCCATTCTCACCCATTCTCACTATTTTTTCAAACGAAGCCACTTCGGAGGAAGAAGGGAGTTGGGGTGCGTAGAGAGATGAAAAAGAAGAAGAAAGAAATACAAAAAATAGGTTTAAGGGTAAATTTGTATTTTCCTCTATGGGTATTTTTAATGGGGTGTATAGAGAAATAAATGGGGTGTAAATAGAATTTCTCAAATAAAAAATCTCAAGTTATATATATAATTTTTTTGGGTAAAATGACATTTTTTTTGTATTATAACAATCAATAATTAAATTATAAAATTAAAAAAAGAAAAAACAATTTTTGGGTCTGTGTATAAATAATTGTGATATTGTTGTAAAAAAAATTGTGATCTTATTATGAGTTTGCGAATAAGTTTTTGTTTTGCACAATAATTGTTCTAATTATGAAAATTAACCGTGTTAACAATTATGTTTGGAGTAAATGTATGTGTTTAGAGTAAATGTATTATTTAAATATTTCTTTTTCTTTTATTTTCTTATTTAACAAAGTGGTTTTTCCACGAAAATTTATATTTTATCTTGCTTTTTTGTATTGTCATCATTTTATTGGCATTTGGTTTATTGTCGCCTTGTTACGGTGTTTTATCTGTCTGGGGGCGATTCAGATAGACAAAACAGATTTGATTAGTCAAAGATATCAAATTATGGTTGTCGGTATGTTGAAGAATTGGAGTCGCAAATATTATAGTCACTATATTATCAAATTTGTAGATTTTGTTGTTACCTTGATCGTCTGAACCTTTGGACATCTACAATGCAATATAGACCTGCAAAAGGGCGATTCGGTGACGATGAGCCGACCGCCTTTCCGATGATTAAGTTAGCAAAAGATGGAGAAGAAGAAAAGAGTACGCGGAGTGGGGAATTGCTTACCCTTCCA
This sequence comes from Tetrastigma voinierianum, assembly GCA_016808115.1. Classification (NCBI taxonomy): domain Eukaryota; kingdom Viridiplantae; phylum Streptophyta; class Magnoliopsida; order Vitales; family Vitaceae; genus Tetrastigma; species Tetrastigma voinierianum. The sequence goes on along the minus strand of JAEQBH010000432.1, from coordinate 885,649 downwards.
TCATGAGGATCTTCATGATTTATAGAAATTCATGAATCTCTCCTTGATTTTAGGAAAGAAAATCTCTTAATCTTGGAGATAAAATCTCTTCTTCCATATCAAGGCTTAATTCTTCCTTATCAAATATTAATCTTTTTGAGAAATAAGGAATTTAGAGACTGAGAAATCCGTTGATAAATATTTTTTTGCGTATTTTCCGCCTTCATATATGAGAAATTCATAACGAACTTCCCATAAGCAGTAGGATGGCCGGCTAAGGGTCTTAAAATTCTAGATGAACTGCCCTAAAGCTAGTCCATGAAAACATCCTAGTTCTCTTTAGGATTCTCCCGTCTAGGTGAATCCCCATGGTTTTAATATGGTAAGTAGGCTTGGGCCGTTTCATAACATGGGTCAAGCGAGCCCTAGACCCATTGAATAGTGGGTCTAAAGATCATGGTACCCACATGTTTTATGTCGATTTATTATACTATTAACTTGGATAATGTTTCATTATGTATGATCTTTAGCTATTTGTATCTTAGATCTATTGATTTATTACAAGTTTGAATCAATAATATTATTTTTCCTTTAAAAAAATATATAAATACATTTTATGGTATATATAAATTGATTAAAGAAATGCATTTCCGTCGCCTACAAAGATTAGTCAAACTTTTTTTTATCAAATATCTTCATAAGTTGTAAATCAAAATGCTTATGACAGATTTGGTTATAACGTGTTTGATGCTATTTTATAGATATTGGTCTTAGTGGGTGGATTATTTGAAATCATGATCATTTACAAAGGCAAGTAAATTTCATATATGGTAAAACCATTAAATTATATTTATTATTCACGACTCATCAATTTTTTCTGCCATATTATGTTGTTTTTTCCGTTTTAAATGATAATATCTTCTATAATAAAGTAGCAAAAACAGTTCAAATAATAACTAAGAATTAAACAAATAAAACGAATTTGTCTTGAACTTTTGGTAAAAATGCTATAAAGAGTATTTGATTACTTATGGAATATGTTGTAGTCTCTTGAATTTTCTGAGTCACTGGATCGTCGGAGCATCAACTTGTTAGCATGTACCTGCAAAACAAACAAGAAAACGGTGGTGGTGCGCTCGCCGCTTCTCCTATGCCTAAGTCAGATCAGGGAATTTGGAGAGTGAAAGAATTAGTCTTTCTCAGTAAAGAATGTCCTACCTCCTTTGGTGTCATTCCCTTTTCCTTTATGGAGGAGAGAGGTGGTCTACTTTTCATGGGAAGTAGATGATTTCCTTTCAAAACGGAAGGGGAAGGTGGTGCTTTGTTCGCGCGTTTTGACCTGTTCTTCCATTTAGATAGCCAAATCGTTCGCATCTTCTGCCCTAAGAAGCGTTTGACTGCCCTCAGGGTGGTTACGTTTGTGACTCATGGGTGGATACTCATTCAAGCTGAAAGAGGTCAGTCGGTTGCCTTCTTAAAGATGGTATCCGGCTAGGAGAGGTTGTACCTAGGCATTATGTCTCCCGTCCGGCTAGGGAGGTATGTTTGGGTCTGGCTTATAAATGAAGACGATTTGGCCCGTAGACTGGACCATTATACTGTTGGTTTCAGTCTATCGGGGCCTGTTAGCTGGAGGGTTTGGGCCAAAGCCCATGGTACCCACAATGCCCCCATTTTCCCGGCTGGGGAGGTCATTCTTCCCTGGTCGGGAAAAGAGAATGTTTGTGACTTGCCTAATGTGGGGATCAGTGGATCATTAATGCTCGGGTGTTCTAATGTGCCCATTACCAGGGAATTTCCTATTTTCAGGGTTACATTTAATCTTATTTGTTTGGGGTGAGTTTAGGGTATCTATAAGGAGCTTGCGAGGGTGGCGAGATTCCTTTGGCCACCTTTGGTTGGTCTTGGATTCAGTGGGTGAATATGGCTAGGCGTTATCCCGGACATTACCCGGTGTTATGTGCGATGGCTTCATGGAAGAGGCTTACGAAGGGGGCTTGGACGTGATCTTCAACTATGGATTAGGCCGAAGGCCACAAGGACTAGGCTGGGAAGTGCTAATTTACATTTTTGAGAATATTTTCGAACTTTGCATATCTCCTTATGTGTCTCTTTGCGTTGTTGTGCCCTTGGGTGGTTCAAAAATTGGAATGGAATCCTTTGCGACGAAACACTTCCCCTCGCGAAAATCAGCGGGCTCTTTGTTGATCCCTTACTAATACTTGGTAGACCTTCTTTCCTAGCATCTGCTTAAACTCTTTTTTCTTTCTTAGCCTCTACGCCTATTTCTTTCCTTTTTTTAGCCTACGTATTTGAGGTAGGATGGATCATGCACATAATCATAGTATGATCACTTTGTTATAATATTTCTTTGTGTAATTATGAACGCCCTTTGGTGTAATTAATGAATTACATTTCACGAAATTTCGAAGGCGTTCCTGCACATTGTTCTCGCTGCTTCCCAATTCAGGCTAGTACGAGGCCCGATTCTTATGGCCGAGGGCTATGGTATTTGATACGCTTTGAAATGGACCGGTCTAGAAGTAACATGGTTGGTCGGCGCAAACGCATATGTTAGGGTGGCACAAGGACCCACAAGCCTGGCCCACGTTCGTTCACTGTGCCCTAGTAAGCGAAGCGTCGCCAGGATTCAAATTGGTTGTGGAGGTGATGAGTCAGCGATGCATTTAATGCGTCTGCAGGCTCTAGACGCTTAATATATAGGGAGCCATCAATTGATTTCACCCCATTCTTGTACATGTTTCTTCTTGGTTATCTTGTTTCCCTCTTGCTCAAGATTTTCTGTGGACACTCTAGTGTGATGCTGAGTGCTTTTGTGAATCGTTTGTCCCGGCACTACTTTTCCATTTTCTAGGTAAACACTGTTTCTGCTCTGGTTACGTTGGAGTTCAGTTTCCGACTGGGTGAATCCCGCCCAGGTTTGGTGGGTTTGTATGTGTTTTTGTCCTTTACCATTTTGGTATCTCAGCTTGGGGCTGATGTTCATTTTTTTTTTCTTCTCCTCCCCCTTTTTGTGCCTTGTGGGATGGTGAGAGGTCGGGAAGAGACTTCCTGATCCAGCTGGAGTCCTGGCGAGGGCTGCTGGGGATGCCTTCTACAATCAGGCATCATCTCCTCTTTATCTATGGAGGCGTTAAGGGCTTATTGTCAAATTCCCCATGACATTGATGTCGTGCTGTCGGAGGGCCCGGCTGAAAATACTGTGGGCGAATAATACAACGCGGTGTTTTTCACCTGGGAGAAACTTGCAGCCAGGCTTCGCTTCCCCGTGCCGTCTCTGGTCAAGCAATTCTTGCACTTTATTAGAGCACTACCTGCCCTTATTCACCCAAACGTCATTCGGGTTCTGACTGGGTGCTGTGTACTAAACCTTATTTACCAGCTTGATCTTTCATTGGTGGAGGTTTGTTTTGCTTATACCTTGAGGGTAGCGCAAAGGGTGGTGGGAGTCATCCATGCATCGACTCGAGGCTCTCGGTTGTAATATGTTACAAGGACTCTAGACTAGTGGCGAGGCGAGAAGGGTGTGATCTGATAGGGGACAGCCCAGGATGAACCCCGGGTTCCCGAGCCTTGGATTGATGTAAACCATTCAATGTTTTTTCCATGTGTGTACAATTAACGGGGCCTGCCTACTGGTGTATTTTTCGTATGCCCATTCTATGTACACGTGTTTCATTATTGTGGGTTATTTCGCATAAGGGAAGGCCCGGAGGGCAAGCGGGTCGTAGGTGGAGAGCTAGTTTGAAAAATTCGGAGGTCTGGCTGGAGATTTCCGAGCAGGAGCGGCATCACGAAGTCCTTCTTACCTTGAAGAACTTGCATGATTTAAGCCACCACCTGTCTCCTTATAGCGTCCCAATAATCCCGCGCCCTCTACCCTCAGAAATTGTGGAAGGTGAGCACTTCGTTACTGTGGACCTTCTGAACTTAATCCCAAGTAGTTCATCTCCAGTCAGGGAAGCGGAGAGTGAGGCGGCTGGTCGGGAATTGGTGATCAGCACTCAACCCGTGCAACCTTCCTTTCTTGAGGATTCGGCTAGCCCCCAGGCACCCCCAGGCGGGAGGTGAAAGGGTAGTGGATTTGGAGCGACTTCCCTTAGAAGAAGGAGGCTCCCCATCCGCCCCAGACAAGCAGAGAGAAGGAAGGGACCTTGGGCGCCCAGCGTTCTGGGGCGGTGGAAGACCCGTCCTTGGGTTCCCAGCTAATCAATCGTTCCTTGGATTAGGAAGAATAAGAGAAAGAGGACAGGATGTCTGATTTGATTCATAACTTTCTTTGCTCGGAAGAGAAGCGGATGCTAACCGGTAGCGGCGTCTTATCCACGGGTGGCCGGGGATCGTCGGTCTCGTTCGGATGAGGGTTTGGGGGTGTAGGCAATTGTCATCTCAGGTTCTCACGAAATGGAGTTTTGAATAGCCCGGTCGACTCGAGCGTCGCCTTGGCGAGAGTCTAGGGGAGGATTTCCGGCTCCGCGGTGATCGGGTGATCCATCCCTCCAGACGGTATTTGGTCGGTCAGATAAAGACCAAGTACACCTGGGTCGGGCTCAGGAGGCCACTACTTCTTGATCCGATGTTGCTAAATTCATATCTTCCTCCTCGCGGCCCGGCTCCCCCTATAGAGGAGGTATCAGTTCCCGGGCCGGAAGGCACCAAGGAGATTATTGATCAGTGGAGGCTATATCATGTTCTACCATTAATTCTTAGTTATTGTCATATCCTTAATATGTTTCTTTGCGAGGGGAGATTCTTTGCCACATCAGAACATGGCCTTCCCGGCTTCGGGTGGGACCGGGTGGGGGATGCGGGAGGAGGCTACGACTCTACGCGATCCGGCATTTTCCCGACCGAGAGGCACCGGGTGCTTCTGTGGAGGCAAAGTCAAATTCGAGGCGGGAGTTGGAGGACTAAATAAAATTGTGAAAGAGGCGGTTCGTCTTGAGGCGGAGAGGGACGCCCTTCGTCGTAAAATTGGCGATGGCCCGGCCCAGATGCCGGGCGGCGGGCGGCTGCCAGGCCTGGTGGAATGCGGGGTTAGCTCGGGTCGACATGCCTTAGTTGCCGAGAAGACACCGGCGGAAGGTGGGTCCCCGGAGTTAGACGGGGTTCGGCAAGCTTTGGTACGCCTACAGGAGCTAGCGAAAGGCGGAGGAGGAAGCTAACCGTCTGACAGATGAGTGAGTTTCCTTACTTCTAGAACTCGGGGCAAGCAAAGACGAGTTGTTTGCTTTCCTAGCAGAGGCCTCTAAAGAGAAGAAGGCTTTGGAGGCGTTTGTATTTGGTTGACGTTATCTTCAGTATGGCTATGGTTGCGTACCTTTACAAATATTTGTGGAAGTAAGCCTGGGATCCCAGACGAGGAAGTCGGACACGTCAAAGCCATTACCTCAAGAGTTCTTTATTAATCCTCAATGCCCCCCGGGTGTTGTTCCTGTTGAAGCTACTGTCACTCCAGAAGCAGGCACTAGCGAAGCGGTCGAGCACTCCTCTGCCATCGGGGCTAAAGTAGGTGACAATCCTGACTCTCTGTCCAAGGTATCCTAGGAGAGGGAAGTGCTCAGTGTCTCCGGCGGGAGTTAGAGATTGCATTATGCGCCTTCAGAGCCTTCTTTGCCCCGGATGCAGCCTGCGACATTTTGATATAGTGTAACTAGACTTCTTAATTAAGCATGTGTTATTTTGCGACTTTGCTCACTCTTCTTTTGAATCGAGTAGTTCAGTTTTGTTTAGCCAGGTGGCGTCGATGTGTAATGAGTAGTGTAACACAGGAATTATTCTGATAATAAATATTATTTTAAAATAAAACAATAGGCAGGAGTTTAATACCCCAGACCAGGAGTAAATTGGTAAATTTACCCTTGAGGACCCTTGAGTCATTAATGAAAGTCTGAGTGAATTGATGTATAAGATTGGGAATGTGATATGCAAATAGAAAGAGTTAATGGCTTAGAATTGCTATTAGTGAAACTTTAAAGTCAAAATGGGTATAAGACTAAAACTAGTCTATGAGGGATAGTTCTCATTTTTGCTCCAAATGAGGGATTAGGGCCAAAAACGTGAAGAAGAGAGAGGAGAAAAGGAAGGAAAGAAGAAGAAGAAGAGAAGAAGGAGAAAGGAAGAGGAAAGAGAGATTAGACCCAAAAGGTAAGGGTTTTGGTTTGATTCTTCAATAAAATGGTTCTTTTTCTAGGGTTTGGTTAAGGGGAACTTCTCTAACCCTAGATTTGAAGAATAAGTTGGTAAAACTACTAATCCCTTGGATTATTTGTGTAAAGATTTGAAGGGATTTTGTATAGAGGGGTATGATTCATGAATTTCTCTCTTTTTGAAAGCTAAGGTTTCATCCTAACCTTAGATTGGTTGAGTGATGGGTTGGCAAAACCCTAGATTCTTGTTTAAGATGTGTTTTGGAAGATGTTTTGGGTTTAATAGAGTGGCTTTGATGTGTGGTTGAGTGTTGGGGTTGATTGGGTTGGAAACTTATACATGGAAAAGTGGGGAAAATCCATAAATTACGGGCATTTTTAAATTTTGGATTTTTAATTTGACTAATGTTAGTATTTGGTCATAACTTGCTTATTTCTTATCCGAGTTGGTGATTCAGTTTCTGGATTAAGCTAGACTTCTTCAAGGAGAACCAAACATCCTGAAATAGGTACCCTCGAATTCTGACTCTATGTGGCCCAAAAATTCACTCAAGAGGGCTATGTTCAGCGAAATTTTTGCTTCGAGTTTTGATCATGGGAATAGTTCGGGTTGTTTAGGGCCTTCAGTTTTGGTGGTGCTGGTTGGGTGATTCCAGTTGGAGGAGAACCTTTAGCACCTTATATTCAAATGAGTAATATGGAGATAGGAATACAAGAGGTGTTTTGTGTTGAGTGTATTGTTTTTACTTGTAAAACCTGACAAGGGGGTGTTAAATGTTGATCTAATAAGTGTAAGAGAGAGTGCACTTGGGGGATCAAGGTTTATGTTGGAAGATATAAGAATATATGTGAGAATTCAGTGGTGATAAAGTAATAGACCACTTGGTAATTTTTATGTGACACACGGATTGAAGGCTAAGGAATCTTATGAGCTTGTTATTTGCGGCGGATCCTTTGGAGTAGCCTCGGGTTTTGACTTCCTTAGGAGCTTGCGGTTTGAATCTAAGGAAGGTAGGGGATCTTATAACCTTCTCACCTTGTCTCTTGCGTGGTTTGATGTTGTGGGAATTCTGTACCATTCCGTGCTTTATTTATGTGATTTTCTAGTGACCATAAATGCATATTTTTATATATATAAAATCTTTGAATTAAACCCAGTACATGATGTTTTAAATATCCATGTGGTTAGATGCTTTGTGAAATTTTTTAAAAAGCATGACATAGGTATGAAAGCGTGGCGTCGGATTGATGTAGTGGACCTGGGGCGATGGCTGAAACCCACTGGGTTATAGTTCAGAGCAGTCACGAGATACTCACAGAGGATTACACTAGGCATAATATCCACAGGTGTGAGTCTGGTAATTGTCGTTATACGGGATGTGGGCATATCCACTGGGTGGTAAGTCCAACAATTTGTAAGTTGTTTGGGATGATCTAGGCTAGTCCTGGGTGAAAGCGAAAGAGTCATTTGATGAAGGGTTGAGATGGTGTTAGTATCGCATTCATGTGTTTCTAACCTCAGGCTATTATTTGTAAAATCTTTCCCCATCATTGGATATTTTGAATTATGTATAAGTGAAATGTTTTGATGAGCATGGCTTGTTATGGGATTCACTGCGGAGTTGTCGAACTCACCCCATTATTTCCCTCCACCTTAGATGCGAGTCTACGAGACATTGCGTGACATGAAAGTTGGACTGGGGTTTTTGAGGGATGGGAAGTTTGTATGCCAACCTTAGCTTGTTGGTGGTTGGGCATACATTTTGATGAAGTATTTAGTGTTGTAGTGGATATTCACCTTTGTATATTTGGGCAGTTATTATCTTTGTGGATCATTGTATATTTGGCTTGTGTAAAGCCTTAGTTTTGGAAGCTTTGTATAAATGTTATTTTGATAAAGAGTAAGTGTATAGTTTGGGTACATTGAGGAATTAACTCGTACCGATAAGTGTATGTTTGGAGACACAGGTAGTGAATTTTATTACGTTTCCGGGTGATTACTCAAGTGGAGTTTAGACTCGAGTCGAGTTGTGAAAAAAAATCGATTGGTAAAATGGTAACACATAAATCCTGCAGGTGGAATTCGGGGTGTGACAGTAGGGTGTAGTCCAGGTTTGGGCAATCGTTCCTTGGTTCATTTGCTCTCTTCCCTATCTGGGGTTTGTAGCATACTAGCTGGGCATCAGTGAATTGAGCTTTGGAAAGGACCATCGTCTGAAACTTTAGGTCGTAGCGGGTTATCGCAATCTTTGACCGGATAAGTCATTAACACCGGACTTTAAATTGAACAATGAGAACATGGCAAATCTTGGGCGAATAGGATATCAACCTTCGGGACTTTAAAGTGAGAACCGGCCCGGGGCATCGAAGCCATATTAGGTTGGATAGAGGATCAAGCGTTCCCGAGACTTTGGAGTGGCAGTTAGGCATCATCAATATGGGTTGGATAGGAGCATCAGCCGTTCCCGAGACACAGGCCCGAGCCAGGGCGCCAACCATAGTGGTGCAGACGGGACATGAACTCTCTAGCGTCATCGAGACTGGGCCCGGAAGCGGTGACATCTCCCGCCTGGCCGGATAAAATCACTTAGTTCTCGGGACTTTAGATTGAGCGGTGGGCATCGACTCATCTTTGGGCGAGACCGGACAGTGTATTCTAGCACCATCGGACCTTAGGCCCAGGCCCGGTGGGCATCAAGCCATCTTGGGCGGGACGGGACGTGTTAAACCTAGTATCAGTGGGACTTGAAAATGAACCCGGCCCAGGCATCGACCATCTTTGGGAATTTGGATAGGGCATCGGTTTTCTAGCGCCATCCAGACTTAGGAATGAACCAGTTGGGCATCAACCATACTAGGCCGGACAAGGCATCTTGTTCTGGACTTTAAGACATTGGCCAAGGTATCAACTATCTTTGTACCGGACGGGTTATTAACAGCCCAGCGCCAAATCCCGGACTTTAGAAATTAAAATTCGAGATGAAAATACAATTAGAGAGTGAATCATCTTTTCATTGATAGTACATTTTGAGGTGCATAGCATTCCACATTCTAGGTACAAGTGTTCCATCTAGCTTATCTAAAGCATATGATCCGGATTCACCGGCTCGTGTTACAATATATGGCCCTTCCCAGTTGGCCTGAAACTTTCCTGCCATTGGATCGGCTGTGTTTTCGAAGACTTTCCTTAAGGCAGGGTCCACACAGGAACACTTCGGGGTTTTTACATGCATTGTATAGATTTGCAGTAGACGGTGGTAGGATGCTACCGTACGATGGCGTCTCGCGCGATTCATCCAGTGTCTAGGTCCTTGATTATGATTTTGTACTCAAGTTCGGGCATATCCGTTCGGGCGTGAGCATACGATTTCTTTGGGATCATAGCTTCCATCCATAGGTAAGTGCGAGAGGGGAGATATATCGGTTGGTGCGTAGGCGGTCGTTTGTAAGCCAGAAGACACGGAGATTCGTCCACCATTTTCCTTTAAGGTTTGCATCAACCGCTTCTTTAAGGCCGTCAACTGGGTTTTGTTGGAAGCCTCTGCTTGGTCGTTGCTTTACGGATACCGGGGGGTGGAGTATAAGTTCTTTATTTTCAATTCCTAGCAGAAGTTTCTGTAGACCCGGTTATCAAATTGGGGCCCATTATCTAATACGATTGACCGGGGAATACTGAATCGGCAAACGATATTTTTCCAAATAAACTGAGTGACGTCCTTGTCTTTGATTGATGTAAAAGCCTACGACCTCATCCATTCTTTGAAATGTCGGTGGTAATATGACTTCTTGGTGCAGAGTGTAGGGAGTGAAGTCTACTATGTCAATTCCCCGATGAGCGAAGGGCGAGGCACGGAGATGGATGCAGTCTTGAGTCGGCGATCTTATCACGGGAGCTTGCCATTAGCACCGGTCCCACATTCCTCATGTCAGTGACGTGGACTTCATGGTTGGCAAAATACCCTGTGTGTGGGCTCTGTGTGCGAGTTACGCATACGGATGATTGCTACATATTCCTTATCTGACTCGTGACACATACTGTGATTAATTTGTTAAACATTTCAGATATAGCTCGTTTAAGGATGATTTGAACAAATGCATCGAAGCGGAAAATCTAGTTGGCTGGATTGGGATCTTGCTGAGCCTTGTCCTTCGTTAGGGAGTTCTCCCAGAGTTGATATCTTGTGCTATGGGGTCCATCCGAAAGGGGAGGTTTATGCACAGCTTACGGACCGGTGGCTATCGAGGAATCGGCCCGATAATAGATAGGCATAAATATTGTTTCCTATTATAGAGTAGAATGACGGCCACTTTGATGGCTAAGGCGTGCCTTTTCATTGATCCCTGATGTGCTCTGCTTCAGTAAAGCTACCCAAGCGTTGTTTAACCAGGGTTACATACTTCGCCATTCGGGGATCCCGGGACTCATATTCTGCGTTTACCTGCCCCACCACCAATTGGGAATCACTTCGAATTATGAGCTTATCAATTGATAATGCAGCTGCCAGTTCAATCCCGGCTAGGATGGCTTCATATTCTGATTCATTGTTCGAGGTATTGAAGCCCAGTTAGATTGCTTGCTCGATCTTGTCCCCACTCGGGGATTTTAGTTGTAGGCCAATGCCAGCTTCGGTCTGTCGGGACGCCCCGTCTACACTAAGGCTCCACCAATTCAAGCCCAATAGGGCATGTTTTGAGTTTGGGGATTTTGCTAAGTGCTGAGCGTATCCTTACTTAGCTAACCTTGGCTTATGCAGGATCTGCTTAACCCAGTTGTTAGCCAATGAGCCATTCTCCTAGATAAGTCAGGCTTGTGAATAGTACCTCGAAAGGGAAGGTTGGTTAGCACCACAATGGGGTGTGCTTGGAAGTACAAGCGTAGTTTCTTAGTTGCCACCGGGAGGCTAAACCGACTACTCAGGAATTGGCTATATACGGATTTACACGTCGGTTAAGGACAGCGACGAAGAACACTGGCCTCTGCCTGCCATCCATATTTTCTTTGAATAGGGCGGCACTTACTGCGACATCCGAGACTACTAGATATACGAAGAGTGTCGCCCGGCCGGGCTAGCAAGAGCGGGGTTCAGCTGAATAACGTTTGATTCTTTGCCCGAGGCTGATCACACTCTTCGTTCCATCCGGCCCGGTTAGCCCCCTAGAGGGTGGCGAAGAATGGCTTTGGACGGTCTATGAACCGAGAAATGAACCACCCCAGGGCGGTTAACCGGCCGGTCAGCTGCTATACCCCTTTTCTTGAGCCCCAGGAGCGGGGTCCCGAATAATATGGTAGGCGGGGTTGGCTTCTATGCCCTCTGAGGTCACCATGAAACCTAGGAATCATTTCATACACGACTCAGAAAGGCCTGCTGAGGGATTGAGTTTCATGTCTGTATGCCTTGGGAGTTCGAGAGGCTTCTTGCGGATATTAATAGCATTGATCCGGGCCTTTGCTTAAATTTTACCAACATGTCATCAATGTATACCTCCATGGTTTTACCCAGCAATTGTCTAAACATTTTGGTCCGCTAGCCTGCGATCACGTGGCCTCAGAGCGTTCTTTAGCGAATGGCATTTACTGCTTTATGGTAGGCAGCCCATGTGGGGTGATAAACATTGTTTTCTCCACATCCGACGGGTACATGGGGATTTGGTGGTATCCCAAGAAGGCATCTAGGAACGACAACATCCCATGCCGGTATTGTGTAAACAATCTACGGTCTCACAGGGAGTAAGGGAAGAGTTTGTCTTTAGGGCATGCATCATTGAGATCTGTATAGTCTACGCATACTCTCCATTTGCCACCTTTCTTTGGTACCACTACCACATTGGCCAGCCATTCCGGGTACTTGATTTCTCTGATGAACCTCACTTTCAAAAGGTTATCTACTTCATCTTGAATAACCTGATGTTGGTCCGGGTGGAAGCACCTTACTCTTTGTCTGATCGGCCTGGCATACGGGACGACATTGACTATGAAGCATCGCCTTGTTTAATGCCGATCATGTCTAGAGTGGGTCGGTGGAATCACATCAATATTACAGAGCAAGACCCACCCTTGATCATTCTTTCTCTTCCCGTACAGGGAAGGGAGCCCCAACATAAGTGTGTCAGGCCCGCCCAGGAGTATTGATTCCAGGGGATCCATAGCTAATTGTTCCCTGTTCTCCTTCCCTACCCAATATGCAATTGATGGTGGGCCGAGGCTCGGATGGGAGCTCTGAACTGGCCGCTATTCTTTAAGCTATTGGAGCGGTTTCTACGGTAGTAGGCTCGGATGTATTTGAGGTGTGACTCGGTCAGTTTCTCAGGAACAGGAGTTCGGCATCACGGTAGTTTTTGCCCGTAATTACTGTGGTAATCGCGCGAGAGATCGATTACGTTGCTTTCGGGATCATTGAATTGGTGGAGAGCCATCTAAAGTCGGTGATCCGGATGAGGGGAGGAAGTATGTTATACGAGATGTCGATTGGGGTAAGGTGGGGGAGGGTTTCCACTTTTCTCTCTGACTGCTCTCGGGAGCGCTTCTGGTCCTTAGTCTGGCTCCCCTTTAGCTCGAGCTGCCCCTTTTTAGTGGGCTTGCTATTTTAGGCGGTAATCATCAATACGGGGTTGCTGAATATTTTTCTTCCGGTGATGGAGTATGCGTCCGCCCATGCATGCAGTTCTTCCATCGTTACAAGCAGGTCCAGTGATAATGATTGGAAGAAAAGGGTAGTCGACCCAAAGCTTCCTCGAAAGTTCTAGAGAACCGCATCCATGTTGTATGCATCGATTTGTTAAACGACTGTCGAAGATCTCACGAGGTGAAGTCAGGATAGACTCATCCCTCCCTGAAGATGGTTTGTAGTGAACTAATGTTTCCCTTTTAGCCGGACTGAGCATAAGAAATCACTGGAGAAGCAGAATACGGCCCATAACTCACGTGAGACGAGTTTATGGATCACCTCGGGAGATTTATTGGAACAGGAGACGAGGCGGGGCCTTCAAGCGTGAGAATACCTTGAGAAGACGATCATTCACACCGCTAAGGATCATTACTTGGTTGAAGTGCAACATGTGGTCGTATGGGTCAGAGGAGCCATCATACATAGCAAACGGTATGTAGAGCCGCGGGAGGCTCATGGCTCGAGATGTGCCGACTGAGTGGGACACGGATAAGCATGTCCTCGAGGCCCCCGAGTTGTGATAAAGGAAACCAAATGTGTGGCAGCCCAAAAATAAATTTTTTATAATTTTATTATATATATTCGGGTATAAATTAGGCAAACAGGTATTTTCAGTAGTGTTAAATGAATGTTGATTAAATTATTATATGGCTAAAAAGCGAATGCAAATATTAAATGTTAAAATGAGAATTAGTGAGCCAGGAAATAAACTGAGTATGAAAAATGGCAAAAAAATTGGAAATTGTGAAATAAGGACCTAAAGGTCATAAGTTAGAAAGAAGAAATGTCTAAGTGTTATTAATGAGAATTTAAATGCAAATAAAGACAAATAGTGAGTAAGCTAGCAATTAGGAGAACTTAAACCCAAAAATGGATTTTTAAAGAAGGCCAAACAAGGCCTTATGTGACATGGGACATTTAAGACCAAAAGTGGTCTTGGAAGCTCATTTTGAGCAAAACGGTTTGAGAGAGAAAGGAAGGGGGAGAGCTAGGGCTTGCAAAGTGAGGAGGTTGTGATTCTTGCTCCATTAAAGCAAGAGTTTAAGAGATTAAGTTGAAGAAGAAAGCTTGGCATTGAAGATTGAAAGGGATTTAAGGTAAGAAAAACCAAACCCTAACCCCCTTTCTACTTGTGTTTGGGTTTAATAAAACCCCAAATATAGTAGAAAAGTGTTCTTGGATGGTTTTAGTTCAATTTGAGATTGTTTTGCATTGTTTAGATTGGTTTGGATTGGTTTAGAGGAGTGTTTGTAAAAACGGAAAATGTTGGGTTTTCAAAGGAAATTTTGTCAAAATTTTGTCAAGACCCCTGTTCTTATTTTGGCTATAGATTAAGTTATAATCATCCAAATGAAGTGATTCTAATTGGTAAAGAACCATAAGAGATAGTTCTACAAATGTATAGAAGGGACTAGGAGTAAATTGTAGCTCTAAGGCTCCCAAATACGGGTTTAAAGGTGAGCTCAAGTAGCTCACGGGTTATGCTTTGTTTTGGGTATTGTTATAGTGTTTTGGGTATTGTTATAGTGTTTTGGCCATAAGCTGAGTTTCACTCATCCAAATTGAGTGATTCAAAATTCTGGGTAAAATATACTTCTATGGGAATAATTTACTTGAAGGAAGTATATGCAAATTGTAACTCCAAAGTTCCCAAAAATTTGTCAAAGTGGGCTATGTGTAAAACTGATGCGATTACGCTGCAAATTGGAGTAGTCTGGATGTAAAATGCAATAACTTGAGTTTTGGTGATCCAAATTGGATGATTCTAGTTGGAGAAGAAACCTTAGAACCATAGCTTCAAATGAGTATAAGGAACCATTACCAATTTATAAAGTTAAGACCCTTAAAATTGGGAATAACAGTAGGTAACCGAGTGAGCTGGGCATATTGACCAGTTTGGCATTAAAATGCCGTAACTTGAGTTTGGGTGATCCAAATGAGATGATTCCAATTCCTTCCTAAAAATAGACTCATATAGATAAAATTTTCTTGAAGAAGCATAAGCAAATTATAGCTCATGTGTCCCCAGAAAATTTTTCAAGTGAAGGGGTATCGGGTAGACATAAACCCTGACCAAAAACTCCTAGAATAACCTACTAATATGTAATTGTCATTGTATTTGAATAGGGGCTGACGAGGAGGAAAGTCCGCATTGAAGTAGAGATTATGAAGATCGGAATCAAAGCGACGATTTTGGTTTGTTCTATCTTCTCCGATTCTCGATACGAATTTGAACTATTGTTTATAAATCGCCGAAAAGCATGTGGTGTTTAATTGATTTGAAGAAATTGATTGTGAAATGTTTTAAATGAAATTGCATGAAAATGAACCGTTTATACAAATGTACATATTATGCCGTATGTTGCTAAAGATTTGAGCACCCATAATTGAATGTTAACCGTTTAGTTCGTATGAAGAATAGATTTGTATCTGATAGGGGTGAAATAAGCGATGTGCGAACTATTGTATTGATGTGTCGCTCCGATCAGCGGCCCGGCGAGATAAGTATCGATAATGTTCACTAATTGATTTTTAACTTGATCACTTGACCCGAGCGTAGATGGTACTATGTTATAAAACCATTTTTATACGGAGCTATGACTGGCGAGACAGTGTCCGTTGATTAGATATCACGTATATCGAAAACATAGGATTAAATTTAATGAGCGGGCAGATTGAATTGATTTGAGATTGTGACAAATTGGAATTGAAAAGCTATGATGCGAATTGAAATGAAAAGAGTGGCAAATGCATGATTTGATTATCAATGACTTATTGCATATGGAAGTGTATATTTGGATTTGATCAATGAACCATAAATGATTGTATATGAAATAAGTATATGTATTGTGTTGACATTGATCATCCAAAAAGATCTGAAAGTTTGTTTAGTAAAACTGCATGATTTGATTTAAACTAAAACCGAGAATGAAATTGTATAGAACCACTAAGCATGAAAATGTTTAGCGTGTAGTTTTATCTATGCACAATTACCCGGATTGACGGGGCCAGCGAATCGAGGAGCGTCGTAAAGAAAATTCGCGAAATATGTTTGTATGGTCATTATATCTCTTTTAACATTGATATTTTGTAAAACAATTCCTTTCCCGAATATCTATTTTGTAAATCATTTTGAAAATACTCGATATGCCTTTATAGTAAATTGTACTTTTGTATAAGATGAAATGAAATGAGCTTATTCCTTTAAAAGCGCTTAGCGTATTTGAAAGGATTTTATATGCCAGCGAAGTGTAATCTTTACGACGTGTTCTTGATAAATGATTTTGATAAGGTGATTGAGTGACATTAGAACAACTCAAACTCGGTTTGAACCCGCCAAACGGGTCGGGTCGAAAAATGGGTGCTACAAAATACGGGGAGGGTGGCGCCCCGGTTGTAGGGTATATGAACGGAAGCGGTGAAGCCATACCCCCTTGTCGCACGGACATGTTCTCGGGGCTTGACTCAGAATACAGTGTCGCCTTGCTAGCCTCTAGGTGTTCGGCTGTGTGGTGGATTGGCTGGGACGTGGGGCCTCTTTACGGATCGGCCTACGTGTTATTCTGAGGTGGTGGAAGGGTCGAGGCGGGGGGAGGAGGCCCAGAGATGGTCGTCGTCTGGGTGGATCCCTTTATCGCTTGGAAGGATGGGCTCTTTTCCCTTACTTGGCTGAACTGGAGGTGTAGGATGAGTGCGTCCCCGTATATTTTCGCCCCGGTCAGCTTCTAAGCGAGTTCGTAGGCCGTTCTCCTGCTGCAAACGGGTAGCATGATCTTGTAATTTGGTCATTTGCCTGGCTTGTTCTTCTTGCTTTGCTTCCATCTCCTGACGCCAACGAAGGAATTGATCTTCGAGGGATTGATTCGCTGGATTGCTGGTCATGATGACAAAATCCAAATGTCCGGTGGGTTGATCGGGAACTACCAAAGCTTCGGGGGATGGGAGATCACTTGAAAGCAGATGCAGCCAAGCCCTCGCAAATCGTCGATGAGCTTTTTTGCTTGGTCGTTCCCACAGATGGCGCCAATTGTAGTCTCCTGAATTTTCTGAATCACTAGATCGTCGAAGCATCAACTTGTTAGCATGGACCTACAAAACAAACAAGAAAACGACAGTGGTGCGTCTGTCACCTCTCCGATGCCTTAATAAAATCAGGGAATCTCGAGAGTGAAAGAATCAGTCTTTCTCAGTAAAGAATGTCCTACCTTCTTTGGTGTCATTCAGAGAAGGTGGTCATACTAATGGAGATAAATGATTTGTGAGCGAGAAGGGGAAGGTAAGCGGCACTATTCGCCAGCGTTATGGCCTATTCTTGCACTACCAGACAGCCAAATCGCCCGATATCTGCTGAAGCGTTTGGCCAGCCTCGGGGTGGATTACATGTGTGACTCATGGGTGGATACTGGGTGAGATTGAGAGGTCGGTGGTGCAGCTATACTTAAAGATGGTATCAATGAGAGAGAGGTTGTACTGAGCTATGTCTCATGTCGAGTTTGGGAGGTATGTTTCAAAGCCTAACTTATAAATGAAGATGATTAGTATCAAGTGGACCATTCACTATTGGTTTTTAATTAAACCAGGGGCTTGTTGGTACGGAGGGGTTTGAGCGAAACCCATAGTACCCACATAGAGATGAATAGAATATTTTGAGATAATAAATTATGCCAAATAGAGTATATAAATAGGAAAAGAGTGGTTATAAAATAAATGATTATATACTCAAAATTAATAAATTATTTTTATTCGTTTTTAAAATTTATTTTTTTTTATAATCTCTTTTTGCATTCATATATATATATAACATATATATATATAAAAGGTTATGTATATTCTTTTGAGAGCATTGTTAGTGTTTTTAAAAAGTGTTTATAATTGTAAATATACTTTAAAATATTTTTAAGATAAAAACGTTTTCAAACTCTAGGAAAACATTAAAAATGTTTTCTTTAAAACACTTGAAAGTGATTTTAAAAAAATAAAAAATTCAAGTATCTCTAAAATACTCTAAAATTTAAATTTTTTATGAAATATACCACATATTCATTTAATAAGAATAACTGAAATCTGATTACAAACATTTTAAAATTTTATAATTTTTTCGTAATGATTATATTCTTTAAAATTTAATTGTTTTTTAATCTTTTTAAATTTAATTATTAATCCTAAAAATACGCTTTTATATTTATGTCACATTTTCATTTTTTTTTGACACTAGATTTTCAAAAATCTTACTAAACTTCTTTTTTTTTTAAATTATAATAAAGCAACTTCTTTTAGAAATGTTGCAAAAAAAAAAAAAAAAGTCTTTTAAAATAAAGTTATTTGAGGACAATTTACTACCTTGAAATTAAAGTGTAATAAAAAATAAAAATAAAAACTATGAAATGAGTTATTAATTTACAATAATGGTTGAACTCTTATTTGTTATTCAAATTTAAATTTTTTAAATTCAAACATTTTAAGTAATACAAATTATTCTATTAAAAAAAGTAATACAAATTATTATAAAATGATAAACATATTAGTATTAGCTTAAATATTTAACAAAAATTAAAGAAAAATAGTACAAAGTCCATTATCCACACATAATATTTATGTCTTTTTTGTAAGTTTAATTATGTAATAAGAAATATAAGAAGGAATATTTCATTTGGTTCCCACTTAATCAATTGGATAATCTTCCTCACATTTATAGACTCATAAATTTTATTTTATAATAGAGTATGAATTTGATTAGAGTGATTTTAGGATATAATTTTTGCTTTAAAAGGTGGTTTTGAGAAGAAAAAAAATCATTATTAGATTATTTAAAAAAATGTTTTTAAAAATATAAAAAAAATTTATTGATATTTTTTTGTTTTTTGTTTTGTTTTTTAAAGATTGATATCTTTTTGTTAAAATATTTATATCTTAATTTTATAATATATAATTTTAAAAAATATACTACTTATTAATCTAATTCTTTATTTAAAAAAAATTAAAATTAAAATATTATTTTTATTTGTTTTTAAAATTTATTTGAACCAATTTAATTTATCCATATAACCATTTTTACATTATATTATTCTCTAAATAATATATTACCATTTTTACATTAAATTCTTGTTTCATACAAAATTTTCTCAATAAATTAATGAGCATTTATAAATGAAAGTAAACTATTTCATAAATGGTAAAAAAAAAAAAAAGCGTTAAGTTCATATTTATTACTCACAACTCATTAAATTTTCCATTAATTTGTAATATTATTTCTTCTAAATTAGAGTACCAAAATTAATATGATTTGATCTTTTGGTTTTGAAACCCTTTGCTGAATATACCAAAATGTTAATGATATCTTTTTATTAAAATAATTATAAAGAGATTTTCTTATCCACTATCCTACAAACACTCACGTCCATGAAATGTGTAAAATGTTTAGAAGAAAAATATTATATGCAAACAAATGGAATTTATAAGAAAAATATTATATGCAAACAAATTGAACCGCCCAAAGACGAGCAACCTATCATATTGAAACCTTCATGAACAAAAAACACTAAAATCAGAACCAAACAATTAATATAATGAGAGATTTTTAATCCACTGATAATAAAACAAAATCAAGAGATCGAACTCCATCTTTTCAATTGAAGAAGGTTGAGAGGTAAGGATTGATTTCTTTTAATTCTATTTATGAGTTTATTTTCTTCTTATCTTTTGTAACAATCGGAAGGTATTTACATCTTCGGTTTGGCTAGGCCCTTTAAAGAGAGTTCTGATTCTCTTTGGGCAATAGATTGTTTTCCAGTAAAATTTCTTTTGTGATAAAGAAATGAACATAGTCAATTCGGGTGTTGTTACCTTATTAACCGAGAGAATCGTTAATATCTTGGAAGTAATGTTACGCGGACTGTGATGAAAGCGAGCATAGTCAATTATCGGTGTTGTTGCCTTGATTACTTAAAGAAGATGGTGTATCTAGAAAGCGTCGTCGTGAAGTCTCGAACACCCTCGGAAAAGCGTGATTTTCTTTAAGGCTATTGTGGTGCACAAGACTCAATCGAATCTCCATTTAATTCCATTTTCTGTACTTTCTTTTGTTTTCTTCCTCTCCTTCTTCAATTTTTAGTTTCGTATTTGTTGTGTAATTTTTGTAACAATGATTACAACTTTATGGTATGAGGAAGAAGGATTCATTACACAAACGATTATTAGTATTAACATGGGTAGTTTTGAGAATGAAGATTCCAAAGTCAGAAAGAAAACCAATCTAATCAACAACTAACCTAGATCTCAATAGTTTCAATTCCACGAACATGACATTGTAGAGGAGTTCTATGGTTTGCAAAACTCCATGAGAAAATTTAAGGTCTAGAGAGAGAAAATGGTCATGGAAAAATAAAAATCCAAAGAAAATCTAGTGTTAATGTCAAAAAGATAACTATTCACAAGAAACATAAATAATCAAAATTCAAGGAAAATGTCCAATCTCATGAGAATTGTCAACTAAATTGAAGTTTCCAAAACCATAAAGAGAACCAACTAAATCAACAACAGGTGAAGATCTTCATTGGATTTGAATTCTATAGACATTGCAGAGGAGTTTTATAAGAAAATTTGAGGTTTGGAGAAAGAAAATGACATAATTTTTTTTGAAAGCATTTGAATCCTGTATTTACTATATTAAATCCTAAAAGAAACCGTTATTGAAAAGATGAAAAGTTTATTAATTAGTATAGTTTTGATAGAAATGTTGTATCAAACAAAAAGTGTAAAACACATAGGATAGGGTAACGACCGAACAAGACCGAGATGACAATTAAATAGCTTTAAAGGATACGTTACAATTAGACGTAAGATGGAATATGTAGCTCGGTTATGAATAATAATAAAATTAAAAAAAAAAGCGAATAAACGGAATGAAATTTTCAGGTTTTCAATATTAATCCAATCTCATGTTTACTTAGATGTTTTAAAAGCAAGTCCATTTTTTTATTTATTAAACGAAATATTGCTCGGCAAAGAAATCGACATCGAAGTCAATCGACCTATATATCAATTTAAATTACTTATCAAGAATGACCGAATCAAATTACGCTTTATCAGATCACGACGACGAGAATACAAATTACCATCATTTAGATTCGCATAACGTGACGTAGCCTTAAGCCTCGTACCATTGAGCCCTCAATGGGATCATTCGGACAGCAAGTAAGACGCAACAATATCATTTTTGGGCTAATGACATGTCGAGAAAGAATCTAAAATTCCATCGAGTGTTAAATTTATAAATTATACGTTAATTTAACAATACAAATCTAAAAACGTGAATGCGATTATATATCACAGATTACACGAAATAATTTAAAGAATAGTCCAAAAACAAATTTTTTTTTTTTAATACTCTTTATGCTCTATAAAAAATAAAGAACCTAAAACAATCAAACAAAATATGCTTAAATATCATGAATATTAACTGAGTTTTCAAAGTAAAAGAAAATGTACCCGTTGAAAAACCTTTAGGGACGCCTACAATTCTTTAGTGTGGTTGCAAGGGAATCAAATAAAGTGTGCAATTCTTTGATGAGGGCAAATTGATTGTGAGGTGTGTAGTGGTTCGGAGGCAGCTTCGGGATGGAGGAATCTGAATATCTTGAACAAGAGAAAAGGAAGAAACTTCCATATGACAATTATGGATCCTTCTTCGGTCCTTCTCAACCAGTTATTGCTCAAATATTAATCCAATAAATCATAAAATTTTTGCACAAAAACAATAACAGTATTTGATGAAGATGATAATTGACGTTAACCAGTTATTCGTCAAACAATATACGAAGCTACTTCTCAACCAGTTATTACTTCTATTATTCTTTTACGTCAAGTGGTGATGAAGATGTACGCAAGAGCTGTATCTCTGTTCAAAACCCTTCCGCGGTTCAACTGCGTGAATTGGACCGGATTGTTCAACACCCTTCTGCGGATTCTTGTGAAAGAATCCAAGCTCAAACTAGCTTGCCGTATTTTTCTGGAGAATTCTTTTGGGTGGGAAGTAAAGTCTCGAATTGGTTCCTTGAACTTGCTTATGGAGAAAACGAGAAGCTAGGGTTTTGAATGAAGGTAGCGGACGATTTGAAAGAAACAGAACGAGAACTTGAAACAAACAAAAATAACTTATCGGATTGAAGTTAAGCTTTGATACCAAATTGATGTAAAATAGAAAATGGAATAAAAAATTCCGTAGGATAGTATTTAAGGAATAAAAGATAAATATTATGTAAAATGGAATATGTAAAGAAAAGCTTCCGTTTTTGTTTAAAAGGCTAGATATAGATAGGGGAAGGACTTATTACATTGTATTAAAAAAGTTATTAGCTTTATAAAAAAAGTGAAGCAAAGGATAATTTTGACAATTGAGAGGTGTAAAACACTTACTACTTTTATAGTAGTAATAGATATAAAGTTGACAAGTCCGATAAGTCAACCCATTTTGATTGGATTTTTTTGGAAATTTGAGTTGTAAAATTGATGACCCAAATTGAATTAGGTCAAATTGGTCCAACCCATTTTGGCCATAGCCCATTTGGATTTGATATGGGTTGTTCCGATTAGTCTGAAATTCTTTATTTGTTTGTTTTAAATAACTAGTTTATTTATAGTTGATGCTAGAAAAGAAAATATGAAAGAAAAATAAATATATATATATATATATATATATATATATATATATATATATATATATATATATATATATATATATATATATATATATATATATATATATATATATATATATAATATTGTTTAAAAAAGTTTAAAAATATATAATTTCTCAAATAATTCTATTTATACTTGATCTTCTTTATAATTTTTCGACATTCAGATACTTACTATAATCGTAATAAATCAAGCTCACATGACCAAACTTGCACTGGGACCCATCCCTACGCAACGCCTTTTTCAAATATCAATACTCTATCATGCGATAGTGATTGGCAGCATTTATATGCTGAAATAATCAAATATAAGAAAATCAGCTCATCATGTAGTAAAGCGTTCAACCCTTCACAAAAGGTAAGACATAGGAAAAAGAGGGGTCTTATATTCAAGTCCCAATAAGAACAATTTACTATATTATAACTTAAATGTTTAAGTAAAAAAAAATTATTTTTCTTAATATTTTTCTCTTCTGAATGTTTTCCAATAACGAGACACAACAACCTTGTAGAGGGAGTGAATAACTGAAGGTCAGACTCCTCCAAATAATAAATTATATAAACATTTGATTAAAAGACATCAAATAATTCAAAATTTACAAATCTAACATTTCCCATATTTTTTCTTAAAAAATACATCATTATAGATAAAAATACTCTTTGTTCTCATCATAGACAAAAAAAAAAAACCCCTTCATTCTATTAGGTATTTACATGTCTAATAAAAGAAAGTGTTGTTTTTACGAGAAATCAATAAAGGTATTTTTATCAAAATGTGATAAAATTTTATAAAGAGTTAGATTTCCAAAATTTATGTTTCAAAAAGGGTATTTTAATCAAATCAACCATCAACCATGAGACCCATCTTTCCCAAGTATACCATAATCGGCTTTGTTCTGCATTGCCATTATCAAAAAAGGCATAACAACGTAAAAAAACACAAAAGGGAGGACTATGCATCTGCCCAAAATCTTCAGATTACATGCAACTTATGTGCATTCACAATCGAGAAAGAAACACATTTATTCATTATATAGATATATAATACCTGTACATGTAGCAGCTCTACTAGACTACTAGGGCTCCTCATCATCATCATCTTGGTTCTCAAGAAGTCCTCTTTCCTGGGAAGAGCCTCTAGCCCTCTCCTTCAAGAGCTGCTCCACTTCTTCAAATGTCAACCCTTTTGTTTCAGGCACAAACACAACCACAAACACAAATGCTAAAACAGTCACACCTGCAAGAATCAAGAAAGTTGGTCCGGTCCCAATAGAAGTAGCGATTGAGAGAAAAGACTGAGCAACAATCAGATTTGATATCCAGTTCACAGTAGCTGACATGCCCCCGCAAATTCCCCGGTATGCCTGTGGGTATATCTCTGAGTTCACAGCCCATGGCACTGGCCCCATTCCTGGTGCGAAGAAAGCAATGTATAAAGCTAATCCCAGAACTGCAAGCCATCCATACAGTCCACTCCCTGAACCCGATGATCCCATGTAGAATGATCCTGAGAGAATGACAAGAGACACTAATACACCTGATAAGCTTGATAGGGCCAACTTCCGTCGCCCTACATAGTCGATGAGGTAAATGCCAACTATTGTTCCCATTGCGTTCATGCCAGCCACAATCAGGGAAAGGAGAAGGGCTAACTGGTTTGACCGGAATCCGGCCATCTGGACGATTGTTGGGCTGTAGTACATGACTGTGTTGATGCCAGTGAACTGCTGGAATGCCTACAATATCAGATGTTTTGGTCATTACATGATCATAGCACTTAAACTCGAAAAAAGATAAAATATTGATAATAAATAAATTCAGTGAAGGTAAAATTACTATTAAAAACCTCAACTTTCATGACTTTTGTATTTAAATACTGAACAAAAAACTTGTTTTTTAAAGCCTGAACAAAAAACTTGAACTCTCTTTAATTGTAGTTCTAACCCAAACTTGAACTCTCTTTAATTGCTATATTTGAAAAGCAAGTTTTTTGTTCAGGCTTTAAATATAAAATCATGAAAGTTCAAGTTTTTAATAATAATGTTCCCTTCTAACTATCAAAATAATGATTATAATAACAATAATAATAATGTTCCCTTCAGCGAATTGGCATTTTCCCTAATTTACAATCATGAAGTTCCTAAATCTTGAAGGGACAGAGAGTGACAGTTGTTATAACACAAGGGGCTAATATCGAACAAAATCTTACCTGAAGTCCAGCCCCGGCCAAAATTGCAATCCTCATTTCTTTTGATTTGAAAACATCCAGATAGCTAACAGCATTCTTTCTCTGGCGTTCTTCCTCTGATGCTGCAGCAAGCTGATCGATCTCATCCTCTAACCTATCAGGGTCATAAATCTTCGAAAGTACAGATATGGCTTGAGATTTATTGTCCTGCACATACTCATATAATTAGTGTGACAATGCAGGAAATGAAAAAACAGCTTGAGGAAAACATGAAGGACGAAGCGTTTTGTACCTTCATGTAAAGCCAGCGAGGGGATTCTGGCAAGAATAGCATAAGTGAGAACTGAATAATTGATGGCACACCTGAAACTCCTAGCATCCATCGCCATGTCCCTGGAACCTGATCAACTACTAAGAAGTTAGAAGATCTTATTAAATAATTATTAATTGGAGAAGAACAGAGAACTCAAAATCATTCAGGCATTCAGAATGCTTCAGAAAGAGAGATCCTCTGGAAACCAAAAATTGAGAAGGCCGATACATAAACTACCCAGTCAGATGCGAGGAAACCATACCAATGAATTTCTACCTAGTAAACTTACCTGGTTCATCAAGGGCATCACTTGTACTAGCCAAAACAATTTGTAAAATGGATTTCCATTATCAACACATTAAGCTAACCTTACTCTGGGAGTGCTTGTTTTATAGCATTTTATTGAAAGCAATTTGCTTTTAGATAGTAATTTGTTTGTTTTTCTACTTTTTCGAGACTTATTATAGACTTTTTGCTTAATAGAAAAAAACCAAAATGTTTGGTTTTTTCTAAATAGAAAGAGTATATCTTGATTTTTCTTTACTTTTTAATACTTAATAGAAATAAAACATTACAAAAACAAACAATACAACACTCAACACAATTAAGTACAATTTATTGTTCAAGTTCTATTTAGAATTAAGTAAAAACAAACAAACACCACCTTAGTATTGGTAAAAATATGTAAATATTTTCTTAGTATTGGAGTCTTTGCTTGGGAAGCTGCTTGGGGTAAAGTGCTCACGTTGGATCAACTTAAATGCCGTGGAATGACTTTTGAAAATAGATGTTTTATGTGCGAAGAAGAAGAGGAGACCATAGACCACTTATTGATTCATCGTAAAAGTGCTAAAATGTTGTGGGATCTGTTTTTGTCAATTGTCAGGATTAGTTGGGTGTTCCCGCAATCAGTCCTTCACACCCTTTTAGCTTGGCAAGGAGCCGCCGTGGGTAAAAAGCGCAAAAAAATTTGGATAGCAGCCCCATTGTGACTGTTTTGGACTCTCTGACGCGCTAGAAATAGGGTGGTGTTCGAGAACGAGGTCTCCTTTGTCCAAAGGATTAAAGCTTTGTTTCCAATTTGTGGACTTGGGCTAATCTGTATAGTGTTGATAATACACATTCTGTTTTGGATTTCCTCACATGGTTGGGGAGTAGGTAGGGTTTTTGGTTTGTTTTCTGTATGTTTTTGTTTTGGCTCTCTTTTGTTCACGACCCGTGTACACTTGGAATCTTTTTCTATCTTTATAATATTTGCTTTTTACTGATCAAAAAAATTTTCTTAGTAATATGTGAATTAATTCCAAGTCTAAATGGTATTTAAAAGAGGGAGGACAGGGAATCTTGGAGAGACATTATCCTCAATCTTAAGATATACCTACCTACCTACCTACCTACCTACTCTTGCAAACACAGAGTTAGCCTTATTCTTCAACATAAAATTAGCAAATGATCTTACAATGGGGTGGAATTGGTTGATTATGTTTTATGTTCTCTCTATGAGAAGTGGTACTATTTTCCATTATACTCATGAACCAAAAAAACCAAAAAAGGATCCTAGTTAATGAAGGGAAGGAAACTGTGCATGTTGCCTATGATGGAATGAGAGAACTTGCATAGCAATTTAAACTCAAGAGAAACTAAAAGGGGCTCCATGGTTGATTAATAAAGACCTTCGGAATTGTCTATGATTTGACATTTGAAGCCCAAACTAATAATCAGGGTCACAACATGGTATACTTGATGGGCAGCTGGCCGATGTTCTGCTGCTATATGCGAGAATTCATCTTTTAGTCCCAGGCTTACCCTGACAAGGTCTTTGGAAGGAGATATAGTGTATCCACAGTTTTCCCTGGTCCTGAGAAGCAAGACTATGCAAGCGGATTTCCACATTGAAGAGAGGATATGAGAATAGTTATAAACTAAGTTCCAAGAACCGAAGAATGACATCATCAACACAAGACACCCAGTAGCATCAAGCATTGGCAAATAATATTTCACAATATCTATTGATGACCCTTCTGCAGGCCAAGTAGAGAAGGGAGTGTTACGATAAAGTTATCAGGTCCTCACTGCTCAAAAGTGAAGAACAACACTAAAACAACCAAATTGTGAATTATTGACAAATATATTCTAGATCTAAAAAGTGAACAGATGAAATTAGTAACAACCTATATACAGGGGGGAAAACTAGGCTTCAAATCTAAGAAGAGGAGGTGTCTCCCACCCCACACAATGACAACAATAATAGAAGAAGAAAGAAGAAGAGGAACTAGGCTTCAATTCTAAGAAGAGGAAGTGTCTCCCACCCCACAAAATTACAAAAATAACAAAAGATGAAAGAAGACAAGGAAGAAGAAGAACTAGGCTTCATTTCTAAGAAGAGGAAGTGTCTCCCATCCCATATGATCACATCAGCAACAAAAGAAGAAAGAAGAAGAGGAAGAAGAAAAACAGGAAGAAAAGAAAAACAAGAAATCAAATGCATGTTTCAACAACATTCAGCATCACACTAATATAAATCAGGCAGCATGAAACTTAAATTGCTGACGCCCAAAAAGAAGAGGAAGAAGACAAAGGAGAAGAATAAGAGAAAGGAAGTGATAAACTATTGCAGTAATTTCAGTCAGGAAATCAATTGCATGTCTCAACGAAATTCAACATCTCTCTAATCTAAAATAGGCAGGAATTAAAAAGAGGAATTTTCTTCAGTGACATCTCTCAGTGCAAAACTTAAATTGCTAGTGTTAAAAAATGTAAAAGCAAAAGATGATGATGAAGATGAAGAAAAAGAAGAAGAAGAAGAGAAAGGAACTGATAAATTATCGCAGCAATTTCAGTCATGAAATCAATTGCATGTCTCAACAACATTCAGCATCTAGCTAATCTAAAATAGGCAGGAACTAAAAAGAAGAATTTCCTTCAGTGGCGTTTCTCAGTGTGAAACTTAAATCGATAGCGCCAAATATATCTTGATGCTGCCTCTTCGAAACTGCACAATGGAAACCTTTCATGCAAAAATATTTATAATGAGCATGAAACAAATTCTCCAGCAACAACTATAAACAAATATCTCTGGATAGCCAATTGAAAATTGCTTGCTATAAATTCATGAAATATCAGGCCTATGGAAAAAGAGACATCAAAGATAATCCCAATCAAACACCAGAAGGAGTCAATTTTTTTGAACATGCTTTATCAATTCTTTTAGTTACAAAATGTGCATAGAAAAGAAACAGGCATTCCACTTATGAAACTTCCTTTTGATTGAGTAGTCATGGGGAGGGTGGTATCATATCTCCCCAAACAAAGAAAAAAGAAAATGAAGGTAATGAATACAACAGGAAGTGATTTTTTTTTTTTTTTTTTTATAAGTAGAAAGTAAATGTAACTCCAGTATCTTAACTCTTTTCTCAATAGTTGTTAAAAGATGTACTCAATCTTCTGTAATTCCATGAAATAAAGAAGAAATTTCCACAAGATAATTTGTGTACTCAGATAACCAGAAAGAAACTCCAACCAAGTCAATAAATGATCAATGAATAATTAAAATAAGATGTAAAACCATATTCATCCTAGAAAATCACTTTCAGGTTAGATTACAAATTTTCTCTCTATACCACATAAAAGTGGCATTTGTTCTTGTAACCAGTAAAGGGATTTCCTTTATGGAAAATTTTTTAGAAAGAAAAAATGAAAAGTACATTAAAGGACGAAAGAAAGAAAAGAAAGAAAGAAAGAGAGGGGGAAGGGAGGGAGGGTGAGAGAGAGTAGAGTACATATTTGGTTAATCTCAGTTATAATAATGACAAAATAACGTGTGGATTAATGTTTTATCTTAAGTGTATTTGGGCAAGCAGATTTCCAAAGTGACAATCACAAAGATCAAATCAAGCCAAAGGGAAATTAAGAAAGAAGATGAAGACCTCAAAGGGAAGAACTTTTAAGACTTCATCTAAGATTTCCTTGTAAGGTGGTTGGTACACTAGATACTTCATGCCTTTTAATTTATTTGTTTTTTTACCAAAAAATCATCCAAAAGTTATTTTGTTTAGAATATTAACCTCATGTCAAACACTTTCTAGACTTTCTAAAGGTTTTCAGATGTTGAATATAAATTACCAAAGTTTTTTTTCATAGGCATAAATTACCAAAGTTCTCAACCTTAAATCAGAGTCTTTTGCACAATTCAGCAGTGCAACTGATCAAGTTAAGGAGGAACTGATTGAGATAGAAGACTTGACCAATAGAGGGATGTTTTTACACTCTTTCTTCCAGAATGTTTGTTTAACCGGTAAAGGTTGGACCTCATCTGATCAAGGACTGGTGGAGTGATTAAGATCCAACAGTCACTTGTCACCGCATTAAATGCGAACAACTAGTGAATCAGTCGAATCAAAATTCAACAGATTGACCACCAAATGTGTTCAACTGCTAGTTTAAGCTTCTAACTCCTATAAAAAGGCTTCAACCTTCATTGTTTTTAGGCGTTTAGCCTTCCAAAATGTATTTTAGACTTGGGAAGTGTTTTTTAGTGCACCTTATATTCAAAACTTGCATATCTTTATCTTGTATCTTTTGAGCCTAAATTTTTTATACTAGGAATCTGTAAGAATATTTTCTATCCTTAATTTTAAAGGGATACTTGGAACCCAAAGTTCAAGAAGGTTGATTGGAACCATAATCCAATTATAAAACATGGAGACTTGGTCTCGAAGCTTTGGATTTATGGAACCTCCACTTTATTAGGAGTTTGATGAGATTGGACGTAGGCAAGAAGTGTCGAACACTATAAATCTTGTGTTTGCTTTCTCTCTTCCCCACTCTCTTTAATTTATATGCAATTGTCTTTTTAGTGTTTTCTATTATATAATTTGCATATAAATTATTTTTGGTATTCATATAGTTTAATTTTGCAAAAAGACAAGTTGAATTGTCTTTAGGGAGATTACTTCAAGTTGAATTAGCTAATTTTTATTTTTTTAACAGAAAATAATAATGAAATATGCAATTAAAAAAACAAACAAACAGATAAAATGTATAACATTTTCCCCAAATTTTTACCACATTGTCCACTAATATTTCCATGTAAACCTATTATTTTAATTACTAAATAGAATTAAAGAATGTGTCCTATTAAAGCAAGGAAATTGATGCATCAAATTTGAGATTTGTATAAGAATAACTTGCTGTCAAAAAATATAAGAATAACTTAATGCATCTCACTAAACCCAAAACCGAGGAAAAAAGCATACTCTCTCTATCTATCTATCCATCTATATATATAGACACACAATTTTTCTTCTTGTTTTCTCTTTGGTCAGCCTCTAAAGTGTGCATAGATGTATATCTTTGTACTCTTGTTATGACTTATTGTCACTCTTCTAGTAAGTTGCCTTCCCTGTAGCGTCATGGGTGTGGTTGACTTGATCAAAATAAATCAGTGTCAAACATATAAGTTCAGCTAAATTCTTCTGCAATGCAATTTTTCCTACAACAACCTAAAACGCACTATTAAAAGCAACGATTAGGATCAAAGCAAATTACATTACAGATGATATCTTTTCAAGTATTGTAATTTTCCTTTGCTCCAAAACTGTTGTCTTTGTTAAGGTTAATCTCTAGACTGTGGATCCTTTAATCTAAATAAGATATATTTTTTTGGGGCCAATTTCAAAGGCATGAAAAAACAAAATTCAGAAACTGCAGAAATATAGGGAACCCATTGCATGCGATCCCAGTATAAAATAAGTCCTCTATAGATTTTATGGAAGCCCTCATGCAGATTTTTGTGTTCATCCTAAAAATCTTGAAATAAAAAGCAGATGGTGATAAAAAAAACTCTTGCAATGCAATGTTCTTGAGACGTTAAAAGTGATCAACTAATTAGGGTAGATTACAACAACAGGAGGAATTAGTGATCTTTGCAGAGATAGGATTTTTGTTTCTGACCTACCTTTTTATTTCTAGGGATGGTGTGCCATGAGTTGGTGACTTGCTTCAGTACTGAGCTAGGAAAGTCAAGATTCTCGCACTTTTAAATCTTCATTCTAGTTTTTTACTGATTCCACATTTGTTATGCTTTGGGCTTTAGAAGCATAACAGTGGCATGAGACTCTATCTTCAGTTATTCACCCTCCACTGGAAGTTAGGTATTAGAATTTTATTATCTAATCAGCAGCTTCAATGCCAAGCCCTACAACTTTGAAACTTCATGTTTTGGCTACAAGCATGTAAGCTATTGGATCAGTTTAATGACTCCTTTTCTATGTCTAGAATAAAGAAGAGAACATGTAACCTAAAATTTAGTTCTAAGTTGTGACATAGTTCCCAAATAAAGCAAAAGAAATACAAAAGCCTACTTTAGGTAGATTTCAAAGAGGTGAAATATCCATTAAGCCAGGTTCAAAAATCCTATAGTTAGCGATGATGATGATGATGCTGCTGATAACCAAAAAATATATCAGAATATTTATATAATGAATAATAAATGTGACACCTTGCATGCAGGATAATCGTATGTTTCATGTCCTTTACAATTGTTTTTACAGCATTACAAAAGATGTATCAGAATTCAGAAGAGTACAGAAAGATCAAGAAAGTGCATAAAATGATAAAGCAAGAAATCTGACCTCTGTAAAAGCAAGATTCACGAGGTAGGAGAGAAACTGTCCACCAGTAATCATAAGCACGTTTGTGCTCACTAACCCTCCCCTTATTTCTGAAGGGGATGCTTCCGCAATATATACAGGTGCAGTAACAGATGCTACACCCACACCCAAACCAACCAAAAGCCGTCCAGCTATAAGGACGTATGGATCTGGTGCAGCAGCCATGACAATTGCTCCAATCGTGAAGACAACATCTGCAAGAAGAGTAGCTTTCTTACGCCCATATGCATCGTTAATCCATCCCCCTGCTGCAGCTCCAATAATTGCTCCAACCAAAGCCATGCTGACAATTGTTTCCTGCCATATTAATGATTAGATCCTTCAAAAGACCAAGATCCCAAGGATAATACACACACACGCATATGCATATTTATGTTACAAAAAGACACTTGTTTCTTCTCCAAGTCCAACAATGCCATCAACTCAATTACTTCATATACCAAACCAGTATGCCCTCTCATGCTTTCCATTTTCAGATCTGGCATTTGATTCTGGTTAAGCTTGATGTTTTAGGCAGTTTTTTGGTAATGGTCCCAATTTATGGCAATTCAGTCAGATAATTTCACCAAAAAAGAAAATATGGTAAGATTTATGTCAGAGAATAACACTTCTACTAATATTCTCAGATTTTGCCCTCTAAACAAAACTCTTTCCAGTTGTTGGGATTTTGAAATATCTAACTTGCATGTCAATAGTGATTGAACATTTTCTTTATTCGTTTCCATGTTTAAAAGGAAGCCTGAGTATCAAAATCAAGGTGGTTTCAAAATTTTTTGAGAATATTAAATCTCCTTGTGTTTAACCTAATTGAGATGTACATCTAAAAAGGAAAACTTTTGATATGTAAAACCTTTTTATGTTAAACACAAGGAGATTTAAAATGGTGAAGAAAACTATTCACTTGAACATTCAAAGTATCCGACTAGCATCACTGCTGGCATGATCTTTTTTTTTTCCCTGTTTTTGGCTAAACCGCAGCATGGCAGGGTCCTTTGGACTCATCCATGGCTTCCAAACCCAGGGAGCCTGGCTGTCTCGCCACAACCATCTCTGGGTAATCCAGGAATCAAATCCCAAGACAGTGCACCTCCACCACACATCTCGGCACTTGCCTTTCCCAATGTACATGATCTTTTTCTTCACATTCTTTTTCTTTTCCTCTCCGTTTTCCCATTCAACCAAACATGATAAAGGAATTTATTTTTCCTTTACTTCCTTTAGTAAATGGAACAGACTAGCTTATCCACACTAAACAAAAGCTTTTGGTGGGGCCTCATTAAGCTTACCTGTAAGAAACTACTTTGACTGACCACTTCAAATTCATCTTTAATATACAGAAGGGCCCCTGATATTACACCTGCAATCAACAATTCCAACATCAGGTACCATGCAACTTTCAAAGCAGTAAACAGGAAAATGAGATCCTGCTAAAAGTAAGGGGAACCAGATAACTGATGGACATTATATTTCAAAAAAGGGTAAAAAATGAAAGCATTAACATGATCTTATGGATGAATTATAAGAGACGAACCTTAATGTTGCCTATCATTATTTCCAAATTGCTGAACTGATTAAAGAATCCATTTCAAAATGAATAATAAGAATCCATACCATAAAGAAACCAGATCCGTGATTTTTCTCATAGATAGTAAGGCCATTAGCAACATTAGCACCATGGTAACCAGTCTGAAGGTTCTTAGGCCAGCCCAAGGATTGCGCCAGACTACTGCTATATGGACCCAACCTACACAACCTAGAACAGCGTAATGAAGCAAAGTGTTTTAGGGTTGAAGCCTGTAATCTATGTAGCTTAGAATGGGTAGGTCTCAAAGAGCACTGAAAAGTCCAACTCTAAGTGTAAGGCGTTCCAACATTTGTTACCTAACAGAAATTCCAAGGCAAAAGTAGAGTAGTTTCTTTCTCAAGGATGGACCCAAGGTAAGAGGGTGGCTTTATCCAAGGAGATTGGCCTACCATGAAATCTACAGAACCATCAAATGAGTTTCTGGCTGAAACTCAACAGCTAATCAGTGATGAACCATGGTTCATAACTATTAACAAAGGGTCATCATCCCCAATTAGCTGAAGAGTTAAAAAATATGTACCCAGCAGCTGCATGGAGATCTTACTTTATCAACATGAAATGCAAGGCATACATTATCCAAAAATCAATACTTGATTAAAGTATTAGGTTTTTTCAGGTTTGCTTCCGGACTCAGCTGTTTACATGTGCAACAAACAGTAGCAAAACGATCAAGAATTACAACAACTAAAGGCATTGCATGGTACAATATGTGCTCTATGCTGGTATCTAAATTGTCTGAAAAAAAAAAGTAATTACACAGCAGATAATAGGATACCTGTGTCATAGCCGAAGAGTAATCCCCCGATACCGGCAACCACTGTCAAGCTCAATACATATCCATTGCTAAAATATGTAATTCTTCTTCCGGGATATGTATCTAAATAACCAGAACTTCCCGGCATGGACTCGATCGTCATTTTTGCACAAAACACCAAAACCCCAATAAATTAACTAAAATTCCTACTAAACAATACCAACTCAATTTCCCATGTACCCAATCCGCTGCATAAAACCAGAAATAGAACGGAATTCTTCAAGTATCAAATCTCGGTTTAGAATCAAATTCTCGACCTGAACAACAAACTACCGTGCACCAAATTCGAAACGAGAATCAATTTCCGAAAGGAGCAGCGACAATTTCCACTACTCCGGATTCGGAATCAGCGTTTAATGCACAATTGTTTCAATTTCCCTCGAATGACCTGATCGTACCGACATTTAAAAAACAAAAAAGAATGTCACTGAACTCCAAGCTCACAAGGAGGCTCAGAAAAAAAAAAGTCAAAACAACCGTCGCATCCGAATCTAGGACACCAGAACTCGGGGCTAGCCCGCACCGAAATTTGAGGAAATCAAATATAGGAGAAAAAACAACAAAAAAGGAAAAAAAAAAATCCTCTTGCTACAGTTGGACAACCGAATCGAATCCGAGTACCCGACGGATTCTCAACTCCGAATCGAACTCTTCCGGTTTTCCCGAGAAAAAACAGAATAATTCCGAAGTTTTCTCAGAAAATGCCGCAGGAGGAGAAACAAGAGATAAAACAGAAGAAAGTGGTTGTTGGGAAACTGGGGAGAGCCGTCGACGACGGACATTTCTTAAAGACCACCAGCGGTCATTTTCGTCACGCTCTTATCCTGTTGTTTAGTGCCTGTTACGCATTAAAAATGACTGACCAATCAAAATCTCGCAGGTGTTCAGATAAACTGAGGTCGGTGAGATGACGTGTGTGGCTTTTTCTCTGCCTTGGACCTACTGTTTTGGATTTTATCAACGTGTTTTTTTTGGATAAACTAACGGGTACTCGCGAGAGTATAAAAACAAATGTACTCGCGTTTTGGACGGTGGTGCTTCAATGCTTTTGGGCAGGGGCAAGGGGAATTTTGGTATTCGGAAAAAGATCGTGGCTTGGAGCGAAATGTGGGTCCCACGCGCGCTTTGGCCAAGTTTTTTTTTTATTTTTCTTTATGAACCTCGGGACAAAATGGAGAGTGAGAATCTTTTGTGTTTGGCAGCAGAGAAAATTATTGGGGGAATTATGGTGCTTTGTTCGTATTTAGGTTTTTTGGAAAAATATAATAATAATAAGATAGTTTGGAAATAATAATAAGAATAAATTACAAACCTTCCTTATATTTATATTTAATATGTATTTTTTAATCCAAATTTTTATTTATTTTTTTGAATATATTTTAATTTTAAGATGATAATAATCTATCTCCAACTCAAATCTTACACCCTTTTTTATGCATTTTATATCTTTTAATATTTAATATTTAATCATTTGAGTTATACATGATGTATCAAAATTTTTATTTAATATATTGAATATATATAAAAGTGGAAAATAAAAATTTTAATTTATAAAATTAATATTTTTAATCATTTATAAAGCAAAAATGAACACTTTTTCAGCTTTATTTTTCTATGGATATTTTTTGGTTGAGATAACAAATTTATTATTATTTATTTAAAATAATGATAATATTATTGTGGGGTTGATGAAAATGATGGTATGTCATGATGATGTACATCAATAAAGATGGTTCATAATTATTCCTCACCATCTACTTACAACAAATTAAAATTATATCCATATTATTGAGTGTTTTTTTTCTAGTATTATTATTACATTCACGAAGTTTTCTTGTTTGTGAGATTGGATTAATTTTGTTTTATTAAATTAATATTATTGGTATTACTGAGAGTTTTGTTTTTTTTTAATTAATGTCTTTGGAATATGATACATGATCAAAATTATATGCATTAATCAATAATAGTCTAAATTATAAATACTAGGAGGATAAAGAATAAAAAGCATAAAATAAGCATAAATACTTTGGAAATCAATTTAAAATTTTATCTATAATAACTAATTAACAGTGCTATGATACAATTTCTTCTTATAGCAAAAGATAACTCATATTACAATATCTCCTCAAAACCCTGATTTAAAATCAAAATTTTAAAACATCATTTTCATGCCAGCGATAAACCCCCACCAAGACTTCTCGCATTGTTATCCCAAAACTGCTTCATGGGCTTAAAACGGTGAATGTCGCCGTTAAGACTAAATACTCTAATTTTAAAATTTCTCTTTCAAAACATGGGTTTCAAAAATTGACTACTATAAAAATTTTCATTTTTTATAAGAAATATGACAATAGGATCCATGTATGTTAATTATTATTTTATAAAAATTTTAAAATCAAATCTAATTCTCGGCTTATCTTTTACCCATTTTTCCCCCTAAATACTAAAAAATAAAAACAAAGATAAGTGAAATAAAATCTTACTTTTATTTCTTCAAAAGTTGTACAAGATTGGAAATACAAGTTGCAAACTCTCGGATGAAATTCTCTCTCTATTTCTCTCATTCATGCCTCTTTACATCCGTTGCTCCCAACCTCGACGTCCTATCGACCAATCACAACTCCATTTACTTCATGGCTCTATACGCGAGACCTACACGAAGAAATGGTCACATCGCCACACCACAATTCACAAAAATTTATCCAACTATATTACAATAGTTTCAAGAGTTAATTACACTCTTTATACAAAACATATATTAAAATTTAAGAGTTCTAATACATGTTCTACAAAATAAATGTCAAGCCACATGTCTAGCTTTTTCCCTCAAAAGCTACGAATGAGCGCCTCACGTCTCTCGAACACACTCCTCGTGACTCAAATAATGTTCCATCGACAGCGCGAAAGAATGCCTAATACGCCGATAATTTTCACCCGTTACTCCCACCTAAGGCACACGCAATTTCATTCAACACAAACACATTCAAGAAATACAGTTCACCAAACGCTCAATGATACTGACGAGACGCGACCCACCAACTCCCACGCTCCTCAGCCTCACTAACTCCCCCCCCACGCGCATGCCTGCCCAAGAGCGAGAAAAACATCGTTTAAAAAAAGGTTTTTGTTCTCAAACATACTACCGAAGTTTTAAATCTATCAACAACCCTCCGGGGCTTAATTTGTCGATAACCTCCGAAACATTTCACGCTCCTTCGACGCCAATCATTGACAATCTCCCAACTCAATTCTCCGAAAATCTCCATCAAATCTCTCTTTCACAAATCCATTTTCCTTCATTTTTCTTTCACGCCATACACTACACCTACTCATTCTAGGGAAAGCCCAAAGATATAATGATGAATAATTTCCAAACACCATGTTATTATATAAATTATGCATATACTGACCAAATTTATTCAATTCCAATGGCTCACACACAATTATATTTCATATAATTCAAACATCATGTTAACACATTAAATTTCATGCATTAACATATTAATTTCCACACAATTCAAGTCATTCAATTCAAGCAAATTCATGCAAATAACACA
This sequence comes from Tetrastigma voinierianum, assembly GCA_016808115.1. Classification (NCBI taxonomy): domain Eukaryota; kingdom Viridiplantae; phylum Streptophyta; class Magnoliopsida; order Vitales; family Vitaceae; genus Tetrastigma; species Tetrastigma voinierianum. The sequence goes on along the minus strand of JAEQBH010000432.1, from coordinate 848,012 downwards.
TGGACATTTTCGGTCCAACAAGCAAACTGGTGCTGTTTTTTAACAATCCCACATCCGTGCAGTGGGCTGTCCGTGGGCAACCCTCTCACCAAGCATCGGTTCCACTTTGTGGAACCGAGAATCCATGGCCATCTCCGGCCTCACATACACTAAATACAATTGCACGTTATTTTTAACATCAAGCAAACACACAACATAACACAAGCCACCCAAATGTCCGTGATTGCCCAAAACGGTCCCAATTTCCAAAGATTTTACCCCAATTTTCGAGATCGACAAACTGGCCACTACTGGGCCTCATATCAACCAAACCATTAATAAGGTTCTTAAACCGAAAATAAACTAAGTAGGAGAAAACCCATACCTTCCAAAGTTTGTCGAAACTCCACAAAACCGATGTCCACGCGTAGCCCTTGCAACGTAGAACAACTTTGCTTTTTGGCTCGACGAGAACCGACGGTCCGAACACCGAGAATCTCTGGTGGTAAGCTTCCACTTTCTCTCTCTAAAAACCCTCCCTTTCAAAACCGGCCTCCCCCTCCCCACCGCATATCGCCTCAATGGCAGCAGACGCCTACTACCCCTCACTTGCCACTTATCAAGCCATCATTGACTCATTGGATTTCCTTATCCACCAACTTTGGATTTTCCATCCAATTAGGAGATGTTATATGTCCACATGGGCCCCATTTGGCTCTCCTTGTTTGACTAAATCAGACTCCAAACACGCCAAGACACCGCAGCCACTCAAACGCCAGGTTTGCATTCCGTATCACCCCTGGCTGCCTCAGTAAAACGGGAATTGATCGTCCCTAATTCGACCGAAATTGACACAGAAATGGGGATTTCATGGCACGATTCCAACCGCTAGTTCGCTTCGCTATCCGGCATTCAAAAATTCGACTTCACCAAAATTATAATTTTACCCTTTTTCAGAAAATTAGGATTTTCTCAGGGTTTCACAACATCTCCGACAACTCATTTATAGAAAGTGGAGAGACTATCAAACTAATTACAAGAAGCCATATGGCTAAACAAAAAAAACAAAAATGGTACCTTTATCACTATTCCTATATGGACAAGTGTTATATCTAGGACTAAACTCATATGGACAATTACTTTACATATGGACAAGTGTTACAAGGACAAAGAAAAAGTTTGAACTTATCAAAACTATACTAAATGCTAATGAAGACTAATAAATGCCTATGAGGACAAGTGTCCTCAAGCACAAAGTAAAAGTTGAAGTTATCAAAAATCTTTATACGTTTCTTCCTCTGCTGGACACTTTCGGTGATAGCGATAAATGGCTCAAGGCCATGAGGTTCCTTCAGAAGTTGAACATCACAGATAATTTGATTTACTGCTATCTTTCCATTGCATTTTCGCATCGAATAGCTCTTCATCTAGATTCTTAAAAGCTTCGCATCATCACCGACGTACGACATTTCAAAGCGACCGCTCTAAAGCCGATTATAAAACCCGTTTTAGAGATTATAAAAAAATTTTGGTTCAAAATTTTATCTAAAGGCTCAGTTCTACAAATGGACATGGTTTGAGTTTCTCCAATAAGATAAAAAAATTTATTTCTGGTTTTTCTAAAATCAAAAATTTGAAAATCTACATATCTACTATAATATAAAGGAAAAGTAACCATTTTAATGTGTCATTTCATTCTAGTTTTTGTCGAGTAATTAAAGGTTCTTATTATGTTTTATATAAACACGATAATGCTATAGACTCATGCTCCATCAATAGAATAAAGTCATTGAATATTAAAAGTAAATATCTACAAAATTTCGCTCTAAAAAGATATTCTACAATGATTTTAATTTTAGAAAGTTCTGTGGATTTGATAACTACTAGTTAAAAATATATTTTTCAAAATCCCTTGATCCATTATTTCGGGGATGAGTTTAAAATATTTTTTTTTATCTAAAATAGATATATTTACATAAGCAAGGTAAACAACGAAAAATAAATTAGGATCATGATAAGTCATATATCCTATTTTAATTCCATTGTTTTTTGTTCTGAATTGTTGATACAAAAGACACTGGTTCCTAAAGACTTTTTCATTATGTTTTTGCAAAAAGAAAGACTCTATTATATCATAAATATCATACCTGAACTTGTTTTTAATTACAAGTTTTTCAAACTGTTAGGTAAGAAAAGTTGATTTTCTAATCATATTAATTAACTCGGTTTTATTAACATTATTCAAATAGACTAATTTGGTTTCTAATTCCTTAATAAGGTTTTCTTGCTTTTCTTGGTTTTTAAACAATTGAAAATTTTCAGTTTCTAAAACAACAAACCTATTAGAATGCTGGGCATGCCGTTAAAAGTTGAAATGATTTTTTCAAGGCGCATATTCTAGATTTTGTTATGAAAGTTTTGAGGTTTTAAAGACCAAATGTTATTCAATTACTTTGATGCTCACAAAAGTTCCTTTCGGTAATTTACAAAGACTGAAATTGAAGGTTTTGGTTTAAAACTTTATTTAAAGTAACGGTTCTAAATTGAAAAGTTTTTGCTTTTGAAATTCTCCTTTGAGTCATGTTCATGTAAACAAAAGTTAGTCATAAATAATTAAATCATTTATAAAAATCTGTCTACTCAACCAATCTGCTAATATATTATCCTTTCCTTTTATATTCAAATGAAATTTTATCCATCTTTTGGTAGATAATTTTGAAGAAATTTTATTTTCAAAGAATTTTTTAATATTTTCACAATCGGTTCTTAAAGTAAATTGTTCTTGGTTTAAAAATAATTGAAATTTTTCTATTTCTAAATCTGTTGAGCTAAGGTTCTTTTGATACTCGTTAAAAGTTCTACTACAACATCTACAAAGTTTTTCTTCTAAATTATTGGTTAATGCTAAAAGAATTCCTCCCCATCCTGTTTGACTAGCATCTATTTGGATTATTTTATATTCATTTTCTAATGGGAGATGTAAGGTTGGGAGATTTTTCACAAGTTCTTTTATTTTTTGGACTAATTTAATATCTTTCTGATTAAAATATTTTTGCCTTGTATTTTTTGTTTTACTATAAAGAGGTCCAACTAATTGACTTAGGTTTTTAACATAAAATCTTTGAAGGGTTTTTAAATCTTCTAGTTTATCTGGGAAATTATTTATTTTTTGTACTACATGTTCTTAAAGTTTTACTTGACCATTTTCGAATTCTAATCCTAAAAATTCAATTTGATTTTTGAATAACTTTATTTTCTTTCTATTAACTACCAACCCATTATTTATAAGTTCTTCAAAAACAAGTTCTAAGTGTTTTATGTGCTCATTAAAAGTTTTAGAAAAAACAGGAATATCATCAATATATACAAGAATAAAAGAGTATTTACTAAATATTTTATCCATCATTCACGATATATTAGGAGCATTCTTTAATCCAAATGGCATTACATTCCATTCATGTAATCCACAAGGACAAGAAAACGCAGTCCATGATTTGTTATCTTCATCTAATCTTATTTGTCAAAATCCATTCTTACAATCTAATTGAGAAAAATATCTACATCCATGATTTGTTATCTTCATCTAATCTTATTTGCCAAAATCCACTCTTACAATCTAATTGAGAAAAATATCTACATCCTTGAATAGAATTAATTAAAGAATATTTATTGGGTATTTTATATGCACCATCATTTATTATCATTTGACCTTGTAATTAATTACCATCCTAGGCTCTCGTTTTTTCTTCACTATGGTTTCTCAACTAAAAATGTCGACCAGAAGAACTATAAATTCTGCACTTTCTAAAAAAAATGGTAAAATGGTAATTTCGGTCAAAATCCGAAATTTTTCTAGATCTCGGATGACGAAACAGACTTCACCGTTGGAATCGTCTCACGAAATTTAGCTACCACGTTGAATTTCGTCGAATTCCGAGACAAGAGGAATAAATTTCACGTCTTTCAAGATCTGGATGCTTCGTTTCATATGGTACTGGTAAGCATATACGAGCATGGAAAGAGGCTACAGATAAGGGCCAATTTACTACATGTATCCATTCGACACGTCACACGACGGTGAGGCGTGACAAGAGATAAATGGTTTCTTATTAAGTCGTATGTCAAAAGGTCCCAAAGTCAAACTAAGATGACAAAAGTAGAATAAAATAAAAAGAGTTAACATCTTCTTTTTCGCCTCAGATCCGACAATGGTATGAGAAAATATACAGAGAGAGCCTACCTTCTCTCCAAACATTCACTTCGCTGCCGTGGACAAATTTCTGCCTCACGGAAAGAAGAGGAAGTTGGTTCACGCCGTGCGGCTACGCGGGCACCAATAGAGAGTTTCTAATAACCCGAGAGGTAGTTTTTCTCCCATTTCGATTTATTCTTCTGGGCTGAAGACTATTTTAACGACGGGATACCCTGCAGGCCCTGATGACCGCGTTTTCTGCTCCAAAGATTGAGACCACAGGAAACTCTTGGGGAGGTCAAAGCCAGTCGGCCAGGACCTGTAATGAATTTGCTCACGTGATTCCTGTGTGTGCCTTTGTGTTGCCTGGGTGGTTCAAAATGAATTGCTTAAATTGTTCATTAGCCCATGTGAGCTAATTTTAGAGTTATTGCCATGAAATAACAACATGTTATCAGGTTAATTTTGCTATCATACGACGCCGATATATTAACATGTGTTGTATGGAAATGACATAACGTATTTATACGATCGGCACCTTGTAAATCGCTAGTGAGTGCATGATATGAAATAAATCAGAGGGTTGTCCAAAATAATAAAATTATATTGGCAAGTTTTCCGAAGAATTGTGTTGAGAAATCGTCCAAAAATTCATGTCGGAGGGGCCCATGAATTGTTTCGAAGAGTTACCCAAAAAATTCACCTCGGAGGATTGTTCAACGTATTTATATCGGAGGGTTGCCCACAAATAAAAAAAATATTTTGTTGAACGATATTTTCACAGCATGGTATAAGCATGTGAGGTAGTTGCAGTGAGACTCAGACATGAGTAGTTGGGGCATGTAGACATTCGAGTATGAATCATAAATTCACTAATGTGTTTTCCATTGCATGAGTTATCTCATGGGAGTAACCCATGTAGGGATCATCACCATTGTATGGCACTACCCACCCCGTCGAGGGAAAATTATTTCTGTGCAATGTGGAGACTGAAGACGATCGCCCTTAGGAGCCTGGATTATGAAGCCGGCCTGACCGTGGCCCTTGATTCATGTTTCCATGTATATATTAGAACTAAACTAGTTTTGCAGAGAGGTATGCTTTTGAGTTAAGAGGATGTAACAACCCTTGAAACTATTTTAATATAGTTGATTATATTTGTGACGCCCCAAACCCCGGGGGTCCGTTGACTACCCGTCAACCTATGGAAAATCTATATGTCTCGTATCACGAGACGCATACCTGAGTAAAAATGCCTTTTGGGCTCATAAACTAATACTCATCCAAAAACCATTACCAATTATATCACCATAATTCAAGAGTTGATTACACTCTTATACAAACACATATTAAAATCTAACATTCTAATACATGTTATATCCAAAAGCATCAAAGCCACAACCCGGCTTTTCTTCAAAATTGGTCTCTAAGAAGAGTCGTCTTCTCGAACACCCCGTACTCGAAAAATGTTCTCGATGTGCGAGTTTATCGCCCAAGAATGAAAACATCTCTAAATGGCCATTTCCACCTGGCAGTATATGCAATGCCCACCTCTAAACAAAACACTCAAGTAAATACGTGATCCTAATGGAATGTCTGGGAATGTCCGTTCCCATGTCTTTAGTCCTCACCGACCCTCACACTCCTGCCTGCCATGTATGAGAAAATAATCATTTTCAAAACAAAACCTCGTTGTTCTTGGAAAATAAACCACCGAAGTGTCGTAAAAAATACGTGGGATCATTCCTTCGAGGCGACTTACAGGAGCTTTCAAATGGGCCATGGTCCTCTATCCCGAAATGATCTGTTGGCCCATCTCCCAACCCAATTATCCAGAAAATCATCATGTGAAATTCCTTTCGCAACCATGTTCGTTTTTCAGAAAATTCATGGCTCGCGCACCAACACCTAATTTCTAGGTTACCCAGTCAAGATACGAAAATGCATTATGCCATTTCCAAAACCATTTATACAATATATATACCAATATATTAATTATGCAACATTCTCAAATTTGCACCACACCACATGTAATTCAACAATACGGGATCAAACACCCAAATTAGCTCACTTGAGTACTCCACAATTTCATCTCCAAAGGGGTTTTATACTCTCACAATTTCATATTCCATATAATTGAGCAAATCACAATTTTATCTCCAATGGCCTATACACCAAAACACAAATTTATTTCATAAATTATTAAACAACAAATTTCTACATTAGCCAATGACCGTCTAAATGGGTCTAAAAATTTTCACACTTTGGGTTCCAAGATTTTGGGACCTATCAAACGGCCCCCTCACTCTGGCTCAAACCAACACAAGTATTTACAAAACACTTAAACAAGGGGTAAAACAAGCAGGGATAAAACCCATACTCACGAGCCGTCAAAACTCCAACTTTTTGGTGTCCACGCGTAACTCTCATCGCGTAGATAAATTTTGCCTTCAGCCCCGATGAAATCCGATGGTCCAATTTTCGTAGATTTGAAAAAGAAACTAAGAGAGAAAAAATAATTAAAATCTCTCTCTCTCCTCCCTCATTCTCCACTCGTTCTCACGCCCGTTTCCCCTTTTATTGATTTTTTTCTTTTTATTATTATTATAATATTATTATTATTATTATCATTTGGATAAACGATTTCTATTGTCTCATTTGGGTCCATTTCTGTCCCGAAAAATTTTATTTCTTTTCAGTTCAATTATTTTAAATGAACTTTAACTCACGTCATTTTTTGACTTCCGAGATTTTTATAAAAATCTCGTCCCTGAAGTCACTGACGATTTATCACCCGTAAATTTAAATATTCCTAATCACCTCATAATTCAATAAACTTTTCTGGTCACTAGATTTCACGTGACGAATTTAGTAATAACCAAGCCATCCGAGATTTAGAGACTTCAGCTTTCTAAACTGAATACCATTTTACCCTTTTTCAAAAAAATTGAATTTTTCTCGGGTTTTACAATATTTTGGCGAGTATGGATGTATGAGCCAATGTGGCCATTTTTACTCATGTATGGGTCTCATGATATGAGACTCACAAGTTTCCGCAGGTTGGATCTGCACAACTAAATTTTAAATTGTACATCACAGCCTAAGATTTAAAGTTCAGTTTATAAATACCTAGATTTAGATGGTGGATACTAGAGTTATAGCTTAGTATCAGTAAGTTAGGTATATGATTACTTAGGACTCAATGGGCACGGGTTAGATCATGCATTCATTGTGCATTTTAATGATTGTTGTGTGGTTGTATGCTTGGTAAATAGCATATATGAAAATGTTGAACACTGGGGTCGAGAAAATATAACCCCTAAGTTTGAAGAATTTTGGGCAAAATAGTTCGGAATTAAATGAAAAAAAAAAAAAAAAATTTTGGACAGTTGTTCCAGTTTTTGAATATAAACATGTTGTGTTTTGTGGAATTCTGGAAGATTATTCCAGTTTTCACACAAGGAAAAAGAGTTGTAATTAAGCTCTTTAAATTGTGAAATATATATAAACAACAGGTTTATATATTTTGGTAGTTTGGAGAGTCAAGCTACTGCATCTTAGAAGTAGCAGGTTTTGTAGAGGCTACTGGAAGATTTTGAAACAAAAATAAAAAATTTATGAGGCTATTGGAAGATTTTGAAAAAAAAAAAATGAGAAAATTTTTCTGTTGGTTTTACAATGGGTAGAACAAATGAAAAAAAAAAAGAAAAAAAAAGTGTGCAGGGGAGAAACTGGGATAGGCTACTGCCCATTTTCCAATCCTGGTCGCGACACGACAGGTCGGTGTCGCGGCCGGGGCGGGGCTGGGCGCATGGCGGCGACCGAGGTGCGCTCACGCAGCCGGCCCGGCTGACACGCGTGTGAGACAACGCGTGACATGGATTTTTGGCCACGAGGTCGCGACACTAAATTTTGTGTCGCGACACAGTTGAGGTTGGACCAACGAGGTCTAGGTCGGCGACTGCGATTTTATGTCGCGATAAGTGACGTGCGCGCAGCGACCGCGGCGTGACATGTGAAGATGCGGTGTGGGCGCGACCTGGGTTTCTGGGTGTGCGCGTACTGACCCGATTTTGAAACGGTGCGTGTTTAGGGTCATTGTTTGGATCACTGTTCATGGACAATGTTCATGAACACTGTTCATAGGGTTTCCAAAAAAAAAAAACAAAAAAAAAAGAGTACCAAAAAAAAAAAAAAAAATTGTTTATGTATGACTTAATATATGGAATGTTTATCTTGCATTACTTATGAATGCATTGACATTGTGTATGATATTTTTCGGTATAGCAGATAATCATCTGGGGCTATGTTCATATAGAGATATACTTCATTGAAACTCAACTTGTCATTTGACATGTGTAGATGGCTAGTCGCGGGAAAGGACGTAGAGGCCGTCCACGAGGTGCTAGTCAGGCACCACTGACTTTTGGCCAAACCCAGGCCTTTCTTGAGGCCTGGGGGTTCTGTTCTTTGCCTTTGCCTGAGCTAGCGCGGTTGGGGACGGGGGTTGAGTCACCTCTAGAGATTCAAGTCCCATTATCCTCCTACGTTCATAGGGGGAGGAGATCCGATGATGGAGGACCATTGGTTTATGCAGGTTGAGAAGATATTGGAGGCGATGGAGATTACCTCGATATGACGAGGAATAGACTAGGCTGCGTTCCGGCTGGGGCGAGGCCCAGTGTGGTGGAGCGGCAGAGACCTCTAGAGACCTAGGGTAATGACATGGGCGAGTTCCATGACTGTTCATGTGGGCAAGTATTTTTCGGCCAGCTAAATATGAGGCTCAGGAGTTCTGGGGCGAAGTAGAGAGAGCCATGACGGTGATGGAGTATGTATTGATTCACGAGTTGGCAGCAAGTGGCGATAATGTATTTTATATGCTGACGAGTCGGAGATTTGAGAATGGGCCGAATTGTCCGTCGGGCGGGTGTGGGACTCCGCCTACAGGACATGGACTCTATGGTTGGGACGACCATGACCATAGAGAGGGAGATAGAGGATGCACGGAGCACTCGAGATGCGGGTGCTAGTGGCAAGAGGAAGGAGAGTCAATCTTCTTCTAGTTCGGGAAAGAAGCAGAGGGCTTCTAGTTCACGTGTGTTCAGGCAGCGGCCATAAATTAAGGACAAATCGGGAGTTACTTGATTAGGATGAGCGGATGGTGTCGCTTTGTGCGGCGGCCGGGACATATGAAGAGGGTGCACCGAGGCGAGGGATCCCGAGGTTTCGGGCGGTGTAGTCCCAATCGGTGGAGTGGGGCGGGAAGCGGATCTGGGTTTATTCCTTCGCACCTAGTGGCAGGTGGAGGCGATGTCAGTCAGGGGTGAGCAGAGCGCCCTCCCGTTACCTGGCGAGCTAGAGGGGCGGATCATGGGCGAGAGCGGAAGGGCGAGGTCCTGGTAGGCGTCAGGGATTTAGGATGTGTGGCGGAGTCACATCAGCGGGTGAGGCCCAGTGAGCGACCCGAGTCATATAGTCACGTTCTTGCTGTCTCGCCTATGGGCAAGGGTATTATTTGATTCTGGTGCTTCACATTCATTCATTGCTGCATCAGTTGTGATAGAGTTAGGCTTAGAGCTTGAGGCCTTAGAGGAGCCCTTGTATGTGAGTTCTCCCCTAGGGATTAGAGCGAGGATATGGAAGATATGTCGAGGTTAGAGGCTGAGATGTCTAAAGTTCTACTCACGCAGTGGACACGAGGGTCATGGAGCGTATTAGGATTCGACGTCGTCCTTGGGATGGATTAGGCTGCTTGACATACAGAGTCATCATTGATTGTGAAAGTAGGAGGGTTACCACTTACACATAGGATGGTACTCGTGTTATGTTTCAGGGGGACAATCATGATATTTTGCCCTAGATAGTGTATGAGTCCACGTGTCATGGATAGTTAGCAGGTTGGCTAGCAAGCCTTACCCTGGAGGACGAGGTGAGACCGGACTTAGATCTACCTCGAGTAGTCTGCGAGTATGAGGATGTTTTTCCGGATGAGCTACCGGGATTGCCTCCATAGAGGGTTGTGAGCGGTACACCTGGTATCGCTCATCTCTATGACTCAGCATCGGATGGCTGATGAGCTTAAAGTCATCCATTTTCGAGTCCATTTTTCGATTGATTTCTATCTAAAAATGATTTATGTGCGAAATGTTGAATAACTCACCAGCGCTATGCGGCGAGGAAATTCGAAGAAAGAAGAGGATATTGCGAGTAAAGGAGCAGAGCGGGTGAGCGGGAATGACCACGGCGGCTGAATGATGTTGCAATAGGAGAAATGCATGAGGAAGAAAGGACATGTTGTAGCGACGCATTGACAGTGATGAAGAATCACATAAGGTCGCAACCTGAAACTCGGTCGCGACATAGGGCAGCGAAGCGGAAACGAGCATGTCGCGAACTCAAGTCGGGCAACCATAAATTAATGAAGAACAAGATATGATGTCGTAACCTGATTTCGAGGTCGCGGCGAGTGGAATCGGCGTGTAGACGCATTGAGGTCGTGACAGAATGAAGTTGCGACATAAGATTTTCAAGAGGCGAACATAGGGTCGCGACATGCAGAGTCGCGACATCTAGAAGAGGTCGCGACATCAACACTGAATCAGAAGATGTCGCGACGTCATTTAGTGGTCGCGACATCAGTTGCAAGGAATTAAGGTCGCGACGTCATTTAGTGGTCGCGACATCAGTTGCAAGGAATTAAGGTCGCGACGTCATTCAGTGGTCGCGACATCCGATTCTGAAAGGGGTAAGGTCGCGGCGTCGACTACGTCATTTAGGCGCCGACATCGGTTACAAGGAAAGAAGGTCGCAGCATCATTTAAGCGGTCGCGACATGAATCGAAGGGATGCTTGCTAAAGGCAGAAGTCGCGACCAAATAAAGCTGCAGCGGCGTAGCGAAATGGCGAAGGTCGCGATAAAGAATCGAGGTAGCGACGTGCTGACCAAAATGGGCGGTTGTCGAAATCCACAAGGAGGTGCATCGAGTTAGGGCTGACTTGAGCCCTAAATGCGCAGCTGCTCTTTGAATGAAAGCCGGCTCTCGGCGACTCAAGAGAGATGCGGGTATTTGAAGGCTCTTGTATTTAATTTTCTTTTCTTTTGTTTTTGTTTTTATTTTAGATTAGTTTTGTTATTTCGTTCAAATTTGGATCCCAGACGTTAGAAATTTGTTAAAGTAGAAGCTGAATGCGAGAATTCTAATTCTTTCCAAATTCTTGCTGGATTATGCGATTGACAGAATTTTGGAAGTCGATTTCAGTTCCAGTTTACAATGTGGTTTTCTTGTCCAGCCAGCCATTATGGGTGTAAAATCTGATGATTTAGAAACCCGGCTTCCATTGAATGAACTGCGATTTGTCGAAATTATCTTTCCTGCATAAATTTATCAGAAGCTATTGAACTATCAGTTTGTAAATCTACTTGTTGGTTTGAGTGATACATGAGTGATCCCGATGTAGCGTCTTATACCTTAATAGGATTGTCTCATTGCTCACGATTTCAGGGAGGCCCTACAGGTATTACAGAGAAAGGAAATCCTAAGAGTGATGAACAATTTCTGAAAGGTATGCGAATCTGATAATGGTGATCTAATGAGCTCTGTGAATTTAAATCGATAAATCCTCTTCTCACTTGAAATTGAGAATGAGTTGAACGACTTATCCATTTAAACAAGCAGAGTGTTCACCTCGATTCGAACAGTACGTTCAATCCCGTGTTAGCAAGGATCTAATCAAGAAAAGGATAGGCCCGTTTCCAATTTGGAGGAAAGAGCGGAGTAAAAGTGTAAACCCATGCGTGACTATATGATAGGAGCTAAGGTTTTCACGAGTTCATCATTACAGGTATTAAGTATTGAAAAAGAAAATACCCCGAACAAGTCAGCCCCGAATTAAAAGTAGTTATCTAATCCTCTGTCTTGAGAGAAACGGGAAGAGGTAGATGATGAGCGATGGTATGGAGAGATCGGCTTGCACTATCATATTCAGCAGACCGGAGTTTTAAATCATGGTTCATGAAAGCCAGTTTGATTGCAATCTGCGGGAATTGATGTTCCTGATAGCAATATTTTCAATGCTCCTTTAAAGATAACTGTCGGTATGGTTGTTATTTTTAAATTTTCAGTTTTAATTCATTTGTTATTAATTCACATATCTTAGGCTTTTTACATTTTAAGGTGTGAAAAGCTGATTCCAATTGCCTATCAGAGTCCAAATAGTATAGAGTTTGAGTAGTCAGGGTAGTTGATTGAGAATTCTTGAGATCTCTGTGGGATCGATATACGGACAAATCAATTTACTACTTGTTCGGCACGTACGCGCAGCATCACGGATCAAAACCCCGGAAAGAAAATGATTTACTCTTAGAAAACCGCTTTTAATCGATTATAATAGATAAGGAACACAATAAACAAGTTTCATGGCATTATTGATGGGGATTAGATAATAGTCCTTTGGTGATAACGTCACAAATTTGTATAGGTGTTTTGATCCATCATCATCATCACGGAAAGAGGTGAACAAGTTTTGGCGCGGATTCTTCGTCGAAAATTTAATTGAATCAATATTCGGACAGCGAAATACTAGTTTTGGACATAATTTATAAAGAAAATAGAAAATTTGCAAAAATATGATTGACAAACGTGGTTGGCAAGCTACTGAATTTTTGTAGAGCTTTTCATGTTAAATACAATTTTTGGTATCACTGACTCCATTTGATCTCAGTATATTATAATTTCGGGAGTTAATTCCATGCACGGGGAAACCCGGGGAGGCTGAATTATTGCCACTAGACTGCGAGATTGAAAGAACACTTAGAGGGTAGAAAGGTTAAGAGTGCGAGAAATAGCGAGAGATGGCGGAGCGAAAGATTGGCAGGCGATCGACGAGAGTCGTAGCAGAAGTACCTCGGGCGAGACATGGAGGGACACGGAGCCCGATTATCGAGATGAATACTCGGCAATGAGGCGACGGCGATAGATGCTAACAATTTTGAGCTCAAGCCGATACGATGCCATGGTTCAACAAAAGCTGATTCACGAAGGTCACCTCGGAAGATCAGAACACTTGGGGCGGTTTTACGAGAATGGCTTGTCTGATTAAATTGAATGGTGTGAACGAAGTTATTAGTACACAATTGTTTCATTCTCTTTAAGAATATAGCTGCATCATGGTTTGACTCACTACCATACGGATCTGTTAATACATGGGGAAGGCGTGGAAGCTTACTTGGCGATTCTTTCCTCCGTCCCTCACTTCTGAGCGAAGAGGGGAAATTACACTTTCAAGCAAAGGGAAGATGAGAGTTTATTACCTTTGCTTGGGAGAGATACAAGAAATTTCTTGAAGAGATGTCCCATGCACGGGATAGACCTGAAGACACAAATGGACACATCTTCTACCACTCCATGAATTATACCTCAGGTATAATAGATGCAGCTTCGCGACGGGCATTCGGAAGAAGAAGAAGCGAAGAAGCGAATGGGCGTCGGGGATCTTGCTAGGTGCAACATGAGACCTCCTTCTGAATCCTCAGGGAGCAGCAGCCGAGCTAAAGGAAATGGAATGATTGAAATTTGAACAAGATGTACGCTTACGTGGAGGCAGTATTTGGATGCATTGATGCATCGGTTGGATAAAAGAATGCACTCTGCAAATGAGATAGGAGCAGTGGAAAGAGAAGGAAGAGTAAATAATGCTGAGGGGCGCGCTGAAGAGGTTTCCTATGTAGTGGAGGAGGCTAACTATTTGAACGAGCAGAGAGCATATCATTTCAAGCCTAACCTGACACCTTGACCATATACCCGACATTAAGGAACCTGTGAGAATTTCTCTTATGGTGAAGGAGCCTGACACGTCCCAGGAACATGGGCAAAATTTTTTAGCGGGGGTATGCTCCACCAAGGTTCGGCAGCGACAACGGGGAGAGGGCAGGGAATGAATATCGAGAGGGGGTCAAGGCTCGGTGCTGAAGACCCCGGATCTTTGCGGTTCATAAGGGAAAATAGAAGGCTATTGAACTTCCATGAACAAAAGTTGCATAATTAGGCTTCAAATACCAATTCTCAAATTTACTCGGGGAGCGACCACCAATGCCTCTCTCAAGAACTGGAGACACAAATAGAACTGTGGCCCACAACACTGCGAGAATCGAGCTAAAGATGCTTTTCCCGGTGACACGAAGAAAATCGAGCCTACGTGGCGGTGCAGCTCGGAAGTGGGAAAAGGAATTAGAGAAGGAAAGTCAGAGAGAGAAGAGATGAAGGCAGCAAGGAGAAGGAAGCCTAGAAATGCCGAGTCACTGGAGAAAGAAGGAAGAGAAGGAGCGGCCAGCAGAAGAAGAAAGAAGCAAGAAAAAAGCCCAGAACTCTATGCCTGCAGTTCCATTTCCGCAGAGACTGCAAAAGTCAAGGATAGAGGAGCAGTTAGCAAAGTTTTTGAAAACTTTCCAGAAGTTGGAGATAAGCATGCCGTTGCAGAAGGTGGTAACTCAACTGCCACTTTATGGGTCTGAGAAGGAAATTTGAGTAAGAAGAAGATTTGCGAGGAGGAAGGAGTAGTGAATCGAGTTGCCACTTGCGGTCACGAGTGATAAAGAAGAATTTACCAGAGAAGATGAAAGACCCAAGAAGTTTCACAATTCCTTGCACCATTGGAGGATTTTGAGGAGATTCAAAAATATTTGTATTCGATTGCCCGATATAAACTTAATGCCATTATGTTTTGCAAAAGAAATTAAGTTTGGGGAGCTTTACTCCACTCTTGTTACTCTTGAATGGAAAGTGCCAACAGTAAACCTGATCATTGAAGACGTGCTTGTAAAGGTGGGGGAAATTCATTCACAATGGAAGCTTCATCATCTGGACATGGAAGAAAGATTCACAAATTTCCTATCTTTGCTGGAAGGCCATTCTAGCAATGGGCTACTAATGATATCTGAGAAAGGGAGTTCTCACTCCTGAGGGGTTGAAGAAGCCGGTGACTTCAATCTGCTCCAAGAAAGTTTGAAGAATTTAGACACAGAGATAGGAGAGATTGTAAGTTAGTAGATGATGTCTATCTCTCATTAACTACGATTGTTATTATGATTGTAATGCTCAACTTCCTATCAATGAAAATGAGATAAAATTCACGTATCTTGAAGGTGTTAATTACAGTTCCTTACATCAGGTTGCACTCTAGAAAAAGTGTTGAGTCTTCAAACAAAACAACATTGACAATGGAGATAAAATGAAGAAGGAATTTCATCAAAGAGACCCAGTCTGGAAAGGGTTAGTTTTAAAGAGAGTTGCCAAATCATCTTTAAGTATGCTTACTTGGAGCTACCAAAAAAGTAGCCGTTGTTATCTCTGCTAGACTCGGTGATCTTTGAAGAGACATTTTGCTGAAAATTTTGAAGAATTATCGAGTCGATTACGGTCCATGGGTAGATTAAAGGGTATCGATCAGATCAATATGCATGCACAAAATGCTATGGAGGAAAATGCAAAACCATCATTGAACATCAAAAAAGCCCGAACCAGTCGCGAAAAATGATCGAGAAAGGAAGTGCTCAATGATTTGAATCTTTGGTTTTATATATGCAATCTCAGGCAGTCCTTGGAGTTGCTTAATCCATGTGGTTCGAAAATTAGTTCCATGTGATCGAGAAATGAAAAAATGAGTTAATTCGACAAAACGGTGACGAAGGATGGAAGTATGTATCGATTAAGGAAGCTGAACACAGTGACGAAGGATCATTCCGTTGCCCTTCATTGATCGAGATGTTGGGCCCAGTTGGCAGGACACCCTCATTTTGTTTCCTAGATGGATACTCGGCTATAACGGATTGCCATTGCACCTGAGGACCAGGAGAAAACTACATTCACATGCCCTTATGGCACCTTTGCCTTCAGAAGGATGCCATTTGGGTTGTGCAATGCTCTTGCTACTTTTCAGAGGTGTATGATGTCCATGTTCTTAGATTTGGTTGAGGGGAGGTCCTTGGAGATTTGGATGACTACATTATAACTGGATCCGAGTTTGAGCATTATCAAACAACACGGAAATAGTGCTTCAAAGATGTAGGGCGGCAGCTAGCGTTAAAGCGGGAAAAGTGCCATTTCATGTTAACGAAGAGTATTGTTGTTTCTTGGTGCCAAGAATTTTCTGCTACGGGACTAGAAAGTAGACCAATCAAAGGTTTCGATTATAAAGACTCTTGCATGACAACAATAAAAGGATAAGGAGTTTCTTGGGACATCTTTGGATTCTATAGGAGATTCATGAGACTTCTCAAAATAGCGAAGACCATTATGCGAATTCTTGGAGAAAAGACACAAAGTTTAGTTTTGATGACTCTGCAAAGACCTTTGAAGAAATCAAGATCATATTGGTTTAAGCACGATCATGGGCGCGCAGAGGAATGGGATCGAGGATTTGAAATAATGTGTGATGCCCGATGATTTATGATAGGGTACATGTTGGGGCAAAGAAAAGAAAAGGAAATTGAGCATATACTATGCTAGCGGGAACCTTCAATGAAGCCCGAAAACTATTCAACTCTGCGAAAAGGATATGCTAGCCATAGTTTTTTGCTTGTGAAGAGAAAATTGGGGCCGCACATTTTGGATCCCATATTATCATTCACACTTGACCATGCGGCAATCAGATATCGTGTAGAAGGAAGCCAAACGGGCGATAAGGTGGGTGTTGTTACTCTGAGAGAGTTTGATGCGTGATTAAAGATAAGAAGGGTTGTGACAATGTGTGATTGTTCGCTTGTCAGTAGAAAGAAACAAAGAAGAAGAGGAGGAGAGCGAACTAACGAGAGAACTGAAGATGAGCAAATGTTTCAATTGTCATTCAAACTCCATGGTATCTTTGATATCGTAGTGCTTGGCTTGTGGAGTAATTCCTCAGAATTCAGCTACCTTGAGAAAAGAAAGCTCGGGGACCCGTCAGCCGAGGTACTACATCTGGGATGACCCGTTGCTATTTAAAGAGGTGCGACATGATTATAAAAGATGTGTGCGGAGAGTGAACAATGCAAGATTGTGAATGAATGCCATCATCGCCATATGGGGACATTTTCGGAGAAGAACAACTCACAAGATACTCTAATCAAGGTTTTATTGGCCATATGTTCGGGAGACTGTGCCGAATGGGTCAAATTATGTGATAGATGCCAAAAGATTGGAAATATCAGCAGCAGAAATGAAATGCCCCTACGAGGCATATTGGTGGTGCAAATTTTTGATGTATGGGGGATAGATTTTATGGGACCCTTCCCACCATCATTTGGAAACTTGTATATACTGCTAGCAGTGGATTATGTTTCCAAATGGGTGAAGCAATAGCTTGTCCAAGGAATGACGCTAACACAGTTGTGAGTTTCTTGCAAAAGAACATTTTAAGCAGATTCGGAACATCCAGGACTATCATTAGTGACGGGGGAAGCCACTTTGCAAACAAAATATTTGCAAAGCTCATGAGCAGGTATGGGATCAAACATATAATGAGCCTAGCATATCACCCCCAAACTAATGGACAAGCAGAAATTTCCAATAGGGAGATTAAGGATCTTGGAAAGAAGCTGTAAGTTCGACGGAAAGGTGGTCTTCAAACTCGATGAGTGCACTTTGGGCTTACGGAATTTGCATTCAAAACTCCCATTAGGATGTCCCCATACAGTGGTCTTTGGCAAACATGTCACCTCCACTCTTGGCTGGAATACAAAGCCATGTGGGCTATGAAGGCTGAACCGATTTAGTGCGAAAGGAAGAAATTTGCTCGATTGAATGAACTAGAAGGCGAAAGCGAAGCCTATGATAATGCCAGAATTTACAAAGACAAAGAAATGGCATGATCAAAGGATTACGAGGAAAGAGTTAGACGAGGGGATCGAGTTACGCTATTTAACTCAGTTAAGATTATTTCGAGGGGAAGTTGAAATCAAATGGAGTGGACCATATACGATTAGTGTCATTACTACCTTTAGGCAGTAACACTCGGGCGATCTTGAGGGAAGAATTCAAGGTTAATGGTCAAGGCGAAGCACTATCTCGGCGGGGAGAAAGAAAGGAAGAACTCCAGCTGGTGAATGAGAGAGAAGGCTTAAAACGGCTAGTCGGCCCAAGGACTCAAACACGAGAGCGGCTCATGGGAGCGACCATATAGATTTGCTTCTTTATATAGATTTGAATTTTTTAATTACTAGTTTTGATTTTTATTCTAGTGCTAATTTGTTAGGAATTGCTGGGTTAGTATTTGATCAATTTAATCCTTTTTTAAATTGTTCTGATATGCCGTCGTCGAATGAAGCAGGTGAGAAGGAACAAACTCCAGGACGGCTCCAGCACTTCACAGGAAAGAGCGACTTGAAAAAGGGAGTACTCTTCTCCCTACATAGTCACATTGAAAATTGAATAGAATACATGTTTGAATTGCTTGTGTGTGAATGATTTAATGGATGCTTCAGATATGCGGGAAGTGTAAAAAGTGAAAAGTTGTGCGATCATCAAATTTAGGGCAAGTGCGAGACTAAGTCGACCCGATTTTTATGTCGCGACGAAATTGAATCGCAACTTAGTAAGTACTAAAGGAAGAACAAGGGCGCAATTAGGCCAAAAGTTATGTCGCTACGAGTGAGGTCGCGAAATGACTCAACTATGTCATGAAATTACTTGTTGACGAAAGGGGGTAAAATGCTAGATGTGTGTGCAACGATGATAAATTGTCCCCACAAACTTACTTATGTCGCGATAAGCATTATTAAGTCGCGACGTAAAGAAAGTGTGCCCAGTTGGGCAACTTTTAAATTTCTTTTAAATTTAATGACACCTGTTACGACTGAAATTTAAGTCGCGGCAATGTGAATAAATGAAGTAATAAAGTCCACAATAATGATTGAATTGCAATTGTTGAAACTCCCTCCACCACCATCTCTTCAGCAGGAAGCAAATACAACTCTTCATCTTCGCCCTACTCCTTGTTTTTCAATTCTTGCAAACCCTAGATCAGAATTCTTCACAAAAACCGTCCGATTTCTCAAATGGCCGAACCTTCAGCCCTCATCCCAAATGCGAGCGAAATCATGGAAGAGTATGCACTCGGCAGAAGAAGTTCGTCGAGAACCAACAAGGGAGAACTTTTGCCGTCGGAACAACCGAGGAGTTTGACCGGTTTTCAGCAGCCAGAGAAAAGGGAAAAGGCAAGCGGCTGAAAGGAGAGGAAAAGCAGTGCGTGTCGGAAAAGCTTTCTTCATCTTGAAGAAGTACTATGCGGTGGGGTTTGTCGGAGAAAGAGGTTTCAATAAGCCCATATCCCCTTTCGGAACTAATAGAGCAAAGAAAGAGGTTGGAAACCTGTGACATCGAAAGTGCGGATCTGTGGCGATGGTTAAAAATTCTACTCCAACCTGGTGGGAAGAAAGGATAGCTTCTGTTTATGTCGAGAGGTTTGGGTCTTGTTATGGGCGAGAAGCCATCAATGAAATGCAGAATGGAAGAGCGAAGCATCGATCAATCTGAGAAGATGGTAGGCTGACCTGCTTAGGTGAGAGATTGCCGAAAGTTGGCCAGAGACGGTAAAGTGAAATGGGGTCGAGAGGGAGGCAAGACCATAGCGGGGAGATTCCCGACGGAAGAGCAAGACATGGTTTTATTTCACAGCTCTGGTATGGTTCCAGGAGCCCGAAGCATGTTTGCACGGGTACGGGAACAAGAAGCGTCATTCTCTATGCCATCTTTGAGGTACAAGCTTAATCTTTGGAAGCAGTCATTGAAAACTTCAGTAATGAGATACCATGAAGGAATAAGGGGTTTGATCCCTCGCTGACAAGTATCATGGTATGTTTGAGAGTGGTGTGAAGGGAACTTGAAGAAGAAGAGGTGCCCCAGGTTTTCACCACCTTACTGACGGGAGTAAGCAAGGGAGCTTTAGGAATCAAAAAGAAAAAGGGGGTTATAATAGACGAGATTCAAGAGGAAGAAAATGAGAATGCAAGACGAAGAGGACACCACTTACGGTTGCGAGATAGAAGAGATCGGGAAGCACATCGGAAGGAACACCTTTATGTTTGCGAGAGGACGAGAGAACAAGATGATAGAAGCCCTAGAATTTCTCCAAGCCCCGTTGGCCGGCTCTCCCCATCGGGAATAGAGAGATTTGAGAGGAGCACAGTGAAAGCTCTGGGAACTGAGGAATAATCAAATAATGGAATGCTCAGTTCCATTCGAGAAAGAGAATGGAAGAAAGAGAAGAGAGGAATGGAACATCCAACAAAAATTGAGAGAGGAAGTGTATGAATTAGAATTGAAAAAAGAGAGATCGACAATGGAAGAAGAAATGAAGCGAGAAGGGAAGGCGGATGGAAAGGAGATCTTTTGGAGCATCAAGGAAAAATTCAAGAAGGAAATGGAGGAAAGAGATCACGATCTGCGAAAGAGTTGCATTTGAGCCATGAGTCGTTTTACAACAATCAATACATGATGTGATTCTCAACTCTAACACTCATAAGGAAGGGACTCAAATCGGGAAACGAGGAAACTAAGGAGCGGTCAGGGATTCAAAGTTCCTCTACATGTCAATGTTCAAGGACTTGAGAAGAGGATGAAGGAAAGAGATCAAGAGCTTGATGATAAAGATGCCTTCGGAAAGAAAAGTAAGCTTGAAAATTTGGATTTGTCAGCAATAATCTTTCCAATTTTAGAAGTCATGAGAGCTGAAATGGAAGAACAAATGAACACATTGGGGAAAAGACAAGATGATCCCCGAACAAAAAAGGTTGATCTCCTGCTTGAAGAATTGATCCTTGAAGAGCAGATAAGAGGAGAATGACAAGAAGAAGAGAACTGAAATGAAGTTTCCCAGAATTCAACCCTAATTTGGCTACCCTTGATCCTGGATCCTCCCAATGCTGCTCCTCCCAAAGAAAAAAATAGATCTTCCCGTTGATTTATCCATCTTTCTTTCCTTACTTGAAGCTGTTATTCTCAACTTTGCACAATCTCATGAATAAAATAAGAAAATTTGTTTGATGTTGTTTGAAGTTAGATTGTGTTGTTACTTATTCTTTAATTGTTAGAAGAATACTTATGATAGGATTTAGCTCGGGAATGAAAATGCGACATATCATAATACGGAAGGCTAGTTGAAGTAGTTTGATTAGAAGATAAGTGAAAACAAATAATTGCGAGAATAAGAATGAGAATGACATATAATTAAATTGAAACTACAAATTGCATAATTGACTTGAATTTAGCTGATGAGTCGAGATAAAGAAGGAAAGTTATACAATTGAAGGAAGCGAAAAAAAAAAAAAAAAAAAAAAAAAAAATATATATATATATATATATATATATATATATATATATATATATACATCATATATATATATATATATACTCTTTTTTGTTTTTTCAGACTAAATATCATAAGCAGTAAACAAAGACACAGTATGAACATGAATCATGTAACTGATGTCAAGCGAGTGAGTCGAGGACATCCTTAGGGGTTAGTCACAGTTAATCAAGCGAATTCTAAAACTTGTTAGATTATTGATCAAGCGAAATCCTAGGTGATACAACTAACAAATGATGCGAGGCCATCATGGCAGCTTGAGCCATTCTAGCCACCCTTATTTATATGTACGCATACACCTAGTTCTGAATTTGAGCCAACAATCCCTTATCTTCCAAAACAAGCCATTGGAAATCCCGAGCCATCCTAAATAATTAATCCTCCAGTAAGAACCTCACGATTATCCAAAAGTCAAGAAGGAGGAAGAGATAAAGTTTGGGAGAGTATTTTTTTTTTTGAGAACTAAAGGAAATACAAAAAGGGTGAAGAGAGGAAAAGATCTAAAGCAGGAGGATACAACATAAAGAAGCTTAAAGGAAGAAGTTTTGTCTTGTGACTGCTCTCTTGAACAATTAAGTTCTTAGAGGTGTTTTGACACCCTAGTGCCTAATGTACCAACTGGTATTGGAGCTGCAACCCCAAAGTTCGCTAAGAGTGTTAGAAAGCCTAAAAGACATAACATTTGCACTATTCTGAAGGGTGAGGCGAGAAAAAAGTTCCAACATTGAGAAGTACAAATGAGAAATGGGAGCGAACAATTTTAAACGAGAAGAAATCAAGAAGATACTAAGGATGAAGTTTGGAGATCAATTAAAGTTACAAGGAAAGAAGGCGACAGTTAAGTAAAAAATGAGAAAAATGCGGAATGTCTTACTTTTAAAGTTAGTCAAATCTACTTGTGACAGGCGACGTTACAAGCTGAAAGACGATTGATCTTGAAGGTTGGAATTACCCATTAGTGGAGATCAATGAACAACAAGCATATGGAATTTGAAAAATCAGAAAGGATCAAAGCTGTGTGGGGACCTCAGGAGGGGTTAGCCGACTCACTAAGAAAGAGAGGAAGAAGACCCTGACTACTTTTCGACGGGATCAGCGACTATCTTGTTTATAAAACAAATTCAACAATTTAGTTTTGTGGGATTGAGTAGTGACTAACCTTCATCACGGACTTGAAGCTAGATATACAGAAAGAATGCAATTCTAGTCTTTCAATTAAATTGGTTTACCTTTGCCAAGCAATCTGAGAAAAATGTCCTTTGTTTGAGGGACAAACAAATCTTTCTTTTCTTTGCTTGAGGACGAAGCAAAATTTAAGTTGGGAGTTTGATGAGCTTAAAAAGTCATCCATTTTCAGTCCATTTTTTCTGATTGATTTCTATCTAAAAAAGCGGTTATGCGAAATGTTGAATAACTCACCAAAGCTGCTATGTAGCGGGAAATTCAAGAGAAAAGAGGATATTGCGGTAAAAGGAGCGGCGGGCGAGTAGAGATGACACGTGGCTGAGATGATGTTGCAGCGGAGAAATGCACAAGGAAGAAAGGACTTGTTGTAGCGGCCTTGACGGGTGATGAAGAATCACATCGAGTCGCAACCACAAAACTTCCGTAGCGACATAAAGGCGACTAAAAAGCTGACGGCGGTGCAGCGAAACTCCGTCGGGCAACCATAAATTAATATGAAGAACAAGATATGATGTCACAACACAATTTCCGAATTAGCGACAGAATTGAAGGCGGCGATGCAGACATTGAGTCGTGACATAGAATAGAAATCGCGACATAAGATTTTCAAGGAAGCGAACATAGAGGTCAGCGACGCTCTAGAAGAGGTCAGCGACATCAACAACGAATCGAGAGGAAGATGTCGCGGCGTCATTGATTAGTCTGGCGACATCAGTTGCAAAAAGGAATTAAGGTCGCGGCGTCGTCCGGTGTGGTCCGCGACATCGGTTGCAAGGAATTAAGGTAGTGAAGTCATTCAGTGGTCGCGACATCAGTTACCAAGGAATTAAGAATGCAGCGGCGTCCATTGCTTGATGCGACATCGGTTACAAGGAAAGAAGATCGCGACATCATTTAAGCGGTATGACATCAGATCCAAAAAGGGATGCTAAAGGCAAGTCGCGACTAAATAAGCTAACGACGTGGCCCGAGACAAGCGAGGTGACCAAAGTCGAGGTCGCGACGTGCGTGAAATGGGCGGTTAATGCGAAATCCACAAGGAGGTGCATCGAAGTTAGGGCCCGACTTGAGACATACTATCTCATCTGCTTGATTGCTCTTTCAGATAAGCGGCTCACCGGCGGCTCAAAAGAAGATACACGGGTAACTGAAGGCTCTTGTATTTTAATTTTCTTTTCTTTGTTTGTTTTTATTTTAGGGTGTAGTTTGTTATTTCGTTTCAAATTTGGATACGGACGTTAGATACATTAAAGTAGAAGCTGAATCTGAGAATTCTAATTCTTTCAAATTCTTTTTGGTTAATGCAATTCGAGACAAATTTTGGAGATCGGATTTCCAGTTTCCGATTCCACGATGGTTTTTCTTGATGTGAAACCGTTGTAGGGTATGTCTGATGATTTAGAAACCCGGCTTCCATTGAATAGACTCTTTGTTATGCGAAGAATTATCTTGCACCAAATTTATCGGCTATTGAACTATCAGTTTGTAAATCTACTTGCTGGTTCTGTGTATTCTGTAATTGATCCCAATGTAAGCGTCTTATACCCATGTAGGATTGTCTCATTGCTCACGATTTCGAAGGCCCTACGGTGACACGAGAGAAGGAAATCACGAGTGATGAACAATGTTTTGAAAGATTATCACGAATCGATAATGGTGATCTAATGAGCTCTGTGAATTTAAATCAATAAATCACTTCTCACTTGAAATCGAGAATAGGTTGAGCGACTTATCCATTTAAGCAAGCGAGAAATTCACCTCGATTCGAATAGTGCGTTCAATCCCGTTAGCAAGGATCTAATGAGAAAGGATGGCTATTTCAATTTGGAGGAAGAGAAACGGTAAAGTGTAAACCCATGCTATGACTATGTATTAGGAGCTAAGGTTTCTGAGTCCATGCAGGTATTAAGTATTGAAAGAAGAAATACCCGAAACGAGTCAGCCCGAATTAAAAGTAGTTATCTAATCCTCTGTCTTCGAAAGAAACAGGGAAGATTAGATGATGAACAGTGGCGTATGGAGAGATCAAGCTGCACTATCATATTTGCGGACGGGTTTTAATCGTGGTTCATGAAGCAAAGTTTTGGTCTGTCTACTTGAGGAATTGATGTTCCGCAAATAACGATATTTTCAATGCTCCATTTAAAGATAAGCGGTGATATGAATTTGTTATTTTAAATTTTCGATTTTAATTCATTTTGTTATTAATTCACATATCTTGAGCTTTTTACATTTCAGGTTTGCAAAGTTGATTCCAATTTCTCAATCCCAGGCAGTATAGAGTTTGAGTAGTCGGGAGTAGTTGATTGAGAATTCTTGAGATCTCGTAGGATCGATATGCAGACTTAATCAATTTACTACTTGTTCGACACACGTACACTTGCGGCGTCTGGATCAAAACCGAGAAGAAAATGATTTACTCTTAAAACTTAAGCTTTTTAATCGGTATAATAGATAAGGAACATAACAAAGCAAGTTTCATGGCATTATTCTTGAGGATTAGATAATAGTCCTTTGGTAAACGTCCACAAATTTGTATAGGTGTTTTGATCCATCATCGTAAGCATCACGAAAGGGTGAACAACAATGGCACCCGATTGAGTTGCAGGAGGCTGAGTCGCATTCTGAGGATTCTTGAATGAGGATTCATGAATGGAGCACTTCCTGTAGGACGCTCAGGTTACATTTGCGAAGAAAAGGCAGGACCGATTGTGCATTGACTGAAGCGGTTGAACAGGTTACGATCAGAATCGGTATCCATTCTTAGAAGTTGATGACTTGTTTGATTAGTTGAGAGAAGTGCGAGTCTACTGAAAATAGACCTTAGCGGTTACCCATCGACTGAGGGTTATGGAATGAATATCCCTAGAGCCGGCGTTGGGGGCGCGTGCCAAGGCGCTGGAGTTCTGGTGATGCCCTTTTGATTGACGAATGTGCGAGCAGCATTCATGGATCTCATGCATAGGGTGTTCCAACCCTATCTAGATCAGTTTGTCATAGTCTTTATGGATGACATTTTGATCTGCTCCCAGTCTGAGGAGGAGCATAAGGATCATTTGAGGGTCGTTTTACAGCAATTGAGAGACCATTGGTTGTACGCCAAGTTCAGTATTTAAAACCCGAGAAAAATTCATTTTTTCTGAAAAAGGGTAGAACGGTAATTTCGGTTGAAAACCGAAAATTCTTTAAATCTCGGATGACGAAACGGACTGAGCCATTAAATTCGTCTCGCGAAATCTAGTGACCCAAAAAAATTTCGTTGAATTACGAGGCGATTCGAATATTTGAATTCCCGAGTGATAAATCATCGTGACTTCGAGCGAGATTTTTACAAAAATCTCGAAAGTCGGGGAAGTGGCTTGATTTAAGTTCATTACAATAAAGTGAGCGAAAAGAAATAAAATTTCGGAGACGAATGGACCGAATGGAATGATAGAAATTGTTTATCCAAATTATAATATGTAATAATAACAATAATATAATAATATTATAATAATAATAGAGATGATTCAAAGAAAGGGAGAGGAGCTTGAGGCGGAGAGAGAGAGTGAGGAAGAGAGGTTTTTTTTTAATTTTTTTCTCTCTTCGTTTCTTTTAGGATCTCTGAATCGGACGAGGTTTCGTCGAGTACGAAAGCAAAAAGTTGATCACGCGGAGTAGAGCTGCGTGGACGCAAAAAGTTGGAGTTTCGACAAACTCCATGAGGTATGGATTTTATCCTACTTGAAGTTGCACTTTGTTTAAGTGTTTTGTAATGTTTTGGTTGGTTTGAGGCCTTGAACGGCCGCGTTTGATCACGTCGAGGCTTGGGGTGGGTGTTGGAATTTTTAGAAAATTTTTGGAGCCCATTTGGACCAGGTCCGTAGTGTGTAGGAAATTTGTTTGGGGTGTTTGTTTCATAATTTATTTGAAATATTTTTTAGGAAATGAATGGCTTGAGTTATGTGGAATTAATAGGTTAATGCATAAGCTTGATGTGTTAACATGATGTCACAATTATATGGAATATAATTGTGTGTATAGGCCTTTAGAGATGAGATTGTGATTTGCTCAATTATATGGAATATAATTGTGTGTGTAGGCCATTGGAGATGAGATTGTGAATTGCTCAAATGAGCTAATTTGGGTGATGTTTGATGAATATTGAATAGCTCAAGTGAGCTAGTTTGGGTGATGGTTGATCCATGTTAAATTACATGTGGTGTGAATGTAATTTGTGAATATATGCATAATTGATATATTGTATAAAAATGATTGAAATGACAATGCATTTCACTTATGCCTTTGGAAGTAACCTATAATTTAGTTGGCTGAGTGCATGACATGATTTTAAGAAAAAAGCGAACATAGTTGCGAAAATTTCACGAGGATGATTTTTCGGAGGAATTGGGTTGGAGATGGAGCGACCAGGATCATTTCGGATGAGACCATATTTGTTTGAAATCTCACCAACCAATTCGCCTCGGAGGGTAGTCCCATCTTTTTACCGAATCTCGGTAGTATATTTTCAAGAACAATAGGTTTTGTTTTGAAAATGATTATTTTTCTCATACATGGCTTAGGCAAGTGTGAGGGAGTCGGTGAGGACTCGAGACATGGGAATGGGCATGTAGACATTCAAGTAGGATCACGTATTTACTTGAAGTGTGTGTTTAAATTGGAGCATTGCATATGCACTTAGGTGGAGAGTAACCCATTTGGGGTGATTCCACTCTTTGAATGATAGCTCACCTTGTCAGAGGAACATTTTTCGAATTGCGAGGGGTGTTCGAGAAGATGGCTCTTCTTAAAGACCGATTTTGAAGAAAGCCGGGTTGTGGCTTTGATGTTTTGGATAATATGTATTAGAATTGTAGATTTTAATATGTATTTGTATTAAGAGTAATAAAATAACTCTTGGACTATTGGAATATAGTTGGGTACATGTTTGATGAGTATTGATCTGGGGGCCCAGTGGCCATTTACTCGGGTATGTGTCTCGTGATGCGAGGCGACAGATTACCGCGGGGTTGGTTGGTCAAGCGGACCCCCGGAGTTTTGGGGCGTCACCTGATGGGAAGTCTGAGTTTTGGCTTACTAAGTTGAGGTTTTTGGGACACTTGGTGTCAGCATCAGGCGTGTCAGTGGACCCCGAGAAGGTCGAGGCTATGATGAGTTAGGAGAGACTGAAGTCAGTCTTCGAGATACGTAGTTTCTTGGGATTGGTTTGGTGCTACAGGAGATTCGTGAGGGTTTCTCTGATTAAGCGGCACTATGTGAATTGACACGGAAGAGGTCGAGTTTGATTGGGATGGCCCGATGCGAGGAGACGTGCAGGAGTTGAAGAGGAGGCTTACTTCAGCTCCTATCCTGATAGTCCTAGAGAGAGGACAGGGGTACATAGTGTATTGTGATGCCTCGAAGGCCGGACTAGGATGTGTTTTGATGTAGTCCGGGAGTGTGGTAGCTTATGGTTCCTGTCAGTTGAAGATCGCGAGAAAGCGGGGTACCACACACGATATGGGTTGGTGGCACGTAGTCTTCGCCTTTAAGATTTGGTGCCACTTATTTATATGGCGGCGGAGTTTGAGATGTGCTCGGACCACGAAGTCGGGAAGCCTGTTTTCCATGAGACCTCAATATGAGGCAACGCAGATGGATAGAGTTCCTAGAGGATTATGACTTCACTTTGCATTACCATCCTGGTGAGGCAAATGTGGTGGATGATGCACTCAATCGGAAGTCACAGGGAGCATTGGCTTGTATAGTTTCCCGGGAATGGCGGATGCTCGAGACTGTGGGATAGTTTGGGCTACAG
Organism: Tetrastigma voinierianum; assembly: GCA_016808115.1. Taxonomy (NCBI): domain Eukaryota; kingdom Viridiplantae; phylum Streptophyta; class Magnoliopsida; order Vitales; family Vitaceae; genus Tetrastigma; species Tetrastigma voinierianum. Next base: position 819,519 of record JAEQBH010000432.1, on the reverse strand, counting down.
TACAGCGAGCAAACTCAAGGTACGTTGAAGAGTTTAGTAGCTACACCGTCTCTATTAAGTAGAGTGATCAAGTCACAGGGACAGGACGAGGAGATAGTGTCCATCAGGGACCGGGTACAGTTAGGTATAGGTGACGAGGCCTGGACCATACACGTAGATGGTAGTCTTTGGTATAAAGGACGAGTAGTGGTTCCCCAATTGACCGATTTGAGAAAGGATATCCTTAGGGAGTTACACTACTCTCGATTTTCCTTGCATTCAAGTGGCACGAAGATGTACTGGGATCTTCGTCGCCAGTACTACAAGAGCATGATGAAGAGACACGTAGGGGACTTTGTTCGACGATGTCTCACTTGTCAACAAGTTAAGGCTGAGCACCAAAAGCCAGCAGGGCTACTTCAGCCCTTAGAGGTGGCTGAGTGGAAGTGGGAGCACGTCACAATGGATTTTGTGATCCACTTGCCATGGACGCCGCGGAGGCATGACGCGGTGTGGGTGATAATAGATCAACTCATGAAGTCGGCACATTTCATAGTCGTGCGGATAACCTTCACATTGGAGGAATTCTGCCGGTTGTATATTCGAGAGATCGTCCGGCTACATGGAGTACCAGTATCCATAGTGTCGGATAGAGACCCGAGGTTTACGGCGCACTTTTGGAAAGCTTCCCAGCTTGGCTATGGGCGGCCCGACCATGAGTACAACCTTCGCCTGAACTGATGGTCGATCCGCAGAGGACCATACAGGTGTTAGAGGACATGCTGCGAGCATGCGTTCTGGATCATAAGGGTAGCTGGGAAGAGCATTTGCCCTTAATGGAATTCGCCTACAACAACAGTTATCAGGCGAGTATATAGATGGCACCATATGAGGCATTGTATGGGAGGCCATGCATATCACCAATATGTTGGACCAAGATGGGAGAGCTCCATCTTCGGTCACACGATCGATTAGAACACCTCAGAGAAGATGAGCGATACGACGTCTTCTCCACGGCTCGAGGAAGCCCAGGAGTGAAGAGTTATGTTGATGTACGGCGTCGACCCTTAGAGTTCGAGGTTGGAGATCACGATCTTGAAGGTGATGCCCCCAGAGGTGGTCAGGTTCGGCAAGCGCGGTAAGCTATCGCCGAGGTTCATTGGACCCTTCGAGATACTTGAGAGGGTAGACACTATAGCATACCGGTTAGCTTTACTGCCCAGCATGTCAGGTGTCCATGAAGTATTTCACGTCTCCATACTTTGGAGGTACACTCCAGATCCAGCTCATGTAGTGGATTAGAGAGGTGAGGGGTTGACGGATGAGACCTTCGAGGAGCTTCGAGGAGGGACCGTAAGTATTGCGGATAGCTGTGGATCAGTTTTGTGACGCAAGACCGCGAGGCTAGTGAAAGTACTGGCAACACTGGGAGTGATGGCGCAACGTGGGAGCCGCGAGGACACGAGTGCGGGCCATCCATCCCTTCTCGCTTAGGATGAAGGTATCGGTTTAGCCGTTTAATGCTTAAATGACTATTTACATGGCGGTATATCGTACGCCGTATATGCATGTGATTTGTCGTGATTGTACGACTTGGGACAATTCTTTAAGGGGGAAGAATGTAAGACTCAGAAAAATTCTAATTTTCTAAAAAAATGGTTAAATGGTAATTGGGTCAAACCGAATTTTTCTAGATCTCTGATGATCTAAATAGACTTCACCGCTGAATCGTCTCGTGAAATCTAGCTACCATGTCGACCTCACACACCCGAGACACCGTAATTTCACGCCTTCAGGCATCACGTCGTGTCATATGACAAATCCGTGAGAAGTACACATGATAAGAGTGTGCGTGTAAATAAGGGCTACTGATTACATGTATACATGTGACACATGTCACATGAATAGTGAGAGGATAAGAGATAAATGGTTTCTATTAAGTCATATACACAATGTTCCTGTGCCATAAACTAAGATGACAAAAGGAATAGAAAAGAAAAAGAACATCTTCTTTTCGCCTCGGTATCCGACAATGAGGAGAAAATAGGAGTTTAGAGAGAGAGCTCATCTTCTCTCTAAGATCTACTCTGCCAAGCACACCGCTTCGCTCTCGCCTGAGCAAAAGGAGAAGCTGGTCTACACTGGGTACAGCTGCACGTGGTAGCTCAGCCAGGAGTTTCACAACTCCGAGATGTAGGGTTTTTCTCTCCTATTGATTTATTATTCGCTAAGAGTCATTTTAATGGATGGGGGATATCTTCGAGGCCTGGATGGTCGTGTTTCTGCCCCAAAGACACAGGATGAAGTGAGGAAACCCAGATGGCTATTAGCCAACTATGACCTAGGGCTAAACACATGCGGATCTTGGTGGCTCAGGTTGCTAGGCGGTTCAAAATGAATTGTTTAAATTGTTTATTAGACCATGTGAGCTAATCTTGGTGTTATTGTCATGAAAGAATAACATGTTGTTGTGTGTTAATTTTTGTTAAATATACATGCTTGATATATTAACATAGTCAGATGTAAATGGTATAATGTATTTATATGCATCAAAAGAATTCCTGTAACAAGAGTGCGGAGTGCATGACATGAAATAAATCGAAGGGTTGTCCAAAATAATAAAATTATATCTGAAAAGTTGTTCAAGAATCTGTGTTGGGAAATCATCCAACAATTCACGCTTCAGGCCTCTATGAATTGTTTCTCGAGAGTTACCCAACAAATTCACCCCAGGATTGGTCCAATGATACATCGGAGTATCGTCATGTAACAAAAACAAATATTTTGTTGAAACGGTTTTTATACATGGCATAAGCATGCGGGAGGAGTCTATGATAATTAGACATGGATTGGGCATGTAGACATTCGAGTAGAATCAAGAATTCACTAATGTGTGTTTTTCCATTACATGAAAGCACTTAGCGGAGAGTAACCATTTAGGGATCATCAATACGTACGCTTCAATTGTCGAGAAAATTATTTCAGGTACAGGAGTATTCAGAAGACGCCCCCAGAGGCCTGGATTATGAAGCGGGCCTGACCGTGGGCCTTGATTCATGTTTTTATGTATATATATTATAAATCGAATCGTTTTAATATATGTTTTGTATTAAGAGTGATGTAACAACCCTTGAAACTATTTTAATATAGTTGATTATATTTTGGCGAGTATGGTTGTATGAGCCAATGTGGCCATTTTTACGCACGTATGGGTCTCATGAAATGAGACTCACAGGTTTCCGCAAGTTGACGATGGTCAACGGGGCCCCCGGGAAATGGGGTGTTACATGATCTATGAGAACTACAACTTGGTTTAATAAGGTTATTTTGTAATAATTATTCTATTTGTATTTTAAATTCTTTTGTGTCTACAAGGTTACATGCAATATCTAATGTTTTATGGCTAACTGGATTTTTATCGTATTTATAAATTGTTTTGTTCATATTCTAATGTTTCTGAGGGTCTTCTCCTATAATTCCTATTTTTTCTGCTTGAACTAAAAGATTTTTTAATTTTAAGGCGTTTTTTTAAATTTTTTGAATAATCATTAATTATACCATCTTTTATTTCTGCTATTTTATTTGTGTAATGTGAGGCAATGTTATTGGTTGTGTTTAATCTGTTTTCTGTGTTTGTATAAGCAATTGTTGTAATTTTAGGGTGAAAACAAACTTGGTTATTTTGTATTATTATACCTCCTTGCAAAGAATATACAAAATTTATACCTAAAATAAAAGGATACAAACTTAGAGCAACTCCAATGGGAGTTGTCAAAAATGGGGTGTCAAATGTCATTTTGCAACCTTGATGAAGGTTTTATACCCATGAACGTTGTTTTTGCTCCAAATAGAAAGCAAATGAGGTGCCATTTTAATAATTCAATGTTTTTTATTAAAAAATATAATTAAACTTGCTAAATATGGGATGGAATATAGCCGTTGAGAGGAACATTCTCCACTAACCGCTATTTTGCAACATCTCCATTCTCTCTCAAAAGTTGCCAACATTGCCAATTCTAAACCTCTGATTGCATTTTGCCACCTCTCGATACCACTCCTGCTGAACCTAATCTTGGTCGCCGAGGTGTCATTTATTGCTATGGGATGACACTGGAGAAGCAACTCCCGCTGAGCTGCTCCCTTATACTAAGGACCCACCAGGCTCAGGTAATGCCATGTTATGTTATTAATTATCATTGGAACATTAGCTATATATTTTGTTAGTATTAGTTTTTCATGGTTATACAGGCTGAGCTAAGGTTTGTTGATCTTCTTTCGATACTAAAGTTTCAAATAAAAGGTTTTTACTAACTTTAGTATCTAACAACACTTCTACTTTTATTTTAGTTTTCTTTAATTTAATCGTTGTTGGAAATGTTATTGATTTTACCTTATTTGTTGTATTTATAGTTGTTGTCCTCAAAGAATTTATTGGTTCTTCTTCCTTTCGGGTTTCTTCAACACTTAAATTATTTGTCTCAATTTCTAAGTGGGTTTTTCCTATTATTGTTTTCTAATCTTTCCATATATTATAAGGATTTATTTTACTTTCTAAAGGTTGTACTAGTTTTTCTAAATCTAAAGGAGTCTTATTTCTAGGTTTATTTTTAAATTCATTTTCTTCTTGTTTTAAATAATTTCTTTCTTTTTCTTCTTCTTCATTATTCAAGCTATTTTCATCTAAATTTTCAACTTCAAAAAATTCTAATTTACTAATAGGTTCATTTTCCTTTGGTTTTATTACATTTGTATACTTTCCAAGAGGCTTCACAAATCTCTCTTGGTTCAATGATTAGTCATATGTTCTACCGATTTGGTTTTTCTCCTAAATTTAGTTTTTTTCAAATTGTTGGAAAATATTATCTATTTTATTTTCTTTTGATTTATTTGTTTTCTTAACTAATTGTTCAAGGATTTGGTCTAGTTTTTAGTTAAGTTTTTCTAATATTTTCTTTAAGTTTTGTTATTCAACTTTTATTTTTTCTATTTCCTTTCTACAAAATTTGTCTTCTTTAACTAGTTGTTCTTTTATATAATCTAAGTTATTTCGGATTAAATTAAATTTTTTAAAGTCTTCTGGCTTTCTTTATAATTCCTAAAGTTGTGTTACAATTGTTTATTTTTCTTTGTTGTATTTCTTTAATTTTTTCTAAATTTTTTTTATCACAATCACAATTTCCTTCTTGTTTTTATGTTCTTTTAAAACCACTTTTGTTATTTCTAACTGTATTTCTACAAGGTTCTTAAATTGAGGGTTCATAAATTTTCTTAAAGTTTCTACACCTATTTCTAAGTTCTAAGAAGATGAGCTAACATAAAATGCTATCAATATCACATGAATTCAAGGTTCTATATCAAAAGTTATCTGTGATGTTTCTTTATAGTATTTTTGTATTCACACAAATATTTAAGAGAAACAAGGTTCTTAATATCTTTAGTAAGGTTTTTAATAGTAGTTCTTAAAACATGCAGTTTATCTATTTTTTTTCCTAAATTCTTGACGTTGAATATAAATTATGACGCCTAAAATTCTAAGGGTCTTTTTTCTTTTTTTTTTTTTTTCGGGTCCCATTGGTTTGGAAACCTCTTGTGAATAATGTCCAAGAACAGTAGCTCAAACAGTGCACAACGCAGTGCACTGTTGGCTATAGGGCAAGTCTGTCGCGATGGAAGGCCTCATGTCACGACAGATCCTGACCGCCGTGTCTGCCGAGAGTGTAATACGCGCCTATCGCACACTGTCAAGAGACACGCGGTACACTTGCTTCATGTGCGCAGCCTCGCCAAGTAGGCGTGCTTATGCGAGTGTTTGTGGCCGTCGTGCGCCAAAGACTGTCGCGTACACACAGCTCGCCTAATGGGTCGCGGGTTTAAAACACCCCCGCTGCAATACCACCCTTGGAAAACCCTGTCGCGACATAAAATCTTCTATCACAACAAGAATGTCCACCGTAAAACTCGCCATGACACAAGGAGATCTTATAGTCATGAGAGGATAGGAATGTCCCACCTTTGGAAAACCTATCGCGCGAGACAAGAAGACCCTTGTCGTTCACTCCGCCCGGCCCAAACCCTAAAACGTACACTCAATTTCTGCCAGACACAGTGGTCGAAAATCCTGGTCAAGAATGGTAGCCTCCGCTGGATCCAAACCACCTAGTATGCCTGGGAACAGCGTCGTTACACGAAGATCCTTATCGCGCACGCAGCCAAAGCTCTATCACGCTGCCAAGAAGTCACACTGTCACGCTTTCTAAATTATAGAAGATATGCTTGCCGACACGCTAGGCCGGTCGTGCGCCCGGGTCTACGAACCGTCGCGACGCAGAGTCGCATTCTCTCACAGAAAACCTAAATGTGTGGCTGCAGTCTATTTTGGTCTTCGTGACCTCCAGCCTTTTTCTTTCTTTCCAAAACACCCTAAATTCGATATAAATTAGCCTTTTTATTACAAAGACAACAGGAAACTTGGAAAACTTGTCAAAATGTATTCATCATACAAAATGAGTTTAATTACAACTCTTTGCTACTTACTTATACAAACTGGGCTTTTCTACCCAAAATTCACCAGTTACAAAACAAAGCCAAATTTGGCATTTTTTCTCAACTAAGTTCTTGGATGGGCTTCATTCCCCAGTGTACCTCCAGTACCTGTAAACATTTTCCCATAACAGGGTGAGCAATGTCCAGTAGATGAATTCTCCTACAAGGCTACTCCCCACCTAAGTGCACATGCAATGGCAAACACACACATTCAAGTAAAGTTATGCACGTCCCTACTTGAATGTCTACATCCCATGCCCCATGCCTCGAGTCCTCACCGACTCCCTCACACATGCATTTTCCATGGATGAAAAAATGTTTCCAAAACAAAATATTTTTATTTTTGAAAGCTCATTGGATAATCTCCGATTTCAAAATTTATTGGTCAACCCTTCGATATAATTTAGTGGACATACTCTGACAAATAGTTTTGTGGACAACCCTCCGATATAATTTAGTGGATATACTCCGATAAATATTTGTGGACAATCCTCCGATATAATTTATTACACATACTTTGATAAATATTTATGGACAACCCTTCGATATAATTTCTCCAAAAAACCATGTCATGCACTCACACCTAATACTCTACGGTGTCCCCTTGCATATGAAATGCGAAATACCATTTCATGTTAATATATCAAATAAGCATATAATAACATAATTTATACACAACTAACATGTTATTCATTTTTTTAGCAACAACATGCAAAACAAAGACATATCGAATACAATAATACCAAGTAAATAAGTCTCAGGATTGCCCATAATGTACCAAAATTTAGTTTCGAATCGTTTAAAAACAAGCCCCAAAATTCCGCCCTCGGTTGCTTCGAATAGTCCTGAAATTCAGATCTGGCCCCAAAATTTTCGGGATCGAATCACACGCCATTTACTTACTTAAAAACTCTCATGCCATTTGAATGGCTCTTAGACCAAGAATAAAATCGAGTAGGAGAAAAACTCCTACCTCTCGGAGTTTGGCAAAACCTATTGATTTTGCACCACGCAGGTCCCCGCCAGCGCACTCAACTTCGCTTTCTTCGCCCGAGATCGGTAAACGACGATCCGATCGTTTAAATTTACTGAGGAGCCTCTCTCTTTCCCTCTTCTCTTCTTCTTTATCTTTTCTCTCATTCTTTTCATTCCTCCCTCTACCCGTTTGGTCAAACTTGCTCAAGTGGGATGTCCTCTCTTGCCACGTGTCACCCTCTCATTGGCTCTCTTGGATTCCCCTTATCCTCTTATCCATAACTTTGGATTTCCATCCTCTTTGGTGGTGACACATGGCCACCCCTTAGACTATTTGACTTTTCCTCTCCATTTGACACATGGCTTAATATGAGCCATCTAACATGCGGCTAATTCACTCGTTATTCTCAGCCTCAAAAAAACATGGAATTCGATTAGTTTCCATAATTCGACGGTAGCTGTGATTTCGCGAAACGATTCCAACGGTGGAGTCCGTCTCATCATCTGAGATCTAGGAAAATTCTGGATTTTCAACCGAAATTACTTTCTCGGGTTTTACATTCTTCCCCCCTTAAAGGAATTTCGTCCCAAAATTCCACACACATTCACATCAAATCACATGTATATGCAATGTACACAACCTCATGCATGTAAACTAGCAATTTGATTACTACCGACTAAACCTCGTACCTTCATCCCTAAACAAGAAGGGATAGGTGGCCCGCATTATGTCCTCGTGTTCCCACGTTGCCTCCTCCACTCCTCGATGTTGCCACAACACTTTCACTAGCTGCAAGGTCTTGCGTCGCAAACCCTTATCCCGACTATCCATGATACACACTAGTCCCTCCTCTAAGGTCTCATCTGTGTCAACAACAATCTCTCCCTAATCCACTACATGGGTTGGATCTGGAGTATACTTCCAGAGCATGGCATATGGAACCCATGAACACCCGATAAGCCTGCAAAGAGTGCAACCGACACGCGAATCGCGCCCACCCTCTCGAGTGCATCTCGGAAGGCCCGACATATTCTGGGCGAGAGCTTCCTCACTTGTCAAACTGACTTCATCGATCTCTAGGGGCACATCACCTTCAAGAAGAGTCGCGATCACCCACTCCAAATCCTGAAGTTGGCCATCAACGCCGTTTGTTTCCGCGTAGCTCTTCGTTGACTGAGCCGGCAAGAAGACGCTCCGCATTAGGACTCACCTTCTCCGAAGTGTTTAATCGATGACCAAGATGGAGCTTTCACCACCATTCACAACAACCCAAGATCGCGATGATGCCTCCTACACAAAGCCTCATAGGTGTCATTTGTATACTCACCGACAACTATTGTTATAAAGTAACTCCACTATGGGCAAGCGCCCTCCCAAATCTATCCTATATCCGTGACACATGCTCGTAACATGTCCTCTAAAACTCAGATAGTCCTCTTCTTCGATCGACCATCTATCTCAGCTGGGATGGAACGCAGTTGCTCATCGCCAATCAGAAACTCCATACCGTACCTTCCAAAGTGTGTCAAACCCGGATCTCTATCCACACTGGTACACCGGCACCATGTAAATAAAATCTCTGACATACAACCCGCATTATTCAAAGGTGAAGGTCATCCGCGACAATGAAAATGTGCCACTTAATGAGCGGCCCACTATCACCCACTGCATCATGTCTCCGCCGGTGTCCGTGGTATCGCCAAAACCACCTGAGATCCAGTTCACTTCCACTCGCCATCTAATGGCTGGAGTAGCCCGCCGCTTCGCTTCACACTAACCTCGCTAACACATGAGGCATCGTCGAACAAAGTCCCCAACGTGTCTCTCCATCCCACTCCAGTGGTACTGGCGATGAAGCAAGATCACAGACATCTTCATGCCAATTCCTCGGACGCACAACGACCGAGAGCAATGAACTCGAGGATCTCCCCTCTCGTATCCGATGGATCATGGAACCACGACCTGTCCCCTGCATCGAAGACTACCATATGTGTGGAATGCCTAGCCTTCACAATTCCAGACTGATCGCACCTCGGGTCCTCATGGACATTATCTGGCGCGCTCCCGCCCACTGGGACTCAACTCACTTTGGCTCACCAGTGACTCCGTGACAGCTACCAGACCCCCAAAACACCCCGAGCCGATCAATATACCATACCCGCCCCACGGGGCCCCAGCGCATCCGCTACTCCCGAAGCTACACGGCTAGTGGCTCCCTGACTCTCCGATCGAGTGTACACCACTCATACATTTTCCTTACTGGGGTGGTGGTAAATGCAAAGTGAAGTCATAATCCTCTAGAAACTCCATCCACCTATAAGGCTCGTTATCCCACCTGTGAGATACCTCTATCTTCTTGTGGTGATGAAAACATTCGGTCCTTCTTACCATATAGGTAGTGGTGGCGCCAAATATTCAAGGCAAAGACTATGCCCGCAACCTCCAGTTTCGGTGTAGTGGTAATTTCGCTTTCGCGATTCTTCAACCTGTCGAAACTATAGTTATATTAATTCTCGGATCGCATCAAAATGAACCTAAATTGGCCCTTCGAGGATCAATACACTATGTACCCCGCCCCTCTCAGACTATCAAAATAGGAGTTAAAGTAAACTCTTCACTCCCTGAATGTCATACTTGGTGTCATTCCACTCGAACTCGACCTTCCGGTTAATCTCGCCATAGTGCCATGGGCCCGAGAAATCGAAAGAACCTCTAGGCATCCCACCAACCAAGAAATCGGTGGTATCCGGCAGACTAACTTCTGCATTCCAAACTCATCATAGCCTCAACCTCCTGGCCCACTCGACACACTTAAGGCCGACACCACGCGGCCCAAGACCACCTTAGTGTCAAAACTCACACCTCATCGAATCCTCGGGCGAGATAACTAGTTAAATGTCCTTTAAAAGTTGTAAATGACGACTTCAAACGATCCCCATGCTCCTCCTCGATCATGAGTATCAAAATGTCGTCTACAAAAACTCGACGAATCAACATCTGCTCTGTGGTCAGATACCCTATGCATGAGATCCGCATCATCTGGCCAATTCGGCGAATCACCATGAACTCAAAGTGCCCATATCGAAGTCCCCAACGCCGCTTTTGTGTGAGAGCATTCGCCCACCTCTCTATCCGATGATGTCAGTGGAAGGTCTTTCTTTGAGTAGGACTCATTTCATCGCTTGATCAAACAAGTCATCAATCTCGCACGGATACCGATTCTCGATCGTGAACCATGTTCAATCGCCGAGTCAATGCACAGTATAAGGGTCTTATCTTTCTTCTTTGCAAACATAACCGGAGCGCCCCATGGTGAAGTGTCGTCTAATGAAACCTCATTCAACAACCTCGATTCGGACTCCTGAAGTTTCAGTGAATCTCAACCAACGCCATCCTATGGAGTCAGCAAACGCGGAGTACTGTGCAGTGTAACCCAACATAGAAGTTTACATCCTCCGCTGAGGTAACCTTGTGAGCTCATTCTAAAGACATCCGATCAACACTACCCGAGGCGCATCCAAGTCCCGTCTCACCTCATCCTCCGTGCAAGTGCCTGCTAGCTGTTAACCCATCAACCGTCCGCGCCATCCGAGTTGTAGACTAGCCCTGCGTCAAGCATCAGGCTCGGCCCTCGAAACGTAACACGAGCAACGCCTCAGGTGTAGGCAGAATCTCCTACGCTCAAAATCAACAGACGACTGTGCCATCAACCCCATCCTAAGGATGACAGTCAAACTGAGATATCCATGACTCAGTCTGATAAAGGAGTAGAATCCCAGATCTCAATTCGGCAACCCCGACATATCGATCCACACCACCCCAGTTCCCAGGGAGAGCCTACATACAACGACTCTTTTCTAAGGTCTTAAACTCTGCTTCCATCTTCACATAGTTTGATGAAGAATAAACGACGCGATGCACTCTAATCAAAACAATATCCTTAAGTTTTATGTGTGAGATAGCGTAAACATACTGGGATAATCGATCGATCTCGTCTGGCCAATCAAAGGGTGGGCAATCGCGGTAGATACGCCCCTAGGTCCCCGATGTTCACCACGAGCCCTATCTCGACTCGACTCGACTCCATACCGCCTCTACGACCGTTTTGCGGCAACAGGAGTCAGGCAAGACTCAAGCACATCGTTCCTCTGTACCGCATTGCAAGCATGAACATACTGCTATTCGTACGCCCCACCGATGATTTGGATTGAGGTGTCCCGTGCCTGGATCTCGCCTGCAATCTCGTTTACATGTCCGGTCGCCGACAATGGAAACATGTCATCGGCCCGAACCGCAAGGAGCCCTAATATGACTCCTCGCCTGATAGCCTAGACCCCGTCCCCGAAATCTCATGCTAACTAGAAGCCCCGCTTTCTCGAACTGTGGCCGACCCTCCTTCCTCTCGCCACCAAGACTCCACATCCGATGCTCCGTGCATCTTCTATCCTACGCTATAGCCATCCCGACTATAGAATCCATGTCCCGTAGAGAATCCTAATAATTCCGCCCTGATGGAACTCAAATCCCATCCCCTCAAACTTCTCACTCGCCATGTTTCCAGTACACGTAAACATCAAAGAAACAGCTAACTCTGCGGAACTTAGCCACGTACTCCATCATTGTCATCATTCCTTGCTTCAAATTTCTAGGAACCTTGCCTTGTGGTAATGTTCAAGATGGCCTGAATACTTCTGTTTATGAAGAGCTCATAGAACTCTCACTGTTATTGCCCTAGCTTCCCAGAACTTAATCATACGTCATTACTGGGACCACCCTCTAATCGAATGCGCCTAGTCTTATCTTTTAAATGACGGAGGTGATTTCCATAGCCTCCAATATCTTCTCAAATCACGAATCCAACATCGCCACCACTGATCCTCCCACAACGCCTGAGAGCGATGTCAAACAGAAATATTCAACCCACCCCTGCACCCATTCACCACAAACAATGCAAAACATGGCTCACAGTACCCAGATCAAACATGATCTGCTGGGCTCATCTTCCTACACTCACCTCTTATAATCCTCACCTCATCATCACTGCACATATCCAAACAAAAGATAAGTTATTAACATGAGTCAACATAAGAGCACATGCAAACATCATTAGATTTATTTAATAATGAACTACAACTGCTCATCCCCTTTTTCCTTAGTGGTGCAAATTGCCAACCACTGATACAATTCAATTTAATTTCAAAATTATCATGCTCAGTGTGTTTTTCTAAGGTAATGTTTTCTAACCCTAGTGTTCTATATACAATCTATCATGTATATAATTCACACTAATCATCACACACATTCACACTAGCGTAAAGACACCATGAAACGATAATGGCGCATGATCTAAACCTCAGGTCTCTCTGAGTCCTAGGTATTCAGGTACCTAATCTCCGATACTGCCATAACGCTCAAATTCCTGGTCTTTATTTTTTTTTTTTCGTCCCACCGGTTTGGAAATGAAATTTGACCTCCTTGTGAACAAAGTGTCCATGAATCGCAGCTCAAACAAGGCATAACGCAAAGGCACTATTACATACACAGGGAAGTCCTGGTCGCGACGAAAAATTCCCGTCACGAAGCAGATCCCTGCCAGTCCGCACCGCAATCGCTGCGTTCGCCAGCGCGACAGACCGCGGCGCCTGGCCGCACGCTGCGAACCCCGGCCACTGCGCGCGCACCATACGCATGCCCAGCCCGCTACGCAAGAGACAACACTTGTAGGTTGCGATAAAAACACTCATCACAACACCACCCTTGGAAAACCCTATCGAGACAAGAATGCTCCACCCTTGGGAAAACTCTGTCGCGACACAAGGAGATCCTTGTCACGACCTAAGCCTGGCCCAGCCCCAAAACCCTATTGCAACACTGAATTTTTGTCGCGACATAGTCACAACCGCTGAGCAAAGGAGGCCTCTGCTGACCTAAACCACCTAGTATGCTCCGGGAATAGCCGCTTAATAATGTGAGATTCCTTATAGCGACAGAGCCGTAAAGCTCGCTGTAGGCGTGACGCCAGGTCATTGCACATGCATCCCGCCGTGGCGCTGTGATACATTGGCACCTAAAGTGTCTGCCCTCTTGGTCTCTGAGAACCATGCCAGGACATGAAAACCACGTCGCGACATTAAAGGTCAACATTCTGCACGATAGAGACTCGAAAATGGGCAGTAGCCTATTCTGGTCTTCTACACCTCCGGTTCCTCTTTCTTTTCTTTCCAAAACACCCTAAATTCGATATAAATTAGCCTTTTTATTACAAAGACAATAGGAAACTTGAAAAACTTGCCAAAATGTATTCATCATACAAAATGAGTTTAATTACAACTCTTTGCTACTTACTTATACATAAATTGGGTTTTTCTACCCAAAATTCACCAGTTACAAAACAAAGCCAAATTTGGCCTTTTCTCTCAACTAAGTTCTTGGGATAGGCTTCATTCCCTAGTGTACCTCCAGTACCTATAAACATTTTCCCACGACGGGGTGAGCAATACCCATTAGATGAATTCTCCTACAAGGCTACTCTTCACCTAAGTGCACATGCAATGACAAACATACACATTCAAGTAAAATTATGGACGTTCCTACTTGAATGTCTACATTCCATGCCCCATGCCTCGAGTCCTCACCGACTCCCTCACACATGCATTTTCCATGTATGAAAAGCTTCATTTCCAAAACAAAGATTTTTTGTTTTGAGCTCGTGGACAATCTCCGATTTCAAAATTTATTGGTCAACCCTTCGATATAATTTAGTGGACATACTCCGAAAAATAGTTTTGTGGACAACCCTCCGATATAATTTAGTGGACATATTCTGATAAATATTTGTGGACAACCCTCCAATATAATTTCTCCAAAAAACCGTGTCATGCACTCACACCTAATACTCTACAGTGTCCTTGTGCATATGAAATTTGAAATGTCATTTCATGTTAAAATATCAAATAAGCATATAATAACATAATTTACACACAACCCACATGTTATTCATTTTTTTAGCAACAACATGCAAAAACAGCACACATGGACAAATAACAGCTCGTAAATCATCCCAGGACTGCCCATAACAGTCCAAAAAATTCAGTTTCAGACTGTTTGGAAACAATCCCAAAATTCAATCTCGAGTTGTCCAAAACAATCCCGAAAATTCCAGCATTCAGTCCCAAATTTTTGGGATTGAACTACATGACCATTTACGGATCCAAAAACCTCATGCCATTTGAATGGCTATTAGACCAAGAATAAAACCGAGTAGGAGAAAAACCTCTATCTCTCGGAGTTTGGTGAACCCCACTGATTTTGGTACCCACGCGTAGTTCTCGTTGTGTGGACCAACTTTGCCTCTTACTCCGACGAGAAACGATGGTTCGATTGCCGGGAAATTTAGAAAGAAGGAGTAGCCTCTCTCTCTTCCTCTTCTCTTCTTCTATATCTTTTCTCTCCTTCCTTTCCTTCCTTCCTCTACCCATTTAGTCAAACTTGCTCAAGTGGGATGTTCTATCTTGCCACGTGTCACCCTCTCATTGACTCTCTTGGATTCCCCTTATCCTCTTATCCATAACTTTGGATTTCCATCCTCTTAGGTGGTGACACATAGCCACCCCTTAGACTATTTGACTTTTCCTCTCCATTTGACACATGGCTTAATGATTAGTGCCCAAAAAGTGCAATTTTGAACCCTATATTAGATAGGTTTTGAGTGCTTTTCTTGGCATTAATAAATGTCATTTATCTGATGAAGTGTTGAAATGCTTAGTACGACTTTTGCCATTTAGAGGGTATTTTTGGTTGTTTTGCAGGTGTTTGAGCACTTTAGAAGTTCAATATCGGGATGTATGATGAATCATGAAGTTTGAACTCAAGTGTCGATACATCAAACCCGACCAAGAATCAATGAAAAAGCGAAAGCGAGAGTGAAGAAAAATTGATGCGATAGAAAGGGCGGGGAGGCAAGCCGGTGAAAATCGACAAACCCGGCCAATTTTCGCTAAGCACCAACGAAAGTGCCCCCATTTGGGATTGCGAAAAGAAGACCCCAGCAGGTTTAGCGAAAATTTCGCAAGTTCGTGAGGTATTAGTTTTAAGCTAGACACCGAGGGGTTTTAAGCTGAGCAGCATTCCTAACGAAATTTCATGATTCGCTACTCACGAAAGGAGCTCGCTAAGCTAGCGAATTTAAGCTGCTAGCGAAATTTCGAGCCTTAGAAATTTCCTACCATATGCCTTGTGATTTCGCTACCTAGTGAAATTCTTCACTCCTAACGAAATTCACTGCCTCGTCATGTTTTTGTATTTAATGCTAACCGACTCCAAATTTGGTGTATTACTCTCTTGTCCTTTAACTTAGCCAAATTTGTAGGCTTTTTGGTATTTTCATGTATTTAAGGTGTCCTACTATAAACCCCTCTCTTTTGTAATAAATAAGAAATTTTGGGCAACAAAAATGGGGGGGAGAGAAGAATTTGTAAATTTTCATTTTTTGTAAATAAAGTCTGTATTTTAGTTAGGGTTTATTTTCCTGCTTCTCTCTCCTCTTTCCTTACTTTTCTAGGCTGCCAAACACCCCTCTTGAGGATAATGACTCGAGGATAACTTACAAGCCTGGCACTCACTTTCTTTGAAGGAAGGAGGCTAGCTTGGTTGTGGGCATACATGTTGTCCTCTTATCTTGAAAGTCACAGTCTTGTATTTATGGTCCTCGTCTTCTCAAATTAGGGGTTGAATAGCTTTGAATGTTGTATTGATTTGGCCAGCCACTCTCCGTGCTTTGGGATACAGTGCATACTTGTTGCTAGATGCTATGGTTCATTAGATGGTCTTTCACGAGCCTGCGAAATGATATTTAATCTTGGGGTTTTCAGCGAAAAGGGCCATATTGCGTACTACGTGTTGACTCAAATAAGGAGTTGTTGTTAGGGTGAGGTTTGCTAGTTAAACATAAGATCCCTAGGTTATGCCGGGGACTATAGGTTGCTTGTCATAACAACGAGGGATAAAACCCAGGGACACTTGTTTGCCCAATTTACCAAATTGTGACCTAAATCTTTAAAGAGTTAACTTTTTCACATAAGCTACTAGGTTTACAATTCTCATTTTCAACCTACTTAGTTGTTTTGAGCGAATCGAAAAGTCGAATATAAAGCCTTACCTTTTTACACTCCATACGTATCATTCTTAGGATGAAAACCATCCAGTGTTCGATACTGAACCGCTATCTTTGCGAGTAGCTTGACTACGACGGTAGTAGGAAGACTTAGGTGTATATAAATTTTGTTGATTTTAGCTCGACCTAACGTGGCGCGAATCGCCAGCCAGAGCCATCCCGACATATGTCAGAAGTCCTTGCTCAGTTACTCTCGGTACCTTGAAAAATGTAGAATTCAGGCATGCCGGAGTCGGCGGTAGTGGATTTCACGATACGATTTCAACAGTGAAGTACGTTTCGTCATCGAGATCTAGGAAAATTCCGGATTTTCAACCGAAATTATTGTTTTACCTTTTTTCGAAAAATTGAATTTTTATCGGGGTTTTACATAAATTCTATTATTAAGTTTTTTTACACGATCATAGTCTAACTTATAAATACTAGGAAGATAAGGAATGAAAGACATAAAATAGGCATACAATCATAAACATGCAAGTTTTTTTCACTATAATACTTTAAACGAGGTAAGATGAAGCTCGGTACTTTGGAAATCAATTTAAAATTTTTATCTATAATAACTAATTAACATACAAGTGCTATGATACAATTTATTCTTATAGCAAAAGGTAACCCATATTACAATCTCTCCTCAAAATCCTAATTTAAAATCTAAATTTTAAAACATGACTTCGTGTCAAAGAATAAACCTCCCACCAAGACCAGACAATGTCTCCCTACACGCCTTTCTGCAGCTAAAACGGGTAACAAGTCATAAGTTAAGACTAAATACTCTAGTTTTAAAATTCATTTTTCAAAACATGGGTTTTAAAAATTAACTGTTATAAAAATTTTCATTTGAAGATTATCATGGAACATCTTTTTATCGCGTCACATTTGTTGATTTCCTTATAAAAAATGAAAACATGTACTGTTTCTTTATCCTTAATTAGTTGATCAAGTGGGCCCATTTATTTACCTGTTAGTAAATAAAATAGTTATAACAATAACATTATTATAATATTAATATAACACAATTATATATAGTTATTACATAAGAAAGTTGTCTGACTACGTTATATAATATAGGTTAATCGAGTTTCTTTTTAATTCATATTGGACACCCTCGTTATGCACTTTATATATTTTAACGATCAACATTTTATCACTTGAGATATGTATGATGGACAATCGAATTTTTTATTTAATATGTTAAATATATATAAAAGTGAAAAATAAAAAATTTAATTTATAAAAATAACATTTTTAATCCTTTATAAAACAAAAATGAACATTTTTTCAGCTTTATTTTTCTATGGGTATTTTTTGGTTGGGATAACAAATTTATTATTATTTATTTAAAATAATGATAACATTATTGTGGGGTTGATGGAAATGATGGTATGTCAAGATGATGTACATCAATATTGATGGTTCATAATCATTCCTCACCATCTACTTACAACAAATTAAAAATTATTTCCATATTATTGAGTGTTTTTTTTTCTAGTATTATTATTACATTTACGAAGTTTTCTTGTTTGTGAGATTGGATTATTTTTGTTTTATTAAATTAACATTATTGGTATTACTGAGAGTTTTGTTTTGTTTTTTGTTTTTTTTTTTTTAATTAATGTTTTTGGAGTATGATACATGATCAAAATTATATGCATTCACCAATGATAGTTCAAAGTTTTTTTTTTTTTTTACAAAAAATAAAATACAATGATATTCATATCATTCAATTTTCGTCTTTTTTAGTCATAGAATTAAAATGTTGTTGTTTTCTTAATAAATAATTAAAAAATTATTGTTTGTTAGGAGAATAGCGGTATTTTTTTTGGTGGTTCTTTCTTTTACGTGCGTTGAAATAGGAAGATTCAATTATCATGTTCTATGATTATTTTAAATTTAAATTTATTTTTATTATAAAATTCATAATAAACTTAAATATTATCAAGGTGCAACTTCAAAATTAAAATGATAAAAACTTTATAATTCCAAGCTCTTGAGATATTACCATGATTTTCTTATTTCTTCGTTATGTAGCATTCCACAACTGGTTCCTAACCCATCATGGTAATGAAGGTCCTGGGAATGGAATACATAATATGTTTCGTGACAGTAGATTTCGTGGTAGTCCACGTGTCAGTGCGTTAGCGTCTTGGTAAGTCTGCGTCATCGACAGGTCGGGTCTTTGAGGCTACGCACGCTCGGTTTGTCCAGCGAGGGTGGTCAATCTTTGGTCCTAGGGCTCGAGGAATGGCATGCTCGGGGTGATGTGAGGGGTATGATGAACCAATGCTCTTGTGTAGGTGTCCGGTATAAGAGTTCCAGTGGTTGGCACCAAGGATCAAAATATCGGTAAACACGGATATATTGGTAATTGGATTTTACGGAAATATCAGAAATATCATCATCTCCGGTAAAATATCGATTGGATATTTTTAATATCAGTTATTAAGAATTTTGTCATATTTTAATTATATAGATTATGAGAAATGATTATTATCTTAATTAAGGTAAATTAAAATCAAATAGATTAGTAATTATTAAATTAATATATTATATTTAATATATTATTGGAGCTGTTATTATGTTAAAAAATATTATTTATTTGTTTTGTTATTATTATAAATATTATGTAGATAATGAGGAGATTCAAATATTATATATTATAATTTTAAATTTTTAAATGATATTATTTATTTCTTTTCCTTTTCAAATTAATATTTGATTTAAAAATATTATAAGTTATAATGTAAAATAAAAATAAAGCCAGAAAATATTATAAGGGATTATGAACAAATAAATAATAAGATAATATAAAAAAGTTTGCATTATATATAATAAGTGCAATCAATGACTTAGTGGTTAGAAGGTGTAGTTAAAAGCATTTTGGGTGGGTTCGAAGGCAGCCCGAGCTTGATTTTTCACTATTTTTGGAGCCCGGGAAGGTCGGTTTTTCGGAGGAAAAATCGGTTTTTATCGAATCGGTGATTTTCTCCCGATTTTCTTCGATTTTCCTTCCCAAAATCGTTCAACCCAGCAGCAGATCGTCGCCCGAGAAAAATCATAGAAAAGCGGAGTTTTACTTCTGTAGTTGGCGCCTTGCTCACCTTGGGCTGGGCCTCCTAACGGTAGCCTTTTTGTCACGCGGGTATGAGACGGTCGGAACTCTTTTTTTGTTTTTTTTTTTTTTTTTTTTGAGGTGAACTTGTACTGTGAGTATCTGAGTAATTTACGTAATAACAAAAATCATTTACATATCTGAAAAGAACTACCTTGGGTGGTGTCAAATCAAAATCTATACACATATCTTGAGTCCATTTATATAGTAGCGCTGCTTTATTTACAAAATGAGCCTTGAACCTACATGTAGTGAACCCCTACTAGTGTGCTGGCCCGGTAGTATGCGAAAGTTTTCGGACGTCTTCTCTTGTACTTACACGGATTAAAAACCCGTGCTAAGCTTTACGCTTAGTGGGAAACATATGGCTTATGCATATACACATTTAAAGCATATAACAATAACAGATACCAGAATTTTCATGCATTTATATAATGAACTTATCACCGAATTCTTAACATCTTCTCTTGTTTTATGCTTGTCGGATCTCCCATAGGAGTTCTGAGCTTATTCTTGTTCAGTACCCACGTGCGTACTCACAAAACTTATGCGGTACTTAGAAGTATCTTATACTTGTACTACGGGCATATTGATGAGTGCCACAAAACACTCATATTATACTCGCTTGTCAGTCTACATTTTCTGTTTATTTTAGAAGTAATTTTATAGTTTTGTGACTAGAATGCGAGTTGATGTCTTTTGTGAATGCGAGGAGCATTGGGGTGGCGGCGACAACGAGAAGCGGATTTTGGAGCAAATGGGAATGAGCGATGAAATTGCACGTCGCGTCGGCGGCGTCCCACGTCGTGGCGTCGTTCGGCGACGTCCCCGCGTGTGGCGATCCTCCTCGCTGACGTCCCCGCGTCGTGAAGCGTGCCCGCGTCGTGACACCACCGCGTCGCTGACGTCGCCGCCGTCGCTGACGTCGGCTGAAAATCTGCTCCTCATCATTAAAGCAAATTAGGGTTCAGAAATCGGGAGATCGGAAGCGCACGAACAGAGGCACGGGTTTCGAGAACAGAGTGACACTGACTTCGAAGAAGTGCTCGGGGATTGGAACGCTTTTCATTTTCGGGATATTTTTCGGATTTTAGAACAATGTTTCCCTTTATTAAAAGCAGTTTTATATTTTCTTCCATTATGTTCTAGATCTCTTTCTAGGGGTTACATCAAACCACATCGTATGCAATGGATTAAAAGTTTGATAATTCATGTTGATAGGTTGTTATTAATTTGTCACATCTACTCTATACACACATTTTCAATTATATGTTAATGTCGGCCAATGTTAGCATAATCGGCGGAGATCAGGAATTCGAATGAGGGTATTCGGGGATCTGGGTAGAGTGGCCTTTAGCCGGTCGGATAATAGAGATATTAGAACACGAAGGTAGCATTTGAGGTTAGAACATTTAAGCATTTCGAATGAGTCGAGATAGAGATATACTCGATTCCTATTCACGAGATAGGCGGATATACCCTCGAGAGGATATCGTGAGCAGAATCACCTAAGCTAATTGACATATTACAAATAGATTGAATAACAGGTTTCTTTGAAAAGTAATCCATTGAAGGCATTGATGAGGCGATTCCCTGGCATAACTCATTAATTCACTAGAATCAACGGCAGTTGCGGTTCCACTAGCACTTTTTACCACTAAGCTCTTTTGTTCGGATATTATGCAAGAAAAGCGAACCTCGTAGTCAATTTACCTTTCCACTGTGGATCGATGTCAATGCGTTAAGTACACCTATATTGGGGCTACGTACACTTGCGCATAGGCATTCATTATTTACATACCGCAGCGTTTTCGGCTGTCAAGTTTTTTGGCGCCGTTGCGTGGAGGTTTAAATTGATGTAGAGAAGTGAGCACATAGATAGCTATTCTGAATTTTTTTTTCTTTACTTTTGTTCTTTTTACAAGTCTTTGGTAATTGGGTTTGTTAGTTTTGTGTGTTATTGCGATGCAGGGTTTCGATTGGTATCACGACGACAAAACGAATTAATCAACACTGTGTGATCTGAGCCGAAAGACACGCGCAGTTGCGCCGGGCAGGAGAGCGAGCAGTAGAGCAGTAGTCATGGAAAACAGCGAAGAACAAGATTTTACGAGAAGAGGCGTTGTGGCTGACGGGCTCTGAAGCAATAAAATCAGCGCCCAGGCCATTTGCCACAACAAAGCGATCCTTACATGCTATTAGATGAGTTTTACCACCAACGATTGTTGACGGCGATCGGGCGGCCACCGATTCAACAAACAATTTGGTGAAGTCGATCCTGATCTGAATGCTCGAGCATCTTGTTCATGGACTACCCCATGAGAATCGAACATGCGGTGGACTAACTTCTCAGTTTGCGATACCATCGAAATATAGCGGAGTCTTGGAAGAAGCCACTGAAAACTACGGTTATTCCCGCTCGCCGGGGATAGAGCGAAGCATTGCGGCTAACGGTCGACCACCGGATTCCGTACATGGAGCGAATTGGTGCAAAAGTTTGACCAAGTTCTCCACCTTCGAGGTGCACAACTTTGTGCAAGAGATCAGCTCTGTTCGGTCAGTGGGGAGAACTTTGTGGAGGCATGGGAACGGGGTTCACATGAATTATTCGGAAGTGTCCTCTGCCAGACTAACGGATGGATGCAAGTCCGCGCTGTGTTGAGAATACGGCGAACAATGATGTAGATGCCTCGGTACGGAGGATCATTGATGAAGAAAACCACCAGACCCGGTATGAGAGATATTGGAAGATCTTTCCCAACCGGCGCAGCCAGTGGCTGAGAAGGCTACACCCGATGCGTCTGATTGGGGTGGCGGAGCGATGGTCTGAACTAATCTGGCCAAATCATGTGACTGGTGACTGCGTTAAGCCGACAACGAGGGGAGCGGCGCATGCCATGAGACCCTCCATGGGAGTTGTGGCAGATCTACGGAGGGTTCAGCACAGCGGCGCGGAATGTCGGTCGGTAAGCACTTCCACGGTAGAGCAAGCCGGTCATTAATGAAGTTGTCGAGGAATCAATCACGACAAAGGACGTATGGGGTATGACTACGGAATCAGAATCGGGGACAAGGGTGGCGTAACAATCGGAACGAATAATCCAAAACAATCAGGGGTATGGATAGGCGTAATAAGCGAACAATATGCCATCAAGCCGGGCTAATGAACCTCCACGAAAGAAGATGGATTTAGAAGCCCGAGAAGCTGCAGCACGGATGTTAACCGCGTGCGTTCATGAATGAGACTAAGGCGGAGCATGCAGCGACAAACAACCCTGACTAAACCGAAATCCCAGCGGCACGGCTAAGGAGTTTGGAGGCACAAATGGGCCAAATGGCAAGAAGCTTGCTACAGAAGAAGGCAACGGGTTCCTGCTTGAGCAATTCATGGGTGGCTTCAGAGAAGAGATGGGAATGAGCACGTTGCAGTCACGGCGAAATGGGAGAGAATTGGAATCACAAGTGCAACCCCACTCGTGAAGCGATTAGAGGCGAGGAAGTCCTGCAGCGAAACGGAAAGATGATCTGATCAAAGAAACGATCCACCGGGAGAAAGCGAGTCAGCGAAGACCTCTAGTGAAGCAAAGGCCGGCATACCGGTCCACCACTGGCGTCTCGAGAAACATAAGGCGGGCCGAAGCAATTCACGAAGTTCATGGATGTTTTTCAAAGGCGCATATAAACATCCCATTCTGCAGCGTGCCTGAAGCGAATACCGATTATGTAAAGTTCATGAAAGACATTTTGTCGAGAAGAGAAGATTGAGACTTGAGGCGGTAAAGCTTAACCGAGGAATGCGGTGCCATCCTTCGGAGGAAACTCTGGCCCGAAGCTCGAACCCGACGATTTCACTATCCGGGTACCTGATTGGAAATGCGATTTTGAGAAGCGTGATTTGGGTGCGGCGGTAATCTTATGCTATCAATCTTAAAGCGTTGGGATTAGGAAGCCCGTCCGACTACGATCACTCTTCGACTATGACAGTCTTTGAAGACACGAGAGGGATAATAGAAGATGTCTTAGTAAAAGGTCGAACAAGTTTATCTTTCGGCATATTTCATAGTTTTAGGCTTGTGGAGGAAGATAGAGAAATACCGATTATCTTGGAAGACCTTTTTCCACCAGCAGCGCGAGACGAGAGATTGATGTCTTGCGAGAGGCGGGTGAAGCTAAAGTGCAAGAAGAAGTAAAAATTCAATGTTCGAGGCGGTGAGACACCGGCGAGAAAGTGATACGTGCTTAATAGTTGATATAGTAGAGTATAATTATCTAACCAAAGTGGTCTCGGCCCTTTGGAGACTAGCCCTAGTGGTGAATGCATCTGAGAACACAGTGACCGAGGCGAAAGAACTCCACGTTAAGTGGATGGATTCCTTTGGAGCTGATAGAGGGAAATACTTAGAATCGTAGGCGAAGGGGTAAGCAGTAGGTTCCGTCAATGGGCAACCGCAGATGGAGCAACCTCACCTAATAATACGAGTATGCATATGCGGGGTAGAAATCTACACTACCGTAATTATCTCATCATCCTAGCGAAATGGGAAGAGTTGTGAGGGTTCTTAGCGATCCTGGAAACAAGCACTCGGATGGTCTCTGGCGACCTAAAAGGGATCAGAAAGCCCTTCTATGTGTATGCAGGTATTTTATTGAAGATGGCCTGACCCTCGGTGGAAGCGAAGGAGGTTGAATCCAGAGCAATGAAGGAGTAGTTCGGAAAGAAGTTCTAAAATGGCTAGATCTTTGAGGTGGATTACTTGTTCCAGGGCCGGTGCATGGGTAAAGCCTGTTCAGTAATAGTCTTGAAAGAAGGGAGGAACAAGCGTCATCGGGGCGAAAACAATATCTTCTTTACCCGCCATCTAGGTTGGGTTGGCCAGGGTTGGAGAATTTGTATTGACTATAGAAAGAGTGAACAAGGGCCACTCGAGAAAAGATCCTTTCCGCGCCATTTCTAGATCGGCGGATGCTCGTCGATTAGCCCGAGTATGAATGTTGTGCTTTTGGATGGATATTAGGTTACAACAAAATCGCCATAGCGCACGAGATCGAGAGAAACAACATTCACCTTGCACTATAGTACATTGCTTTTCCGGCGGTGCCCTTTGGACTTCTTTAATGCTCGGGTACTTTCGGCGATGCATGATGGCCATATTCGACATGGTAGAAAAGGCGGTGAGATTTTCATGGGCCCGATTTCTCGATAATGGGAGATTCATTTGACAATTGTCTAGCAAATTTGAAGAGTTGTGCTAGCAAGATGTGAAGAGACGATTTAGTACTCAATTGGGAAAGATTATTTCATGGTACAAGAGGGTATTGATCTTGGACATCGGATCTCAGCAAGAGGGATAGGGTAGATAGGAGGCGAAGGTGGAGCGATTGAGAAATTCTGTCACTTCTTGAGTGAAAGGGATCAGAAGTTTTCTGGGACCATCTTTGGATTTTTATAGGCGGTTTATCAAGGATTTCTCACAGATCGCGAAACCATTGTCTAATTTGCTAATCTAGGGGATCCCATTCGAATTTGACTCCCAATGCGTCCATGCTTTTACTGTATTGAAGAATAAGTTGATCTCAGCTCCTATTGTTGTAGCTCCAGATTGGTCTTTTCCATTTGAGCTGATGTGTGATGCAAGCGACTATGCGATTGGAAGCGATGCTAGAGGCGGCGAGAAAATCTTCCAGGTGATTTACTATGCAAGCGGGACTTTGAATGACGCTCAACTGAATTATGCCACTGCGAGAAAGAAACGTGGCCATTGTCTTTGCTTCCGGCGAGTCGAGGCCATGTTGATTAACAGCAAAGTCATGGTACTGCGATCATTCGGCCATTAAGTACTTGATGACCGAAAGATGCAAAACCAGTTGATTCGGTGGGTCATACATTTGCAGAAGTTGGCAGTAAAATCAAGGGCGAAGAACGCGAGAACTAGTAGCGAACCACGCACTGCTTGGCCCGGAAGGCGGAGATGATGTTCGGTGAATATGAATTTCTCGGGCGAAAACTTTTGCTATTGAGGACAAAGAGGCGGAGTTCAGCAGTTTGCGAATTATGAACTGTTGGTAGCCAAAGTGATTCCCAAATTTAACTATCGGAAGAGAAAGGTTTTCGCACACCTTAAGCACTACGTAGGAGAGCCAATTCTTTGAACCTTTGTGATGACCGGAGTGATAAGGAGATGTGTGCAGAAGATGAAATGCTTTCGGTATTACGAACCATTGTCACACTGTCGTGTGGTGGACACTTTGGTGAGCAGCAAACCAAGGTTCTGATCGGGTTTTTATTGGCCTTCCTTATTTAAAGATGCTCGTCATTTCGTTTCCACTTGTAATGATGTCGACGAATAGAACATCTAAAAAGGAACTGACACCTATGCATCCTATCTTGGAGGGTAGAGTTGTTCCGACTTATGGGGATCGTTCATGGGACCATTTCACGCATCATACAACAATTTATACATCTTGGTGGTTGTAGACTATGTCTCAAAGTGGGTAGAGCGATTCAACCACGAACGATGATGCGAGATTGTGGCTGATTTACTGGCAGCGACAATATGTTCTCACGCGTTTTGGAACTCCGCAGAGCTTTAATCACGGATAATGAGTGCGGCATTTCTGCAATAAGGTAATAGACAGGTTTGCAAAAGTGTAGAGTGCGATCATGTTACATCTCTTGCATACCACCCACAATCGAAGCAGGCTGACGGTATCAATAGGGAAATCAAGTACGTCCTCGAGAAGGCGGTCGACAACTCCAGAAGGATTGGTCACAAAAAAGATGAGCGATGCGCTGCGGGCATCTTGGCACGCATTTAAAACTCCAGCTTTAGGTATGTCCCGTTGGACTTGTTTATGGCCATGTGCTTACCTTCCCGGTAGAATTGGAGCATCGGGCTATTGGGCCACTTTCGGTGACTAAACATGGACGGTACTTTGGGTGGTGAAAAGCGACTACTCAACTGGTGAGCTAGATGAGGTTACGGCTTGAAGCTATGAGAGCGCTGTGGTATAAGAGGAGGAAGACCAAGGCTGGCGAACGACACATCACGAGAGAAAGAATTTGCGTCAGGACTGACAAGTCCTTATTCAATTCATACAAGCTTTCTGGGAAGTGAAGTCTGATGGTCAGGACCTTTCCGCATTGGCTCAAGGTTTTCCCATGGTGGGGCGGAAAGTTTCACATCACGAGAAAGGCACATTCACGGTCGCCACCCAACGCGCTTGAAGCCGTACTATGGAGCGAGTTTCTTGCGACAGCGAGTCATTCCTTTGGCGGCCCAGCGAAGTATAGTCGGCGATCCGCGGGAGTTTGAGTTCACGATCACATTGAGTTTCGAGGGTTGTCGGCTAACGACATTAAACATAAGCGCTTCTTGGAGGCAACCCAGAGTGTTTCTGAGTACACAGCAGTTCCAAGTTCTATTTAGTTATTTTTCAGCGATTTTTGGTTTCTAAGTTGTGTCCTTGATCGGGTGTTGCTTGTTGGTTTAATTGCCGGGACCGGAAGCGTGATCTGAGGTCTTCGGCGTGTTCAATACTGAATGATGTTTGCTGCGTGGAGGTTCGAAAAAGTGGGCAGAATTGTGTGTTCAAAAATTCTTGCGAGACACTCTCTGCCACGTCGCGACGTCATTTTTGACTCTGCCGCATGCGGCGTCATTTTGAAGCTCTACGTCGCGTCAGCGGCGGTGGATTCTCTTGTCGCGACGTCATTTTTTTGAAGCTCTGTCACGTCGGCGTGGTTATCACGTCAGCGGCGTCATTTTTGAAAGCTCGCGTCACGTCGCGCGTGGAATTCCCTCGCGTCGCGACGTCGGTTGGTCATTTGCTGCGTCGCGTGATGGTCATATCGCGATCATTTGGTCATGTCCTGCACTTGCGTCGCGGCGTGAACCGCCGCGTCGCGGCGTGACCACAACCCAAGTTTAGTTCATTTTGGCTCTTCACCTCACACCTTCACTCGCCGAGCCTAGCTCCCGCATCCCGGCCTTGCCGGACTGTCCGGGACTCCCATCCGCCGGTCGGAGGCCCTCACTTTGCTCGCCGATCCTTTGTAAGTCTCCCTGCATTGGCCAGTTTGGGTCATAGTGGCATCTCATATGTGGCGCGATTCTAGCACAGGTACAGTAGTCCCCAGGGTTCATTGGTTCGTTTTGTGTAGTCTAGAATCTTTTAGGTATTCATAGGTCTTTTAGATATTCATTTCGAGATTCGACCTAGGTTCAGTAGAGATCTTTAAGGAGTCCCCATTTAGAGCTTTGTTGAGTCATTAGGTAGTTTTAGTTGATTTGTTGTGATGCACATTAGGTGTTCGAGTTTTGCTAAGTCAATATGTCGGCAAGAGGCAAAGAGTTGCTGCCAGGTCGGCCCATCGAGGACCCGGAGCTCACGTTAGTGCCTCAGCGTTTTATAAGCGCGAGCCTGTGATCGGTTTAGCACAATTTGCAAAAGCCGATCCTTCATTAGGAAAGGGTTTTCATCACCCGATGATTTCTTTAGAGAAAGACCATCGAGGCTAAAGGGTGGCGTGCCTTATGCGACCCCTGCGAAGCCGTGACAATGAAGGCGTAGTTCGAAATTTTCACGTGACCTGCGTCCACGTGTCGCCAAAGGTGGGGTGCGGTATATTGGTCGACTTATTGTGATCGATCAATAGCTTCTATGGCCTAGAACATGTCCACCGGGACCCTTTGATCAGCTCATCGAGCATCCCGACTACCATGAGGTCATCCGGCGTATTGACGAGGCGGGGGTGAGTGGAGGATCCAGCAGTGCGGAGCCGTGCGATTGATTGAGCGATTTGGCTACATTCCTAAGGTTTGGCACCACTTCATCACTTCGCGTCTTATACCGACGACGAATGTGTGTGAGGTGACCGCCCAGCGTTCCTTGCTCAACTTCGCCATCCTACAGGATATACCATTCGATGTTGGGCAGGTTATCGAGGATGCCATCCTCCATAACCGGGATGTGAAGATGAACCTTGGGCACCCTTTTCTGATATTTGGCTTGTGCGAGGCAAGCGGGGTGCCTTGGCGACAATGAGGCTTTGGCTTCATCCGATCAGAGCCATATCGGTCAAGCGGGACACACTGGTGCGTCCCGCCTTTGAGGACCTACGATTCGGTCACGAGCCTCGGACGAGGGCGGGCTTTATGATATCGGGCTCGTTATGGATCCACTGGCGTCGCCGAGGAGACCCAGCCGGTCTCGTCCCAACCACCTCCACCACCTCCCCCGGCAGCCGGCTGGCCACTCCTCCTAGTCCTTCCACGAGATCTTGAGGACCCGATTGCTCGCGCTCAGCGGCGTTTTGGCCTTACGGGATGAGACCCGGGGAGCAGGAGTCCTCGTTACCCGGGACATGGAGGCGTTGCGCTGATATGCGCAGACCAGGTTCGGCCAATCAGGCCATCATTCTACGCGTGACAATCTATGCGAGGCCCGGCTGGCTCGGCTTACGGCTTTCACCATCCACCACCACACCTGCCGGTGATAACCGGGGAGTTCCTTGCCCTCTATGTTTTTATCTTGCCGATTAACAGGGACCTTTGGATATTTTGTTTGGGGGGAGGGATTTGGTGATCGGGTACCATGTTTTGTGTGTTGTTTATTGTGTTTTGGTTTTTAGTAGGGTGTGATATTTTTAGTGTGTTCCATAGCATATTAGTGTGTTTTGTTTTTCGGTTTATTTTTACATATGCACTTTCATTTCATTAGTCATGTATTAGTTGTTTGATTTATATTTTAGGACATTCTTGCTTGTAGAAATTGCATACATGAGTGCCATGTTGAAAATCGAGGTTCAATTTTGGATTGAGCTTACTATAAACTTGTTCAATTGCATACATTTGCTTGATGCTCGGTAATTAGAGTGAATAGTTGAAAAGGGCTAGTAAATCAATCCCGGGTAGTCAGAAACCGAGTTCTCGAAAACCACTATCGCTTCCCTTTACTATTGACTTTCAGTATGCATGAAGTCTTAGAACCAACTACTAAAGTTCGATCAACCTAGGGAGATTCGAACCATTTGAGTGATAAGGACACTAATCAAAGAGGATTGCCATCGAGCTGACCAAGAAAATACAAAAACAATAGAAAAGAGAAAAAGAAAAAGAAACATGGCAAAAATAGGTATATGCATAGGAATAAAGCGGGATCATCGATCGGAATCTCGGGCACGATCGGGGCCTATCAAAACCTAATGCAGAGCCGGCGGAGTCATTGACTTCAGCGCCCGCTACATGGGACCGAAGATGGATCATTCACGCGACCTAGGACCAGCTTTGAGTTTGGTTGAGTGTTAGGGGTGAAGTGAAGAGGTGACCGGTGCCCTTAGCAGCGGTGGGAGTCTGATGGATCCGCTACGGGGAACACTTCGGCTAAAACTTCTTGGCACTAGGTCTTCTTCCATTGTGTTTTAGGTACGTAGGAAATTTCTTAGTATGAGAACATGAATAAATGGGTGCGTTCCTATCCTTTCCTAGTTAGCTTCTTCCTAATAGGCGAGTTGAGCTTAAGTTTGGGGGTATCGGAACCTAGGCATATACTGGAAGTCACTCATTATAAGCACATAGGGATTTTGGGAAAGGCTATTGAACACCATGGGATTTGATGCACTAGTCAGTTTCACCTATCTCACTCGAAGTTACCGAAAGTCAAATATCTGTATGCCTTTACTGAACATTGAGAAAAGCACGATGGGTATGTAGTCGGTCAAATTGATCCCTATTTTCAGCATGTGCATTCTTGTATTAGTGTGAATTACATTATGTCGGGTGGTGTGTCTGTCTAGAGTCGGTTCTTAACGAGGACAAGCAAGAAACTAGGACTAGAGTGTGATGAGTGCACAAACACTCGCGTATACCGGCGATCGGTCTATTTCTGTTTATTTTAGAGTAATTTTATAGTTTTGTGACTAGAATCACGGTTGATCATACTGTGAATGCGGGAGCATTGGGGTGGCGACAGCGAGCGAATTTTGGAGCAAATGGGAACAGAGCGTTGAAGTGCGTCGCGTCGCGGCGTCCTGACTCGTGGCGATCTCCGCGTCGTGGCGTCCCACGTCGTGGCGTCGCCGCGTCGTGACACCGCCGCGTCGTGGCGTCGCGCGACGCGACGTCGGCCCCGAAAATCTGCTCTCATCATTAAAGCAAATTAGGGTTGTCCGGGAGGTCGAGGAAGCGCACGAAAGAGCCCGCGGGTTTCGAGGCCCAGTGGCCGACTTCGAGAAGTGCGGGAATTGTAACGCTTTTCATTTTTTCGGATATTTTCGGATTTTGAACAATGTTTCCTTTATTAACGAGTTTTATATTTTTCTTCCGTATGTTCTAGATCTCTTTCTAGGGTTATCAAACACATCGTATCTGATGGATTAAAAGTTTGATAATTCATGTTATTCGATTGTTATTAATTTGTCACATCCTACTACATACGCATTTTGATTATATATGTTAATGTACGGCCAATGTTAGCATAATCGACCCGGAGATCCGGGAATTCGAGATAGGGAGTATTCAAGGATGCGGGTAGAGTAGCCTTTAGCCAGGTCGGATAATAGAATATTAGAACCTGAAGGTAGCATTTGAGGTTAAGAACATTTAAGCATTCGGACTCTAGAAGTCGAGACCAGAGAGATATACTCGATTCTATTCACGAGATAGGCGGATATACCTCGAGAGAGGATATCTAGAAGCAAGATCCTGCAGCTAATTGACATATTACAAATAAGATTGAATAACCGAGTTTCTTTAGAAAAGTAATCCATTGAGCGTGATAGAGGCGATTTAACTCTAAACTTGACACCATTAATTCACTAGAATCAACAGCTTAGTTGCAGTTTCCCTACTTACTTTTTACCCTAAACTCTTTTGTTCAGATATTGTCTGAAAAGCAGAACCTCTGTAGTCAATTTACCTTTCCATGTGGATCGATATCCGTACGTTAAGTACCTTTATATTGCCAGGGCCTCTGCGGCGTACACTTCGCGCGCCAGGCATTCATTTTATACAGCGTTTTCGGCACCGCCACATATCCCTTGTCTTCACGGAACTTATATACTTGTATTCTTGAGCTTATTCTTGTACTTGGATCTTATACTTGTATTACGGGCATATACTTGTATTCACGGATCTTGCTCTTGTATTACGGAGTTTATTCTTGTATTTCGGATCTTATACTTGTATTCTGCAGACATATACTTGTAATGCCGGATCTTATACTTGTATTACAGGACTTATTCTTATGCGAAGGTACCCGTAGGTTCATACTGGTTCATATCTCTCGAAGGACACATATTTGTACTTATATCAGATTCATATCTTGCTCACGGGAATACTTATACGTAGCATTTGTCCTTATTCATATACTTATCGAAATCTCTTGTGGGAGTTATGGAAGCTACATGTGCGGAGGTACCGTGGAGTACTATAAGTCGAAGCGGTCAGTCATAATATACAAGGTCGGATCGGACTTATCTTGAGATCTGGACATTAGTCCGTGATAGGTACAGATCACATCAAATACATATCTGAGTTCATCTGATTCGAACATATCTAATGGGTTATATCGAGAATCATATTCGGACTTATACATATTCATGTTAAGGTATGCGATTCGTCTCCTTTTTATGTTTCCTTGACTTTGTTATACAAATCGAACATATGGTACCCAAGGGTACCTGATGCAATTAAAGTATGCTAAACATCTTGGGTCTTATTCATGTACTTTTTATATACATATCATGGTGGTTTACCTAGGCGGGAACCATGAATGAGATGGACATAGTACACCAAGAACCGGTATGGTACGAGTACTAAGCGAATACAATGCTGTACGTAATAGAAATTGTCGTAGCCACTAGCGAGAGTGCAGAAACACTTGGTCGAGCACCTGTGCGCCCGTATTAAGAGTGTCGAAACGTCAAGCGAGGTGCGTAGCGCCGATCGAGCGTTGCACGCCCGCGTAACGAAGTGTGCGTGGCACTGAGTCTTGCGGCACCCGATCGGAGCGTGCACGCGGTAACATAAAGTGCGAAGCAGCGGTAAGGTGTCAAATCACGATCGAGCGTGCTGCCCGTGGCAGAAGTGTCATTAACGCGGGGAGTCTTGGTAGCACCATCGGAAATCCCGCTCATTCGTGCCCCGGTCCTAGGTAGTCATACTATCATTTGTCTTTTAGAACTCATAACCTATCTTTATCACATTCTGTATTCATGACATATTCTTTTCATGTTCATGTTCATGTTTCAAGTCGTTTTCATATTTCATATCATATTCATGTTCATGTTCTGTATCATACATACGCATTTCTTTATATTTTTCATGTTTCATGTCTGTTGCATATGACATTTCATATACTTGTACGGTAGACACTTATGTATTCACACATCATTCATGTATTCTTGTTTCTCTATGAATCTACTTTGCCAGAAGTGAAATCATTCCCAATTGGATCATCGAGCTTAAGTTATGGCATTTTCATGCCAAACTAGTCATTTGCCCATATTACTGCTTGGAGACGAGTTTGAAATACCCATTTGGTGCGCTCCTTATCGACCTTGGTTCTTTGTACTCCTTTGAAGCTAAGGTGTTAAGGGTTCTTCTCCAAATGGAATTACCCAAATCGGAGCACCGAAACTCAAGATATGTCCTAAACAACCGGGACTACTCTATGTTCAAAACCGAACCAGAAATTGGCTTGAACATAACCCTATTTTGAGTGAATTTTTGGGCTAAATAGAGTCAGAATTTGAAGGTACCTATTTTAGGGAGTTTTGTTTTCCTTGAAATCTAGTTTAACCAACCACTTGAATCACTCAATTCGGATAAGAAATTACCAAGTTATGGCCAAAATACTAATACTGGCCCAAAATAGAGCATTGGAATTGCCGGTCAGGACCGGTATTGGTACGGTTAATGAGCTACTGTAGATGCACCAGGTACCAGCAGCAGCGCCCAAACGGGGTGTCCGTTGACTACACCGATCAACACTTGAAAATCTATACGTCTGCGTGACGAGACACATACCTAAGTAAAAATAGCCACTTTGGCCCATATACCAATACTCATAAAAAATATATACAACTATATTCCAATAGTTCAAGAGTTATACATTACTCTTAATACGAATACATATTAAAATTTACAATTCTAATACAT
This sequence comes from Tetrastigma voinierianum, assembly GCA_016808115.1. NCBI lineage: Eukaryota > Viridiplantae > Streptophyta > Magnoliopsida > Vitales > Vitaceae > Tetrastigma > Tetrastigma voinierianum. Next base: position 785,581 of record JAEQBH010000432.1, on the reverse strand, counting down.
ATTATCCCAAAAACTTCAAAGCCACAACCCAGCTTTCTTCAAAATTGGCCTCTAAAATGAGCCGTCTTCTCGAACGCTCCTTGTACACAGAAAAAATATTCCCTCGGCAGGGGTGACTGTCGCCCGGTGGTGGAATTACCTAAATGTTACTCACCTAAGTGCATATGCAATGATCTATGTAAACACACACTCAAGTAAATGCGTGATCCTACTTGAATGTCTACGCTGACCAACCCATGTCGAGTCCTGCGAAGCTCCCTCACACTTTACTTAAGCCATGTGTAGAAACATCATTTTCAACCTGAAAACTTGTTGTTCTCGAAAATATACCTCTTAGAAGTGTCGGTAAAAATATGAGACTACTCAGAGACCGAATGTGTTGAGGAACCTTCAAAACAATACATGGGCTCCTCCCGGCGTGTAATTATAGGACCATCTCCCAACACCATTCAAAACGGAAAATCATCTGTGAGAAATTCCTTTATATGATATTCATTTTGAAGAATTCATGTCATGCCTTGCCTTTATTGAACATAGTATCAACTAGTGTATATATTCAACCTATTTATCTCTTTGTACAAATATCATCAGCATATTAATTATAAAATAATCACATAAATTATAATAATTCTCAATCTACACCAAAAATTAGCTCATAGAGGCTAATTTACAAACACGGCTTAACAAATTAGTGCTCGACCCGAGCATTTTCTCACAAAATATTTTGTGAACACTATTCACGTGAACAGTGAAACCCTCGGGTTACTGTTCACGGCCAATCACCCAACATCGGTTCCACTTTGTGAACCCGAAATCCAATGGCCATTCCGGCCTCATGCACATCACAACATAATTTATAGCATAAATTATACCACTAGCAGCCCAAACAGTCCGTGGATTGTCACGGACTGTCCAAATGAGCTCCTAAAATTTTCACATTTTGGTCCCAAATTTTGGGACCTATCAAACGGCTGTTCAAGGCCTCAAACCAACTGAATCATCAACAAAACACTTAAACAAAGTGTAACTCAAGTAGGATAAAACCCTACCTCTGAGAGTTTGTAAAACTCCCCAAAGCCGGTCTGCAACGAAGCCCTCGCCACGTCGAGTGACTTTCCTTCTTGCTCCGAAGTAATCCGACGGTCCGAACTCCCAGAAATCTAGAGAGAATGAGCACCTTCTTTCTCTAAAATCCCAAAACCTAAGCTCCTGCAACCCCTTCTTCCCCTCTGCACGTTTGGTCTCCTTTTTGAAGAAGAAGATGACTACTATTCCTTATTTTGTCCTTACTCTCATTAACAATTCAAAAATGTCATCCATGTTCCTAAAATCTTGGATTTTGACACGTGACACAATCCCGACCGTCCATTTCCATCATTTCTCTATTCATGCAACATGTGTCACAAGAGTACATGTTATAGATGACTTTTGTCACATCACATGTAGTTTTACGACACGATGCTTTCGGTGCCTAAAAAAGCGATGCAAATTGATTGTCTCGAGAATTAGACGAAGTGGAGCTTGTTAGCTAGATTTCGCGAGACGATTCCAACGGTGAAGTCCGTTTCATCATCCGAGATCTAGAAAATTTTCGGGTTTTTACCGAAATTACCGTTTTGCTCTTTTTGAGAAAATTAGATTTTCTCGGGGTTTCACAACCACTCTGTTTGGTATCGGTACCACCCCTCGAAATTGCCCAAAAATTGTGGTTTTTCTCCCATTTTTCTAGGTTTTTTTACCCAAACCAACTCAATACTCAATACACACATCAAAACCACTCCATATTCATCTTGTAATGGTGGTTTAGGACTTCATACGAGCCCTAGGTAAAGTCAGAACCAGTACCAAAGTCCACCATTCTTATACAAAAACATAGAATTAAAGTGGGATTCCATGCTTATTTTAACAAGCTGGAGTTTTTCAGCTCAATTTCATACAAATCTGGGGTTAGAATCAGTTCCTAACTAAACCCTAGGTTTGGAACCCACATAAAGATCCCCTACCAAAGTCCAAAATACACATGATTCCATATTCAAAGTCAAAATCATAGAAATCCCTGCCTTTTGGTTTACCATAACTCTTCCCTGCTTCCCTTCTCTTTCTTCTCTTGGCCTTCACGGTTTTGCCCCTATCTTAGAGACCAAAAATGAGATCTTTTGGTCTCCCTTCCCCATATAACCTTTCTAATTATTGTGCACATTGGTCCTCCAAACTTTCTATTAATTGCTTTACAACTTATGTTATTTCTAGAATAGCATATCAATTTCTTATTTTATGAATTTTATATCTCATATTGACAATTTACAAATTTGTCCTTGTGTCTTGTAAAATTTTCGGGTTTCTCAATTTCCATGTTTCGCATTTAAATCACAAAACATTCAAATTATGCCTACAAAATACCCTAAACATGTCAAAAATGACTAGGGTATATTTCGAGGTGTTACACCTTTGTTCGTACTTTTTGAGTTGGGCCTCATTCGTGTGACAAATGTGAATTAGACTTATCCCATTCTAGTGATTGTAAAACCCGGGAAAATTAGAAATTTTAAAAAAATGACAAAATAATAATAATAATAATAATAATAATAATAATTGTCATAATGGTTCAGGGAAGCCTAAAAAATTCTTTAGATCTCGGATGACAAAACGGATTGCGTCGTTGGATTCGTCTTACGAAATCCAATGACCCAGAAAAGTTTCGTCGAATTATGAGACAATCGGAATATTTTTACAATTTTATGGGTGATAAGTCGCCAGTGACTCAAAGGACGAGATTTTTACTAAAATCTCGTAAGTCAGGAAATGGTTTAAACTAAGTTCATTTAAAATAAATTAAACTGAAAAGAAATAAATTATTTCAGGGCAGAAAAGATCTCGAATGAGAGATGGACATATGATGTAATGTGAGTTATGTATCCAAATTTAAGAAAAAAAAAAAGGAAAGAAATGGATAAAAAGAAGAAAAGTCAAAAGAAAAGAAAAAAAAAAAAAAAGAACGGATGGAGAGTGAGAGCGATAAAGAGGGAGAGAGAAAAAGGAAAAATGTGTTTTTCGCTTATCTCTAAGATTTACGGAAATCAGGCAGTCGGTTTTTGTCGGAGCGAGAAGAAAAGTTGATCCACGCATCGAGAGCTACGCGTGGGTACCAAAATCTTGAAGTTTCATCAAACTCCATGAGGTAAAGAATTTTCCTACTTGGGTTTTTCTAGTCTAAATGTCATTTAATGGCTTGTAGTTTTTCTTAGAGGCCGTATATTTCAGTCCCAAATTTTTGGGACTGAGTGTAGGAATTTTAGGGACGGTTTTCGGATAGTCCGGGCTGAATTTTTGGGACTGTTTTCGGACAATCCTGACAAGATTTTGGGACTAAATATTGAAAAACTTTGGATAGTTGCATGATCCGGGCGGGATTCGGGTTTGGTTTAATCTCGAGGCGTGTCTTCGGGTTTGTGGTGTGTTTTGGTATCCACGGTAATTCGGCGGCGAACCATGAAGAGGACGAGAGGTGCCATGTTTTTATATGGTCGAATTTGGGCCTTTTTTGTGTATTGTTGAAAAAAATATATATGTTATTGTGTGTAAAAATCATGTTAATATGTGCTTGAGTGATGTATTAACATGAAAATTCTATGTAAAAAATATAATTATCCGAAATTTATAAATGTTGCATGTAACATGACATAGCATCAAATGACATGATTGCATTTCATATGCACGGTCACATCGCGTCGAGTCGGGTGTGGGTGCATGGTACTGTTATTCACCATTCTTAGTGAATGTGTAGTGAGCTTGGAAATGGGACCATGTCCAAAATCGAGACTCGCGGTGATGCTCATGATAATAATAAATCCACGTGTGTTTGGGCGTGCGAGATGGGGGTAGATCCCGAAGTGAAAAGACCCAAATTTATATGTGGTTAAGGTATGATCCTTTGGCGGTGGCAGTAAAAATTTTGGGCGTATTGTCCTCTTCTGGTGACCTCGAAAAAGTGGCACATGAATAATATGGTTGATAAAATTCAAATGAATATTGGAGAGTTGTCCAGAATGGGTTAGAATCATTGGGTAAAACACCAATGGCCGAAGTTTTCGCACTTGGCATTGCGGGTGTGAGAGTCGTCGGGCTCGAGTGTGGACATAGGAGTCGTCTCATCGCTGACCGCGTAATATTCCATGGGATTGCATTATTTATATGGAATATGATTAGGCGTTTTCATGGTTTAAATTGCGTATGCGTTTAAGTGGGAGTAGCCCTTGTATGAGAATGTTTCTGCGGGCATTGCTCACCCAGGTTGTAATGAACCCCCACATTCGGTACGGGGAGGTGTCTGAGGAGATGGCGCTAGGCAATTTGTGGTTATGAAGGAGGCCGATGTGTGGCCTTGATGTTACCTTTATAAAAAAAATATTTTGTATAAAAGATTTGTAACTAAATTCTTTTGGGACTATTATCTAAATAGTCGGGTATATAATTATGGTAAGAGGGTCGTGATCGGACTCTTACAGATTATAATTAAGTGTTTTATTTTCATATTTTAGATTTAAATGTGAATGAATGGGTCCCGGTAAAGGTATGTATATTGGGGATATGGATAGATGGACCCTGTGTGGTCAATACTACTTATGTTGAGACCCTGGATGGGTTATGACTATATTGTTATACAGGTTGTATGTTGGATAGAGCTCCCCGAACAAAGGAGACTCTGCCCGATTTTTGTGAAAATATGGATTCTAATAAATGGGACACAACAATGTGGTATCGGGTCACTCGAAATCCACAGGAATTCCGCAGGTTGACGGGTTGTCAATGGGACCCCCGGATTTGGGGTGTCATAACTTGGTATCAGAGCTCAAATTAACAATTACCTAGGAGCTCGGGTGGGGGTATCCACCAGTGTTTTCGGATATTGGCTTGTCATAGCTGAGTATCGAGGGCTGATTGGCATGGTTCTAGATCATGCATTGTTGTGTGTTACGTGTACTAGGGCTAGAAAACATGACCTTAGGGGTTCGGAAAGCAAAATGAACATGATAGTTCGAGAACTTATTTGTATTAGTGGTTGGCATTATGCACTACTAAGGAAAAATGGATGAATGGTGTAGTTCATGATGTTAAAGTCTATTAGTGGTTGGCACGTACACTATAGGTAGACTGAGATAGAAATTTGAGAGCTCTATTGTTATCTAACACGTGTAGATGGCTAGTAGAGGAAGAGGACGCCGGAGCAGTGGGCGGATAACCACGACCAGGCTTTGGGCATAACAAACACGCCGTAGGGTTGTTGTTGCTACATTGCTACCCTTATGCGAGGGCGGGTGTTGTTCTTTGCCACCGTCGCATAGGCTAGTGCGATTGGGAACCAAGGGGTCGTAACCTTGAGAGGGTTACAGGCACATGATCCTCGGCCCTCGAGGAGGAGGAGACCCGATGGTGGCGGGTCGTGTTCAGTTAGTCCGAGGAAGAATAAGGCGCCCCTGATCGCCATCATTGCCCGCAACTAAGCGCGATTGCCATTCTTATCGTCGCTAACTAGTGCAATGGTGGGCGAGGAGGACGAGGAGTAACCTCAAGGAGTTCAATTTACATCATCCTCCCAACATACATGGGAGGAGTGGTCGGGACCGGCCTTGGCCATTGGAAGGAGTAGATGACACATGGAGGCGTCGGGATATGGGTGCTAGTCTTAGAGGAATGAGAGTCAATCTTTCTTCTAATTCGGGAAGGGCGGAAGACTTCTATTCCCACGGGGGATTTCAAGAGCGGGTTGGCGGCTATAAGGCCAAGGCGGGAGTCAGTCCTAGCCACGGAGGCAAGGCAGATGACATGCTACCATTGTCATCGGCAGGCACATGGGGGCGGGATTGTCACGGAGGTACAGGATCCGAGGGGTGTGGATCAGCGTAGTCCCAGTCATTAATGGGACAGGCGCGGACACAGTTTGTTTCCTTCTCACCCCAATACGGGCCAGAGGGACCAGTATCAGTCTCAGGGTGCTGCACAAGCAACTTTTTCTACACAGAAGGGGCAGAGAGGCTAGGGTATGGGTCGAGGCCGAGGACAGGGCTAACAGGCCGGGACTTCTAAGACCCGGAGAGTGTCTACGTTGTGGTACCGCAGACTGAGCTTATAGATAAGTTTGATATACAGGGTACGTTTCGGCTCTCACACTTCTTGATAAGAGTGTTGTTTAAATTCGGGTGCATCGTATTCATGTTTATTGTTGCATTTAGTGTGAATGCTTTAGGCTTGAAGGTAGAAACCTTGGAAAAGTCGTTGTATGTGAAATCCCCCCTAGGGATTAGGGTGAGGTGATCAGATATGTCGGGATTGTGAGTTAGAGATCTCAAGGATTCTGCTCCTGGATGTTGTGGGACCTTCGGATGAGACATATATAGAGGATTTTGATGACATTCTTGGCATGGATTGGTTATTGACCCATGAGACATTGATTATGATCAGCTAGTTGGGTTACCACCTACACGAAGGCAAACAAAGTATGTTCTTTAGGGGATAAGCATGATGCTTTACCCCAGACTGTGCACAACTCTAGGTGGAGTGGACAGTTGATGGGTTGGTTAGTAAGCCTTACCCTAGAGGACGAGGTGAGAAAGGATTTGAGTCTACCTCGAGTGGTTTTGCAAATGTAGAGGATGTCTTTCGGACTGAGCTACGGGTTACCTGCACGAGAGTTTGGAGCTTTGTTATTGGAGTTTACTCCACAGTCGTCACCCATTTCTGCATGACTCCTCCATGGGATGGCGCCAGGTCAGGTTGCGGGAACTCATGGTCCAATTTAAAGACTGACCCAGACAAGGGTTTTATTAAACCGAGCACTTCACCATGGGGTGCTCCGGTTTTGTTTGCTAAGAAGAAGGACAAAACTCTTTGACTATGCATTGACTACCGAAAGTTGAACAAGGTTACGATCAAGAATCAGTATCCCTTACCGAGGATTGATGATTTGTTTGATCAGGTGAGAGGGCGAGTTTACTAGGTGGAACGCCGCCGCTGCATTTGCAGTTTGAGAAGTTAGGGAGGTTAATATCCACACAAATGACGTTTAGGATGCTATATGGGCATTTCGGGTCACGGTGATGCCCTTTGTTGTGAATCGCCAGGCTGCATTTCATGATCTCATGCATAGAGTGGCCTATCCTATTGGATTAGTTTATTTATAGTCTTTCGTGACATCTTGATCTACTCCCATTATGAGGAGCATGAGGATCATTTGCGGATTATTCTCGGGGCGCTCAGGGACTTCATCAATTGTATGCAGGATTCATCAAGTCTAAGTTTAGCTTACTAAAGTGAATTCTTGGAAGCATCATGTCGACAGGTGTGGAGTAGACCACTGAGAAGGTAGAAGGTGTATGAGTTGGGAGAGGCGAGTCGATCTTCGAGATACACAGTTTCTTGGGATTGGTAGGGTACTACGGGAGGTTTGTGGGTTTTCACGATTAAGCGGCACCTATGACTAGATTGGCCGGAAGGGTCGAGTTTGAGTGGATGACTTGTGTGAGAGGCATTCAAGGATGAGAAAGGCTTTGGCTCCCTATTGGTGGTCCCGAACGGGGATGGAGGTACCGGTGTATTGTGATGCCTCAGGGACGGGTTGGGATGTGTTTTTATGCGGTTGGAGGTTGTAGCCATATGGTTCCGGAGACAACACAAGAATCATGGCCCAGTACCACATGATGGAGTTGGCGGCCATTATCTTTTACGCCATCTTTGCCGCCTGGCTTGTATGGTGAGGCAGATTCGAAGTGTTTTTCGGACCACAGTGAGTATTTTCACAGGGTGGGACCTCGGCGCAGATGTGGATGGATGAGTATGTGGGTTGAGCTTCACTTTGTGTGCCATCACAGGTAAGGCAAATATAGTGGCTAATGCTCGATTAGAGAAGTCCTTTGGGTCTTAACTAGTGTAGTTTCCCAAGAGTGGAAGATGCTCGAGACTATGGGACAATTTAGACTGCATTACAGTGATCAGGCTCAGGGAGCACTAGGGAGTTTGGTAGCTATGCCATCTGTGAGGCGGGGTGATCAAGTCGAGGCGGGGATGATGTAGGAGATATTGCATCCATCGGGGACCGAATGCAGGTGAATGCGGGTGATGAAGGCTGGGCCATCCACACAAATGATAGTCTTGTTATAAGGGGCGGTCGTGGTTCTGATAGCGATAAAGAATCTCGGGGTTCCGCGCTCCCCGTTGCTATGCATCGGTGTACGAAAGATGTACCATGATCTTGTTCGCCCGATGTCGTGGAGTGGGATGAAGTGAGGCGTTGGAGATTTTGTTGGCGGTGCTCACGGTGTCGATAGATCAGGTTGAGCATCGAGGAAGCAATAATTCGCCGGCCATTAAAGGTAGTGAAGTGGAAGTGGGAGCATGTCACGATGGACTTTGGCTAATTCACGCTGGACCTGCAGAGAGACGAGATGCGGTGAGTGGTGTGGATAGCTCACTAAATTCGGAAGATTTTCTAGCATTCTTGAGATGACCTTCACCTTTGGAGAATTTTGTCGATTCTTATATTTGAGAAATTACACCGCTATATGGAGGCCGCCTCATCATATCGACAGGACCCTAGAATTACGGCACACTTTTGGAAGAGTTTCCAAAAGGCCATGGGGACACAGTTGACGACGAGCATTGCGTTTCATCCGCAGACAGATGGTCAGTTGGAGAGGACCATACAAGTTTTAAAGGACATGCTGCGAGCATGCGTCCTGGATCTTAAGGGTAGTTGGGAGGAGCACTTACCCTCAGTGGAATTTTCCTACAACAACAGTTATCAAACGAAAGATGGCACCCTATGAGACCTTATATAGGAGGCCATGTCGATCCCTGATTTGTTGGACAGAGGTGGGAGAGAACTCCATCATTGGTTCGGATCTGATTCGAGACACCTCTGAGAATGTGGATTTTATTCGAAAGCGCCTTCTTACGGCTCAGATTCGGCAGAAGAGCTACGCCGACAAACGGCGTCAACCTCTAGAATTTGAGGTGGGTGATCACGTCTTCTTGAAGGTGATGCCTAAGAGAGGAGTGGTTAGATTCGGCAAGCGAGGGAAGCTAGCGCCTGAGGTATATCGGGCCCTTCGAGATACTCGAGAGGGTGGGCACAGCTTGCATCGGTTACGCTACCACCGGAGTCTTACAAAGGTCCATGAGCGCTGCTCCACATTCCACGCCTTAAGCATACTCTAGATCTAGCTCATGTAGTGGATTAGGAGAGATTACCGCTGATACCGATGCACCTTCGAGGAGGGACTGCATGTATCTGATAGCCGGTGACGTGCTTTTACGACGCAAGACCGTATATTAGTAAAAGTGTCAGAAAGCAAACACAGAGGAGTGGAGGAGGCAACGTGGAAACGCAAGGACACGATTCAAGCCACATATCATTTCCTATTTGAGGACCAAGGTGCATGGTCTAATATTTGGCATTAGAATATTACTGTATATGCATGTGTTTGTGTGTGCTAGTATGTGTAAATTTCGGGGAAAAAATTCTGTTAAGGGGGGAAGAATGTAAAACTTGGGAAAATTAGAAATTTTAAAAAAATGGCAAAATAATAATAATAATAACAATAATTGTCATAATGGTTCAAAGTAAGCTCAGAAAATTTTCAGATCTTTGATGATAAACGGACTGCGCCGTTGGATTCGTCTTGCAAAATCTAGTGACTCGGAAAAGTTTCGTCGAATTCTAAGACAGTCAGAATATTTTTACAATTTTATGGATGATAAGTCGCCGGTTACTCCAGGGATGAGATTTTTACGAAAATTTCGGATGACAGGAAATGACTTGAGTTAAGTTCATTTAAATAAATTGAGCTGAAAAGAAATAAATTATTTCGGAGCAAAAATGGACTCAAAGGAGAGATGGACATATGGTGCAATGAGAGTCATGTATCCAAATTTAAAAAAAAAAAAAGAAATAAAGAAAATGATAAAAAGAAGGAAAGTTAAAAGAAAAAAAAAGAGGAACAGATGAAGTGTGAGAACGAGAAAGAGAGAGAGAGAAAAAAAGGAAAAATGAGTTTTTCATTTCTTTTTAAGATCTACGGAAATCGGGTCGTCGGTTTTTGTCGGAGTGAGAAGAAAAGTTGATCCACGATTGATATTTTTAGTTTGGACTACCCTCTGATAATTAACATTTTTAGACAACCCTCCGAATCATTTTCTCTAAACTCATCTCATGCACTCACTCCTATAGTCCTAGGGTGTTCCAGTGCATATGGAATGCATGTATGTCAATTCCACATACCTAATCACACAAATATAAACATGCACATATCCACATAATATCTAATCACACAATCATGTCATGTAATTAATCAATTCATGATCAAAATTAGTCACTTGGGCTAATGATCAAACACGAGCAATTGACTCGAATCACTCGAACACTACACGCTTTCACACAAAAATATATTTTGAGAACACCGCTAGTGGAATAGTGAAACCCTGCTACTATTCCCCGAAAATCACAATTCATCGATTCACTTTAGAACTCCACATTTCACGCCATTTCCGCCTCATTCCAATCAATTACATGATTTATCATGTAAAAGAACAATTTAACACCCAAACCAGTCGTGGGTCATCACTACGTTAATCTGATTGGGATTTCAAAATTATATCACCCGGTCCCAAGGTTCAGACCGATCAAACTCTCACTACCATTCGACTCCAAACATTTACAATGTTCTTAAACAAAGAGTAAACTGAAGTAGGGAGAAACTCCCTACCTCTCGGAGTTTGAGAAACTCCCAACCGGCACTCCACGCCGAAGCCCTCTCCGCAGCCAGCCTTTCTCCTTGCCCCGAAGACCGACGGCCCAGATCGCACGTATTTCTAGAGAGAATGAGATCCTTCTCTCTCTAAATTCCTCCATTTTTACATTTCTGCATCTCCTGGTTTTTCAATTCCCCTTTTTGCTATGTAGGAGACAACACTAGTCATATTTTTGTCTTATTATGACTTAAACAATTCCATTAATACCCGTTATGTCCCTCTTTTCCCAGTTTTGATATTCGGCACTATCTCGGCCGTCCATTTTCATCATTTCTCTACTCATACCACTCATGGCACATGAGTACGTGTTATAAGTGAATTTCTTCGCATCGAAAATCTTTTTACTGCATCCGAACCGCGATGCCTCGAAACGTAAATTCGACATCTCGAATTCAACGAATTTTATGTTAGCTGAATTTCACTAGACGATTCCAACGGTGAACTGCTTTCATCATCCGAGATCCAGAGAATAAATTTCGAATTTTAACCAATTGGTAATTTTGTAACCGAAATTACGATTTTGCTCCTTTTCCGTAAATTGGAATTTCGTCTTACATTCTCCCCTCCTTAAAGGAATTCTGTCCCGCACCTGACGATCACACTCACTACATGCATATGCAAAGCGCACTCTACCACGCATTTAAACAAGCCATTTAAATCTTAAACGACAACCAATGACTTCATCCCTAAACAAGCGGATAAAGGCCCGCATTGTGTCCTCGCTGCTCCCACGTCGACTTCTCCACTCCATAAATACGCCATAACATTCCTCACTACAAATTTCACGGCCTTGCATCGCAAAACCTGATCACAAGCATCCAAAATACATAATGTCCCTCCTCAAAGTCCCATCAATGTCAACTCATCTCGTCCTCAATCCACCTCACGAATGGATCTTAGGAGTATAATTTTGAGCATGGAGACGTTGAAACACCTTGTGGACACCGACATGTCAGGGCGGTAAAGCCAACCGATAAGCTACAACGCCTATCATCTCGAGTATCCTCGAAGGTCTAATAAATCTCTGCCGATAGCCCCGCACTCACGACCGACCACCCTCTCTTAGGCATCACCTTCAAGAAACGCATCCCCAACCTCCGAACTCTAAGGGCCGACATCGCACATCCGCATAAATTTTCCGCCGGCTCTACCGTGAGAAGACGCTGTCATAATCGCCTCACCTTCCTGAGGTGTCTCTAACTGATCAAGACCCGTGATAGATCTCTTCCACTCCTGGGCCCAATCATAACCCAGAATCTACATAGCCTCCCATGCTAATGCCTCATATGGCGCCTATCTGTTTACTTCCGTCTCGACAACTATTGTCAGAGGCAAATTCCACCAAGAGCACCGGCCTCCCCACCCTTAAGACCCAGATCTATGCTCGCAGCCGTGTCCTCTAACACCGTATATTAATCCACACCACGATAACCTACACAACCCTTACTTCAGGTAAACGCTCGACCTTCCAAAGGTCACAATCAGCGACAACTAAATTGACAAATTAACCTAGTCCATGTCATGTATGACATCCATATACTGAGCCCTTGCCGGATCACCACACACAATGCGATTTCCAAAGGGTTATCCAAATCTCGAGTCACTCTCGACTCCTATCACCCAACTCTAAGTCTATGTGATAACCATGTCCGTGTGTTTTCATCTTGATTAACTTAACTCTTCGTCTTACACTTCGAGCCTCTTACATTCATACAAAAATTTAGGGATATCTCCCCGGGTCTCTTACACCCTAACTCCAGGATTCTCACCTTAGGGGATTAATGGCCCCCTTTTTGCTTTGCCCAACACACTCTAATTACTCTTCATTTACTGAATCGAACTATGAGTCTTCATTGGACGTAGTCCTAAAGACAAACTCAACCCACACTCACCAAGAGTGGTGAATGACCATACCGTGCACCCATACCCGACTCGACGCACGCCACTGCGGCACACGAACGCAATAATGCCATACCGGCGGACACCCAATCCCGGGTCTACCACGAAAGCGTAATCTCAGAGATCTCCCACTCATGTTCCACCCATCGATCAACTCCCACCCTACATCCTAAGGAAGAACATCTATTCCTAGCTTCTCTAAAGGCCTTAACCTCTAAGCCCAAATCCAAGGTCGTGTCGGGTATGACAACCATGCTAAGGTCCCAATTACTAACAACCCGATGGCTATCAACTCATCCATGTCAAGCCTGACATCAATAACCAATATGTCTACCATCCCATAGTCCACCACGCCCGTCGCACAACTCCGATCCGTTCCCTCGACTTCCCGACCCACACTCCGGGCCCTCCGACCTATCCTCAGGTTGGGTCGGGAGTGCCTCAGATAACACCCCGAACCGAAACCTGCCCTCCGACCCTTACTAGGTGTGGAGGAATGAACCTGTATACTCTCATGTTCTACAAAATTTAACCTGGATCAAGCACAAGTCCCAGTCCCTGATCCCCGTCTCCGGGCAATCCCGCCTCACGGCCCAACCTTGCCCCGGGTCCCGAATTCATGTGAAGCAGAAGTCTTCTGCCTCTTCCTCGAACTAGAAGAAGGTTGATCCTCCCTCTTGCTACCAACACCTCGCATCCCGAGTGCTCCGAGCATCCTCGATCTCTCTCTCTATGGTCAGGGTCGTCCCAACCATGGAGTCCATGTCCTGTAGGAGAAATCCTACGATCCTGCCTCGAATGGATAACTTCAACCCATTCTCGAATCTCCTGTAATACCCAGCCAATCCCAAGAAACTACATATCTCGAAGATTGACATTCGGTCTCTCCCAACTCATCACTGCCTCAACCTTCTCTAGTCGACTGACACTCGATGAATAACCACGGTCTCAAAATCTCACCTCAATAAGCCAAAACTCGCACTTACTGAACTTGGCGTACAGCTGATAGTCTCTCAACAACTGTAAAACGATCCTCAAGTGATACTCATGCTCCCACTCTGACTGGGAGTAGATCAAGATGTCATCCACAAAGACTACGGCTGAACTGACCAATAGGTCGAATATCCTAGCGACGATCCATGAATGTCGCCGCGCATTCGTCAATCCAGTGGCATCACCGTAAACTCAAAGTGCCCATAACGCGTCCTAAACGTTGTCTTAGGGATATCTATCTAACCTCACCGATGGTAACCAAGGCGTAAGGTCTATCCTCGAGTAGACTCGCCCTCTCAACCGATCAAACAAATCATTAATCCTGTAATGGTGCACCGATTCTGATCGTAACCCGTTCAACCGTCTCTCGTAGTCACGTACAGCCAGAGGTTCTTGTCCTTCTTCTTCGCAAATAACCGGAGCGCCCATGGTGAAGTGCCTTGCCTAATGAACCCTGCCCACAACTCCCGTAGCCGGACTCGAGTTCCTCGCATCCAACCGTGCCATCCTACGCGGAGTCATGTGAGACGTAAGGAGTACCAGGGTGTAACTCAATACCGAAGTCTACAACCCTTTATGGGGGTAATCCCGGTAGCTCGTCCGGAAAAACATCCACATACTCGCAAACTACTCGAGGTAGATCTAAGTCCGCCCTCCGCCCTTCTGTGGTAAGGCTCAAGCAATTAACCCGTTAACTGCCCGACACTGACTGATATTGCATAGGGAAAAATATCAAGTTTGTCCCCTAAATACCACACGAGTACCGTCCCGCGTGGTAGCGATAACCTCCTACGCCACAATCAATAACGACCTCGTAAGTCAAGCCACCCAATCCATCCCTGGGGATGGCATCGAACTCGACACGTCCACGATCCTCGCGCCCACCTCGAGTGTAGTCCCCGAGACTTCCAACTCGCAACCCCGACATATCATCCTTTATTCCTCTCCCTAATCCCTAGGAGAACTCACATACAAAGGCTCCCTCCAAGGTCTCTAGAGGTCCTCGCTCTTCCACCACATTTTCGCCTTCACTCTAGCCGGAACACACCTAGTCTAACCCGGTAGTGTCGAGGTAATTTCCATAACCTTTAACACCTTCCTCAATTTGTAATGAATCCAATGGTCCGCCACTACTCAGATTCTCCTCCCGTGAATGCCTGGAGGATGATGCGCCCCAAACTCTAGAAGTTATTAGACCTCCCCCGCCACTACCGTCAGACCACCATGCCATGCTGAATCGCCACAATACCTACGCCCTCAACGAAAGCCTCGTTAATCAAACACTCCGGGTGGTGTCCACCGCACTGACGCCCTCTACGCCCTCGTCTCGACTGGGCCATCTATAGCCAGCTCACGGTGAGTTAATTTCAATACAAAGATTCCCAAGCGCATAAACACGTACTCGAGACACTATTCATACACATAACCGCTAGATACACATTGTCCTCAGATTTACACAGAAGGCAATCAATTATATATTTAAAATTATTTTATCAACAAAATTTTTATTTTCGATTAAAATTTTATTTTTCGAAATTTTTTTTTTATTTAATAAAAAAAAAATTTCGATTCCCTTTTTTTTTTCTCATTATTATTAATTTTAATATTTTTTTTTCTTTATTTCCAACTACTGGAAAACATCAAAAAAATATATATACATCTTTTTTTTTTTTTCATTTTCCATAATACTCAAATAAATCTATGTAATTATTTTAATTCCATTTTTCTTCAATTTTACAACTAAAACTAGAAATTTATTTTCTTTCACTGCAACCAAATAAAATTTATAAAATTTATTTTCTTACTTTTTTCCACTTTTACACTCAAAAAAAAAAATTCTCCACCTTATTTATTTATTTATTTATTCTCATTTTTCAATAAACCAAATAAATTGCTTAAAATTTATTTTGTTTATTTATTTATTTATTTTTTCATTTAATTCTGGAAAATGGTCCAGAATTTCCTCAAAGCCTCCTTTTATAACACTAACCCTAGTGTTCAATCTCAAATTTATTAAAATTCGATTTCATTATCCAACACTCAAATAAATTCTTTTATTTTATTCTTCAAGTTTTACTCACTGTAAAACTCCCAAAAGTTTTCCTATGTGCTAATCACTAAGCACACAACATTTCACAACACATAATTCATATTATAATCATCATTCACACAACAAATTCATCAAATCACACAAACACACCAAACACATGCATGTTGGCCCTAGCTGTCCTGATTTCCTAGGTAATCTCATACCTACGCTCAACATCGAACCACACCTAGTGGTGATGTTCTTACACGACTATGGCCTAAGCCCAAATCCTCAATCTCTAGGTTTCTATATACCTATACTCTACATCAAACCACCCAAGTGATGATGGATACCCAAACCCGAGCTCCCTAGGTATTCGTGTACCTAAGCTCTGATACCAAGCTGTGACGCCCCAAACCCGGGGGTTCGTTGACTCCGTCAACCCGCGGAAACACTCGTGAATGTCAGGTGACCCGACATTTCTCATGAAAATCGGGCAGAGTCTCCTTTGTACGGAGAGCTCTACCCAAATACAAAACCTGCATATACCTGTCCCAAACAGTGCAATATATCCAATATATCCAATATATCCAATCACATGAGTAATACGGCCACTTGGGCCCACAAACGATACTCATAATACATACTAACCATGAATCCAACTATATACCAAATAGTTACAAGAGTTACAATATTTTTACTCTTATACAATACATATATTAAAATTAGACATTTCAATACATGTATATATCATCAACCAAAGCCACAACCTTTCTTCTAATCCTCAATCCCTAGGACAAGCCATCCCCTCGCACGCTCCCTGTACCTGTAAAATAATATCCCTCGACATGAGCTTAATGCTCGCAGAGTGGAATCACTCATGCTACTCTCCACCTAAGTGCAAGGCAATGTTCCAAAATAAACATACATTCAAGCAAATGCATTTATCCTACTAATGTCTACATGACCAACTCAGATCCCGAGTCCTCACTCGACTCCCTCTCACACCCGCCTAAGCCCCATATGAGAATTATCGTTTGTTAAGTGGACAACCCTCTGGCGTATATATATCAACTGGACTGCCTCCGACGATCGATATATTATTTGCTCAGGACTACCGATGAATATCAATTGGGTCATCTCCGACGATTGATATTTTTAGTTTGGACTACCCTCCGATAATTAACATTTTTAGACAACCCTCCGAATCATTTTCTAGACTCATCTCATGCACTCACTCATAGTCCTAGGTGTTCCAAAGGCATATGAAATGCATGTATGTCAATTCCAATACAATTTAATCACATGCAAATATAAACATGCACATATCCACATAATATCCAATCACACAATCATGTCATGTAATTAATCAATTCATACATCAAAATTAGCTCACTGGGCTATCGATCAAACACGAGCAATTCGACCGAATCACTCGACCATACACGTTTCACACAAAAATATATTTTGAGAACACTGCTTTGAATAGTGAAACCCTACATTATTCGAAAATCACCCATCGATTCACTTTAGAACTCCTGAGATTACCGGCCATTTCCGGCCTCATTCCAATCAATACATGATTTATCATGTAAAAGCACAATTTAACACCCAAACCAGCTGTGGTCAGTCACGGCTGCACCATTGGGATTTCAAAAATTCATATCAATTCGGTCCCAAGGTTTGGGACCGATCAAACAGCCCCTCACGGCCTCATTCGACTCAAACATTTACAATGTTCTTAAACAAAGAGTAAAACGCAAGTAGGGAGAAACCCCACCTTCCTGAAGCCTGAGGAAACTCCCAACCGTACCCACGTCGGCCCTCTCTCCGTCAGAGCAAACTTTCCTTGCCCTAAGACTCCGCCGACAAATGGATCGTATTTCTGGGAGAGAGTAATGAGGTCCTTCTCTCTCTAAATTCCTCCATTTTTACGTTTCTGCATCTCCTGGTTTTTCAATTCCCCTTTTTTCTATGTAGGAGACAACGCTAGTCATATTTTTGTCTTATTATGACTTAAACAATTCCATTAATACCCGTTATGTCCCTCTTTTCCCAGTTTTGACATTCGGCACTATCTCGGCCATCCATTTTCATCATTTCTCTACTCATACCACTCATGGCACATGATTACGTGTTATATGTGACTTTCGTCGCATCGAAAATCGTTTTACCAAGATCCGAACCGCGATGCTCCTCAAAAACGGTAAATCTCGACCGTCCCTAATTCACGAAATTTCCATTGCTAGCTAGATTTCGCAAGACGATTCCAACGGTAAAATCTGTTTCATCATCCAAGATCTAGAGAATAAATTTGGGATTTTTTTAATCGAAATTACAATTTTGTAACCGAAATTACGATTTTGCCCTTTTTCCATAAATTGGAATTTCTCGGGTCTTACAGTGAAGGTGCAAATTAAGAGGCTGGTAAGTTTTAAGTGAGAAAAATGGAAAATGGATTTAATGAACAAGCCAAACATGGCCTTAGGGTGAAAACATAACTTAAGGCATATTTGGTCTTAGAATGGCCATTGTGCAAAACGAATTTGAGAGGAGAAAAGGAGGAAAAGTTAGGGCAAGGTGAGAAGATCAGGATTGTTGGTGTGATTTCTTCCCATTCCTTGTTTCTAAGTGATCAAGAATCTTGGGTGAAGAAGATTCAAAGGGATTTAAGGTAAGAACAAAACCCTAGATTTCCTTAAATGATGTTTGGGTTAGAAAAACCCTAATCCATCCATGGGTTTTGCTCATGGTTGATTTAGGATGATATTAGGATATTATTGGAAGTGATTCCCATGATTTGTTTTGAGTTTTTGAGGATTTTTGGAGAAAAATCGCAAAAGTGAAAACTGGAAAAATCTAGGCAAAACGGGCTCCTACGCCTCAGCGTGGGATGCCTCACCGCAGCAAGGCCGGGGAGCCAAAATGGCACCCCTTAGGTACGTTATGGCGTAGCAATGCTATGTCGCGGCAAAGGCCTATGCCGCAATGTAGCTACTATTCATAGTGAACAAATTTCGGATTTTTGTTTCCGAACACCGCGTATTCGTACACCAATAGTTTAAGGACCCTAATTAATGATTAATGAGGGTTCAAATAAGGATAAAACTAAGTGAAAAACGTATCGTACCTCGCCGCCTCGGCGTAGTACGATTAATTGTTTAACCACTAAGAGTGGAGAATTTGTATTTGACTAGTATGTGAAGACTCACAACCCACCTAGACTGCATCGAAAGAGACAAGTGATCGATAAATTTGTCTGTTTTGTTCTCTGTGACTCAATTCTCATTTCAAGTTCTATTTGTGAATATATATATATATATATATATATATATATATATATATATATATATATATATATATATATATATTGATTTGAACTATTAGTATTCAAATGTTCATTAAATATCTCAACATGTGTGTGTATTTGAAGTATAAGTGAATTTACTACATGTGAGTAAATTGATTTGAAACGTATTATTGAATGACCAACATGACAGGATTCACCAACTGAATTCGTTATGAAGGTAACCGTATTTGTTCAATGTGAAATCACATTACGACTGAATGACATACAGGGCGGGATTCACCAACTGAATCCGTCGTGAATGTTAATTTCTATAGTCCAATGTGAGATCATTATCAACGTGAAATCACATTGCTACCGAATGACAAACAGACAGGATTCACCAACCGACCTGCCGTGAATGTCGAATTCTTATAACTATGTGAAATCGCAAACCAAAAAGCGAAAAATGATATTAAAAAGTGTATTTGTATAAGTATATTTTACGTTACACATAGACATTGTATAAAGGCATTATTTTGATATGTATGATTTGTATTAAACTGAAATGGAATAGAGAACTGTATAGAACCACTAAACATGAAAATGTTTAGCGTATTGTTTTATCAATGCCCAGGTACCGAGTGATAAGCAGTGAATGAAAGCGGACCCAAGGTCGAGGAACTTATATTTATTCAGAAAGTTCACGGAGTATGCTCCATCACATGCATCCTCAACATTTTTGAGCATGACATTGTTTTGTAAACAAAAGGAGTTCAACTCCGAAATTATTTTTGTACCTATATCTTAATATGATTTTGGATATTATGTTGTAAACGGCATAAAATGCCATTTTTGGTTTAATACATATTTTGTAAATGAATTGCATTGAATTTGTAAATGTTTATGGGCATGCCCCAAATTGAAATCGCTTCCGCAAAGATTTTAGAATGAAAACGCTTATATTAATGAAATGTATTTGATAAATAGATTTGATTAATGGCTTCAGCCGGGCATCCCCGAGTTTCTGTTCGAATCCGCCAACTGGGTCGGGCCAGACTCAGGGGTCACTACAGTGCATGGTACTGTTATTCACCATTCTTGGTGAATGTGTGGTGAGCTCGAAAATGGGACCACGTCCAAAATCGAGACTCGCGGTGGTATAAAACAATAATAAATATAAATCACGTGTGTTTGGGCGTAGCAAGATGGGTAGATCCCCCCCAAGGTGAAAGACCTAAATTTATATGTGGTTAGACATGATCATCGGTAGTGAAAGCCCGTAAAAATGTCGAAAGGCGTGCGTCGATCCTGGGTGTGACCCCAAAAAAGACGTAGCCCGTGAATAAACACACGACATTGATAAAATTCAAATGAATATTAGAGAGTTGTCCAATGGGTTAAGTCATTAGGTAAAACACCAGTGACTGGTTTTCACACTTGGCATTGTAGGTGTGAGGGAGTCGGTCGAGACTCGGGTTGTGGACATGAGGAGTCTCATCTCATGCATGACACATAATATTTCATATAGGATTGCATTATTTATATGGAATGTGATTAGACGTTTTCATGGTTGTCATTGCATGGGAATTTTAGGTGAGGAGTAGCCTCAGAGGGAGAATTTTTCATCGGGCATTGCTCACTCCACAGGGGACCCCTTTCAGGTAAAGGGGGTGTACAAGGAGACGGCGCTCCGACGAGACCATGGTTATGAAGGAGGCCGATGTGTGGCCTTGATGTTACCTTTGTAAAAAAAATATTTTGTATAAAATAATTGAAACTAAATTCTTTTAGGGTTGTTGTCTAAATAGTCGGGTATGTAATTATGGTAAGAGGGCCGTGATTGGACTCTTACGGACTATAATTAAGTGTTTTATTTTCATATTTTAGATTTAAATGTGAATGAATGGGTCCCTAAGAAAGGGATGTATATTGGGATATGGATAGATGAACCATAAAAAAGGTCAATACTACTTATGTTAAGCACCTGACGGTTATGACTATATTGTTATATTGTGTCAGAGGTCAAGTAGAGCTCCCTAAATGCTGAGACTCTACCCGATTTTTGTGAAAATGTGGATCCCGATAAATGGGACACAATAGTGTGGTATCGAGTCACTCGAAATCCACATGAATTCCATGGGTTGATGGGTTATCAAAGGGACCCCCGGATTTGGGGTGTCACAGTAATAACTAATATACAAATTGAATTCAAAACCTTAGCCTCATTTTCTCTCAACTTATTCTCTACTAGCCTCTTTTCCTTTAAGCAATGAGGGGTGGTTTTCTAGCCATTCTTGATTGAAATCACACATCTACACATTTTCCCATTATTTTCTTCCTTAATAAAATGGTTATTCAATAATATCTAGGTTTTCATTCGTTTTTTCGTGTTTTAGTCGTCATCTTGGTGCAACGTGTAGTTGTCATCGTCTTCGTGCAACGTTTATTTGTAGTCGTCTTGGTGCGGCGTTTGTTTCTCGTCATCGTGGTGCGACGTTTATTTGTATGAGGGTGATTTAAACGAGCAAAGTATATTCGATTAGTGACAAGAAATCAATTTAATGGTCATCAATATGCTGCATAATTAGAATCATAGGTATTCTAGTCACAATAGTAATATTAAACGTGTAGGTTTAACTATCAAATGTATATGACCTGAATGTTGTTTCATCATCTCTGGTTTTTAGCAATTTTGATTATCTGTTTTTATCGATGTATTGCTAGTTTGAATTAATAGTATTATTTTTCTTTTCAATATATATATGTATTGAATAGATGTCAAGTAATATACAAAGTGAATAGATGTCAAAGAAAGAAAAGACTAGTCTTTTTTTTTTAAAAAAGGAAAATAATTTCATTAATTCAAACTAGCAATACATCGATATAAATATAGAATCATAATAGCTAAAACCCACAAAAGATGAAACAACAATAGTATAATGAATTAGTATTGGGACAAATCATCTTCCGTCAAAATTAATTTTGGAAAGAATATTCTGAAGATCATGAGAAGATATTTACGTAGATGAATAAGAAAGATTGTAAAGAGATAATTGTGCAAATAAAATCAAGGGAATTGGGTCGGATTGGATGAGACTTTATGGAATATGATCAGAATCCTAGGGATACTATGAAACCCCGAGAAAATCCTAATTTTCTGAAAAATGGCAAAATGGTAATTTCGGCCAAAATCCAGAATTTTTCTAGATCTCGGATGACGAAACAGACTTCACCGTTGGAATCGTCTCGCGAAATCTAGATACGATGTCAAATTTCGTCGAATTCTGAGACAGTCGGAATTTTCACGTTTTTCGAGGCAACGGGGTTAGTGCATACACTTGGCACATTTTGAGTGGCTCACAATGTGCCACATGTCAGGTGCAGAATTAGTCACCATGAGCTCAAGTGTGGGGCCCACATGGACATGTGACATCTCCTAATTGGAGGAAAATCAAATGTAGGTGGATAAAGTGGATAAGGTAATCTTATCAACCAATGAGAACTTGACAAGTGGCAAGTGAGGGACAAAAGAGGAATAAAATAAAAAGAAAAAGAGCTTTCTTCTCCATTTTTGGAGCTAAATCCTGTAGTGGGGAGCGGGGAGCGGGGAGAGCAGATTTTGAAAAATGGAGGGTTTTTAGAAAGAGAAAGTGTAACTTCTCTGATTTCCTCGCTTTCTGACCTTCTGGCTCTCGCTTCTGCCAAGAAGCAAAGTTGATCTACGCGCGCTACGCTGGCACCCCGCTTTGTGGAGTCGACAACCCAAGAGGTAGGGTCTTCTCACCTATTATTTTTGGCTCTTAAGAGCCTTGTAAATGGCTCGTTGATTCAGCTCGAGGGTCGCTTCGATCGGTCTCAAAAATTTGAAACTGAAATATCGGAAATTTGGAACCAGTTTTGGACAGTCCACGGACTATTTGGGTGGTTTGTGTAATAATTTATGCAATAAATTATGGTTTTGGTGTTGTTAGGCCGAAAATGGCCATGGATTTCGGTTCCACAAAGTGGAACCGATGCTTGGTGAGAGGGCTGCCCACGGACAGCCACCGCTCGTTATAAGGACAGTTAAAAACAGTCCCGGTTTGCTTGTTGGACCGGAAAATGGTCCATGTGTGTTGTAAGTAAAATCTTGCTTAAAATGAATGACTTGAATTGTGTGGAAAATAATATGTTAATGCATGGAATTAAATGTGTTAACATGATGTTTGAATTATATGAAATATAATTGTGTGTGAGCCATTGAAATTGAATTGTTAATTAGCCCATGTGAGCTAATTTTGATGTTATTGCTATGAATAAATAACATTTGGTTGGTATGTAAATTTTGTTAATATATGCATAATTGATATATTGGCATGTGTGGTTTGGAAATGGCATAATGCATTTCATATGCATCGGGGCAAATCCTAAAATTAGGTTATGCATGGCATGAAAGTGGCTGTAACCAAGCCGGTGCCACTGCGAGCTGCTCCTGGCTGCTCGCTCGCTAGAAGCCGTCGAACTCGTTTATTGTTAAACGAGCCGAGCCCGAACATCATTTTGAGGCTCGTAAGTTAAATGAGCCAAGCCCGAGTGACTCCTCAAATGGCCACACCAGAACAGTTTCGTGAATGTGCTCATGAGCAACCTCAGTAACTGTGCTCATGAATGTGCTCGTGGAACCAAGCTCGAACATGGAGAAGGCTTAATGCACAACAAATTTTTCCTACAAATGAACATAATGAATATTTTAACTCTTGAACTTCAATCAAGCATTGAACTTTTATCGCCTTATCTTTTTTAATCTAGTCAGATGTTGGCTATTTTAGACGAACATTTTCTTTAATTCCCGAACATCATTTTGAGGCTCGTAAGTTAAACGAGTCGAGCCCGAGTACCCTCAAACTCGGGCCGTTTACCATAAATAAGCTCGCGGAATTGTGCTCGTGAATAGACTCGCGGAGCAAGCCGCTGCTAACCAAGCTCGTGAACAGCTTCGCTAAATCCGTGCTCGAACAAGCTCAAGTAACCAGGCTCAGAACAAAGCCTCGCGTGGAACCAAGCTTTCCGTGAACCAAGCTCGTAAGTTAAACGAGCCGAGCCCGAGCACCCTCAAACCCGCTCGTCGCCCGTGAACAAGCTCGAGCCTACCCTTAAATCGGAAAGCAGAGCCGAGCCTCGCTAATACTCATTCGACCGGCCGGTTTACACCCTCTACACATGAAAGAAAAGAAAAATGGAAAATGGTTGTGAAAGGAAATTCAAGGGAAGATTTTCCGAAGAATTGCCTTGGAGAGTTGTCCAACAGTTCATCTCGGAGGCGGACCCATGACTGTTTTAGAAAAATTACCCAGCAATTCGCCTCGGAGGGTTGTCCAATATATTTCATCGAAATCCTAGATGATGTTTTCAAGAACAAAACTTTTGTTTTGAAAACGATGTTTTTCTCGGCATTTGGCTAGGCATGCGTGAGGAAGTCATGAGGGTTCTAGGCTGGAAATGTTCCATTTCATCCATCACACAGACATCCGCAGAATCATGTATTGTCAACGCGCCTATTAAACCATTGCATGTGCACTTAGGCGGGAGTAACCCATGCAGATAATTCAAACTACTAGGCATTACTCACCTCACGAGGGAACATTATTTCTCGTGCATGGTGGAGTGTTCGAAGACGCGCCATTAGAGGTCAAGCAGAAGAAAGCCGGCTACGTGGCTTTGTATTACTTTGGTAAAACATGTATTAGAATTCTAAATTTTAATATATGTTTGTGTTAAGAGTGATGTAATAACTCTCTTGAACTATTGTAATATAGTTGGTTAGATTTTAGTGAGTATGGATGTATGGGTCAATGTGGTCATTTTTACTCATGTATGAGTCTCATGATATGAGACACACAGGTTTTTCACGGATTGACGGGTTGTCAACGGACACCCCGAGATTTGGGACGTCACAGATACCCTTGAAAAAAACACACAAGTGGAGAACAAAGAAGAAGGCAATGGTGTTTTTGACATCTACAGGTATTGCTCAACCTTCTCAATGTTGGTCATATTTTATTCATATGGTTGAATATTGTTTTTAGACATGTGTGTTTCTAGATGTCCTTGTTGGGGATAATGAGGGGATCTAATTTTAATGTTTCACACGGTTCTAGAGCGGTTTGATTCCCAATTCGGCCCAATGTATGAACCAGACCGGAAAACTGTTCAATTGAAGGTGGTTCAACCAACCAGTCTTGTTTGGTTTTTAAAACATTGCATAAGACCAACTTATAACCTAATTAAAAATAGTGAAACCCTTTGCATCTAGGCTCAATCCTGTGGACGTAGTCATGACCAAACCGCGTAATCAATATCTTATGTCCTTACATGTATGATGGTCTATTTTCCCGTCCTATTCATGTTAAAATTGCACCATTTCTATAAATGGTCCATAATATGGTAGATCATGTTGCAAACATGGTAAATCACTTGTTGCACCAACAAATAGAACATGTATGTTAACAAACAAATTTTCAAACAAGTTTCATACTTTCTTTTTTGAATTATGGATTCAATTGGTACCTTACTCTTAAAATCTTGAAGTAATATTGCACTTGGTAATGCCTCACCAAGATACAAATGAAAGAAAATCGATCATAGTATTTAATTTTTTTTCAATTGAATATAAAGAAACTATGATTGAAGAATATTAAAATGAAATGCAATTTAATTTTTGTCGTCGACTTGTTGCGACGGGTAGTTGTATCATCGACGGTTAACTTCATCGTGGGCTTTTGGTTGGCAATTCATATGACAAAGTTCAATCCGACATAATCATTACATCGAATCATGTTTGTCAGTATACTGCAAATCAAGAATCAGGTACTCTAGACATTTTCGGATTATCAAATATGTATTGAGCCAATTATTTTTTCTATTAACTTGAATGTTGCGTCATCCTCTAAAGTTTTTAGCACTTTTGATTTTGTACTTCTATCGATTGTAATGCTAACCTGAATTAATAAATTTATCTTATATATATATATATATATATATATATATATATATATATATATATATATGAATGTACTCCTTTAAAGCTCAAAAAATATTTAAAAAAATTATTAATTCTTTCACATCCAATATAATAAGTTGAAATCTTTAAATGGAGTGTTTATTTGATTTAGCTAATAGTTGGCAGTTGATGTTGTTGTAATTGGTTATAAATTATTGTTTTGATAAAGTAGTTGATTATAAATAGTTTATTGAAGGTTAATTTACCCATGTATATATAGAAAAATGAGACAAAAAAAAAAAGGTTAATTACATAAATAGTGTCTCAACTTTTATAATTTTTTATTTTTTGATGTCTCGACTTTATTTTTGTTCAATCAAATATCTAAACTTTTTATTTTTCTATTTTGGTGACTCAACTTTATTTTTGTTCAATCAAGTATCTAAACTTATTGATTTTTTATATTTTTGTGTCTCAACTTTATTTTTATTCAATCGAGTGTTTTGAACTTTTAATATTTGTTCAATAAAGTGCTTCATGACCGATCAAAGTTTTTTTTTTTCTATTTTGGTGACTCAACTTTATTTCTGTTCAATCAAGTATCTAAACTTATTAATTTTTTTATATTTTGGTGTCTCAACATTATTTTTATTCAATCGAGTGTTTAAACTTTTAATATTTGTTGCTTCATGACCAATCAAAGTTTATAAGGATATTTGAATAAGCAAAAATTGCCTCTAAATAACATTATTATCATATAAAATGATGAAATTACTTAAATGATCTTTAACGAGGTGAAAGCATAATATTATCATTTCCAATTTAGGGTTTTTGCTATATGTTCGTACAAAATACATTGATTAAATTGGCTACTATGAATAAACATAAATATTTTAATTATTTAAAAAAATTTTAACATATAATGTTTTATTTTTTAATTATTCCATAATTTGTTTCAAGTAAAATACTAGAAGATAATTAGCTGTAAAAAAATAGAAGATAATTAAAAGTTATTTTTTTAATTGTTTAATTGTTATATTTTATTTTTTAATTAATTTTTTTAATTTTTACCTCAATTTTATAATAGTCAATGACACTTTTTACTATGACAATAGATAGTAAAGCCTATAAATTTTAATTTTATCTCTTAATTTTTTATATTAGTTGATTCATCAATTCCCTTTACTGTGACAAATAGATAGTAAAGCCCATAACATGGAAATGATAATATTATCATTTCACCTCGTTAAAGATCGTTTAAGTGATTTCATTATTTTTCTAATTCAAATATCTTAATAAGTTTTTATTGGTCATGAAACATTTGATTGAACAAAAATTAAAAGTTTAAAGATTTCAACAAAAATAATGTGTATTTTATTGGTTAAACAAAAATAAAGTTGAGACATCAAAATAAAAAAAATAAAAAAGTTTAGGGACTTTATTAAACAAAAATAAAGTTGAGACACCAAAATATAAAAAATAAAAAAAGTTTAGACACTTAATTAAACAAAATTAAAGTTGAGACACCATTTATATAATTACCCCTAATAAAAATAATATGAAATTATAAAATTTATAACCATAAATAAAGAAAATTTTTAATATGAAATAAATTAACGCAAGTAGGAAATAAATTTATAACCATAAAAAATAATATGAAATTATAAAAATTTATAAGCATGAATAAAAGTGTAAGACCCTTAATTTACAGTTTTCATGAATAGTAAATTTCGTGTCCGATCAGTTAGGTATTTGATTGGAAACAGTCAAATGAATAGTAAATTTCGAAAAACAAGCCCCGAAAATAAAAAAATGTTCATAATAATGTATTAAGTCCAAAGAAGTCGAAATGTATTAAAACGAATTATTGTTATAAGTGAAATACAATTTTTTCCGAAAATGGCAAAATAGGGCACTCTACATAGAAAAATCTGAAAATTTTCTAGATCTCGGATGTCAAAATGGACTTCACCGTTGAATTTGTCTCACAAATCTAGCTACACTCCGCAATTAAATTTTGTCAATTCGGCATACTGATTTTCGCGAAATCTCGAGCATGACGGAGTCGAGCGATTCTCGAAACGAGATTTTAAAAACTCCGAAAAATATCAAATATTTAAAGAATGTCCACTTAAGATAGATGAACCAAACCAAAGACGAAATAAATTATTCTGGAAATAAACATCCTAAGAAGTGTGACACATGCATGCAGCCACGTGTCCACACTATAAATAGCCTAAAAAAATCTAAAATATCAAAATCTCTCATTTTGGTCTTAGCCAAACCGTAAGAGGGAGAGTAAGAGAGAGAGAGAGAGAGAGAAAGGCAATCTTCTCTCTTCGATTCACGGGATTTCGTCGGTCGGATCTCGTTATGTTAAGAATTAAAGTTGATCTACGCGACGAGGGCTACACGTGGGTATCAAAATCACAAGATTCTGCCAAGGTCCAAGGTTTGGGTTTTCACGGAAACTGAGAAAAGGTGGTGTCCCGTGAAATCACGCCATCTGGAGCAGAGGGTTTTCTCCCACTTGTTAATTTATGTCTATACATGCGTGTGTCCAAGAAGATGTTGTCCAATTTTTTTTCTTCGAGCCCATGACTATAATTTGGCCATAACTCGGTCATCACTCATTCGAATTGAGTTATTCAAATTGCTAAGTTAACTAGACTGATAGGAGAACATTTCTCCTTGAAATAGGTCTATCCAAATTCTGACCCATTTGGACTCGCAATTAAAGTGGAGTTATGTTCGTGCAAGCCATTCCTCGTTTACGACTCCATGACTCCAGATTTTCACCATAACTCGCCATTACTCATCCAAATCTGAGTGATTCAAACATGGCAAACTAGACTGATAAGATAACATTGCTCCTGAAATAGGTCAATCCAAATTCGACCACCTCCGACTCGTAAATGCATTCAAAGGGGAGCTTGCGTTCGACAGCTGTTCTCGTTTGAAACCGAGTAATCCCGGTTGTTTAGGATATATCTTAAGTTTTGGTGATCTGATTTGGGTGATTCCAATTGGAGAAGAACCCTAAGAACCATATCTCAAAATGAGTACAAAGAAAAAGTGTCAAATTATGGATTAAGACTCTTGAAATCGGGTATCACAGACTGTTTCCAGTGTCAATAGAGTAAATTGACCAGTTTTGAATGAAAAGGCCATAACTTCTTCATCCGAACTCTGTTTTGGGTGTTCTTGGACTCTATGGAGAGATCATTGAGTCAAGATTCTATCCATATTCCTATAGAGTACAGGGGATGATCAGAACATGGCTGAAAATTTATGTTTTGCACCAAGTGTGCAGGTTGCTTGGTTATGTCGATGTGAATAGCCGGGTTTTGGCATGACCATTTCATGGCATGTTGTGGATATCAGATGGGGTAGTATCATGAGTTAGTACAAGAAAATCAATGGAGAACAAAAAGAGGTTGAGTTCAATTGATTTTAAATCAATTGGAAGTGATTAAATGCTTAAGGGTTGCTGGAAAGTATAGTATAGTTAATGGTTTAATTGAACATGATTAAGGTATGGATGTTAATGGATTTTATGGATAATGTGACTTGTAGGAGGAAGGTGATAAAGGACAAGGGTGGAGGTGGAAAGTTTTGTTTAAAGGAGGAAAAAGGGCTTAAATAGTTAAGGTGAAAGAAAATGTAAATGTTTATGAAAATATATATATATATATATATATATATATATATATATATATATTAATGTTTACTAATGTATATGTTACATCTATGTTATAAATGTTCAAATGAAAAGAAATGTGGTTTTCTTTAACTTTAAATTATGTTGAGAAAATATGAAATGATTATGGTTTCCATAGTTCTATAAAGCATGATTTATGGTTTCATATGAAAATGAAATGTTTATGAATGTATATTTTATATATACATGTTTATATGAAAATGTTTGAATCCATGGTTATCCTATGTTACAAAGATAAAGTTTAAAGGAAAGTCGACTAAAGTACTTTACGCGTGCATGGTACATGGGAAAGGGTTAGGATTTTTTATAGAGGGAAGGGAAGAATGATGCATATTTCCATGCACGTGAAAAGTACGAAAAGTTTACCAACGCATAATGTGATTTATTCCATAGTACAATGGTATTTAAAAGAAAAGCACGATTTATCAAAGGTTCCTTTTGGGCCATCTATGATCGTAGAAGATCGCTTTCCTCTTGTGTTCTTTCATGGGCCAAATGATGGTTAACCCGTATGGCACGACAAGGTTCCTTACTTCCGATCATAAGACTGTTTCCTTGTAGGTTCTTTCATGGGCCAACGATGGTTAACGGTATGGCACGATTTCTCGAAGGTTCCTTTTTGGGCCATCGGTGATCGTAAAACCGTTTCCTCGTAGGTTCTTTCATGGGCCAACGGTGGTTAACTGCATGGCATCATTTCTGAAGTTCCGGGCCATCGCGATCAGCACTATTTCCTCGTATGCTTCACAACTCAATCCGTGGTTAAATTCGTGATAACGTTCCATCGGATATGACGGATTCAAAAGGAAAAGAAAGTATATTGAAAAGATATATTGATACAATTGTTTTACACATCAGATTGAATTATAGAAAGAAAGTAAAGTAAATGTGTATAGAAATGAAATCTCTATACAATTGTTTTTACACTTGTATTTGAATAGAAAGGGAAAAATGCAAAGTGAATGTTTTATGGAAATAAGATTCTATACAATTGTTTTATACATTGTATTTGAACTATATCCTGAAACATTATTTTCCTAGCGACCAGACTCTCAATGAGTTCCTTTAACCCACCATTTTTCCAAATGTTTCAGGCGTAGGATCGACGCAGTAGCCGAAAGAGCATCCTCCTGCCGCTGATACACTCTGCCACGTGATCTAATTACACCTTTTGAAAATGTATAGTTTTGCTAAATAACTACATGTGCACCTTTTATTTTGTAATGTATATGTAAGTTTTAAAAGATTGTTTATATATCTATAGTGTTCGGGAAAATGATTTTAAAGTTTGATTTGAAATTGGCTGCGGGTGGACTCGATGTCCCATCGCTGATGTGGAGTAAATTAAATTGTTTTATTACTGTGTGTTTTAAATTGGGACATGTCCGAAAACAAGAGGAAACTCATCCCGATTTTCATAAAGAGTTTAATGTTAAAAAAAAAAAAATTGTCCCACCATGTTTCAAGATTTTAATGGAAACGAATTCATAAATGGGTTCTGTCTGACGATTCACTTTAAAAGGTTTAAACGAAATGAAAGTTTTTTTTTCAAATCCTTAGGAGTGCCGGAGGTCCCTGCAGTTAAGAAAAAGGAAACCGGTCAGTCCCTTCATAGAGACCGACGTACGCCCGAGCATTCTCTCGGGCCAAGACACCCGCCTCACGTGATCGACCACCTTTTGAAAATGTATACTTTTGGTTGTGAACAACTACTGCGCACCTTTATTTTGTAATGTATATAGGTTTTAAAAGAAGAAAATGATTTTAAAGTTTGATTTGAAATTGGTTGTGGTGGACTTGATGTCCCATTGTTGGATGTAGAGTAAATTAAATCGTTTTATTACATGTGTTGTAAATTGGAACATGTCAGAAAAACAGAGGAAACTCTGCCCGATTTTCTACAAAGGGTTTAATGTTTAAAAAGAAAAAAAAAATTTCCCACCATGTTTCATAAGATTTTAATAAAATGTGAATCGTATAAACGCTTGTTTCACTGATTCACTTTTAAAAAGGTTTAAACGAAATGAAAGGTTTTTTTTCGAATCCGTAGGAGTGCCGAGAGAGTCCCCGAGTTAGGAAAAGGAAACTCTGTCAAGTCCCTTCAAAAAGAATAGCAGCCATTTTATATTTAACTATAACTAATATTATTTCATAAATAACAAATTATGAACTTTTATAGCTATTTTTTTTATAAATATATGAAATAAATTTCATGTTTATGGTTATAAAATTTTACAAAATTTTTTATATTATTGATTATAGCCCATGTTATCTTTATCTTTCAGAGAAGGTTAACTATCTTTATCACACATCGGCTCTCACCATCACAAATGGATCATGGCATGTCTTACTGCCCATCAATTCAACCCTTCGGATGTGTTGTCAGTCCAAACGATTATTTCATAAGGGCAAATCGTGGTTTCATGCCATTCGAGGCTTCCTAAGATTAATGGTCTAGGTTGTATTCTCAAAAATAGTTATGGGTTGTTTCTAAATTGTTATGCATCCACGATTGCTGGTCTTCTCTCACCTAAGGAAGTTGAAGCTTATGCCTTATGTGAGGCTATGAGATGGGTTCTGACCATGGGACTAACACATGTAATATTTGAGTTTGATGCCAAATGCATTGTGGATGTTTTTCATTCAAACCGATTGGATATTTCAGAGTTTTGTTTGATTATTCAGGATTGTAAATTTTTTTTTTCCCGTAAGGGATCACAGTTCTCAGTTTGTTTTACTATGAGACAAGCTAATGAAGTTGTTCATACTCTCGCTCGTGCTTCTTGCAATCTTGTATGTTCTTTTTTTCCCTCTATTCCTCCTATTTTTTTAGAGGACCCTTTGTTAATTGACTCATATTAATGAAGTTCTTTTACTAAAAAAACCATAAATAAAAAATATTATTATTTATAATCATAAAAAATATTATTTATTCCATATATTATTTTTATGATGATAAAATTTTCATATTATTTCATGTAAATAATAAATAAATTATAAATTTATAATCAAGTAAAAATTTATAATATTTATATATTTATAATTTATGAATAAATTTATTATAATATTTATAAGAAAATTGAGAGAATATAAAATTTAACCATAAATAATATTATTTCATAAAAATAAAAAAATATTTATGGTTACAAATATTTATAATTTCATATTATTTTTTTATGGTTATGATATGAAATAAATTTATAACCATGAAAAAAATCATATTATTTCATATAATTTATAAACTATAAAAATTTTAAAATGTACCATTGAAAAATCATTGAATTTCTAAATAGACTTTTATGTGAATGTGACACCCCTATTTCCGGGGGTCAAAACTTTTTTTTTTTTTCTTGGCTACTAGACAGTTCTGTCGCGACAGAGAACCTCTATCGTGACATAAATTTTTTTTATAGTCACGTGCATGCACGCTCGGTCGCGTGCAAGGACCTCTTGGTCGTGCGCCGAGGCCGCCTTGTGATGCCCTGCAACCTGGGTCCGCCGACAACCTAGAGTCGGCCCCAAGTAATTCTGGTGATTTCCCGAAAACCCGATACCACATATCAAGAAGCCATATTTATCAGGATCCATGTTTCACAAAATCAAAGCCGAGTCTCCTTGAATGGGAGTTTCACCCAATATACAACCTGTGATAACAAGATAATCGCTACCCCATCCGTGGTCTCATTAGAAGTAATATCACCCTCACTAAGGTCCTCATCATTCATATCCCCAACATACATCCTTTTACCGAGATCTATTCATTCACATTTAAATCTGGGAAAATATGAAAAATAAACGCTTTAATTATACCGTAAGAGTCCCGATCACGCCTCTTTACCAGATTACATACCCGACTATTTATTAATAGTCACAAAAGAATCTTACCATACCCTATTATACAAAACCATATTTTTACAAAGTAATATCATAGCTTCTCACACATCGGCCTCCTTCATAATCATGGCCTCGCCGTAGCACCGGCTCTCAGACACCCCGTCACAGGTTCTACTATGAAAGCAAAGAACGCCCAAAGATAAAGTGTAAATTTCCTGCGTGCGGCTACTTCCCGCCTAAAATGTGACATGCAATGACATACATAAACATCAAATCATATTCATATAAATAATGCAACCTATATGGTAATTTTCTTTGCGGTCATGCATGAGACAAGACTCCTCTACGGACCACAACCCGAGTCTCGACTAACTCCCTCGATACTGCTGAACGCTAAGTGTGAAAACCACTTTGCAGCCACCCAATGACTTTAAAACCATGGGATAACCTCAAATTTTTAATTTATCAAATCCCGGTATTTATATTCATGACCACGCCTTTTCGGGTCACACCACAAAGATCTACATTACGCCTTCCGAAGATATTTACAAAGCTTTCACCGGCCAATGATCATGTTCAACCGGTGATATAATTTGGCCCTTCACCGCGGGGGTGCGTGTGGCTCACCCCATCTTGTTACCAAAACACACGTTATATTTATATTATTATTGTTTTATACCACCGTGGAAGCTCCATTTTGACCATCCATTCTCCCAGTCCATCACAGATCACATCAAGAACGCCGGCAATAATATCACACCTTCGCCACCTCATTCCCATTTAACGCTTGATCTATGTACGCATAAATGAACACGCATCTGGTGTCATGCTACATGCAACATTTATAAATCCTGATAATTATATTTTTTACATGAAAATTTTTGTGAAGTCATTCTACACTTTCCATGTTAATACATCACTCAAGCACATATTAACATGATTTTTACACATAACATCATATTATTTATTTTTTCAACAATGACACACAAAATGACTCAAATCTCGAACTCATATGCGCAGTAACTCTAGGTCCTTCACGATCTGGCCACCGACTACCGTGGATACCAAAACACACCACAAACCCAAAAACATCAATCCCTGATCAAAACTTAAACCTCAACATAGTCCGGGATTTCAACTAAAACAACTTCCTCGAAAAATTCTGGCCCGCATCGGTCCGAAAAACTCTGTAATTTAGCTCGAATCAGTTCCAAAACAAGCCTAAAATTTCCTAATAGAGTTAGACTCAGTCCAAAAAATTTGGGACCTAATACGAATTCTCATGGCTTTAAAAGAAAACCCAAGCTATTAAATGACCTTTAGATAGAAATATTCCGGGGCGGGAAAATTCTCACTTTAGGAGTTTCATCAAATCCTCCAAAGATTCGTACCACGGTAAAGCCGGGACAAAATGTGGATGACTGCTTTTTGTCCCAATAAAAACCTATAATCCGATTGCCGTAAATCTTAGAGATAAGCTAAAGTTTTTCTCTCTATAAATTTTTTTTTTCTCACGCACACCTCTCCGTCTCTTCCTTTTTGACATTCTTTTTTTTTTTTTTCTTTTTATACATGGCTTACATTGCGCCATGTGTTCATCTCTCATTCGGGTTTGTTTCTTTCCTGAAACAATTTATTTCTTTTTAGTTCAATTTATTTTAACTGAACTTAGCTCAAGCCATTTCATGACTTCCGTGATTTTCATAAAAATATCGTCCCTGAAGTCACTGGCAACTTATCACCCAGAAAATCGTAAATATTCATTGTCTCGAGGAATTTGTGGCTTTTAAGGTCACTGGGCTGCGAGGCAGTTCGGCGGCGCGGTCCGGTTTCGTCATCCGAGATCTAGAGAATTTTCTAGGCTTCCCTGAACCATTATGGCAATTATTATTTTGTCATTTTTTCTAAAAATTACTAATTTTCCCGGGTTTTACACGTCTAGCCTATCGTGGGAGAGTACGTCTGTGAGAGATTTCTCTGTCATTCTAAGCGGTATGAAGTGTCTATGAGAGAATTCTTTATCGCGTGGAACTCTTATGTCGCGCGTGTGCTAGGCGGTGCGCTCGGGGCTTGTCGCCCGGAGTGCACCGGTGCGTATCTTTGGCCTCTGTCATAACTGCTCTGTCGCAACAATGAGTTCCTTTGTCGCGATAGAACTCGACCGTCTGCACACCCAAGGTCGTTTGTCACCGCGCATGCAAGCACTGTCGTGCGCACGACACTGTCGTGACGTGCAATGCCCAGTCGCGACAGGAATTTCCTGCCTTAGGCCAACTCCTGTCGCGATAGAGAATCTACTGCCGCGACAAGGAACCAACATTCTCTATCGTGACAAAGACCCGAAAATGGGCAATAGTTCATTCTGGTCCTCTGCACCTCCGGTTCCCTTTTTCTTTTCTTTCCAAAACACCCTAAATTCAATATACAACAACCTTTTTATTACAAAGATAATCAAGAAGCTTGGAAAAAACTTGTCAAACTGTATAAATCATACAAAAATGAGTTTTATTACAACTTTGACTCATTACATGTATAGAAACTGGGTTTTTACCCATAATATTACAAAAAACACAAGTAAAGCTAAATCTGGCCTTCTTCACGGTGGCTTCAGTCACATTGCACCTCGGTGTACTTCGAGCTTTGAAATGTTTTCCCACATTAAATTTGAAACACAGGCTCAGTAGAGAAATTCTCCTATAAGGGTTATTCCCCACCTAAGTGCACATGCAATGCCATGTAAGAAAACTGTTTCAAAACAAAAGATTTTTGCTTTATAAATCATTCCATTGGAAAACCCTCCAAGAAGTTCACTGGACAACCCTTCGATCAAGTTCATGGGACAACCCTCCGATCAAATTCATGGGACAACCCTCCGATATCAAAACATATTAGACAACCCTCCGATATCAAATATAACTGACCCTCAATTAATAAATTGCTTTCAGGAATTGTGTTAATATAATGCATACATATATCGACATCCTTTTCACACAACCTACATGTTAGTAAATCAAGCAATTAACATACGAGTACGTTTTCAGTCTTCAACTTGAGAAAAAAACAACATACACAGCAAACAACCCCGGCCGCCAGTCATCATGCTCGAATCCCATACGGCGGTAAGTACTCTCAGATTCAAAACTTAAGTGCAGGCAGAATACAACTCGAAACCCATCAGGTTGCTCTGTAACATCATGAACTAGCCCACTGTCAGGGCTAAACCCCATGGCCATTTCATGGCCCTTGGATAAGAATAACCAGAGTAGAAGAAAACCCCTACCTCTTGCAAATCAACTCAATGCTAAATCCTTGTGCCGTTAGTGAACCAGAAAACTGTTGGTCTTCCTCCCTTGTTTTCTTCTTTCTCTTCTTCATTTTCATTTTCTGGTTTCCTTTCGACTTTTCCTCTCTCTCTCTCTCTCCTTTTGACTTTCACGCACCACCTCACCCACCTCCTTCTCTTTTCGCCTTTCTTTTCTTTTTCTTCCTCTTCTTATCTCATTTTCTTCTCTTTTATTAGTTGTTTGTTTGAATCGATGGAGGATGAGTCACCCCCACCCGCCTTCCTTTTCTAGTAGCCAGCAAGGATGCCTTCATGCAGCTTGCCATGTGGCAGGCTAGGTGCCTTACCACGTGGACACTCGTCCCCCCATTTTACAACTTTTTTCGAAGAACGTGAAATTCCGATAGTCTTGGAACTCAACGAAATTCGTGGGGTGCTAAATTTTGTGAGACGATTCCAATGGTGAAATCGTTTCATCATTCGAGATCTAGAAAAATCTCAGCTTTTCCTCCGGGACTATTCCGAAAAATCACCGTTTTGCCCTTTTTTGAAAAATTTAGATTTGAATTTTTTCACGGGTTTTACAGTGAATAAGGATTAGACCCGGCCCTAAGCAAAGACACGAGGGGCACCTGCCAAGGGCTCATATGGAGAAAAAATCAATTGAATTAGAAAAACAAAAAAAAAAAAAAAAAAGACACATTCTCAGCCCTCTTCACTTTCATATTTTTTTACATTTGCCCCTATACTTTAAAACGTTCAAATTAACCTCTTGCACCATCCAAAGCATGAAAAGTAAGTCATTTTTTAATGGAAATGGTAACAGTCGTTATCCACCCCTCCAAATCTATTACCTTCACTTCCAATTCAGCCCCTACACTTTCAATTTTATTGACATTTACCCTTTACACTTTAAAATAACAAAATTAAACTGTTATACTATCAAAATCATGAAAACTGACCCCTTGTATGTGTATTTTTAAATTTTTATTCCAAATTTAGATGAAAATTAAAAGATTTTTTTAGTTAGATAGGACCAATTATTTTTATTTAAAAATTAACTTTCTTAAAATTTAGATAAAATTTTAATTTTTATAAATAATAAATAAATTTAATATCTATAATGAAGATGATTTTTCCCATGGTATTTTATTTTGTATAAGTTTATTTTTTGAAATCATTTTTTATAAGTTTATTAGAATGTTATACAAATATTATATAAATATTGATTTGAAAAAACTTGAGTAGATAAGATATTTATGGCTATTTAAAATTTAATTTTCTTAAAATTTAATAATTTTTATAGATAGAATGATTTATTTCTTAACTTATTTTAAAAATAAAATAAAATACAATGGGAAAAGACTATCACTTAATATGAATGTTAAATTTATATATAATTTATTAATGTGAAAAAATAATTTATACATGTGAAATTCATATATTATCTATAAAAAATAATTTTAAAATAAGTAATTTTTAAATAAACATAAACATTCTATCTACCCTTTTTTTTTTAAATCAATCTTTTTAATTTATCAATATTTATATAATATTTGTATAACATTCTAATATACCTATAAAAAAATAAAAGCAAAATATTAAAATAATTTATTTTAAAGTTATGTTTTATAAAATAAATTACCATGGAAAAAATCTCTGAACTCATGTGACGGCTCGCGTCCCCGTACCTAACCCGACCTAGAGGCTGAACCGGATCCGGGACGCAGTCCTTTTTTTGAATCCAATTTCTTTTTCTTTTGTTAGTAAAACACATTTTCAATGCTCATTTTGTAAATAATATTTATCTTTATGAAAATATATTTGTATATACTAATTCAACTTAAATGGGGCCCATAATTTTGTTTTCAATACACATTTTCCATTAAATATGGCATTACATGCTCATTTGGTCCATTTACCACATTTATACATTACGACATTATAAATCGTTTTCAATACCAATATTTTTTATAAAACAAAATCAGAGTTTGTAGAAAAAGTGTCAAATATATTTCATGAATGCAGGGTCAAAGCTTTACTTCAACTCTATGAGGCCTTGAAGTTGACTCTGAATCACTACTGTCTTTTCCTTCATCCATGTTCACTCGGTACCTGCCCAGTGGTTCTCTGATTCTCTCTTGCATTTCGATTTAAGTAAATCATGTTTTTCATCAGTACCTTTGTATAATTTTTCAATAACCAATAAATTCTGATACATATATGTATATTTTCATTTCGCATACATTCAAATTACAATTCATTGGTCATTTCAATCATGCGTTTCATATGCAA
Source organism: Tetrastigma voinierianum (assembly GCA_016808115.1). Taxonomy (NCBI): domain Eukaryota; kingdom Viridiplantae; phylum Streptophyta; class Magnoliopsida; order Vitales; family Vitaceae; genus Tetrastigma; species Tetrastigma voinierianum. Next base: position 746,456 of record JAEQBH010000432.1, on the reverse strand, counting down.
TAGATAAATTTCAAACACAAATCATGCATTTCACAATTTTTCTTTTCATTTTGCCGTAGCGAATTTACTTACTATCTTTCGGTGCACGGGATAGAGAATCACTTGACCTTTGTCGTGGGGCAGCGGTAGATATAAAGGTTTTATAACATGGTGCGATTGGCTAGGCTACTAGCTGGTTATTAAAAATCATTTTCGTGAGCGCTCTAGATCTTGTCCGGTGGGCTATGGATCAGTGACACATCATTCACTATCTTCTACTGAAATATACCCTGAGTTTCGGACTTGTTTAGGGTATATTATAAGCTAAATATGAATTTTCGAAATAAAGCAGGGAGACCAGAATTTATAAGAAAACGAGGGTAAAAGTGGAACTTATCTAAGTAAATTTATATATGACATAAGAAGAAGAGAATAGATTGGATGCAATAGAAATTTCATAAGTTAAATTAAGAGTAGAAGAGAATAGAGAAGGGCTTAGTGAAAAAAATTGAGAAAAGTGTTTAGAAAAAATGTAAGGCCAAACATAGTGCCAACACAAACCCATTTGGATAAGACCAAAATTGGTCTCATTTTAAGAGAGAACCGTATAGAGAGGAGAGAGAAGAAGGAGAGAAGAGAAGAAGAGGAAGAGGAAGAAGAAGAAGAAAATAAGAGGAGGAGGGAGGTCAAGCAAAAAGGTATGGAACTATGACTTTTAATATGGATCTATGGAATTTTAAGGCTTTGTATGGTTAATAGTTTGTTTCCAAAGCTAGAGTTTGAATGGTACATCTAACCTTAGATTTCTTGAACTTGAAAATAGGGTTGGTAAAACCCATTATGGTACAAGACAGTTGCATAGATCCTCTTTAAATTGGATTCATGGGTTAATTGAGAGTAATTGAGTTAGGGTTTAGAATAAACCTAACTAAATCATCATATTTAGGTTGTGTATGGGTCTTAACCCATATTAGAATGATTTTGGGAGAAATTAATGGAAAAGTTTGGAAGAAAATAAGTGACTGAAATATAATTTGAGTAGAAAGAGATTTCAAGATGAATATGAAATGGTTTTGAAGTGTATAGAGAGTATAGAGTTGATTGGGTAGCAAAATATGGAAAAATGGGTGAAAAACACATTAAGACGTTACTCGGTGACTATGCTTGGGAGTACACATGAACATGTCTGCAGGTGCATGTTAGGTTACAGTGGTCATTTGGGCCAACATGTAGAGTGGTCAGGGGTGTACCGGTACATGTAATGCTCTGTTTTCTATTTCGACCAGTTTTCATATTTTAGCCATAACTTGCTCATTTCTTATCCGATTTGAGTGATTCAAGTGGCTAATTAAAATAGACTTCAAGGAAAACCAAACATATAGAAATAGGCATCGTCAAATTCTGATTCTAAGTAGCTAAAAATTCGACTGAGGTAGGTAGTATGCAAGACAAACTCGGTTCAGTTTGAACATAGAGTAGTAGGGTGTCTGAGTCGTATCTTGAGTTTCGGCGCTCGGGTGGGTGATTCCGGTTAAGGTAGAACCCTTAACACCTTAGCTTTAAAGGTGTATGAAGAACCGATGTGTCAATTATGGAGCAAGACACTGGAAAAAATGGGTATTTTACTTGGAGTCCTTGAGTGTAATATGGATACAAAATGGCCAGATTGGCGTAGAAATGTCGTAAGCTTGAGTTTGGATAATCAATTGGAATGATTCACATTCTAAGTAAAGTAGATTCATAGAGGAATAAGAATACATAGGTTTAAAATAATGTCTGAAGTATAGAAAGGTATAGGGATCATTTCATAAGATATGATGGGTATAAGTCATAAGATATGAGAAGTAGTCCCCAAGTACACGAATAATAGGCACATATGCATATAAAATTAATGATATGAATATATGATAGAAATATAGGAAGTCCTAGAATAGCTAAATCATGATAGAAACGTATAAAAGGGATATGAATAGATAATGATATATATACGAATATATGAACAAAAGAGTGCATAGATGCATTCATGATATATGATAGACAAATGCATGATAGAAAAGATATGAATATATGTATTATAGAGATATATGAGAACCTAATATGAAACTACGGATATGAGAACAAATACAGTAAGTAATGATCGTATATATGGCATAAGCAATTCAGTAATAATAGTTATTCATGCTTATGAGATATAATACGAGAAAGCGAAATAAAAATGATTAATACGCTTAGAGCGTCAAGGGATAGATAGGCATGCTATAAGGGAAGATCTGATTCTTTGCGACATATAAATAGACGGTCTCGAGAGGCCCCATTTGGGTCGATGACATAGATCCCGTTTGGATCGGTGGCCCGCAAGGGTCACCACAATAGGCCAAATCAGCATCGTCAGGTGATAGTACCTTCGGGTACAGATAGACAGAGATCACTGTCTCGTACAGTGATAGTACCTTCGGGTACACCTAGTTATTTCCTGAATCCGCTTCTAAGGTAATTGCAGACATGAATATAAAAAGAAAAGGAAAAGTATACACAAAGTATATGATAGATAGAATATGAACGTACAATTGTATATGACAGTATAAGATGAAACGAAATTACATGACAAAATTATGCAAGTATATGAAATCCATTCTCTTGAATGACAAACATGACGGGTTCCTCTGATCTACATTCATTGAATGTCAATTCTATAGTCAAAGTGAATCATAATGTTAAATGTGAAATCCACATAGCGCTCTTGAATGACAAACATGACGAGATTCCCTCTCAGATCTATCGTGAATGTCAGTTACCACATGGTCAGTGAACGCAAATGCAAAGTATATAAGCGATACAGATCGTATAAGAAAATATATATGATAAGCAGTATATAAGAAAGGATATATGTAATAGTACGTAGAATGTAATAAATCATAGAACTTGAAAGATAGAAAAAGACATAGACTAGAGACATGATATGTAACGAAACTTAAAGAATAGGAACATTGAAAAGACATATGACAAGCGTGAAAGATGAACACACCAACAAGTATAGGAATAGGTAAGTATAGAAGTAGGAATCTGAAAAATATAGATAAAGGATATCACAAGACATATAGAGCAGTGCTTGGGGAAAGATGGACATGCAATAGGAATATAAGATGATAAGGAATTAAAGTTATAGAAATATGTATAGATATATATATATATATAAAATGCATATGTATAAGTTTGTGACAGTCGCCATTGGTGGTTGTTCATGCTTATGTTCCCACTAAGCGTAAAGCTTAGCACGGGTGTTCAATCCGTGTAGGTACAGGAGAAGAGGAAGCGAGTACAAGTGATCCACATTATTTGGTCTAGAATTGACACATCGATAGAGTCCATTGGAATTTTGGTATAATGTATCAATCTTTTTGTTTCTTTTTGCAAACAATGTAAATGTTGAACACTAGTAAATATGGGACTTGTATATGTCATTTTGTATCCTTTGTGACAGAATATAAAACAAGTTTAATAGTCACAAGCTAGTGGTTATAGTTAACTGATAACAGAGCCCTAACTGGGGGCATCACAATTTAGTGAGCATCCCGAATCTAGTTCGAACTAGCCAATCGGGTCGGATCGGAAAAGGGGTGTCACAATTAAGTTCGGTGCAATACTACTCATTTGACCCTTATTAGTATATCAATCTATCCTTAACTCAAATTTAACGGTTAACATTCTATTAACGGCGCTCAAATCATTCATAGAAATTTACAATAGTTTATATACATTTATATCCAAATACTTGGTTTTCAATACTCATGCAATTTTTCATGTGCAATTCATTTCACAACCAATTATATCAAATCAATTTAAAACAAATCAATATGCAATTTATCACAATTCATTTCAATAAATCCACTTATTTCATAATCGCGAACATTTTAGAAATAGAGAGAGAGAAGTGGAAACAAACCAATTCATTTATAAACTAAGCAGGCACACATCCATATTCATATAAGCCTTTTAAATTTAGGTTATCAAGGCAGAAACACAAAACCCAAACAAGAAAGTGCTGAAGAACAAACCGAGTTGTCGCTCTTTAATTCATATGCTCATAATCAGTTCTTGCAGGTCGAGCTTCTCTTCACTAACCCTAATCCACTCCACAAAATATGTCACTATCAAAAGAACAACCCGAAAAAAAATCAGTTGTGCGTTCTAGGATTTTTGTTTAGTTTTGTTATACCACCAAATACACGCTTCGCAGAAAACATTTCTAGGGACACATGAGCCATATTTTTGGAGCAGAGGCTTCGGATACCCTCCGTGATTTCCGGGTGATCCAGCATTAAGAGTCATTTCATACAATCCACTAGGGAAGATATGGTGGAACTCCCGCTGGGAGGAAGCAAACAAATGCATTAAATTTAATATCGATTATATATAAAGTACACTTCTGTATGAATGGGCCCATAAAGTTCGATCTGTGAATGTCGGAGCATTCTAAGAGTATTTGTGAATTTAGAGAATCTGGCGAGAGATGAATAAGTTCAATCTGACAAAAGCAGCAGAGATAGATCTGATAGTGTGCTGAACATGACGGGAAGAAGCGGTGTCGAATGCGCACGAAATAAGCCCTAAGTATGCGGACCTAGGAACAAATTTAAAACAATAATGTGGATAATAAATCTCGAGTGAGTGCCATAGTTTATAATGAAAAATAACATTCTTTTATTTTAAAGATTTTCTTCTCTCAAAACCTCCCGTCCGCTCTTAAAGTTTCCTAGTTTAGGGAAACATTTCACAAAACTGACTTTACCCCAAATCCGGCCATATGTAAATCATGCTCAAAAATTTAGCGACACAATGTTAAGAAAACTATAATGCGAGCTGTACACAACATAAAGCCAATCGTAAAGCATGTATAGCCACCATGTAATAAAGTAACCATCGAATGCACCATAATATAAGTATTAAAATAGTTATACCGCGTCGAAATCATAAGCGTACCATACCATGTGCCCATCAAAAGCGTGGTAAGCTGACCTCGAGAACCGTGGCAACTAATAAACTGTGGTTTTTGACCGTCACGTAGCTAATAAACCTCGGGTAGACTTGGCCATCACGTGACAACTAATAAACCTCGGTAGACTGGCCATCACGTGGCACCCTAATAAACCTCGAGATGAAACCTGGCCATCACGTGGCACCTAATAAACCTCGGGTGAACTGGCCATCACGTGGCGACCTTCGCAATCGTTCCTTGCTCACATGTACTTTCCCGCATCTGCGTATCGAGTCATTCCACAAAATCTCGATCCATTTTTTTTAAAACAATAGTTTCCAAGGGGGTTTACAACCTCAATCCACGTCTGAAAATATTCAAATATCCGCAGGCTTCATTACGAACTACGGTCTGACTTCAACCGGTTAAAATGTTGACAAAATTCACATGTAATGATATAACTTGTTTTATATGAGACCGATAATCACATTTGTAGCGCAACCCGACCATTTGATCAAAGCGGTATATATGTAAAATATTTAATCACGATAGATATATCAACATAATACCCCCAAATCATTTAAAAGCGTATAAACCACTCACGGTATAGACCTGGTCTCTGCCAGTGCGGGGATCGTCTCCGGCCGGCATGAGTGCAGCCAATATAAATAAAACACCACTTGGGGCTCCGATAAGCTGAACCAACAACATTAGGATGCCAGAAGGCCTTAGAATAACTTTTAGAACTATGAAACCATCCAAAATTGGACTCAAACGAGTCGATTACACGGTGTGCCCTATAGGCCCGATACCCAAAATTGGGGCTTTTCACCCGGGAGCTAATTTCTCGAAATTGAACCATCTAATAATTCATAAAAACATCCAATTTCACTAATCCAACTTCAATTTTGCCAAATTTGACTAATTGGTACTCTATTTTAGTCCAAACATCTCGGTAATTACCATAAACAACCTAAAAATGGAAAACTAACCAAACGACGTCCAAAATTTACAAACCATATATCAACGGAAAGCCCGAGACCGAGAACACGTGGTACCATTACCTTGGTCACGGTTGCTGTGGTGGCGAAAAACCGATCCAGCGATTAGAAAGCGACTTTGTTTTTGTCGTATCTTTCCAAACGGTGAGGATTCTGCGCAAAGGACCACGGAAATGAGTTGAGAGGGTCCAAAAATGGTGAAATGAGGTATGGGTAGGCACGAGATGGCTAGAAAACACAAATCCGGCGACCCGAGTTTGCGGCCTTGCGCCTTGTAGGCCCGATCCGGGGCGCGCGTCAGTGCGGTGGCCGGAAATTTGCCGGCGGCTGCGTCTCGGCGTCCTCCTCCTCCACTGGTCGGCGCGTGTGCAGGTGGGTGGCCGGGTCGCCTCCAGCGGTGAAGCGAACGACCGAAAATGGGTCGAAATGACCCGGTTGGTGCTCACGGGTTTGGGGAGTTTTTCTAGGGTTTTTGGAGCTCAAAATGAGTGTTTGGGGCTAGGGTTCCCTTTGGCACACAAAGCTATGTATATATAGGGCTTAGGGTCGCTTTCAGGTAAAACACTAAAGACGGCTTAGACCTTCTTGGCTCTTCTTTGTTTAACTCCCAGGTGTGGCTCTATCGGGTAAGAGTCGGATTTTGACGATTCTGACAGGTACATGAACTCCTATCACGACCAAGACTACGAAATGATGTCTTAGTCAAACCCAAAACTATGCAATCGCGCCCAGAAAAAGTCAACTTTGGTCCACATACTAAGTGTTGGGTCAAACCTAGTCAAATCTGGTGAACTAGTCAACTTGGTGACATAGTACAAACTTGTATTATTTAGTGCGGGTCATTCTGATCACCCACCGCCAAGAAAAATTTAAGTCACGAGAATTACATTGCACAATGTCATGGAAGAGATGAGAATTACTAGCTCGCATTTGGTCCTCTCGCTCCCCGAGTTCGCCTCTTTGACTAGAGTGGTTTCCTCAAGGACTTTCACTGAGATATTATCTTGTTGCGAAGCTCCTTCTCTTCTTGCCCGGAATGCGCCTGGATTATCTCGTAGGATAAGTCATCCACTCGGCTCGATCTCGGCGTCTCGACACACATGTGAGGAATGGGATATACTTGCGAAGCATGGAGATGTGACATTATGGACTCGAGAAGCTCCTCGCGAGTCTAATCTATAAACCCTTTGGACCTATCCTCTCAACAATCTCAAAGGTCCCGATGTAGCGAGGACCCAGCTTCCTAGCTAGCGTGCCACGCCGCTTCGAGGAGAGGCTTGAAAACACTCGATCTTGACCTCGAGCTCAAGATTTTCCTTGACGTCCGCATAGCTCTTTTTACTTTATCTTGGCTTTGCTTTCAATGGCTACGTATAATGATAACCTTGTGTCGTTTGTCTGATCTCGGGGCTTTGTGGCTTCCTTTCCTTGATCTCATTCAGCGTAATGGAGTGCGACATTGTTTGTCCTGATACCTCATAAGGTGACATCTCGATGCTTGAGTGATAGCTGTTGTTATAAGTGAACTATGCCAAAGGTAGATATTCATTCGATGTCCCGCCCAGATTGCGATGCGCATGACTTACCTCGACATATCCTCAGGTCTGAATAGTCTCTCAGGTGCTTATCGGTGCGAGGGTGAAAAGCGATTACTAATTTAACGACACCTAGCTCCTTCATCAATCTCTTCCAAAACCTCGAGGTGAATTGTGGATCTCTATCGGAGATGATCGACATTGGCACCCCATGCAAACTCACTATATGATTCATGAAGGGTTCCGCTAGTTTCTGAGGGGAAAACTTCTCACGAATAGGTAGGAAATGTGCGGACTTGGTGAGTCGATCAACTACTACCCAAATGTCGTCATGTCTTTGAGTTGTGGGAGGGAGCTTGAATACAAAATCCATTGTGATGTGCTCCCATTTCCATTATGGAATGGGTAAGAGTGCGATCGAGCTTGTCTCTCGCCTTTACTTGTTGTGAGCTAAGCGCGGATACATACTCGGCAACCTCCTCTTTTCATCCTGACCACCAATAATATTCAATATTCCTTATTTGTCTGGTACATCTTAGTGCCCCTAGGAATTTTTATAGCATAAGAGAATTTATGGGCTTCCCCCGATATTTGCCACAACTCTTGGTGCTGGAACCTGAAGTCACAAGACAATCACCGAGGCTCAAATCGTCTCTAAACAAACGAATCAGAAATTGTTCCTTCTTGACCATCTATTCATGCTCATCAAATGGGATGCTAGTTGACTGCCTTGAATTTGATGCTCTAAGTATCGGTCGAAGTTGGAAGCTATGAGTGCTCTGAAACTTATGCATCCCATTTCGACACTGACTCCTGTGGTCGACCATCTAGCGGAAGTTGTATGAGTACGCATATAAACGAAAGGGCACATGGGCTTCTGCTTCAGGCGTCATACTTATTCGCACTTTACTGGATGGTAGTCGATAGTCTGATCATAATCCTTAAGTAACTTTCAGTATTTTCCTTTGCCTTAAGTTTTAACTCTTTACGGGTAAACAAATATTTAAGGCTCTTATGTTTGATAAATATCGCACGTCGCCTTGCGTCTAGTAATGCCTCAGCGTCTTAATCCTTGAAAATTACTATGACGAGTTCCAAATCATGGGTAGGATAATTCATTTCGTGTTTATTCGAACATGCGGGCTTATACTCCACAACTCTCTTATGTTGCATCTGACACACAGCCTAAACCACTGATATGGAAGCATCGTTGTAAACCTCGAACCCCTCGGTTGCCCTGCAGCGATGTCGAGCAGTGATGTTAGCCTTTCCTTGATGTTTGGAAGCTTCCTCACCTTGTGGGGATCAACAGGCTTAACTCGCTCTGAATTGACCCGTAAGAGTGAATACTGTATCTTTGAGAACCCTTCTATGAACACTGCAGGTAATACCATAATCAGAAACTCATACTTACATCCCTGTGAGTGGGTTGCTCGATTTGCCCTTGTACGCCCGAGGATGCGCGTAAATCTGTCCAGCCAGGCACCACATGCAGAAGAAATCCCACCGGCTCAGCCAAAACTCACATTTGTTGAACTTGGCATACAATGATCCGGAAATAGCATTTGTAACACAGGCAAAATGCTCTCTCATGCTCGGCTTCGCTCCTCGAGTACACGAATATCGTTGATGAAGACGATAATGGCCGATCAGTATGGACGAAAGACCGGATCATAAAATCCATGAAAATTCTTGGGGCATTGGTAATTAGAAAGACATCACTAGAAACTCATAATGCCCATATCTAGATCACGAATCTTGTCTTGGGAGCGTCGATTCCTAATCCTTAGCGATGGTACCACGACCTCAGTGTTCGATCTTAAGAAACGCTTTTGCACCATTTGGAGGCGGTGGAAATAAATCCCATCAATCCGAGGCAAAGGATGTTGTACAAATGGTGACCTTATTATTTATCACATAAGTCCACACACAGTACTCAAGTACCATCTTCTCTTCCTGAAATCAACAGCTCTGAGGTGAAATCACGGGCCTAATAATCCCCATCCACGACTCTTGTAGTTGCGCTTTCAACTCTTTCAACTTTCGGTCGATTGCCATTCACTGGGAGTGGTAAGGAGATAGAATTTGTGCGAGGAACTAAGTCGATGGGAAAGTCTGTCGTTACGGAGGTAGACTGAAGATGAAATCAGTACATCTAGGAATTCCTCGCTGCTAGTACACATCCTCTAATCTCCTTCATCAGCTCTGACGTCCCGACTCGTATTTAGAGCCCACCTGACCTTTTGGAAGTAATCATCCCAGCGAGAAATAGAGAAATCAAACGGGGCGCTCGCCTCAGTTCTCATAGAAGATTATATTGGTAGTCGATTCGTCTAAAGTATCGCACTCCTTCTTGAGCTTGATCCATGAAGCATGGTTTGAGCAAGCCCGATCCATCCCGAGAATCACGTCAGGCCCAGCAGAATCAATTACTATCAAATGCCTTCCATATCTTGACCCTCGATAGAAAATATGGCTTCTGCCAAGCATTTAGCTGAGCCATGGGACTCTCACGTGGGTCATGCGATCTCGAAACCCATGACCAACTGGCGGAGTCGCCTCGACTTGTATATTTCTCAGTAAGTAAAGAGTGTGTAGCCCTTGGATCGATGAGTACACGTGCATCGTCACCAAAAATAGATAATGTACCTGTCACCACGTCGGGGGTGGCCAGTGCCTCCTGACTGGTCATCGCATAAACCACCCCGCCACAGCGGTGGGTCATCCTCTCTATCCCTGCCTCTGGCCGGCCGGTGCGGAGGCTGGCGTCTGTGCGAAGGAACCACCCAGGGAATGCACCACGTCTGCCCGCGTGTCCAGGTCCCAGCATTGTCCTTGGCATTTAGGCAAGTGATTGATTTGAGACTCGTGCTGGTGGACCCTCGATAGGGCGATCCTGCGAAATGTCTGTGCGCGAAGCTTATAATCCCACGGCGGGGTCAATGTGAACCTTCTTGCGCCTGCAAGTCCTGTAGTGACGAGGCCGCCTGGTCTGGAAAGCCCACGAAAGCCATCACGCACACTTTGTCACTAGTCGAAATCAAGCCCGGTGTGTGTCCACCTCTCTTGGGCCATCTCTGCATGCCTGCGTCATCCACTTTGGATCCTCTGCTTGAGTCCCGGAGAAATTTGAAACTACCCCTCTTGGACGATCCCTGACTAGGGCTCACATGGTGATCATCGTATATTGGCCTTTGCAATTTAATTTTAGGTAATCAGGTCTGATCTCTGCCTCTCTGAAGCGGCGTCTCTCATCGGTAGTGCGATGGGATGTCGGACACGAGAAACTCAAAATTTATCGTCTCGACGACCAGGTCGAAACCTCCTCTTTCTTGTGCGACTTCATCAGTAACAGGTGGTAAATGCGATAACTCTCTGAACTGCTTTCGTGCTCATAGGCATCATCTTACCACAGTGAGTGTCTCGAACTCAGTCTCTTGAATCTCGACAAAGAAATTTGGAAGTGACTTCGGCGTGAAGCGACTGAAGCGTGCCCGGGTGTGGCGTTTCCTAGTCCTCATACGCCCTGCTTCCTTGCATTACCCCGAAGCCCGAAAACCCGGCTATCCCGGCTCTGTCTCGTCAGGACCTTTGCGTACCCTCATCGGATCTTCTGCAGTAATCATCTCCCAGCGGGATAGGGCCACCATAGGATCAGTGGAGCCATCATAACCTTTGCTCAGTCTGCAGGCACGTGTGATCTTACCGATTGAACCCCTCCTCTCAGTGATCGTAGAGGTATTTCCCGTAAGATTTTCCTCGTAGTTAGGTTTGCTGAGCTTTCCACCGAGCTTCTTTGAGACTCGTCCTCTGGGTGCCGTCCAGAGGAACATTCCCAGATGAAACGAATGGAGTCCTAGATGATAAGGTTAGGAAGGTATCTGAAGCTCTTGGATAAGTCATACGGCGTGCTCTGACCGAAGATTTAGAAACCTAGAGTTACGAAACAGTGACAGGACCCAGGCAGGATACCCTCCAGAGTTTCGGGTGGTCCTTTAGTAAATCCCCATAAATCTGGGGAGATACGGGGTGGAACTCTAACTTTGAGGAAAGAAATGGCAGCATGCATTAATTTAATATCGATTATATAAAGGCCTTACATATATAGATAAGGACATAAAAAAGTTCGATCTGAATATCGAAGCATTCTAGGTATTTGTGAATTTAAAAGTCTGATAGAGATGAATAAGTTATTAACAAAAAAACAAAACGGATAGATGCGATAATTAATGCTAATTTGTGTGGGAAGAAGCGGTGTAGAATCTGGCGCGGAAATAAACCTAATTATCTGGACACAGAAGACAGTTAAATAATAATGTGGGATAATGAATCTGATGGAAGGTGACTTGTTTATAACTGAAGAAAAATAACATTCTTTTATTTACTGAAGATTTCTTCTCTCGAAACCTCCGAGTCCACTCTTTTAAAGTTTCCCACAGTTTAGAACATTTCACAAAACTGACTTTACCCCAGATCAAACATATGTAAATCATGCTCAATGATTTAATGACCTGATGTTAAAAACTATAATCACGACTGTACCTGACATAGAGTCAAATAAGTAAGCACATGTATAGCCACCATGTAATAAAGTAACCATGATATGCACCATAACCATAAGTATTCAAATAGTTATACCATATTCAGAAATCAACTGCGTACCATACCATGTACCCATCATAACAGTCGATGGCAGGCCTCAAGACCTTCGTAACGCTAATGAAACTGTGGTTACAGCAGGCCATCACGTGGCGGTAATAAGCGCTCAGGGTGGGCGGCCCATCACGTGAAACTAATAAACCTCGGGTAGACCCGGCCGTCACGTGTGACTAATGAAACCTCGGGTAGACCGGCCCGTCAAGTAGCTGACTAATAAACCTCGGTGGGCAGGCCATCCGTGGCACCTAATAAACCTCCGGGTAAACACGGCCATCACGTGGCACCTAATAAGCACCAGGGTAAACACGGTCATCACGTGGCACCTAATAAACCTCGGGTAAGCGCGGCGTCGCATGGCGACTAATGAATCGTTCCCTTGCTCACATGTACTTCCACGCATCTGGGTATGAGTCGTTCCGCGAAATCTCGAGATCCATTTTTTTAAAACAATAGTTTTCCAGGTGGTTTCTGACCTCGATGCACCCAAATATTCAAATATACGAGGACTCATCCCACGAACTCGATGTGACTTTAAATAGTTAAAATGTTGACCAATTCACATGTAATGATAACTTGTTTTATATGGTAGATAATCACATTTATACAGCAATGCATTTGATCAAGCGGTATATATGTAAAATGTTTATTTAATACGCGATAGATATATCAACATAATACCCCGAATCATTTAAAAACGTATAAACCACTCGCGGTATAGGCGGTCGATCCGCGCTCCGTCTTGGGGATGCGTCTCGGCCCGGCGTGAGTGCAGTAATATAAATAAAAAAGCGGCAGAACCGATAAGCGAACCCAGTGACATTGGGATGCCACGAGAAGGCCTTAGAATAGCACTGACTATCAAACCATCGAATTGGACTCAGCAGATCACGATTACACGATTAACCACTATGGGCGGTACCCCAGGGCGGGCTTTTCGCAGGAGCTAATTTCTTCGAGAATTGGGCGTCGATAATTCATAAAAACATCGATTTCACTAATCGAACAGTTTTCACGAATTTGACGATTGGTACTCTATTTTAGTCGAACCATTAATTACGAGCAACTAAAAATGAAACTAACTAAGCGGCGTCCAAAATTTACAAACCATATATCAGCGGAAAGCCCGAGACCGAGAACACGGCGGTACCATTACCTTGGTCGGCAGGTTCTTTGTGGTGGCGAAAAAATCGATCCAACCGATCGACCCGACTTTGTTTTGTCGTATCTTTCAAAGCGGTGAGATTCTGCGAAAGGGACCACGGAAATGAGTTAGGGTCAATGGTGGAAATGAGGTATGGGTTGGCCCCGGATGGGAAAAACACAAAAATCCGTGACCCGAGTTTGCGTGCGTAGCCCTTTCTTGCCGAGCCCCGTCAGGCGCATCCGCGGTGGCGAGGGAAATTTTAGGCGAGTGCGTCTAGGCGATCCTCCTCCTCCACAGTAGGCTCGTGCGAGGTGGGTGGCGAGGTCGCCTCCCAGTTGAAGCAGAGCGGCAGAAAATGGGTCGAAATGACCCGGTTGGTGCCTCACAGGTTGGGAGTTTTCTAGGTTTAGACCAAAAAATGAGTGTTTAGGGCTAGGGTTCCCTTTGGCACTGGCTATGTATATATAGGGCTTAGGGTTCTTTCGAGGTAAAACACGAAGGCGGCAGACCTTCACTAAAACTTCTTTGTTTGAACTCCCCATGATCGTAACTTTCTATCAGTAAGTCGGATTTTGGCGTTGACTTAGTCTATGAGGCACAAACTATCGACAAAGGCCTACGAGAATGATGTCTTAGTCAGTCCAAAACTATGCATCCTTGAAAAGTCAACTTTGGTCCACATACTAAGTGTTGGTCAAACCTAGTCAAATACAAATTCAACCTAATTGACTTAATTAAACGTGTTGCAAACTTGTATTATTTACAGCATTCCCGGTCATTACAATTTTGCTCATGCTTTCTTCAAGAAAATGATAGCTCTATAAGTCTATTTATAGTAGGAATTGGAATCATCTCATTTGGATCACCCAAACTCAAGTTACGACATTTTAATGCCAAATTGATCGGTATGCTCAACTCATTTGGTTACCTACTATTATTCTTGATTTCAGGGGTCTTAAATCCATAAATTGGTAATGATTCCTTATACTCATTTGAATTTATGGTTCTAAGGTTTCTTCTCCAATTGGAATCATCCAATTTGGATCACCAAAACACAAGTTATTGCATTTCTGTCTGGAACTACTTTCACAATGTGCGAAGCGAGTCAGTTGTTCTTGCTGCAAAACTCCACTTCGACGGATTTTTGGGTACTTTGGGGTTAAAATTTGCATGCAACTTCAGCCAGTAAATTATTTTCCTAGTATTGTTTACCTATAATTTGAATCAACTCAATTTGGATGAGTGAAACTGACTACGACGAAACACCACAGTACTAAGCAAGTACGATCTGACTACCCCAAAACTCACCTTTAAGCCCATATTTGAGAGCTTTAGAGCTACAATTGGCTCTTGCTCTCTTCTATACATTTGTAGCTCTAGATCTTATGATTCTTTACCGATTGTAATCACTCCCGATTTGGATAAGTATAAGCAACATAGCAAAAAATGGTTTGAGAATTTTGGCAGAAAACTCCTTTAAACTTCATGTTTTCTTTATGCAAAAGATGCGCCAAAAATAATCCTAGCCAAAGCAACTTTGAAACTAACCCCAGAAACAACTCAAAGTGATCTTCACAACTAGTGAAATCTATGCTTTATATAAAGTTAGGTTTCGAAATCGAAATCATCAAGAGGGAGTTAGGTTTGGTTTCCTTGCCTTGGCTCTCTTGATCTTCTCTTTCTTCTTGAAACAAGATAGGTAAGGTGAAACACCAAAAAATACCTTCTTCTCCAGAGCCACAGCTCCTTATACATACTTCTCTCAAAAACATGAATGCCCGAATGGGCATTCCACTTGAACCACTTTGGTCTTTATTCTCATGTAATGTATAATGCCATGTTTGGCTAGCACATTATTGGTTTTTCTCATTTTTCTCATTTAAAGCCTCATTTCACTTTCATTTCTACTTTGTTCCATTTCATTTATACTTTGTTTATTCTCATTGTGACTATGGGATTACATTGATCATTTTTACCAAATTTATTTGGCTCATGTAAAATTTTAGGTTTTTAATCATTTTTGTTTTTAGCGATTCTTAGGAAAAAATATAATTTAATTTATTTTACACCCTTAAACATGTTATAAAGCTGTTAGGGTATTTTCGAGGTGTTCTGACTCTCCTCCATAAAGAATTTTGTCTCGAAATTACCTTCATCAAGCAGTTGAAGATTATTAGTGTAGCACCAACTACCAGCACCAGTGGCTTCCTCAGTCTTGTGGTTTCTCCCACAAACACTTTTACAATGAGTGCTTTTCCGCAACTCTCTCACTTCGAGTAGATCTCTATTGACTCCTCCAGCATCGTCGAATGGGTCAAAGCTCAGTGTTTAGAAGAGGCCCACATGTGATGGGTCGACACATTACCTCTCGACATTGACACATGGAAAACATTATGAATCTTTTCCCGACTACGGAGAGTAAAGCTAATATATATGCCCACTTTGGACCTTTCTCTATCACTCATATGGCCCAGATGAACACAGGAGCTCGAGCTTGCCATTTTTGAACCTCATTACCTTCTTCCAAGGCGATACTTTCAAAATCACTTTTTCGCCTATCTCATACCGAATATCCTTTCAACGTAGGATTTTTGTCTATTCGTGGCCACTTTCAATATTTCTTTAATCATTTTCACTTTTTCCTCGGTTTCTTGAATCAAATCAAGGCCAATTATCTTCTTTTAAACAGCTCGGTCCAACCTGATGGTATGCAGCTCTAACCGTAGAGAGGCCCATAAGGCGTAATTCGATACTCGGTGGAAGCTGTTGTTGTACACAAATTCAACTAGAGAATGTGTACATCGACTACCGCCACAGTCGATCACCTGACTATATGTCTTCGACACTTGGATCCGCACTTTATGGTGTCCATCAAAATTCTACGGGTGGAGCGTTATCTTGAAATTGATCCGAGTAAAGCTGCGCAGCTTTCCCCGAAATCTCGAGGTAAGCCTCGGATCTTTACTCACGAATGATCGATATTGGAATCCATGAAGCAGGAACTTCTTTCTTTTATGTAAGCTACGCTGGCTTATCAGTGATAGCCAGTTCTCCTTTGTAGGAAGTGGAGTTGACTTAGTGTCAGTCTTACCACGATGGCCAGATCATGTTTTTCTTTACGTCAGTAACTGATACAAATCCTGGTAGTGATTATTTATTTCCATTCAGGGTATCCTAATGAACAATCCAGAGAGAAGGAACCCGTGTTCGGCTTTCACTTTCCATTTGCCTGCTTGGTCACAAATTTAGAAACATCTCTTTTCATTTTGGACCACCCGATATGATCTTTAAATCCTTATACATCTTTGTCTTTACCCGAGGTGCGTAGCAAAGATCCTTGGTGCCCTCTTGAGATGGATTTCTTGATTCATCATGTTGGGTACCTGAGCCCGATCTCGATAATCACAATCCATCCTCTTCGTATAAACTGGGTTCCTTCCCATCTAGATTTACAATTCTTTGTAAATTTTCTGCTCATTCTTTTGTGCCTCGAGCACTCGATTTAACAAATGGAGTTTTGCTATCAAGTGCATACCATTGCAGCGTGGTTTGATAAACTGACAGAACAGCGTGCTGGCGCTTAAAAGCGTTTATCTTATTTTCGAGCATGGCACTACGTTAGCCTTCAGGGATGATAATCGGCCTTTCAATCTATAATCATGATCAATTCCATCCATCTCGTTTGTCACCAAAGTTAAGCTCTCTTTGCGGCGAATATAGACTTTTGTGATGAATATTAGATGAAACACTTTCTCAGTAAAGATAGTGTCTCCATATTTTCAATGCGGAGCACAATGGTGGCGATTCGAATCATGCTTAGGGTGATTCTTTTCATCGACTTGGCTTGCCTTGAATCATAAGGTGCCGCTTTACCCTCTTGCGTAAGGACACATCCTGATCCACAATGAGCATCCTTTAAAATCCGTAATCTTCTTGTAGGTCGGTTGAGTAGAGCCAGATGCCTCGGTTAGAATGCTTTCAACTTTTCAAAAACTAGCTTGACACTTTCCACTCCACTAAAATCTTACATTCTTTTGGAGCAATCTTGTCATGAGTGTGATCTATAAAACCTTAAAACAAATATGCAGCAGTAACATACCCAGTCGAGCTAAACTTTGTAGCATTTTCTGGTGGTTTCCATTCGAGGAATCACCCTCATATTCCTTTGATCCACTCGAATTCCTTCTTTCGTCTGATGTACGAAAGGACCTTATCTAACCAAGAACCGCATTTGGTCAGTTTTCATATAAGCGTTCCATTTCGAGGTTTCTAGCACTACCAAGTGTGTATCATGATCTTCCCGATCCTTTGAATACCTGAGGATAATAATATGTACCGACAAGCCCGGTCTACATGCGATTCGGAGAAAACACAATTCATTAAGTCCGTAGAGAAGCCCTTAGTGCATTTGTCGACCGAATGGCATTACCGGAACTTTAAGGTCCGTACCGCATTCTAAATGTAGGTCTTATACATCGCATCCTTAATCCTTAATTGATGATACGGATATGAGAGTCGATCACCGAAAGACACTTGCGGCTGATTGGTGAGTGAGTCGTCGATCACGGAATTGGATATTTGTTCTTCTTGTCATTTGGAACAATTTGTCTATAATCAGCTTATCTGGCGAAACTGCCATCTTTCTTTTAGCAAAGAGCACTAGAGAAACCCATGGTGATACACTGGACGGGTGATCCTTTCCAGCAATTCTTTGACTAAAGCTTGGTCACGCTATGAAGCCAGTTGATCCTGAGTTATGTCAGGATAGGGTGGCTTACTGAACATGTCGTTCTGAGCTCGATACGTCTCTGTGGGCAATCCACGACAACTCCTCAGGAAACACGTCGAATAATCACTAGCGTAGGGATGTTGAAATACGCTGACTCTACTTTTTCGTATCAATCACATACACAGTAGGCTTCACTGCCACTGGAACATCATTCTAGCGGTAGTAGTAGATATGCATTAGAGGTGGATTCGGCCTCTAGTTCGATAAAGTCACTTCCTATAGCCACTCGATTGTCCTTAAAGATTATCTTTATCTTACCATTCTCAAATGCTTCTTCACTTAGATTATCGGATCTTGATCATTTCCGATATCACATGAAACTCTCTAATGACAACTCGATCAAATCTCTGGAAACTCATACTCGTATTCAATGGGATGTAATCTCTATAGACTCTATTCACAACGACACTAATGGGACTGAACTTTCATGCCTTACTTATTTAGGCCAGGCCAAGATCTACATCGAGTCACGTCATCCTTTATACGAAATCCGTACATATCATAACATTCAAGAATCTGTTGAGCAGCTCATCTAAACTCAGTCTACCAAAAATGTGACTCTTAAATGCAGGCGACTGCATGATGGATGGATGAGTGGATCTCTTTTGAATCAATTTCTTTTCTTGTCGATGAATGCATCTTGATGCCCGACCATTAAAAGATGTTTATCTTTGCATAAAATATATTTGTATATACTAATTCGACTTAAAGGGAGTTCATCATTTTGTTTCATGCATTTTCCGTATAAAAATGGCATTGCATGCCCATTTGGTCCATTTACTACCTTTATACATTACGGCATTATAAAGTCGTTTCAATACCAAAATATTTCAAAACAAAATCGAGTTTGTACAAAGTGAATATATTTCATGAGATCTGAGGTCGAACTTTATGACTCACGTGGGAGCACGACGTGACTATGAATCAGCTCTTGGATCTTTCATGTGCCTTCCTCGATTACGTGCATTAATTAAGTAAATCATTGCATTTCATCCTGATTCAGTTTATACAATTCATATTTCGTTTATTAATCATCTGTTTTCTAAATCGATGCCTTTGTATAATTTTTCATGACCAATGGGTGATACATATATATTTCCATTTGATACATTCAAATTCTGATTCATTGGTCATTTCAATCATGCGGAGTTTCATATCACGATAAATCATTCAGAAACACCAAATCTTCATTTCCTGATTTTCTTTGTTTCCTTAAATGAATTTTAACTTATCAAACTTCGATTACCTGAGAATGAATCACGGCTTGATCTCATTGTTTGTAGGCCAGAGTATAAAGGTTTATAACCGCAGTCGGTCCAGTTAAATTTATGGCCAGTTCAACTAAAATCATTTCGTGAACACTCTGATACCCTCCATTTGAAATTTTCTGGATCAGTGGCAATATCGTGATTGGCGTAGTATCTTACTCATTTGACCACTTATTGGTATCTACGTCCCATCTATTGTTGAATTTAATGGTTAACATTCTAATGCTTGGCGCTCAGATCATTTCTTATAGGGTGTGGATTACTGTCCATTTATATCAAATACTTGGTTTCCGATGCTCATCTGATTTTCATGTGTGATTCCATTTCAAATCGGTTGTATCAAAATCAATTTAAAACAAATCAATATCTGATTGCTCATAATTCATTTCAATAAATCTATTTATTTCATAATCCTTCAAACATTTTAGAAATAGAGAGAGAAAGAAGTGGAGAATACACCAATTCATTTATGGCTCAAACAGGGCACACATTCATATTCATATAAAACCTTTTAGATTTAGTTTGTAAAATGAAGCCTGACAGAAACAAGAGAAGTGTGAACAAACTCAAAAAAGGTTGTATTTCTTGATTATATTCTTAAAATCCGTTCTTGGAGTCGACTTCTTGTCACCAACCCACCCCAATCCATCACAAATATATCCTTTATCAAAACGACCCCGAGAAAAAAATCGGTTGCATTATAGGATCTTTAGTTGGGGTTATT
Organism: Tetrastigma voinierianum; assembly: GCA_016808115.1. NCBI lineage: Eukaryota > Viridiplantae > Streptophyta > Magnoliopsida > Vitales > Vitaceae > Tetrastigma > Tetrastigma voinierianum. The sequence goes on along the minus strand of JAEQBH010000432.1, from coordinate 726,382 downwards.
TGTCTGCAAATACCTTCATGAAAATTTTTCTAGGGACACATGAGCCATAATTTATCATTGCTTTCTTCAATAAATGATAGCTCTATGGTATATTTTGATGAGATTCAATCCATCTCACCCCGAGCTCAGGATTAAAGCATTTTAATGCCAAATTGGTCGATATGCCCAGCTGATTCATATTACCCTCTTTTGTTATTCTTGATTTCGAGGAGTCTTAACTCATAAATTGATAATAGTTCCTTCTACCATTTTGAAGGTATGGTTCCTAAAGTTTTTATTCTCCATTGGAATCATCAATTTGGATCACCAAACTTCGAGTTGTATTTGTTTACATGCTATTAATTGCAATGAGAAATTAGATTGTTCTTACTTCAACTTTGGCAATTTTGGGCACTTTGGGGTTAAAAATTGCATACATCTTCAAGTAAATTAGTCCCCTAAGTATTGTTACGAAATTTTGAATCACTCATTTAAGATTAAGTAAACTAAACTTACGACGAAACACCCTGACACACACCAACCGAGCATACTGTCAGACTAAAACTCGCGCATTCAGCCGTATTCGAGACCTTAGGGCTCTCATTTATAGGTCCTTCTATACATTTGTAATTCAGCTCTTATGGTTCTTTACAGTGGAATAATTATAAGCAACTTATAGCCAAAGCAAAATAGGGGTTGTAAAAACATTTGTGGTAACTCACTGAAACTCCATCATTTCCTTTCTCTGAAATTCACTAAAGCAATCTAACTTAGCACTTTGAAACTTAAATCCAAACAACTCTAAGTCAGATCTATAACTAATCAAAATCACCTTTACCTTAAAGTTAGAGTTTTCAAAAATCAGAAATCATCGAAAGGAGTTAGGATTAGTTTTCTTCTATATCTCTTCATTCTCCTTTCACTTGCCCCAGCCGAACAAAGAATGGCCAGAAGAATGGAGAAACACAATACATATACCCAAGTCCACAGCTCATTCTCATGCTTTCACTCTCAAAAGCGTGAATGCCCCGAATGGGCATTTCATAAACTCCTCCCGGTCTTTATTATCATGTAATGTATAATGTCATGTTGGCTTCTTTGTATAATTGGCTTTCTATTTTCTCATTTCAAAAACCTTATTTCACTCATTTCCTTGTTTCATTTCATTTATATACTTTGGCACCACATTACTCATTTATGGCCTTGAATCGCCGTTTAGCCTTTTCACAAAATTTATTTGAACAATAAATTTTGGGTTTTTTTCATTTTTAGTTTTAGCCAATTTAAACATCGAAAAAATATAATTTATTTATTTTACACCGTGAGCATGTTATAAAGCTATTATGATATTTTAGATTTACAACTCCTCTTCAATTCCCATCAAACTTTATTCAATCCACTTTTTTTTATCTATCTAAATTCTCACCCTCATTTAATCCCCTTCTTTCCCAATTCTCACCCTTATTCAATATCTTAACAAAATTCTCTATATCAATTGAAAGATGATCTCCCCCATAAATGGTAATTTCCATCTTCAATCTTCAATGGGTATCTTGAATTTGATTATAAATAGTCTTCCTTGATATCCTCCATATCTCACCAATTTTCCTGCTTTCTTACCATTCTTTTGAAAAACTAATATTCGCCCAAAAGTCTTATTATTGCTTATGAGGTTCTGCCCCAAAACTAAAAAAATGTGCTTTTTGAGTTTTGGGTAAGGACCCCGTTCTTCAATTCTTGCTTTCTTTTTTTTCATATTTGTATTTATTATTGAGGGAGAATTTTTCATATTTACGGTTCTTCTGAATTCTAATTTTTGGGAAAGTAGGAATTTTGCTATGTATTTGTGGTTGAGGGGCAATTAGAATCTTAGAAAATGGTCTTGGGCATATATAATTGACGCCACATTGGAGATTGAATTTGTAGTTATAAAGGCAATTGGCCATTTGGCCTTATCATTGACATATGGCAACATTAATTGATGAACATGTAAAGTTTTGTTTGTAATTTTTTTGATTTCACAATTTGACATGCATTTATATATTCGACATATGACAATGACATGAATACTGTTGTTTTTGTTTCTGTAGGACGAGTTAGCAGAATATAAAATAAAAATAGTATACCATCGATTGATCAATATTAGAATAACTCGTCACATATTCTAATATAAAGTTCATATTAGCATAATATCAATAAAAATAAAAAATTTGAAACTGAGTTGATTGTTTTTATTGTAAATTGTTCGATTTTTTTTTATAAATTTTATAAATTGAAACTATTATCAATCATGATGTAAATTGTTCAATTATTTTCAATCGTTGTGAATTTGTAATTCAAAAGTCTTAATTCATTTAAATACAAGTCAGTTAGCCTAAGGATCTTTCCATATTCCAAGTGATGTTGTTCTTTCTACACTAATAACTTTTTCATATAATGTTGCTTAAAAAACATTTATCTGATCGTGAAAAAGAAAAAAAAAATGAATAGAGGAGATAGTCGAATCACAAAAATGAGCTATAGGCAAATTTGTTGTTAAAAAGAGTATAAGAGCTTTATGAAGGATTAGGTGTAAATAATCTTGAACAGTCTAATGAAAATTTAAATGACAAAAATCATATTAATGAGGACGCTACTTATTTGAATGACCATGATAATGTGTCAAATCATATCAATGAAGACGCTACTAATTTAAATGACCATGATATTGTACCAAATACATTCAATATTGAAGATGTAGGCATTTATGATCCTAGAAATTTGGGTAATCTCGACAATAAATACAGAGATATTTTGGTAGAAAAATGACCTATAAGGAAATTGAATCTTGAATTTCCTTTAGATAATTAATTTAAGCATTTTTCATATGCTTATTATTCTAAAAAGTTGAGTAACAAAGATATTAGGGATAGAAAATTGTTGGTTTACTGTAAACATATGAATAAAGTATATTCAAAACTTTTTGTTGTAATGAGCATTATTTATTTCAAAGCAATAAAAAAAACTTTTTAGCAAATTATGGATCGAATGATTTGAAGCATCTTAGTGAGAGACTCAAACAACATGAGAATAGTATTTAGTTGATGACTTACATGAACACTTTGACTGAACTAAGAGTAAGATTAAAAAGTAATGAAACAATTGATAAAAATTTGTAACAAGGAATTTCAAACGAGAAAGAACGTCGGAGACAAGTTTTAATAATAATAGTTTTTGTTATGAAATGTCTTGTTAAAAATTTAGTTTTTCAAGGATCCAATGATAAACTTTATTAGGAGAATAGTAAAGGTAATTTTTTAGGGTTAATTGAAATTATTGCTGAATTTGATTTGATAATGCAAGATCGTGTTAGACATGTCCAAAATCAAGAAATTTATTATGATTATCTTGGTTATAAAATTCAAAATGAATTAATTTCTCTTTTGGCCCGTAGTGTTAGAACTTCTATGATAAGGATCATCAAAAAGGAAAAAGATTTCTCTGTAATTCTTGATTGTACCCTAAATGTGAGCTATCAAGAACAAATAACTCTAATAGTACGATGCGTAAATATGTCAAGTAACAAAATAAAAATAGAGGAGTATTTTCTAGGGTTCTTGAAGGTGGATGATACATCGGGATTGAGACATTTTAATGAATTATTAAACACATGTAAGCCTCTTAATCTGATGTGAAGGGTCAATGTTATGACAATGGTTACAATAGCAAGAAGGAAAACACCAAGAGGGGTTCGAGATTTTGAAATAAATCAGAACTAAATATGTCGTATGTTTTGTGTGAACAATCTTACTCTTCGTGATATGACGCGTGCTTTGTGTTAGAATTGTTTCATTTTTGGATTTGTGCAACACATATAGTATTCCATTATTTGCAAATTCCTATTAAAAAGATTGAAGGTTTGCTTGATGTCATTAGGAACCTTGTGAAATCTTTGTGTATCTTTTCGATGAGATAGTCGAATAAAAAGTGTTAAAGTTATTAGATTTCAAGCCCCTTAAAGTAGGTTGGCTTTGTAGAAATTATATAAATCTTGTGATGATGCCAATGATGCAGAAAGGTTGGCTAGTGCCCTTTGGAGTTCTGAAGTTTTATTCGGTATGAAATTTTATTTGCTCTGGTGAGTAAAAAGTTGCGCAATCTAAATCTATGTGCATTGACACTATAATAAAGGAATTGGAATATGTAATGTTATTTTTTGAAAAATATAGAAATGAAAGGTTTGAATCGAGCATAAATATTGCCAAAAGCCTTGCATTTGATATGAGTATAGAACCAATACTTCGGACAAAACGTCGTATTTTAAGGAAAAAAACATTTTGATGAGAATGATCATGATGAGGAAATACAATCAATCAAGGAGTCCTTCAGAGTTAATTACTTTTTGGTTGTTGTGGATATGACGATTGCTTATTTGAAAGATATATTTGAGAATTTAAAAGTATTTTTAGATTTTTATTTGATTTAAAAAAGTTGAAGTCATTGGACAATAATGAATTAAGAGAATCTTGCATTAATTTTAAGACTATTTTTTCTCATAATAATTTGTGGGATGGCATTGTCTGTGAGATGACCTTTGAAATGAAAGTGTTACAAATGACTTTGCCAAACGTGTTAATGTTAGCGTTTGAAATTCTTGAGTTTGTTAAAGCTACAGGTTGTTATCCAAATGTTTCAATTGCTTATCGAATCTTATTAACGATGTCGATGACTGTAGCATCCACCGAAAGAAGTTTTTTTAAAGTTAAAATTATTGAAATACTACTTAAGGTCGTCAATAATACTTTAAGAAATATTGGTAGTCTAATTTTATCTTGATAAGAAAAATATGTTAAAAAATATTGATATTGGCTTAGTATATCAAGGAGTATTTCCACGTATCGAAATGCTTTCGAAGACAATGTTTTTTATAAACGTGTGTATGCTTAATTTAAAATTCTATGTTTTTATTTGTTAAGCGTAATAAAAACTACCATTTACAATAATTTTTATTTGATTACATACATTTGAACTTCATATACATTAGGGGACCTTATTTTGTTACTTTGCCCTAAAATATCAATACCGACTCTAACATGGATATAAGAATTAAAAAAAATTGGATATTTCAATAAAAGTTGATAAAAAAAAGGGCCAATTTGACATAGCTTTTTGTAACAACAACGCTTCGAGTCATACTGTTTTCTCTGGCAACACTTCTATTAGAAACGTTTTTATAGGAATTCGTAAAAGTGATTCTACAAATGTTTTTGGTAACATGTTTGCATAGGTATAAAAACGTTTTTATATCATTAACATTACCAAAAAAACATTTAATATTTAATTAAAAGAATAGAAGATATTAATAAATAAATTTTTTTATTAAAAAAATATATAAATACATATAAAAATTTATATTAATGGACCCTAAAATAATTATTTTTATGATTATAACAAATTTATTTACATAAATTTGAATGAATGAATAAATATTTGTATTAATAAAAATCTAAAATAATTAATTTTTAAATTATAAAAATATTAAATGAAGTGTTTTGGATTTTCTATGATTCAACCTTTTAAGATTTTGGATAATTTTAAAATAATTATGGTAATATGATTTAATGATTAATGATATAATTAGATTTTTTAAATAAATATAATATGTATTATAGGAATATTACAAAAAATTTGAAGTGTTTTTTTACTAAAACACCTTACCAGTGTTTTTTTTTTTTTTAATTTTAAAAGCATTTTTCAAAATTCTATCCAACGTCTTTTTTTCTTCGAAAAAACATATTAAAGTGTTTTTACGTCTAGAAACATTTATAAGAAGCACTATCAAACTACTCATAAGTTACTAGTTATAGCTTTTTCCCATTATAAACTATTTTACCTTAAGCAACTATTTGTAAGTAATTAAAAGTCTTTATTGAATAACTTATAAGTTATTTGGGAAGAATAAGTTACTACATTTTAAGCTTAGATTGATTTGGATGGATACCTAATTTTGTACTATACAACAAAAAAAATCACATTTATTGAAAAACATGAATGTGATTTGACATGTAAACATGTTTAAAAATACATATGACAATTTGCGTTGAGATACCAGATTGAATCAGGTTAAATTTGATCTAATTTGTTCGAACAAAAAATATAACAGTCCGATCCGACCCTAAATCCGAACGGATCGAGTCAAACTGTCTTATAAAATAAAAATTATTTGATAGACGAGTCAGACCTAAATTTGACCTGATTTTTTCGAGGCAATAAATTAACAACCTAATCCGATCTTAATTTCGAGTGGATCGGATTAACTTAATGAATCGGACTTAAATTAACAAATCTATCTAGAAGCCATTAAGGTGAATAAAACAAACAATATCTATGTAATGGGAAGAAAATTCTTACTATTTTCCTTTTTGAGTGACGTTATTCCTCTATTTTCCTTTACTATATATTAATAATGTTTTGTTTTCAAAACTGATATACTTACAAGATTGACTTTTTTTTTTTTTGGTAGCATATGTAAATGTTTCTCAAAGCGATATGACTTTAATACATAGATTAGGTCTTAGGAATGACTATAAGGTAAAGGTGGCCCATTGATTTTACTTTAATTTGTCTTAAATATATTCTTATATTTGACAAAAAAAAAAAAAAAAAAAAAAAAGAAATTTGCATTGATGGGAGGTCTCATGGTGGCAATGAAAAAGATAGAGGAAGTGCTTTTGTTGCACAATAGTAAATCTTAAGAAGCACTTTCCTCATTTAAAAGCGCAATCACAATTGTTGAAGCAAGTGCTTTACTAACTCCACTATGATAAGATGGATGGAAATATATTTAAAAACAAAAATTAAATTATAAATAAATATTAGATGATTTATTTTTCCTAAATAAATTATAATTTAGTTCTTCTTATATTCAATTTTTCATTTTATAATATTTTGTTCTTACAAGGATTCGATTTTGGGTCTCTTGTATGTCCATCCCACCCCTTTGTCATTTGAGCTAGACATTAAAAGCTAGTTCCATGTTTTCTAAAAAGTAAAAGTATAAAAATTTAAATATTTCAATTTATTTATATACTTTTCTTTTACTTATATTCACCTTGTATTATATTATTATAGTATTATGTTTTTATAAGAACTCGAGTATGAAACCTCCCGTAATCCGTTCCACTCTTTACCACTTGAACCCGACATCCGGAACTATTTAATCATATACGTTCATACAACTATTTAACACAATACTTGAAGTGATGCAAGGTTGCCATTGGTTGACAAGACTCGCAAGAGGATAGTCTTTTAGATCATTCGAAGGGGGAAAGTGCAGATGTCACAACTAATTGACAGATTGATTGATAAGTCGATGAAATAATGAAGACATTACAATAACTATGGAATGATTGATCGAGAAGTTGATAAGATGAACACCACATAAAATTTTGATAAGTTCAAAAGTTATTTGGAGAACCGAAGTGGAGAAGACTCTAACAAATTTTATAATCAATATCCTTTTATATTGTTACGATGTAAACATGTCTTTTTATAGGTTACAAACTATGAAATATAAATAAAATATCTAAGGGTCTGTTTGACAATGTTTCTTATAAATGTTTTTAGACCTAAAAACACTTTTAAGTGCTTTGAAAGTTAAAAAAAACACTTGTAGTGTTTTTTTATTGAGAAACACTTGGGAGGTGTTTTTTTTTAAACACTTTAAATTTTTTTGGATATTCCTAAAATACTTATTTGTTTATCATTAAATATATATTTATTTTTCTTTAAACCATCTATTTATTTTATTTAAAAAAATACGGGTAATATCATATATTTTTAAAAACTCAAACAATTCAAATATTTTTGTAAAAAATTTAAAAAATTTCAATAATCATAAAAAATATTTTATAAAAAATAATTATTTTAATTTGTTATTAATACCAATTTTTTCATATGTTTATTAATTAATTAAAATATTTTATAAATATTTTTATAATTGTATATGCTCATTCATTAATTCACTTATCTCTATAAATATTTTAAAATTTTTTATAATCATAAAATAGTTGATTTAGGTTTTATTAATGTAAAATTTTATATGTATTTATACACTTTTGTAATAAATTTTTTATTTATTATGATATTATATTATAATTAAATATTAAATGTCATTTTTGGTAAATTTAATTATATAAAAACATTTTTATACATATGAGACATGTTACAAAAAACTTTTGTAGAATTATTTTTTCAGATTCCTATAAAAACATTTATAATAGAAGCGCTACCAAGGAAAACGTTTTTGTTGTTACAAGAAGCAGTGCCGACCTATCCCTAAATAGATGGATTTTAGTTGGCTGCTGTGCCCGCCCATGCCTAAGAAAATAAATAAGCCCAAAAGAAAAGTAAATAAGCAGTCACAATTATCAAAAAGCGGCTCCTGCGGCATTTATATTAGAAATATTTTTATAGGAATCCGAAAAAGTTATTCTACAAACATTTTGAATACGTTTTTATATCATTAAAATTACAAAAAAGGACATTTAATATTTAATTATAAAAATATATATCACAATAAATAAAAAAAATTATTCCAAAAGTACATAAATACATATAAAAATTTATATTAATAAAACTAAATGCTGTTGCTATGATATAACTGGGGCTAAAAATATTTACAGAAATAAGTGAGTTAACAAATAAATATCTATAAACATTTGAATTAATAAAACCTAAAATAATAATTTCTACGATTATAAAATATTTGAACTAATGAATAAAAATACATAAACATTTGTATTAATAAAAACCTCAAATAATTATTCATATGATTATAAAAAGATTTGAAATAATTTGCAAAATTTTGTATTAATAGATACTTAAAATAATAATAATTATAAATAAATAAATAAATGTTTTTATTTAAAAATAATTGATTTTTTAAATAATAAATAGATGTTTTAAGGAAAAATAAATAGACATTTAAGGATAAACAAGTAGGTGTTTTAGGAATACCAAAAAACTTTTAAAGTGTTTTATTTTTTTAAAAACACCTCCTAAGTGCTTCTCAAAAAAACATTCAAAGCGTTTTTTTAATGTTTTTTAAAATTTTTAAAAGCGCTTTTGAAAATATTACCAAACGCATTTTTTTTATCATAAAACTTCTAAAAAGTATTGTCAAATAGGCCCTAAATCCGATATAAAAAGCATCCTAAATACATATAAATTATTCTAAAACTCGAATTAGCAAATTGAATGTGATCTTGATATTTTTTCCTTGTGCTTAACCGTAGTCCTAAAAGTATTTGCATCAGGAAAATACATCTAAAACAGAAAAAGAAAACACAAAAAGAAAAATCTCATTGTCTCATTAGTCATCATAGCAAACCCATCATGTGGCCGAAAAAATGTTCATCACCATCATAGTAAGATATCAGTAGAGACATACACAAAAGGCCGTAAAACTAGCCTTCATATGATGTACATTATTGTCATTTTACCACAAAAAGTCAGGGGTATTTTCGGTACTTCACGTCGAATAATGGGTGTCATCCCCAACTTGGACCCCTCTGACCAGTGGGCGCATCATGTGAGCACGGAATGCGCCATCCACCTGGTCGGTACAGCTATGATCCCATGCACGCCACTCCACGCTAACACCATACGATAACCTCATCACAACCACTCATTCGGTCCCATCCTCGCGAATTATCTAAACTTCAACAAACCCCATGGGCCGTACGATGAGTCAGGTTTTTCGGGTTAGCTGTGATGGCGAATCTTGGCCGTTGAAAGCATTATATCCAGGTGGTGGTAGGGTGTGACTGTGTGAGCGTGCAACACCCTAATTTGTTCTCTCACATCCACCTTTAAAGGGGCTTTGAAGGCAATTATTTAAAAAGCAACGACCCCCTCTCTACATCATATATATACATGTATTTATTTATTTTTTGGGCAATAATTTTTATGTAAATAAATTAAAAGTGAATTAGATACTTAAGTTGTATTTAAATTTTTTTTAATTATTTATATTAGATTTTGACCCATTTAAAATTGTTTTATCAAGAATAAAAACTATTTTTAATTTGTATAAAATATCGTATTAAGTTTAACAAGGAATTTGATGTAAAAAAAAACTAGGAGTCTATTAATAAATAATATTTTTTCTAAAATAAGGGTTTGTTGGATTCCTGTTTTTAAAAATTGTTATTAAGAATAGTCTTTAGAAACACAAAAAATATAATTTTGATGTTCTTTAATTGTTTTTCAAAACAACTAAAAAATTAAAAACCAAACGAAATCTCTCTATTGTCTTTGTTTTTTAGAACAAAAAATATTTTCAAAAACTATAATTAAAGAGGTCATAAGTTTTTTTTATATATATTTTATTTATATTTTTGATAAATATATTGATATGTTAATTTTTTTTACAAATTTTGAATTCCTACCTCTTTACCACTTGAACCCGCTCAAATTAATTATACCAATTGAATGTTTATTTTTATGAATTTTTAGGTATATTAATATGTTATGTATAAATTTTTATTTTGTGAAATTCATAAAGATAAAAAGGGCTATATATCTTTCAAACATTAATTGTCAATTAGAACATCTCTCCCAATTAATATTTGACATTGTCGATATTGAAAGGATGACAAAATAAAATCATTATTTAATTAATGGGTATTACCATACAAATAAAATAGAAACATATTTTAAACATTGTAACCAAAATTTAATTTTTTTTTTGTTTGTTTTAGCAACAACTTCATAAATATTTATAGTTCTTTTTTGTATTTTAATATCACATTTTTTTTGTGTGGATTGTTTTTGGTCCATCACAACCCAAAATCAATTATGATTTTTTTATTTTTTTATTTTTTTATTTTTAGTGAGTATACATTCCATGCACTCAGTTTCTCTTCAAAAATTTTAAATTATGTATCATAATATTATGAGCAATTATTTTTGACTACAAATTATAAAAAAACTGACTGTTATTGTTTAAATAGAATATTTTTAAATTTTTTATTTGATATCTAAATATTTTAAATGTAATATATTCGCCAAATAATCAATATTCAATATGTTTGTTTTTTTAACTTTTTAACGGGTTATTACTTATTAGTGAAATTTTAAAACTTTTTGTTAAATAAAAAAAACCAAAATATTTGGCTTTTTTTTTTATTTTTTTGTTAACATTTGTTTTTTAATGTTTTCATTGAAACTCATATGATATTTTCATGTTAATTAAATCAAAACATATATATTTTAAAAAATTTCATTTAAAATGTATTGTTTTAGACTTTGGATAAAAAAATTAAAAATTGATTTTTAAAAAAAAAAAACAAATAATTAAATACTTAATCCTATTTAGCACTTTTCAAAACAAAAATTATATTTAACATTCCCTTAATGGTTATTAATTCAAGTCATATTAGGACCATTAGAGGATTTACTCGATAGTTAACTTTGAGCCTATGAGAAAATTATGAAATACTTATAATTTTATATATTAGGTTATAAGTTTTTTCATAAAAAATAGAAAGTGTCACAATAATTATTAAATTAAGGAAATTACTATAAAATTTTTTTTTTTTTTTAAAGTAGGTAAGAATTGCATCACCCTTTTCCTAGTTGGTTTTATATTCGACCTTTTTCTTTGTTATAAATTTGATTCCACCATCCCCTTTCTCTTTCTTAGACTCCACTTTTCTATTTCTATTCCTATTCCAATCCTTCTTTCTCTTACTAAAACCATACTCTTTTTTTTTTTTTTTTGAATTTTGTCTATTCTCTCTCGCTCTGTGGGAAATCAGGAGAAATCTGTTCAACAGGCGATTCTTTGATTCTTTCTCATCAATCTCTCCACAGCAATTTCTTAGATTCCAAACGGTTGTTGAATTTGTTGTTCTCTGCCCTAATTCGAGCTGTTTCCCTCGCTTTCCCGCCAGCCAAACGCGCGTGTTTGATCCAATTGTGGTAGGGTTTTTGTGGTTTGGGGTCGGGAGGGATGGACTCTGATGACGATATGCACGATGCTAACGATGTCGACTCGTTGGAGGACTACTACAGCGGCGACACCGCGGCCGACTCCGACGACGACAACGACGCCGATTATGACTTTGATAATGATTCCGATGAAGACCCCGAAGCCATCATGGTATACCGGTATCAGGTCTGTTCAATTCTGGATTTGGAGCTGTGGTTTTTTTATTTTATTCATGTTTGGTCCTGGAAGGAAAAGTTGTCGGCTTTTCCCGGAAAGCTGAGTTATTTTTCTTTGTTTACTTTTTTGATTAGTGGTGCGCTGATTCCTTGATTTAACTTTTGCTGTATCGGTTCTTCTGCAAATTCTTGTATGGGTTTTTAGCTGATTGGTCTTGAATTTTATTTTTGATGATTAATTGAAGAATTTATAGCTGTTTAGGTTATTTTTCTGAACCAGAAGTGATGTACTGGTTTTTTATCCGATGTTTGGTTGCTGATAAAATTTGAGAAGAGAAGTATAGATAATACCACGGGATTTTTGTAATTTGATTGGTTATAAAACTCAGGAAGGTATTTATTTAAATTTTCTATGCTTTTGCCAAAAAAAACCAGGAGCTATAAACTGGAAAGAAATAATTCAAGTGCTTGAAATTGTTAATGCAAAGGTAATGCTGATTCTTTAATTTATTGGGCAATCCTGGGAACTTTTTGTGGGTCTGAACAATGTTGCACAATTGGGCTATTGCTGTTTAAATTTTTTTTATTATAATGGTTTTAAATTTTTAATTATAATGGTTTATATTTACTTTCCTTCTAATTATACCAATGTTGGTTTGTATTTCAGCCTAATTATACCATCTTAAAGGAAGAAGATATACATCAGCATCAAGAAGATGATATTACAAGGGTAGCTGCTGTTCTTTCAATATCAAGAGTTTCAGCTAGCATCCTTCTCCGCCACCACCATTGGTAAACTTTTCACTCTTTGATGCTTGTCACATGTAGTTAATAACTTAATATCAATACGCAGTTCTCCTTTTTTCTCATCTAGTGCTTTTAGTATGTTGGATTGTGCAATCTTATTCTTATGTACATGAACTGATGTCTAGAATACCTCTGCACTTTACATGTAAGGTTAGCTATGATATGTAGTTTAGCAATATTTTTCTTGCTACATTCTTATTGGGGCCGTAATGCCCATTTCTTCTGGAATTTTGTCCTTATAAAGAAATTTGCCCTTGCAGGAGTGTTAGTAAAGTCAATGATGAATGGTTTGCTGATGAAAGCAGAGTCCGGACAGCTGTTGGCTTATTGGAAGCACCAGTTGTTCGATTTCCAAATGCTAAAGAGGTAAGCTTTCTTTCATTTCAGACAGTAATTTGAGTTTTTCTGAACCTGTGGTTGATCTTGTGGCTCTAATATAATTTGTTTACATGGTTTTTTGATGGGTAATATAATGTGTCTACATGGTTGAAAGTAATTTGAGTTTCTGGAATTCTTTTCTCTAAATTTTGGAGTCTGGGGTCGATTAAGTATCTTTTTTTCTTTTTTGGATTATTTTCTCATTGAGTTAGTAATGGAGCTCTTGAAATTTTCTGTTAACAGCTGACGTGTGGGATCTGTTTTGAAACCTATCATTGTGATATGATACATTCAGCTGCTTGCGGTCATCCATTTTGTAGCACATGCTGGGAAGGTTTGTGTAAATGCTCCATACTTTAGAATCTTAATTTGTGGCTGGTATATAAATCAAGTATCATGTTCTAATTGTTTATATGTACAACTTCATTTACTGATTTTTGAAGTGTTGGTCATGGGTGAGTTGGAAAATTCATTTGGAAGAATTTTCTTCTTCTGATTGTTTCTATGTACAACTTCATATATATTAACTTGTGTTGATCTACAGTATAAATATGTGCTATGTATTTAGGAATACTAACTAGGGTGTATTGTTAGTACATGGGAACCTTAAAAGTGACACTTAAGAGAGACCAAAACAAAAACCAATATGGAGTCTTCACCAAATCTTGCTTCTTTGCTTCCTTGACAGTCTCAATAGTCTGAAAATTTTTATTTATCTTGGCTCCCTATCTGTCTCTGAATTCGAGTCTTTTCTTCTCTTAATACACTCCATATTTTGTTGTCCTTACCTGCATTCTCAAATTGTTTTATGCCTTTGTCCTTGAAACCCCCAGCAGCTTACAAAGCTCCCATCTGTGCTTATAACCCATTTAGAGACTCCCCTGATCTAATCCAACAGCACTTCTGGAGCTCTCAAGCCCTTCCCTTCCCCTCACTCAACACCTTTCTCCACCTGAAGTTTCTCTCCTCAAGCCCTTACTGTTTGATGTGGATCATGTGGACAGAATGCCTCTGCTCATTATCTTTTGATAACAGGACTAATCAAAACATTTCCTACTACTACATTTCCAGTATCTCATGTGAGCATGTGTCCCAGAAACATGTCTCTAGTAGTTAAAATTTCAATATAGTTTTTCTGCTTTTTAGGCTTTGTCCAAATTGAAGCCAGTGTTGAAACTAAGATATTTTAAAGGGACAATCCTGGTATTGTAAAAGTTTCATTGAACATAATATAATTTTCTGTGTGAGCTCTGGAAAAAAAGGGTTTCACTAGAAGCAACATTCTTGCTGCTTCCATGTTAAGCTCCTTTTGAAGTAAAAGGCAGTTCATTTAAAACTATCCATGGTGATGGAGGCAAGTGGCAGCCACCAATTGTTGATAAGGGTTTTAGTTAGGATCTCATATAAGGGGTTGATGACAATTGTTGTAAGTTAGTATGATTTTCCAAGGGCGTCATTTTCCAATAGTATTTATGAGGTCCTAGAAGTCAAGTCAAAGTTGTTAGTTTCAAGTTTATTTACTAGATGCTAGTTCGCAGAGTAACGAGTCCCTAGAATCACCTGTTGTTCTGTAAAGATAATCCTGACCAATTGGCTTGTTTGAGATGGATTTTGATGTGGTTTGGGAGGCCTCTCAGGCTGAAAATCGAATCAGAGTAAAGCCAGATTCATTGAGTGGCGTGGAGAATATTGAGGTGCCGACAAATAGGTTGCGTAGCCTAGGCCGTCGTCTACTACGTATTTGGCCTCCCGGGGCTCCGCACAGCCACAGTGATTTGGGATACCATCGAGGAAAGGTTTAGAAGGAGACTAGCCATTTGGAAGTCGCCAATATATTCCAAAGGGGAAGAGTTACACTTCTATCATACACTGGCCGAATCTCCCTATCTATTTTCATGTCGCTTCCCGATCCCGAGTCTTGTGTGCAAAAGGGCTAGAAAAATCCGCAGGGACTTTCGTGGGAGGGGAACCCTCGAAAAGAAGCCTCATTTGGTGAGTTGCCACTTGCAGTACGTATAAAAGGTTGGCGCTTGGGGGTCGAGGCTTACACTGCTAAACAAAGCCTTGTTAGGAAAGTGGCTTTGGCATTTCGCTAACGAAAGGAATTCCTTGTGGAGGAAGACTATCAGAAGCAAATTTGGGGAATCGCAGGGGGGATGGTGCTCGGGGGAAGTTAGGAACATTTTTGGGACAGGCTTATGGAAAGAAATTAGGAAATGATGGGATATGGTACGCTTAAATGCCAAATTTGTGGTTGGTGATGGTAGCAGAATCAGGTTTTGGAAAGATGTCTGGGGGGGTGAGGAGGCTTTGTGCATAACGTTCCCGACGTTGTTTAGCTTGGCAGTTCAAAAAGATGCGATGATTAGGGAGATTTGGGATGTTTCGAACGAAGGTGGTTGGACCCCTCGGTTTAGCAGGCCATTCAATGACTGGGAAATGATAGAGGTGGTGAATTTTATGAAAATGACCCATCCCTGGAGAGTGGTCTCAAATAGGGAAGACAAGTTGGTCTTAAAAGGGGGTAC
The DNA here is from genome assembly GCA_016808115.1 of Tetrastigma voinierianum. NCBI lineage: Eukaryota > Viridiplantae > Streptophyta > Magnoliopsida > Vitales > Vitaceae > Tetrastigma > Tetrastigma voinierianum. The sequence goes on along the minus strand of JAEQBH010000432.1, from coordinate 710,540 downwards.
GCCCAGCGTTTATTCAGTGAAGCTCTTGTACGAGGTTCTGAATCGCACCGAAGCCGAGACAAGACCTTTTCCTGCCTTATCAGTTTGGAACACTATGGTCCCCTTAAAGGTGGGTTTCTTTGCTTGGGAGGCGTCTTGGGGTAAGGTGATGACTTTAGACCAACTCAAAAAAAGAGGAAGATCCTTAGCCAACAGATGCTACCTTTGTGAAGAGGAGGAGGAAACCCTAAACCATCTTCTAGTTCACTGCTCGAAGGCCAGAATGCTTTGGGAGCTTATATTTTGGCCATGTTTGATGGTCTTCCTTTCAAATACAGTCCTTCTAGCTTGGCAAGGAAAAAAAGTGGGCAAGAAGCGCAAGAAAGTTTGGAGGGTTGTGCCTCTTTGCCTCTTCTGGGCAGTGTGGTGTGAGAGAAATAGAGTGGCCTTCGATAATGAGACCTTCTCTATGTATAGATTAAAGAATTCTTTCATTTGTAGCTTTGGTCTTGGGCCAACGTGTCTAGTGGGGATGGAGACAGGAGTATATTGGAATTTTTAACTTGGATGGGGTATAGGTAATTGTTTTTGGTTTTGGGGATTTTTTCTTCATGTTTTTGGTCCTTCTCCGGGCTATGTCCCTTCAGATACTCCCAAATACATTTCAAGTAGCTTTGTTGTTTTTTAGATCAATGCACGTTTTCATCCATCAAAAAAAAAAATTGGTTGTATTCAGTTTTGGTGAATGAATGAATGAATGAATCAATGAAGAATTTCCTGCAAATATAAGTATCTTTGTGTGATGCAAAGATCCCTATGGTGTGATGCCTAGGGTTCCTAGGAGTGATTCCTAAGGTTATTTCAATCTCTTTGTGTGATACAAAGAGCCCTTGGTGTGAAGTCTAGGGTTTCTAGGAGTGATTCCTAGAGTATTTCAATTATATTCTATTCTTCTAGCATTTTACTTTTGGTGCTGCATCACACGGCCCCAAATTTAGGAACTCCCTTTTTGGCCTTGATAAAGAGCTTTTTGGCTTCTAAAAAGCCAACCCAAAAGTGTTAATGTCATGTCTTATATATCACTAATCCACTTTCCTGTCGGCTGTGGTGTGTTTCTATTTTGGATAATGGTTTTTTTTTCTTAAAACCATGAATTAAGAAACCAACTTATATATTTTCATATGTTTTTATTTGTTTAGGATATATTAGCACATCAATCAATGATGGTCCCGGTTGTTTGATGTTAAGATGCCCTGATCCATCTTGCCGTGCTGCTGTTGGTCAAGACATGATCAATCTTTTGGCATCTGATGAAGACAAAGAGAAGTATTCTCATTACCTTCTTCGATCATATATTGAAGACAATAGGAAGGTACATCTGGGATTTGGAACCCTTCAATTTTAACATTAAGCATATGCAACGGTCTATCAATCTCATTTTTTTATTGTTTCCCCTTATAGGTTTCTCTGAAATTCGTTGTTGCCTGACTCTCTTAACTGTTTATTTTTATTTTTGAGTATTTTCCATGCATAAGCCAGTAGGCTTAATTTTTTAATGTTCAAATTTCAAATAGTAATTTGTTCAGGTTCTCAACATGTGATTGATTAAGGCTTATGAGTCACATATGTTCCGCACCACCTAAGCATGCCATTTTTCTCTTGTACTGATGGGTACTTGTAAATATTTAGAGGATATCTCACTTTTACGATTGATTTGTCGTTTTGTGTGGACTACTTAAAGGGCTTAGTATTAATATTTTCTGCCATAGAGGTGTTCTGTTGTATTAATACTTTGGGGGGTAGGTTTTCTGTTGTTTTTTGTATAGGTCAGGTGTTCCCCTGTATGCTCCCTGTATACTTAGAGAGGCTTATTGGCTCCCACCTTTTTTTGTTTAATACATATATCTTCATTTACATATCAAAAAAAAAAAAAAAACAAATTTCTGCCATTGAGTGGGTCTCTTAAATTGTTTGACCGGTCAGAAAAGAAGTATAATAAAAAAGAGATGCTAAAATAGTGGCCCGAAAAGTACAAAAAGTGGATAACTTACCCCTTATGAAAACCTGTTTGATGCTTCTTGCATTATTTTAAATATACGTTTCACTTGTTTCTAGCATTATAATGACAACATTTGGAGGGCAGAGATGAAAATATATTATTTTGTTTTCTTCTTTATTATTCCTCATTTCTTTTATTTTTTCTGGTCTTTCCTAGACCAAATGGTGTCCTGCCCCAGGTTGTGAGTATGCTGTGGAGTTTGTTGCTGGTAGCGGGAACTATGATGTATCCTGCCAGTGCTCTTATGGATTTTGTTGGAATGTATGTATGTTTAGAAATCTAAGTTTGAAAATTTTGTATTTACTATTTCTAATTTTTTCTGTATGCCAGTTCTATAGTCTTATCTTTTTATGCATGTTTTGAATCTCAATTGCAGTGTACAGAGGAAGCTCACCGTCCAGTGGACTGTAGCACTGTGGCTAAGTGGATTTTGAAGAATAGTGCTGAATCTGAAAACATGAATTGGTAAAGCATATGTTGCAGCATCTAATTCATATCAAGCTTGTGGATATTCTTTCATATGGATATTTGTTACTGTTAATGCTTATAGTGATCTACCAGTTCTCTGTTAAATTCTGATTAGAACATCCTGTTAGCCAAGTTTATAAATGTTTGATATTTACAGTGTCAATTTTGATTTCTGCTTTATTTTACTTATCTTTCTGTGTGTTGTGGGGAAGCAATAGGAACTTGCTACATTTCCTGGTTATAATTTTTTATTGCTTGCTGTTCATTTTTGGGGCTTAAAAGAGAGGGATAATCCCCTTACCACTCAGGAGGTGGAAGCTAGAAAGGGGTCTTGGTAAGAAATGGGCCTTGATGGAATAAACTTCTTGGTGACAAAAATTTAAGGAAATCTGGTTAAAGGAGGGGGAAAAGAACAAAATATTTTTTCACAAGATGGCCAAGGCCCAAGCGAGAAAGGAACTTTCTGTTTAAGGTGAGAATCAATGGGGTTACTTTGGTTGATGAGAAAGAGATCAAGGCAGTATGTAAGCTTATCACACTCTTTTGTCGGAAATGGGGGACTAGAGACCAGGCCTCGGGGGTCTATAGTTTGGTATTTGGGGGAGAATCAATCTAGAAGCTTAGAGGAACCATCTACTGAAAAGGAAAATTTTGAAGCCCTGTGCAGTCTTATAGTGGCAAAGACCTAGGCTCTAATGGTTTCAACCCAGCGTTCTGGTAGTTTGGTTGTGACATTACCAAAGACGAGATCTTGGCTTTCTTTGAGGAATTCTTTCATCTTGAAACATTATGGAGGAGTCTAAATTCAACATTTCTGCTTATTTCGGAAAAGGGGGGTGTGGAGGAGTTGAAAGACTTCAAACCCAATAAGTTGTGTTCTGGGACTCTACTAGCAGCTATCTAAGGTTTCAGAAAATAGATTGAAATTAGCAGTGGATAAGGTGGTTGCAGCGAACCAACATGACTTTATTTAGGGTAAGCAGATTTTGGACAGGGTGCTAATTGCTAACGAGGTGGTGAATTTAAGGTTTGAAATGTGACAATCCCGGTCTCCTTCTAAACTTGGATATAGAGAAGCCTTATGACCATGTGAATTGGGTTTGCCTCTTTTCTATTATGTTGTAGATGTGGTTTGGTTAAAGATGGATTAACTAGATTAGGTGGTGTATTTTGTCGAGAATCATGGAATATTCTCTAGATATTCTTTGATTTATCTTCTACCTTTTGTGTACATTATCCTCCTTCTTTTTACACTTTATTTTCTTCTTTTTACCATTTATTTTGTTTCTTTTTTATTCCATTCTTTTGTATATATATAGGTGTCTCTATACTATGTAATACTCACTTACTCATTCAATAAAGAAAAACATTCTTTTTTTCTCTCATTTAACATGGTATTAGAGTCATGGTTGGTTTTGGAGTGAGCCATCTTCTTCGGTGGGCCTTCTCCGTTGGATCTTCTCCATCGGACCTTCTTCGACGGATCTTCTCATTCGGATCTTCACCATGAATCTTCTCGCCTGGATCTTCTCACCAATGAATCTTTCAATCATCTTCCGTTGAACCTTCCTTATTGGATCTTTCCGGGCCCTTCTTTCTCTTAATACGCCCTCAATCCAATCACCTCAATTCCATCGTGGAACACCTCGGGTGTTGCATTGACGTCGGCATCGGACAGGATTAAGTACATCTTTATAAATATTTTTTGATTTATCTCTTACCTTTTGTGTACATTATCCTCCTTTTTACACTTTATTTTCTTCCTTTTACCCTTTATTTTGTTTCTTTTTTATTCCATTCTTCTGTGTATATATATATAGGTGTCTATATACTATGAAATACTCACTTACTCATTCAATAAAGAAAAACATTCTTTTTTTCTCTCATTTCACATAATTCAACACCAGCTTTTCAGTTTTAGTCAATGGAACTCCTTTTGGCCCTTTTCGTAGTGTTAGGAGTAGAGACTAAGACAAGGTGACCCACTATTGCTGTATCTTTTTCTGTTTTTCTATAAGTGATGGAGGCTCTCAGTTAACTGTTGTTCAGAGTTAGTTATGGGGGCTTCTTTAAGGGTTTTAAGATGGGAAGGAGAGGTAGAGACATGAGGGATTTTATCCATATTTTATTTGCTGATGATACTCTAATTTTTTGTGAGGTCAACAATGATCAGTTGAAATTTTGAGTTGGGTGCTTTTATGGTTTTAGGCAACTTCAAGTTTAAAGGTGAATTTTCATAAAAGTGATGTCATTCCTGTTGGAAGCATCGAGTCTTTGGAGGATATTGTTTCATTGATGGAGTGAGTGTAGAGTTAGGATGTATTCTAGCTCTATTTGGGTCTTCTGTTGGGAGTCTCTTTAAAGTCTTCAAGGGTGTGGGATGTTGTGGAAGAAAGATTTGGGAAAAGATTATCATTGGGAAAAGGAAATACCACTCTAAGAGGGGAAGGCTTACCTTAATCAAAAGCACCTTATCAAGTCTTCCTATTTACTTCATGTCTCTCTTTGTCATTCTGCGAAAGGTGGGGCCAGGACTTGAGAAAATCCTAATGGACTTTTTATGGGGTGGAGGTTACCTTAGAGAAAAAAAATCACATTTGATGGATTGGAAGTTAGTTTGTGTGGATAAAGGAAGTAGCTTAGGCATTTGTAGCCTTGGAGCCTTCAACAAGACGTTGCTTAGGAAATGGTGTTGGAGATTCATTGAAGAAAGGGAGACTTTTTGGAAACAATTTACTTTGAAGAAAGGGAGGCTTTTTGGAAATAAGTTATCATTGATAAAATTGGCCTAGAAGGAGGGTGGTGTTCAAAAGGAATGAGATGAGGTTATGGTATGGGGGTGTTGGTAGCTATTAGAAAAGAATGGTGGGTATTTGGTGTGGATCTTGTTTTGTTGTAGGCAGTGGGAGAAAGGGTGGAGTTTTGGGAGGTTTTCTGGTGTGAGGATCAAACATTAGCGGAGGCTTTCCCTACTCTATTTCATTTGACAGCTAACAAAGATGCTTGGGTTTTAGATATTTGGGAGGAGGGCAGAGAATTGGGTAGTTGGACCCTCATTCTTCAAGATACTTTAATGATTAGGAAGTGGAAGAGGTGGAAGGCTTGTTTCAAAAACACCAACCTTTGGTTGTAAGAAGGGATGTGAAAGATAGATGGAGCAGAAAGAGAGCAAGAACAGTATTTTTTCTATTAGATCCTTTACTGTTCCTCCACAAAACCTCTGTGATCCTTTCCCTTGGAGCTTGATTTGGAAGTCTTGGGTTCTGGTGAGAGAGGTTTTTTTTTTGCTTGGGAAGGAGCTTATTGTAGAATTTTGATCATTGACCAACTCAAAAGGAGGGGTATGCAATATGCTGGCTAGGTGCTATTGTGCAAAGAAGAAGAGGAAACCATTGACCATCTCGTTTTGTTTTGCAAGAAGGCTTCAATATTATGGAATTTGGTGTTCTCCCTCTTTGGTGTGCAATGGGCTTTGCATCCCTTAGTTAAAAGGAACTTGCTTGGTTGGCATGGTGCTCTTGTTGGCAAGAGAAGGGAGAAGACTTGGGAGGGCTGCCCTTTTATGCTTTGATGTGGACCTTATGGAAGGAAAGAAATGGAAGAGCGTTCAAAGATATGGAACGGTCAGGCCAAGCGATTAGATATGTTTTTTTTTGTGTGCTTTTGTGAATTGGGATAGGGTGTATTTAGTGGGTTGTACTTTGTCTATAGTTGACTTCATATACTGGCTATGTATAAAGTAAGGGTTAGGCTTTTTTGGTATTTTCTTCCTAGCTTCTGGGCATCAGAATGTATACTTTGTGCATTGTTTTAACTGCTCCTAGGCCTTTTTAGTAAAATCTCTTTCCCATTTACCTATGAAAAAATATTTTTCATTGCTGGATCCTATTTAAATGTTTGAATTCTTTCCCTGTGTAATGTTTTACTTTGGTTCCTTGTGTGTGTTGCAGCATGGAGTTTAGCAATAGTTCCCATTGCTAGGTTATGAGTGAAGAAATCACCTTAGTGAAAATTTGAAAGGTCTAGAATTTGCTTAAATAATCATTTTCTTCTAGGTAACAATGATTATTGAATTGCTAGGACCCAATAGGAGGTTGGGTGGGATTATGGTAGGTACCAGGTTCAAGTCCCAATTGGGGCTGGAAAAGTAAATAGAAAAAAAGGACTACGATGTAGTGAGAATTGTGGCATGCCTTAGGAAATTAGTACCTCTGGAAATGTATCCCTAGCTTGATTCAAGGGATCCAAAGATTTTTGTTTTGTTTTTTTTTAATGTGAATATTGTTCTGGAAGAAGTGATAGTTTGCTATTATGATGCTCTTTTGTGGGTGGTGGCAAAGAAGAGGGGGGGGTGGGGTGTGGTTGGGATTATAATACATTATTTTCTTTTAGATCTTTACAACATGGCATTTCTGGTTCTTAATAGGGAAGTTCTTTGGGACCTCAGTACTCCATGAATCCTGAGCTGGCCTGTTGGAAAAATGTGCATAAGACATGAAAAATAAGATGCATGCTTAATGGGCCAAAGAGCATATGTTAGTGATTGCCCATGGTTCTTCTGCATCACCGTTCTTCTTTTCATGTTTATAGTCCACTGAGAATGCCATCAGCAGTTCAAATTCTCAAGCTATTATTATTTTTCCTCTGACCCATCTTTTTAGATCAGTTTTTTTTTAATGCTTCGTGTATATTTATTAGTTGTTTTAATATTTAGTGAATTCTTATATAGTTTGTTAGAATGCCTTACATTTTTGTTCTTGCAAACTCTAATTGTGTATACTGCAAATGATAATGCTCAGGATACTAGCTAATTCAAAGCCTTGTCCGAAGTGTAAGCGTCCAATTGAAAAAAACCAAGGGTGTATGCATATCACATGTACACCACCCTGCAAATTTGAATTTTGCTGGTAAGTTTTGATACTATCAGAAATTAACTGTACCTTCATAATTCCTGCTCTTAATTCCATGATGAATATCTTTTGTAATCGTTGTTATCAAGAAAATGGTGTTTTCTTAAGAAAACCTTGAGCAATAGATGATGTTTGTCGCACTAAGCAATAATAGTGCTTTTTTCTTCTTTCTTCTTAATTCTTTATTGAGGCATTTCTCTTTATTTTTGTTACTACAACTGCAGGCTATGCCTTGGTGCATGGTCAGATCATGGTGAGAGGACGGGTGGTTTTTACGCATGCAACCGATATGAAGCAGCAAAGCAAGAGGGAGTGGTAATGAAACTAATTTTTTTTTTTTTTTTGATCTTGAACAATATTTTTCTTACTATTGAACTTTTTATGCTATCATCTTGGTTCTATGTTTGCCTTCTATCGAAAATCAACTTAGAAAAAGGACTTCATTGAAACCACTATGTGTGTTGGTCATCTCAATGGGCATGCATCTTCGGCTGGGTATAGGATTTGAGACTGGACTTTGTCTTATCAAGATTTCCTTGCAGGAGATAGCCCTGGAGCGATCCAGTTTTAGGCTTAGTTTCTCTAGGTGCTTGGGTGGTTGGAAGGTTTCTTCATCCCTTGTGGAGCACATTAAGTCCTACTCAGCTCATGCCTAGCTTGCAATTTCCTTTTTATCTCTAAGACTTATCAACAAAAAAATTTCCTTTTTATCTTTAAGATCCATGTTGTTAAGGGTGCATTGAAGTCAAGCATGCAATGTGATTTTCTTTGATTGAATGTGAAAGGAAAGAGAAAGGTCACCTAATAGGACAGACCATATTTTCAAATCGAAGAGTGAGAGGGGGAACTGCGTATCATATCTCTATTAGCAGCAACCTAGCTTTTCTAGGTAAGTGATTAATGAAGTTCCTTGATAGAGTGGCTTCTTGTAGCATCTTGTTGTCGAAGTATCTAGAGCCTTAGTTTTGAAGGATAAAAAACTCAACTTGGTGGGCAGGTTGCAATGCTCTGAAAGGGAATAAGTCTTAGCTGTGCACTGAAAGGAACCTGTGCAGAGTTTCAGTGCACAACTTTTCCAAAATGGATAGTTCAGGGTTAGCCATCGACACTGAAATTTTAGCTTAGAAGGGCTGATGGTACCACTATTTTAGGCATTAATAATCTGTCGTAGAAGGGAGAGTCAATCAGTGCCTTCTTATGGGTTTCTCTGGGCATTTTAAATCCTTGAAGGCTAGGCATGTGGATAGCAAAATTCTAGACATATCAAGGGATTTCTTTGTCTCTCTGTGTCTGTCTCTCTCTCTCTAGGGCTTCTAGAATCGGCAACTAGGTAGCAGACCAACTAGTGTAGTATGGAGCCTCATGTTTATAGAACTTTGTTGGGGGTGTACTCCCCCCTGAGTTGCATTCTATTCTAAAATCACCGGCCCTTGAGGCCTAGCACAAGTGGTAAAGGGATGAGATAGGGTTGTCGGAGGTTCCAGGTTTGAATCCCTATGTGCACCAAAAAAAGAAAAAATATTTGGTGGGCTGGGGGGGTGTTTAACAGCCACTGTAACTTTTCTGTGATGGAGGGGTTTAAGTGGGGTATGGGGGTAAACGTGAGGGGCCTCTTTAGACCAAAAAAGAGTTTGGGGTGCAAATGGGATATTTGGTAAAACAGAAGCTTTAGAATATCCATTATCTTTACCCTCCTTTTATATCCATTATCTTTATCAATGTTTTGTGTTAGAAAATGAATGATTTTTAACTTATGCATATAGTATGATGAAACCGAGAGAAGACGGGAGATGGCGAAGAACTCTTTAGAACGATACACTCATTATTATGAACGGTGGGCGACCAACCAATCGGTATGTACAAGCTTTTTGTTGTCTGTTTCTTTGCTATCATATCAGAAGTTGGGGTCTATTCCCTCCCCCTGGGATTTTTGGGAACTAGATTGAGTTTTATGAATTGATATTATTTAGAATCATGGTGATCCTATTGCAAGTTAAATCTTCTTCTTGGAGATTCATATCAATTTGTACATACCATTAGTTTGAATGTGGTTAAATGTTATATCTGATTACAATCTGAAATCAATGTTTTCCTATTTGGCAGTCAAGGCAAAAAGCTCTTGCAGATTTACATCAGATGCAAACGGTAAATGTAAGTTTAATGGCTTTTTTATATTTTTCATCTCTTGTCTTTATGAAATGAAATAAGTGGCCCATCCATCAAATAAACATAACATCTATTGTGCTCTATCCGCTTCACATTTTCCTTGAAACTTCATGAACAGTGAGCTAATTTGGGGGCCAAGCATGCCATATGTGGGTTTTCTTTTGTAATTTATATTCTAAACATAAAGGTGAAATCTCATTAGGTTACAAAAATAAGTCTCTACTTGATTGATGAATGGTATCTACCCACTCTTTTGTGTTTACAAATAATAGATCTGCTATATCCGTTTATAGCAGTCTCTTCACAAAAGAGTTTTTAGACATTCAGTTGGTATTTTAATCACCATTTTTTAAGCATTCCTGCCTCAGAAAAGTTCATTTTCAAAATGTGAACTGTACTGCTGAAATCTTTAAATTCTCTAGGAAGAATGCAATTAGGAATCTGAATGATAATGTTGTTGAAAGGTGTTTCTCGGGTAACTTTAATTATTGACATAGATACAAATTTCTATAGATTCACTCCTGATGATTCTACACACAATCACATGCACACACAAATTTGTGTATGTATACATGTTATAGGTTATAATCCAGGTATATTCTTTTACAGAAAAACTGTCTATGTACGGTAAATTTTTAGATTTTGGAAGAATTTGTGTGCCATAAGCATGGGTTAAATTTCTCTGGCTATCTCAGGATTTTCAGAAGTATTTTTGTTTGCATAATTATTTTAATTTGTTTGATTTTGCAGATTGAGAAGCTTAGTGACAAACAGTGCCAGCCTGAATCACAGCTCAAATTCATAACAGAGGCCTGGCTACAGGTGAATATAAAGTTCCTTCGTATACATATTTAACATTTTTGTTCATTAGAATTATTGGTCTCTCATCTGTAAAAAGAAAAAGATGAACAAGCCTTCTATAGATTAAAGCCTTTGAAACTGAAATTGGCATGTCTTAATTGTTTATAGCTTATGATTCTATTGTCCACATGCAGATTTTGATATGTTTTATGTTCTGGAAAATCTTTAAAGGGGAAAAAAAAGAAATAAAAATATGAAGTTTCTCTCTTAAAAATATTCATACAATGAACATAAGGTGATTTAAGATTAACATAAAGCATTTGAAAAATACTCTCGACTCTCCTTTACTGTCCTCGTAAAGGAGCTTCTTTTGTTGATGCTATGACTAACGCCATTTATTCCATTAAAAAGACCCTCAACTATGAATCACCAAATGTCATTATCTCATCTTCTCCTTCTTCCCTTCCTCTCATTCCATTTTTGGGTACCTGTTGAACATCCAAGGGGAAGTGATATATTATACTATCAATAATTCAAATTAGTATTTTTTTTGCCTTTTCATTTTCTCCTTTTCCTTCCATAATTCATCATTCCTATAGCTATATTCAATCATTGTTTATGTTTGGATGCATTGGTTGGGGATTAGTTTGACCTTTCATGTTATTGATAGTCAAAAGTAGTTGAGACTTAGTAGTAAACCAAAGTAATTGAGATCCAGTAGTGGTGGGAGTTTGATAAATTCCTTTTTCTTAATCAATTTTAATACAAGTAATTGATATGCTTTCAAGATATATTTGATATGACCTCTGAATATTTGCTGTTTGGGTTGTGCTTAGGTGTAGAGGAATGGGGTACCTCTTGATTTTGGATCGATTTGATGATTGTATTTGAATTCGTTGTTTGAGCATGAAATACTAAAATTATGTCACTTTGTGATCCTTTGTTTATTTAGATAGTGGAATGCAGACGGGTTCTGAAATGGACATATGCATATGGTTACTACTTACCCGAGCATGAACTTCCCAAGAGACAATTTTTTGAGTACTTGCAAGGTACGTTTAAATGTCTTTCAACTACCCTTTGAGGGTTAAGATCAAGAATCGTCTTTGTAATTGGTTTGGATTATTAATCAAAGAGCAATGCTTATTTCTTATGCAGGTGAGGCGGAGTCGGGTTTAGAAAGGCTTCATCAATGTGCCGAGAAGGAATTACAAACATACCTCAGTGCAGATGGTCCATCATCAGATTTCAATGACTTCCGCACAAAGCTAGCTGGCCTGACCAGGTAATTCCTGCCTAGATTTCTTATTGGACTGATGAATATCTGTATTTTATGTCCTTTGGTGGAAGGCATTCTCCATTTTTTTAATGTTATACAAACAACTCTCCTAAAATCTCGAGCTTGTAGGATTTGGATTTAATATGAATATCATAACTTCACACCCTCCCAACGTGCATGCGGCTCCATACCTGCGTGCATGTGGAGAGTCAGAGTCCATTATGGACTTTTAAATCAACAAATGAGGATGAAATATTCAAATTTGTAAGGAGAGAGTTTGAATCCAAGATCTCATATCAAACTAATATTTGATATCATGTTAAACGACCAACTTTTTTAAAAGCTCAAGTCTATAGGATTTGGATTTAATATGAATATCATGGCTTCACACCCTCCCTCACGTGCATGCTGTTTCATACCCGTGTGTACGTGGAGAGTCAAAATACATTATGGACTTTTAAATCAACAAATGAGGATCAAATATTCAAATTTGTAAAGAGAGTTCGAACCCAGAACCTCTTGTCAAAGTAAGCCCCGATATCATGTTAAATGACCAACTCTTCTAAAAGTTACGACATGAATATCATTAAGCCATTAATTTCTCCCTCACGCTGCAAGATGCCGGCTTCCATACTGCGTGCATCGTGAGAGTTAGAGTCCATTATGGACTTTTAAATCAACAAATGAGGATCAAATATTCAAATTTGTGAGAGGATCCGAACGCAGGACCTGTTATCAAACTAATCTCTGATACCATGTTAAACGATCAACTCTTCTAAAAGCTCAAACTTGTAAGATTTGGATTTAATATGAATTTCATGACTTCACATTTAACCGCTTGGGAGAAAGTTGTATTTTTCACTGAAACCACTCAGCAAGAACTGCATATCTCCCATTCCCTATACATTATATATAACTTCCTTCCAGTATCTCGAACTAGTCAGGTTTTGATAGTCTTTAGGATTCATTTTTATTCCACTTTGTTAAATGATTTTCTTACCCGTTTTCCGTTATAACAGTGTGACGAGGAACTACTTTGAGAATCTGGTTAGAGCTTTGGAGAACGGGTTGTCGGACGTAGACTGTTATGGGGCTTGTAGCAGGTCGACAAGTTCAAAGAGCATAGGAGCGACTAGTAAGGGAAGAGGCGGAAGGGGAAAGGGGGGTACTACTACTACATCGCGAACAAGTAGCTCCAACAGAACAACCCCAGACGATTCGACTCGTTGGTATTGTGAAAACTGTGCCTTTTCTAATGGCAGGAATGCTAACACATGCCAGATGTGTCACCAGAGACGGGCTTAATCCTCTCGAAAGCAGGTTCGAGAAAAATGAAGGGGATTTTTGATATACATTAAGCACATAAAAAAGTTCTTGATCTTGTTCTTTCTGAGGCGATCAAACAGTGACAATAAAATTGGAATGGAAGAAAAGAAGTCTCGACGAACTATCTTTTGTGTGTTCAACAACTGTAGCATTTGAACATGATTGTCAATGTACATAGTTTCTATCTATCTATCTATCTATCTATCTATCTATCCTTCTCTGAATCTACTTGTTGGGGTTCTAAAACATGTATTACACATATAGCTAAGAGGCCAAAGGTGCAAATATACTCGTCTTGTCTTAATGATTTCTCTGTTTTTTTTTTTTCTTTTTTTTGAATGATTTTGTGATGCTTCACTCAAAATGTTGTGTAAAGAACCATCAGAATCAATATTCCATAGAGAATAGCAATATGCATTTCTTGTCAATGCTTTAAACTGTAACGCTACTATAAATGTAACATGTTGAAGAAGCTCTTCTTTCTTTGTTAATGTTGGTCGCCTTAGATTGTAGGGAGAGGATTAAGTTCGAGTCATGTGGACAAAAGAATGAAAAAAGAAAACAAAATCCTTTTTCTTTGCCCCTTGCATCCTAACGAGATCAGTGTTGGGCCTCTGGGCGAGGGTCAATAGGCAGCTCTTGCCCTCTCCGTCTCCACCAAAAAAATTCTTTTCCGGTTGAATTTCCAAAATATGTCGATCTTCGCAAAAAAATTCAGTCATTTAAGAGCCCTTTATTGAGATGCAATTCCTTTTGTTAAACATATGGGAGATTGAATAATTTTATCTAAAGAGCTTTTATAACTTGAGAGAGAGAATCTAATGTGAGGAACAAGAATAAGTCTAAGGACATATTTATATAACTGCAATTTAAAATGGAAAACCCAAAAAAAAAAAAAAAATCTTCATTCATCAACCAAATGATATGAATATGATGACGATTCCACAAACACTGGACTCAAATCCTTATGAATTTCACTCCAAAATTCAAAATCTTAGACCTTAAAAAAAAAAAAAAAAAATGAAACCCCCCAATATGAATTTCCATCTCTTGTGTGTTGTGTAACAGGAAGCCAAAACTGTACACAACTCAAACAATGACACATAAATTGTTCCTTTTTTTTTTTTCTTTTCTTTTTGTAAACATTTTATGCTTTCATCTCCCATTCTTCTTCCTTGTTCCTCAAAAGTACTGATAGAGCATAAGTTGAACCCTTTCTTCCAGATTATATTCAAATTTTCAGTCTCATAGACCTGTTTTTCAACTGCATTGATCTGTTTCTCAGCAGCATAGATTTGTTCCTCTGTTGCATTGGCATAGATTTGTCTTGAAAGATTCTCATGCTAAGGGCATTAAGCATAGCTCTAGAGTACTGGCGCGACGACATCTTCCAGTCCATCCCCGTCTTCATCATCGCCTTGAACTCATCATAACTGATCCTACCATCCTGTAAAAGGTATGAAAATGATGCTTAGATCCTTCAACAATGGTGACAATGAATGTAAGCTAGAAATCAATTTCTGAGGACTGGTTTGTTGTTACCTTATCCAAATCAATGTCGAAAATGATGTCATGGATCACCTGCTCATTGTTGGGGCCAAGGTTATCTTCACTTAAAGCCTCTCTAAGCTCATCAAACTCGATGAATCCGCTTTCATTCTTGTCGAAAACCCTAAAAGCTTCGCTCAGATTTTCATCGCTGCTGATCCTTCTCAGGTGAACAGAGATCGTTACAAACTCTTCGCAGTTCAGCATTCCAGTTCCATCCATATCCGCCTGTTTGGACAGCAGGAAAGAGAGTTAAACAACAATGGAAGCAGGAAGAAACAGTATGAAAAAACCAGCAAAAAACACTTAACAGCTTCAATCAGCATCTTCACATCAGGATCAGCAACTGGATGTCCAATCTTATGGAGGCCATCTTTGAGCTCATCAAAGCTCAAGCTTCCATTTTTGTCTGTGTCCATCATGTGGAATATCTCCCTGATTCCATCTACCTGCTCATTTGGTAGGTTGTCTGCTACCACCTGCAACAGAGAAATGGTAAACCAATCGATCGATGATTTCTCGAGCTAGTCGAATTCAGGATTCAAGACACAGACAAAGAGATGTCAAGAAACATACTCTCAGAACCTTCTTCTTGAACTTGTTCATCAATGAGAATTGCTGGATCCTTGTCCTCACATTCTCTCCCAACGACACATTAGGGATGTTGTTGGCATTTTTAATCCATGGATGGTCTTCATACAGCAGGAAAGAAAAGAAAAACGGTTAGTTGATTTATTGTTTTTCTTTCTCATTTTCTTATGTTTCATGAAAGTATGAATCATAGTTTTAAAAGACGAGCTTGGGCTATAGCATCTCACTATCTAAAACATGTGCCGTATTGAAAAGGGCGTGTCTTGTGGACTTTAATTTCCTTTCTAAACACTTTAATTCTTGAAATTCCTAAATATATATTAAATGTTAGGAATGTGAAGGGCTGTTTGGTGGCTGTTCTTGAGAATAGTTTTTGGTTCTCAAGAACAAGAAAACAGTCAAAAACATGTTTGGTATTTGAGAGGCTGTTCTCCGTGTTCTTAGAAGGGTAGTTTTCAGAGAACATGTAAAAGCTATTCTCCATGTTTTATATCAGAAAACAAGTAAATATTGTTCTAAAAAAAACCTGTTTTTAAAAACCGTTTTCAAGAAAAGCAACCAAATAGAGCCTTAGGGTTTGTGCGGTTAATGTTTTTGAAAACTGTTTTCCATTCTCAAAAACAAGGAAAACATGCTTGATTTACATTTTTTTTTTTCTTCTAAAAAACATAAAAAACACTAAATTCAAGAACACAAAAAAGGTGTTATCCGTGTTTTCAAAAACTGTTCTCAAGAACAATTTTCAAGAACATCAACCAAATAGAGCCTTAATTTTTTTTACTAATTCAATTAGATTCAAAATCATATTTTATAAAACTAATGTTCTTCCAACGTCACATTTCACTTCAACTTCACTCGAGCGCGAACCTTATACTGAATCTTGGACCTAAACCCCGAGAGGCTTTTGCGCTCAGGTGCACCTTGCATCTTTTAAAACTACATTAAAACTCAAGAATGGCAAGAAACATACTGAGTACTTCTTCAACCGTCAACCTGTTATAAGGATTTGGTTCAAGCATACCCCCAACTAAATCCTTTGCATCCTGAGAAATCTTAGGCCATGGATCTCTCTCAAAGTCTACCTCTGACCTCACAATCGCCTGCGCTATCCCTTCTTCAGTTTCTGTACAAAAAATCAAAGAAATAAAACTCATATTAATTATCCATTAATTCCCACAAATTATTTTTGACGTCAAACTGAAGATCCTGACCTGCCCAAAAGGGAGGAACTCCACAAAGTAAGATGTAAAGAATAACGCCTGCACTCCAAACATCTATTTCATGTCCATAGTTTCGTCTCAGAACTTCTGGGGCCATGTAGTAAGGGCTTCCAACAATTTCATTGAACCGCTGGCCTACCATGAATTAGAGAAAGTAGAAGAGTTCAGTTATATGGATGAATCTATACCCGTTTGGAATCCGGAAAGTGCTAAGGAAAGAAAATATAGAGGAAAAAAATAAAGGAAAGAAAGTTTGGAGGAAAATAAAAAACGGGTTTGAAGTCAATAGATTGATTTTATAGGTCTATGCAAACTCATTTTATTTGTTTATCTCTATTATATAAAAACAAAAAAATTTTAAAATGTGTAAGAGTTTGAGTAATTTTGATTATATTTGATTTTTTTTTATATTTTCCATGACGAAACAAAACTTAAGAAAATCATTTTCGCTCTGTTTGGAACCTCGAAATCAATAAGGAAAGAAAATATAGAGAAAAAGTAGAATGAGAGAAAATAAAAAAAATAGGCTTAAACTTAATAAATTAATTTTATATGTTTATTCAACCTCATTTTATTTGTTTGGACTAAGAAATTTAAAAATATATAAAAGTTTGAGGAATTTTGATTATATTTCATTTGATTTTATATTTTTTACTATAAAACCAAACATGAGAAAATGATTTTCCTTAATATTTTTTCTTTCCTTAATATTTTATGGGTTTTAAACGGAGTCTTAGTATTTTTCTTTCTTTCTTTCCGTGGTACTTTTCGGATTCAAAACGAAGCCTATACGAAAGCAAGAAATTGGAAAATATAAAGAAATGCATACCGGGTGTAAAGAATATGGAGAGCCCAAAATCAATAGCCTTCAATGGTGAAGCTTCACTTTCATCTGCAAACAAGAAGTTCTCTGGCTTTAGGTCTCTATGCATCACTCCGTGTTCATGGCATATCTGCAAAAGAATTCCCCATCAAAATATAGTATTAATGTCCGAAAATGTGAATGAAATTAATAAATTCTCTAGGAATCCGTGTTCAAGCCTTTCAAGAGACCTATACCGGAGTTTAGAGAGCCTTAGAGCATGTTTGGTTACAGTTTTTTTATTTATTTTAAAAAACAAGGAGAATGAGGAAAACACAAAAAATACGATTTGGTTCAAAATTTTCTTTTGTTTTGAAAAACACTGGTAATACAAAAAACACTAAATTTAAAGAAGAAGAACACGTTTCACTTTTTGGAGAACACTGAAATGTTGTTTGCGTTTTAAAAAATTGTTCTCAAGAACAATTTTCAAAATAGAAACTAAACAAACCCTTAAGTTCCGGTTTCCTTCATTCTCTTTTTGCCTGTGATAACATTCGTTGGAGTAGCTGCAAAGTGCTTTTACTGACCATTGAATAAA
This sequence comes from Tetrastigma voinierianum, assembly GCA_016808115.1. Lineage (NCBI taxonomy): Eukaryota > Viridiplantae > Streptophyta > Magnoliopsida > Vitales > Vitaceae > Tetrastigma > Tetrastigma voinierianum. The sequence continues at coordinate 692,790 of JAEQBH010000432.1, read as the reverse complement.
TGTTTTATATGGAACTCATCTTAGAAATCTTAAAGTGCCAATGGAGAAGACAAATAGACAAATATGTTTGAAGGAAATTATGATTTCACTGTACTAGTCAGATTCTAGATCAAAACACTGGTATGGCATCATAGACTCTTCTTCAAAAATTGTTTATAAGAACAGTTTTCAAAAACATAAATCAAACCGATCCTTAAGTTTCTGGATTTCCTTCCTTCTCCCTTTCCCTCAAAGAAAATCAAAATCCATTTCTGCCTACTGGAAGCACTGCAAGCACTTTTCGCTTACCATTCAACAACCGCTTATCCTGAAATATGCCTTCAAAATCTCAAAGCACTAATGTCGATTGTTTCTTTCTCTATGTTTTAGTTTGTTTTTTTAATAACCATTTTTCCAAGGAAGAGGTGTAAGCATGATAGGTATCCAAGCCTCAATGGTGGCAGCTTCAAACCCAAAAGACCGGCTGATAGCTGTGAGTATTTAATAACCTCTCAAACTTATCCCATAACTTCACGTGAAACCTACGCGGGTGATCGTATCATTACCCATTACTAAAGTTAGTTGGGAGTCCATGGATCTCGGACTCCTTCTCGGGACAATCGGATAGCTCCCTTCCAGTAATCCTTTTCCCGATATTAACCACTCTCAATGACAGTACTGTGCTCCCCAACCTAAAAAAACATCGCCTGATACAAGGGAGTGATATGGGGATGGTAACAAAGTCCCACCAACAATTAATCCTAACTCAACAAATAATAAAAAATAATTATATTCCGTCCTGATCACCAACCTGAAGAATCTCAACGATACTCCTGAGAACATCGGCGGCAGCCCGCTCGGTGTAATGACCGCGAGAAACAATCCGGTCGAAAAGCTCGCCGCCGGCGCAGAGCTCCATAACCAAATGCACATTATCCTTGTCCTCATAAGCCTCCCTCAAACCTACTATATTCGGATGGTTGGGCAAATGCTTCATAATCTCCACCTCCCTCCTCACATCCTGAATGTCGATCTCCGTCGTCAGCTTGCTCTTCGAAATCGTCTTACAGGCCAACACCTCCCCCGATTCCAGATCCAAACACTGGTACGTGACGCCGAATTCCCCGCGCCCCAGCTCCTTCCCCAGCCTGTACTTCTTGTTAATGTCCTTGCTGCTCGACTCCTTCAACACCGATATCGACGGCCGGAGCGTCACCGATTTCCGAAACCCGTCCGATTCGGGGATGATCTTTTTGACGTTGGATTTCTTCCTCAGGCCTGCTACGGCAGGCTTGGAAATGCAGCTTCCCATGGGATTGTTAGCTCAGAACTGGAATCCCATGGGAAGGGAGAGAGAGGATCGGTTTTTTTCTTGGGAAGAGAGGTGGATGGAGAAATAACATAAAGGAAGAAGATCGGGGGGTTTTTGAAAAGTAGTTAAGTTCGTTATTTGTAAGGGTCGCGCCTTTTTCTTAGGGCCTTGGACGCCGTTCGATTTTTTGACGGTCCAGGTTTGTGTTGGGCTACTGGCTTTCATAGTTTGAATTTTGCCTTTTCCCTTTTTGGTGGGGCCGCCGTTAACTTTGCCGTCACATTTTTTTGGAAAATTGTTTGGTTTGGTTCAACGGAAAATTTAGTTTAAGATGGAAATTATGAGTCTGTTTGGTTACTTGTTTTTTAAAACCGTTTTTAAAGAACCCAACACCATTTTAGGGTCGGTTTGTTTTTATAATTTTTGAAAACTATTTTTTGTTATGAAAAATAAGGAAAACACATTTATTAATCAAAAAATGCCTAGAATATCTAAGATTCCAGACCCGTAACATACGAATAGGATTTGATCTTATGATTTTGTTTAAACTACCAACACGAAAACCCACGAAACCGTCAAAGACATAATTACCTATCGCAACAAGTCGACAACAAAACACTTCGCAATAAATTAACGATAAAACACGTCACAACAAGTTAATGATAAAAAATAAAGACAAACCAAATCGGTATGGAAGAAACCACTTTATTGAAAAAAAAACTCATATCTAAGAAAGAAAACGATGTAAAAGATGATTTTAGGTCAAGAAAAGTAAAAAACTCACCCCTCATATATAACGAACAATGGCATGAAAGAAAAGAAACAGAAGAAGGGGCGGTTAGCGGTTAGGGTTTCCAAATATTATTGATTATAAGTTCTTAAGTTATTAATTAATTTAACAAACATTAATATTAGTTTTCATTTGAGCTATTAACCTTTCATTATAGTAGGTCAATTGCAAGAAACTTGTATGAAGAGATACCATGAAATTATTTTTATATTCATTATTTTTTCTTAATACGCGATAATTGAAGCTCTTAACTTAACCACTGTTTCCTAGCTTGCTCTCAAGCAGATACTATATTACGCGATGTGAGCTTTATCAAGCCATCAGTTCCCTTTTGTCAGCATGAGACAATAAGATGATATGTTGAAGATTATTACTGGTTATAGACGAACTCATTCAAGACACCTCATTGGCCTATAAAAAAACGATTGGGGACGCTGGATTTAATTCTGTGAAGTTGCGATACGTTTCATAATAGACCAATTCATCATGATTGGGCCTTAAGGGCCTGATGGGCTTAAGAGATTGGGCTTTTCAGCCCAATCTCACAGCCCAATACTGATCCCTATGAAACTTCTCAGATTTATATACCCATAAATATGTTGGGTATATAGTATGTTCAATTTTTAGGAGTAGTATTTCTCTTTTTCTTCCTTTTTCATGTGGTTTTTTATTTATTTTTTTATTTATTTTATTTTTTTAATTTAGGGTTTATACCTATTTCCTCTTTCCATCTTTTATTTATTATTTATTGTTTATTCTTTGTTTTCTTGATTAACAGTATGGTATACTTTTGATTGTTTGTTCTTCATTACACCTAACCACTTTGCTTCCAGAATCTTCTAATTGTATCTACTCTTGAACATGATTCAAGAACATGAAAAGTCCTTTTAAATTGCTGGAAGTTTGATTAAAAAAAATCATTTTGAGATTGTTTCTCACTTTCTCTCAATAATTTAATACTTTTTTTTTAATGCTTTGGATCAATGTCAAATGGGGGCACACCCATCTAAAAACAAACCTGTTTCCTCAAACCCCCCCTTCTTGTCTTTCTTTTCAAATTTTCTTGCAAACCAAACATCAGGAGGAAACTTCGACCTTCCTTTCACTGCACTTCCCTCCCACCAATATTCCTCAACAGAACACTTCAAAAAATAGGAAAAAAACAACAGAAAAACTAGTCAAAATTCCATAGATTTACCAAATTCCCACTCTGATCTACAAGAAAACTAAAAAAAAAAAATGCAAACATATTCTCATCTGAAAAAAACCATCACTAATCCTTCAAACAAGAGACATCACTATCTCCCTTCTCCTCTGCTGCTGCTGCTGCTGATGCTGACAGTCTTGGGAAGCAACAATCCACTTGGGCCAAACAGGAAACTCCATTATTCCCCCATGAAAACTCCAACATCAGCAAAACAACATAAAGAAAACCCACCACAGAGATTGCAGTAGAGAGACAAAGCTGATCTTCAGTCAAACTCAACACCATCTTTACTTGCAGAGATCTTTGGGGTTTGGTAATGGTGAGTGGATAAACAGATAAAAGGAAGATATATGGAGATGGGAAATGAGTTGTTTGGATGAATCATGAGGTATGGGAGATGAATCAGAGGTGTTAAATCAGTGAGAGTATCAGAGGGGGGAGGGGGGGAGCATGAATGAAGACTTTGTAAGTAAAGTTCTGATGATGAGGGTGTGGGCAGAATTCATTGAATATGGGTGCATGTTACTGTTGGTTGTCATTAGTACTTTTATATTCTTTTGATGGAATCTTAGTCTATGTTCATGTATGTTTCCTGTGGTACATGCACATTCTTAGGACCTTTTTATTTTTTTATTTTTTTATTTTATAATAAAAAATAGTTGTTTTTTAGTCAAAATTTAGAAACATTTGTCATTTACTTACAATAACAAAATAATATTAAAAATAAGTTGAAAGTTATGACACACCTAAAGAGGCCTAGCTAATGGTAAAAGGGTGGAATGGTTTTCAGGATATCTCAGGTTGAATTTAAGAACATACTTTTATAAAAATGTAATCCAAAAATTAATAGAAGTAAAAATAAATAAATAATTAAAACATACCTAAAAAAACGGTTTGCTTTTACTAGAAATTCTAAGAAAATAAAATATTTTTTTATTATGAATCTTGATGTATATTTTCTAAGTTGTGACATTATTTCCTTAGGTTTGGACTTTTGGTATAATGTAAGTTATATGTCATTATTGCGATGAATATGAATTCCACAATTTTGAACGAGAAAATTCAAGTGGAAGATGTGATATTTTATCGTGTATGACTTATTCAAACGGATAAAATATTTTTAAATTAGATAAAAATAATTAATTAAATTATGGTTATCTGTATATTATGTAATCCTCGAGTCAATATAAGATATCAAATTTATACTTCTCAATCGATTTCAATACGCTATTCCATCATTATAAGTACTGGTTTTGCGATTGCTAATTTTAATTAATAAAAATTATTTTATTTTTAAAAAAAAGTCTAACAAATTATCTTTTGTTTTAAAAGAATCACTCATAGGCATTCTTTGAAAAAAAATATTTAATATGTAATTTTTCAAAAATACTTGTAAAGAAAACGCTTTGAAACCCACTCTTCATTTCAAATTAAAAAAAAAACATTACAAACCATAAAAACCCATAAAGATTTGAAATGACTTAACTAAAGAGTGTCACGATTTAGCAATCATGGTTGATGTTTTTCTTTTTTTCTTTCTTTGTGTTTTTCTTTTGAAATTACATTACCTTGCAAAAAGGCCCACTTTAATCCATTCATTGAATCAATCTGCAATTGGGTTGTAAATTATCATAACTCTCATTGATTTTTTTTTGGGTCAATTTTTAATTTTAACCTAAATCCTAAAGGTCCATATTGATTTGCTAATTCGACCTCGATTTTTGAAATCTTTACATCTAATCTCGGGGCGCCCACGATACGATTTTTTACGAGTTAAAAAGTCAGGAAAATTAACTATCAGGATAGCTATAAACATAGGTCTACGCCAATTAACCGATTCTAAGAGAGGGTGCAGAACTTACCAATTATAACCTTCTATTCATTCCGATTACGTACTTATAATATCTCTCAAACGATAGCAAACCTTCCTTGCCCATGATTTTTTTCTCTCAAAGGGTTTTTGGCAACCGCATTTTCCTTTATTTCATATTTTCTTCTTTTTATTAGTTATGTCATTAATTATAAAGAACCATGTATCACAATTATTCATGAGTAAGCCTTCATTAGACTCGTTGGAACCCTGAAAGCATCGAAACAAAGAAAATAAAGAGTAAAAGTTAAAAAAAAATTCTGTATAAAAATAAAAAATACGTTTAAACTAATCACCAATTTTATATATATTCAAACTCATTTTATTTGTTTATCTTTATTATATAAATACTAAAATTTTTAAAAATATGTAAAATTTTAAATTTTTTTAATTATATTTGATTTTCTTTCCTATATTTTTTTATAGTAAAAATATCTAATATGAGAAAATCGTTATTTTCAATTTTTTTTTCTTTTTCTAATATTTTTGGGTTAAAAACGAAGACTTAAATTATAAAGCAAAATTCTCGTTACCTTGTAACCTGTGACTAGTGTGTTATAAAGCTTATCTTAATGTATAGTCAGTCATCATGAAACGAAACTTGGTGGTGTTGTTTGGTCCACAAGAAAATTAACACTACTTTGATTCAATTACATCAATCAAATCAATATCATCACATCCAAATTAATAATATCTTTATGAGTAGTATGAAAAGAAAAAGATGTTTAATTTTATAAGTGAATGATTTGTATTTTAGGTGTTAGGTAAAATCATGGGATAAATTTTTTATCTTTTATTGAGATAAAATTAAGAAGGTAGATATCTTCTCTTTTTTCTTAAAACTCATAATAGCTTTTGTATAAATATAAGGAATTTTGCATGGTTAGTAATTTAAAAAAATGATTTCAAAATTTAAAACAAAAGTGAGGTAGTTATATATTTTAATAATTATTTTCTTTTAAGTAAGTCTCTTATATTTTACATATAAATGACCATTAATTACTTTTTTATTTTCAAATTTATGCAGCACCTAAGACATTTACACAACAAATAACCTAAATCTACCAAGGTATCGATAGATTTGTTGTTTGTACAAATATTTCTTTTAATAAATTCTAGATTTTTTAGAAATCTTTTAAGCATATAAGCCTATATGAACCCTCATTTAATCTAATCACTTCCTCGACCATTACCAAATATCCTCATTTTTTTTTATCTTTATAATTAGTATGAGAATTTTCTAGTTAAATTCTTATATCTCCTTCTTGATTTCATCTGTGTTTGATGTTTGGTTATTTTGATTATTATATCTCCTAATATTATTTGAGTTAAAGTTTTAATATTTTATTATAATTTTTAAAAATCCCAATCCATTCTTTGTAATTGTCACAACAAATGATTTTTCAATTTTTATGCATAAAATAATTAAAAATAAATAATATTTTAAATTAAACTACCTTTAAGTAATTTCTTTTAGTGTTATTGAATGTCTAGAAGCTGAAGTACCACTTAGAAAATATTATTCAGTTAAATTTTTTATCGAATATGAATTAGTTTATTCATATAAGTTAGAGTAGACAAAGTACATAATATGAAATAATTTTTTTTTTTATAAATTTAAAAATTATAATGAATTGTGTAAATGTGAATAACCAACCACATTCGGCTCATATGGCTATTATAAAGAATGATGAAGACTTTTCATGAACTTTAATTTATGAAGTTCATTTATGAAGATTCATGAATCATGTCATTTGGAAAACTTTGCTTCCTAACTTTTTCACTCAAACCAAAAAAATCTTAATTATGATCCTATTGAATTTGTAAGATCCTATACGAGTTCCATATTTGTCAATTTATACCCCTTTAAACTAAATTCATAGGTCCGATATTGCTTCGAAGCTAATATTTATAACATCTTTAGAAGGGGTGGACAGAGGTAGGCTCAATTTTTTTTCTTTGTTTCTCGAGGGAATCCAACCGAAAAGGAAAATATGTCCCCCTTAATTTTTTTTTTTCAAAATCTTTTTTCTTTGTTTCTAAGGGGAATTCAATCGAGCCCCTCCTAAATCCCGTAAATCCTATACTATTAAGTTAAAATGTAGGGAAAACTATGTTATGGGGGCCCTAACATGAAATATTTGAAAATTTAGGCCAAAAACTTATCAAACCTAGCCCAAGTCTTATTTGAACCAAATAATTGATAAATAACCCAAATATTTGATAAATAGTCCATGAGGTGGCAAAAGAAAAATTGTCTCCCTAAAATACCCTTTATTTATCTTACCCATATACCCTAACCTAACTCAAACATCCCCTTCTCCTTTCTCAATCGGGTTGACATCCAAAACCCATGCCAAACATCTCATTTCCTCTTCTTCTTCAACCCCACACCTTCCTTTCTTCGTTTCTTCTTCTCCTCAACTCGTTTTGCATCTCTCCCTTCCTCTCAAGCTTGACCTCGTTTCTTCAAGATCGACTTCTCATTTGACTCAAAACCCTAACTCAAAAACACCATAAACTCATCCATCGATTGAGAAGCTTCCTCCTCCGAAGCACTATTGGTCGCGCGAAAGAGAAACTGTTGGTCGACCGAGTTGTTCAACCAGAATTCTCATTCAAGCTATAGAATCTATATTTCTTTCTTAATCAGCAGGTTTTTTTTCTCTTTCTCTTTCTCTTTCTCTCTCTGTCTCTTTCTCCTTATGTGTGTTCTTTTGAATCTCTACAGTCTAGGTTCCAACATTGTTTAAGAACAATGATAAAATGGTTATTTGTTCCATATTCTGTTTTATTTTTAAGCAATGTTTAAGAGCAATGATCTCAGGTTTTTATTTTATTTTATGAAAATACGGTTATGTATGTGTGTCTTCTTTTGAATCTCTATGCTCTAGGTGAGTTATTATTTTGAAGTTGATGATGTTTTTTTCAACCGGAACTGGCCTGAGCGTGGGGGTCAGCCGGCTGACCCGATTGCTCGCTGATGGGGATGTGCCTGGATTGTCCGGGCTCGAGGTAGATCGCCGACCGCGATCTACAGCCTCGATGAAGCACTTTCACAAAAACCGAGGAAAAGTGGTCGGCGAGGGCTTTGCCCGTAGCCGTCTCGATGCCAAAGCTCGATTCTCCTTGAGAGAAAAGAGAGAATGCTTAGAGAATTAGGCACAGACCAACGAGCCCCTTCACCGATTTGGTAGGCCTTAGATATAAGGATGATCGCCTCCGATGACTAGAGTCCCTCCCACGGAGGATATGTTTCCTCATATCGCTAGCCTTAGATTTAGCAAACCTGATTAGTCAAGGAGTTTATTTGGGATAATCCTCCTTCTTTATTGGAGGATTCCCATTTAACGGTCTTCTATTACTTTTTCTGAACCCACGATAATAGGACTTGGATCGGGACGAATAGGTTATCTTTTGCGAATATTCTATCTTCTCGTTATCGGTTGACTGGGGTCGATCGGTCAATATAGTTCTCCCTATTTTTCCAAACCCATGTTTGGGGCCTAATGGTTTTGACCTCCGGTCTGCCATGGAGGGATTACTGGTAAGCACGGCCCCTTGCTCTATCGGCCGGGCGAAAGCGGATATCGCCCAATTTTTTATATCCCCATCGGGGCTTGCCCCCCCAAATTCTCGTGTACGACCGGCGGCGGGCGGGCAATGTAATTGTTCCCGCGCTGGCCGACCGGCTCATTTCCTGCGTTGTCCATCTCGGATTAGCCCCGGGCTCGCGCCATTGGGCCTGAGACACACGACACGGTTTCGCTACCGCCTCTTCTCGCTTTGACGACCCGCCGCCTTCCTCCGGCCCTTAACCTTCATTTATTCGCGCTTTGTGCTTCGCCGCTTCTTCCTCGATTCCGCGGTCCCGGGCTTAGCCGGTGTTTCTTGTTTAAACTCGTCTCAAGTGGCGTGATGGCCTAATCGCCTTCATCTTTACGTATCCATGCTATCCCCTGCTTGATGCCGATTCTCGGATCTAGCTAGGAAGCCCCCGGGCCGCTTGATCGCCGGCCAATCCCGCATGCTCCCGGCGACGCTCCCTCCTTTGGGTAAAGGCAAAAAGGAAATAAACCCGAACAACATCCTAAGGCCTGATTTCCTAAAGTTGCTGCTCAGTCATGCCATGAAGTGGGACCGAGTGTTGGCCCTTCAGCACGAGCCGATTTTTGTCAACGATACCGTCCCTCTTCGGTGTTCGTGCATGGTCCCCCATTTTTCGACTGCTAATGCTACTTCGTGCTCGAATGGTGTGGGTGTTTTTCGAGGCTCAGCATTTGATCTGCGCCGCTTTCCACCGACCCTTTCATCAAACAAAGTTCTTCAAGATTTTCACATCCATTTTCCAACTCGGCCCTAATGGTCGGGGCATTTTAGTGGGTTTGTCGGTCTTTTAGGAGACAGGGACTTGGCGTCCCTAATGTGGCTTTGCACCCGCATCTTTAATCCGATACTGGCCAACGCCGAGGGTTTATTTGTATTTCCCTAGACGTCCCGGAGCCCCTTTGGTGATTTCTTGACCTTCCTTCATCATAGGACATGAAAGTTCGATATTTCTTTATCATGGTTCAACCTGAGTACAACTCTTTAGACAGTGGAAGACACCCTAGGCACTTTAATCCATGAGCACCTCGATAACCTCTCGTGAGCATCATCCTTACCTTGGTTTAATTCATCTAAAGTTGGTTGAATGCTCTCGACCTTTAGGTTTCTTTATATTTTTCAGATGCTCGACTGAGCTTAGCGATTTAAGATGTCATTGCCGGCTTCGCTTTGATCTAATGCTCGTCTGCTCCTACGCAGAAGCCATTACAACTGATGTCTCGCTCATCCTGGCCCTCGAAGTCCACAAAATCTTCCGCTTTAGGCCTTCTCGCCTCTCTCTACCAGGAGTTTTCTCTTTCGCCCGCGGTGGTCGCCCTACCCTTCGAGGAGATCTTAGCTCATCTCGAGCGGGATATCTCAAACCCTGAGTGCAAAGAGGGAGGAAACAGCATCTTCCCAAGAGGGATCGCCCATCCGCAACAAAGTCCGTAGACAGCACTTCAAGTCCCCTCATCCCAAGGCCCGAGCGGTCCTCGTCCCCGTTGGCCGAGATTCCCCCTGCTCCTTGTTCGCTTCCCCTCTCTTTCTCGAGCCCATCGGCAGGTGGGAATCCGAGCGAGGGCGGGCGACGCCCTTTGGCGCTTTGCCCCCTAACTATAGGGAACGCTCCTTCGCACCGTCAAGCCATCTCCCGGAAGGTGTCGAGTCGAGAGAAAGAAAAAACAAAAATCGGTTGCCGGGATGAAGTCAAAGACTCTTTCATATCCAATGCCGAACTTTCTACTGGTGCCGCTTCATCCATCCTCAACGCATTCGATATCGAGAGATCAAAGGAGCTGCTTCGTTGATGAGTGCCTTGGCCTTGTCTTTTCGTGGATTTGCTTCGTGTTTATAATTATGCTAACTCTCCCGCCGCTCGTCGAAGTTCTAATTCCGTGTTTGTCTCTGCAGCCGCCACTATTCAAGGGCTTGGCCGAAAAAGCCAAACTGAATGAAAACATGTAAGGATCGCCCGAATTTATAAGGCGAAAGTGACTACTTTGACTTCTGAGCGGGACGAGCTGCAGGGACGAGTGCAGCATTTGTCTGAAGAAATAGAAAGACTTACGCGATCTCGGCATACTTACTCCGCCGTGATCGCCTAAAGCAGTGGAAGGCGTGTAGGTCCCGGGAGTAGCTTGACGACCGGCCGAGGAGCCGAGAGGTTCGAGATGAACTTCAGTTCCCGCAAGATGATTTGATTTGAGGCTCGTGGAGGGGCCGCACCGCCCGCAGCTCAATTGGTTAGGGAGGAACTCATCATCTCCCTGGGGCGAACAACCTGATTTGCAACGGAGTCATGCTGGGCGTCACCTGGTTCGACGCAATGGAGAAACAACTTGAAATGGCTCGTCGAGATTCTGAGGGAAAGGCATTACAGAGACTCCGCCTCTCGATTACGAGTCCTCCTCAAGCCGTGGATTTATTTCCAGACAGCTGTTTGTGAGTGTCGGCGATACGCACCGAACCATCCGTGGTGATATGGCTGTTCGCAGGGACGAGGTCATTAGGCAATCAAGGACCTCAGCCGGTGCTCGTGGCTTCGGATGGCTTGCTTTTCAACAGAAAGCCGCTCTCGCGTACCCCGATCTGGATTTCGACTTTGACCTCCCCAGCGATGGAGAGGAATCTTTCTAAGACAAAACGAATCCCCGCAGCTCCAAGACTACGCTGATGTCCTCTTCTCATTCTTTTTCTCTTCGGGTCTCGATACTGACATCTCGGGAGGGCCTGCCTCCGCTAATTTCATTATGCTTTTGTTGGGACCCGGGGCCTACTACACTCCGTATTAACCTTCTTAATGGATACCGCCCTCGGGAATTTATGTTACGGTTTTCGACCGCGCGATTCACGCCGAGGATCATAGAAATTCAGTCCGCATCGCTTCCAAACTTTGTAGATCGTCCGCCCCCAAATCGGGCCTTGGTTTCATATGCGATTAGTGCGTATGGGACTTTGTTGGTTTGGGCCCCGTGGCCCCCTGGTCGTCTCCGACCCGCGGTGTTGACCTGTCTTTTCATTCACGTGCCTTATTTGAGTTCGTCAAGGCTAGGCTCGCTGTATGTACGACAGAGCTCGATTATACATGTCGATAGAGGTCTCTAAGAGCTCACAACAGAATAGTAAGGGAGGAGCTCTGCCTGCTTAAAGTACGGTGAAGTGGCTCCGTCCCATAGGTAGTAGGAGCTCAGTTTTGCTCGTGTCGAAGGAAGAACTCATTATCAGGATTAGTAGGAGTGACCATCTGCCTGGCACGAGAAGGGCTCGCCCCTGATCAATAAGAGGGGAGCTCGTCTCACACAGGCAGCGGGAGAGTCATCAATGAGATTTGCGGGGGAGGAGCCCGTCTCTGTTTGAGGTGCAAGCCGCAGAAGGCTCGTCCCGAGCAGACAAGTGGGAGCTCGTCAGCCCTCGCTTCAAGGGAGAGCTCAATAAGATTGTAGGAGGAGCCCGGTCTGCTTCGAGGTAATGCAGGAAGGCCTGCCCCGATAGGATAGTGAGCTCGTCGCCCGTGCTGAAGGGAGAGCCTGCCAATAAGATTTGCGTGGGAGGAGCCCGTCTGTTTTCGAGGTACGTGAGGAAGGGCCTGGTCCCGGGAGCAGATACTGGGAGCTCGCCCGCTCAGGTTAGTGGGAGCTCACACAAGATTTGCAGGAGGAGCCCGTCTGCTTGAGGTACGCAGAAGGGCTCACATAGATAGCGGAGCTCGCCTCGCCCGTGTTGAAGGGAGAGCTCGTCATCGAGATTTGAGGTGGAGTGAGTCTGCCTCAAGCCAGGTGCAGAAGGGCTCGCCCCGAGGCAGATGCTGGAGCTCAAGCCACCCGTGCTGGGAAGGGAGAGCCGCCAATAAGACGGCGTGGAGGAGCCCGGCCCGTCTGGTGCGGCCGTAGGGGCTCGTCCCGATAGATAAACTGGGAGCTCGTCCCGCCCGGTGTCAAGGAGAGCTCGCCAATAAGATTTTCGCAGGGAGGAGCCCGGCTCGTTTCGAGAGGTACGCAGAAGGGGCTCGCCCCCGGGATGGGATAGCGGGAGCTCGGGTCTCGCCCTCGGTGCTGAAGGGAGAGCTCGCCAATGAGATTCGGCAGTGGAGGAGCCCGCCCCGTTCGAGGTGCGTAGCGGGCTCGTCCCGATAGGATAGTGGGAGCTCGTCACCGTGTTGAAGCGGAGAGCTCGCTTCACAAGATTTACAGGTGGAGGAGCCCTGTCTGCTTCGAGGCAGAAGGGCCCGTCCCGATAGATAAGTGGGAGCTCGCCCGGCTCGTGCTGAAGGGAGAGCTCGCCAATGAGATTTCAAGAGGAGCCCGTCTGCTTGAGGTGCGTAGAAGGGCTCGCCCCGATAGATAGTGGGAGCTCGCTACCAGGTTGAAGGGAGAGCTCGCAATTAGATTTTGCAGGGAGGAGCCTGCCCTGCTTCAGGTACGTAGCGGCTCGCCCCCGATAGATATCGGGAGCTCGCTCGTCAGGCCGGGCGGGAGAGCCTGGCCAATAAGATTCCGCAGGAGGAGCCCCGTCCTCGCTTGATAAAAAAAAAAAAAAAAAAAAAAAAAAAAAAAAACAATGCAGAAGTGGCTCGGCCCTCGATAGATAGTGGGAGCTCGCCCGCCTGCGGTTGTGAGAGCTCGTCCACAAGATTTGCAGGAGGAGCCCTCGGTCTCGGTTGAGGTACGCAGAAGGGCTCGTCCCTCGGATAGACATGGGGAGCTCGGCCCGCCTCGCGGTCGGGGCGGAGAGCTCGTCAACGAGATTTGTGGGAGGAGCCCGGCTCCCGTTTGAGGTGCGCAGAAGGGCTCGGCCCCCGATAGATAGTGGGAGCTCGTTTCACTGCGGCCGAGGTGAGCTCACAATAAGATTACAGGAGGAGCCCGTCTGCTTTTGGAGGTACGTGAAGTGGCTCATCCCTGATAGATGTTTGGAGCTCGCTCGCCCGTGTTGAAGGGAGAGCTCACACGAGATTTGCAAGTGGAGGAGCCCGTCTCGGGCTTCAGGTGCAGAAGGGGCTCGTCCCCCGATAGATAGTGGGAGCTCGGCTACCAGGCTGAAGGGGAGAGCTCGTCAATTAGATTTCCGCAGAGGAGCCCTCGTCTGCTTCGAGGTACGTAAGGGCTCGCCCCGATAGGATATCGGGAGCTCGCTCACTGCGGTTGAAGGAGAGGCTCACACAGATTTGGCAGGAGTGAGCCCGTCTCGCTTGGAGGTACGTGAGAAGGGCCTCGTCCCGATAGATAGCGGGAGCTTCGTCCCGCCCGCGGCTGGAAGTGGAGAGCTCGGCCAATAAGATTTCCAGTGGAGGAGCCCGTCGGCCGAGGTGCGCAGAAGGGGGCCCTCGTCCCGATAGATAGTGGGAGCCTCACCGCTCGTGTTGTATGAGAGCTCATGATTTGCAGAGGGAGTTCGGCCGTTTGAGGTGCGAAGGGCTCGGCCCCCAGATAAGTGGGAGCCTGGTCACTGCGGTTGGGGCCGGAGAGCTCACAATAAGATTTTCACAGGAGGAGCCCGTCTGTTTGGCGGCACAGAAGGGCCTGTCCCGGAGCAGATAGTGGAGCCTGCCTCACTGCGGTGTTGAAGGGAGAGCTCGCCAATGAGATTTGTAGGGAGGAGCCCGTCTGCTTGAGGTGCAGAGAAGGGCTCGTCCTGATAGATAGTGGGAGCTCGTCAGCCTGTGTTGAAGGGAGAGCTCGTCAATAAGATTTGCAGGGAGGAGCCCGTCTGCTTCAGGTACGTAGGGCTCGTCCCCGACAGATAGTGGGAGCCTGGTCACTCGTGTTGAAGGGAGAGCTCAATAAGATTTGCAGGAGGAGCCCATTCTGCTTGAGGCGAGAAGGGCTCGCCCCGATAGATAGTGGAGCTCGTCTCGTCGTGCTGGAAGGAGAGCTCAGCCAAGGAGATTGGCAGGAGGGAGCCCGTCTCGTTTGAGGTGCAGAAGGGCTCGTCTCTAATAGATAGTGGAGCTCGTCACTTGCGGTTGAAGGGAGAGCCTGGCCAATAAGATACTTATGTGGAGGAGCCCGTCTGGGTTTGGAGGCACGTAGAAGGGCCTCGCCCCGATAGATATGGAGCCTCGTCTCGCCGTGTTGAAGGGAGAGCCTGGGCCAATAAGATTTATGGAGTGAGCCTGTCTGTTTGAGGTACAGAGAAGGGCTCGTCCTGATAGATAGTGGGAGCTCGTCTGCCTGGGTTGAAGGGAGAGCTCGGCCAATAAGATTGGCAGGAGGAGCCCGCCCTGCTTCAGGTACGCAGAAGGGTCTGTCCCGATGGGATGGGAGCTCGGTCTGGGCCCGTGCTGAAGGGAGAGCTCGTCAATGAGATTATAGGAGGAGTCCGCCTGCTTGAGGTGCAGAAGGGCTCGTCCCGATAGACAGTGGAGCTCTGTCGCCCGTAGCTGGCTGGAGCTCACAATAAGATTTTTGCAGGAGGAGCCCGTCTCGCTTGAGGCGTAGGAAGGGCTCGTCCCGACAGATGAGCAGAGCCGTCGCCTCGTGCTGGGCGGGAGAGCTCGCCACGAGATTTGCAGGAGGAGCCCGTCTCGTTTGAGGTGCGCAGAAGGGCTCGCTCCCGATAGATACTGGGAGCTCGGTCACCGGTGTTGAAGGGAGAGCTCGCCAATGAGATGCTTCAGCAGGGAGGAGCCCGTCTCGGCTTCAGGTGCAGAAGGGCTCGTCCCGATAGATAGTGGGAGCTCGTCACTGCGGTTGAAGGAGAGTCACACAAGATTTGCGTGGAGGAGCCCGTCTCGCTTGAGGCCGCAGAAGGGCTTTGTCCCCGATAGATAGTGGGAGCCTCGGTCGCCCGTGTCGGGCGGGAGAGCTCAGCCACGAGCAACCTGCTTATGGCGCCGGCGGCCGGCGGCACCGCGGCAAGACCGCAAGCTCGTGAGAGAATCTTGTGGGAGAGGCTTCAGATGGCAGGCGCTTTATTAGGAGAGCCGTTTCTGTGTCCTTTAGTTATTGGAAGGTGCGAACCGCTTTACTGGATTGATGGAGAGAATTTGAGCGGTTTGTCCGCCTTCGGCAAGCCTTATAAACGTGGCCCCCAAGGTCTCGTGCCTTACGCTAAGATTGCCATACCGATGGATGAAGTGTAGAAGACGGATGCTTGATGTTCGGCTTCCTTCGTTGGGGTTCCTCGAACGCTCCGACCTAGCTTTTCGAATTTCTCCGTGTGGGAGCTCGTGTTTTCCCAGTTTCTTGAGTTTATTCTCAGCTCGCTAGGAATGCGTCCCAAGGGTGGGGAATGGTGCATCCCTTGCACCTCCCTCCTGCTCTCCTTTCTTCCCCTTCTCTCTCTCGGCTATACCTCTCCTCTCTTTTCTTTTCTTTTCTCTTCTTTTTCTATCCTCCTCACTCTTTTGCATCCGCTTCCTTTTTTTTTTTGTCCTCCTTTTTCTCCCTCCTCCTTCTTGTCTTCTTTCATTCGTCTTTTCTCCTTTGTCTCTCTTTCCTTTTTTGAGGGTATCGCTTGTACTGAAAAGTAATCGTGGAACCGCTTTGTACTGCGTGGTAGTGAGGGTATTGCTTGTGACCAGATGCTTTTTTACGATGTAATCAAGAACGCCATTGATTGTATCCACCTCATGACTGAATAAAGATGTACTTTTTATTTCCATGAATTTCCATTGTATGGAGAGAGCATTCATATATATATATATGTATATATATATTTTTTTGCATGCCCGAACCGTTTGAGAACCGACAACAACTGCTTCCACTCAGGAATCATAAGGCCTTATTACTTAACCGATGCCTACCGATAAAACGCTTAAGATGCTCGCATTCCATGTGGTCGTAAGATTTTTCCTCCCTTCCTCCGTTTGAGCTCATAATTGTTCTGGCCCGACGACCCGAGATACAATATAAGGGCCTTCCCAATTAGGGCCTAGCTTCCCATGTGCTGGATTTTCTCATGGTAGCTTTTCAAGACCAACCCCCCAAGCACGCAACTCTCTCGGGGCCTCGACTCTTCTTGTCAGAGTGCCTAGCGGTCTTCCTCATTCCTCCAGACGCCGTTGAACCCGCTCACGCCTCGTCCGTGGAGCTTCCTAAGTTCGACGCAGGGCCTCATCGCTTTGTTCCTCCGAGGCTAGCCTGATTCCTGAGACTTTACTCTACCTCAACAGGCCATCGTCAGGCCAAAAGCTAGGGCAAATGGAGCTCCCGTTGTCGACTGTCGCCCCATAGGCCCATAGTACTTCAGTGGAGGTATTCTCGAATTCAACTCCCTCTCAGCCTCTTCCAGCCTTGGTTTTCGGTGGCGGTCTTGAGGGAGTTCGATGCATGACTTCGCCGCCCATCTGACGTGAGCTGGCGACCGAATAGTACTTTAATCCCAGCCCTCGGCACAAAAGTCCCTCGACTTTATGCTATCGAACTGCTTTCCGTTATCCGAGACCAAGGCTCTGGGACACCAAATCCGCATATGATTGCTCGCCATACCTAAGCTGCGTATCTTCTCGCTTCCTCGTGATCAGGCTATGGCTCCCGCCCCTCAGCCCACTTGGTGAAATAATCTACCGCCACACTATAAATTTACATTGGCCTTTGCCACGTGGGCAGGTCCCATGTCCAACCCCCACCGCCGGAAGGGCCAGGGCCGGTGATTGATGTCGAGGCTCATTGAGGCTTGATATTTTAGCTGCAGTTCCCGCGCATTCTCGCATCTGACCAGTCAATACCTTGAGCATTGTGGGCTAGTAGTATCCCTTGCCTCAAAATGCAACTTTCCGCCAACTGCTCGAGCCCCGATATGGTTCCTCCCGTGATACTGCACTTCTCTTAGCACGCATTCGTTGTCTTCTCCCCGCGATGCATTTTAGGAAGGGCGTGAATAAATCCTCGTCTATAGAGGCCCCCCCTGCGGGATTGCAAACCCGAGGATTCACTTTATCTTAGCCGCTTCCTTGGGGTCGTCTCGTAAGGTCCCGTCATTAATATAATCCCAAATAGGGTCCATCCTGGTACTGGATCATTGCTAGGCGACTACTATGCTGTATGGGTCAACTGAGGGCTCGGCGAGGTATTCACGGGCGCTGATACCCCAATGTCTTTCCTCGCAAGGTCGTGAGCGGGCCTTTGCCAAAGCTTCGGCACGGAATCTCTCCGTCTCGGGACGCATTTCTGGATCTTAACTGATACAAACTTCTTTAATAAATCGCGGACTTTGCGAAGATATAGAATCATTTTTCACTTTGGCCTCAGATGTGTCTTCAACTGGCTCCGACCACCCGATTGAGTCGCTATGGACCCTAGCCGACGCACCTCTAATGAATGAGCGAGATTGAGGCCCGCTATTACGGCCTGCACTCGGGCCTCGCTGTTGAGGCGCGGAACCCAAACCCGAGCGCATACTCACTGCCTACCTCCGGTGAGGTCGGGGATTAAACCCCGGCCTCCGGCCCTCAGGCATTCGAGGCCCATCCACAGAGCTTCCATACTAGGAGGTCGCCCCTTGATCGGGTGGGCTTGCTCTATCGGGGCGACCTACGACCAAATCAGCTAGGACTGGCCCCTATGGCCGTTTTTGGTTTGTACCGGTCGCTCCACTCGCTGCCTTCATGGCCCATTTCATCAACCTCCCGCAGACCTCTCGTTTATGTAACACCGCCTACTGGGTATTCTATTTGACTTTATGGTGTAGAGCCCGGAAATAAGGATTTAAGTCTCGCAGCTGCGGTCACCGCAGCTAGTATTAATCTTTCCATTTTGGATACCTCTCCCGCCCCCCGTGGCCGACCGGCAGAGTGTGACCGGGTGCCGGTAATCCGCCTTTCGTCTCTCGACGAGCACCGCACTGGCCAGCAATTTGATAATCGCCAAATACAATGTGAGGATTTCTCCTTCTACCGGGCTTACTAGAATGGGTGGCGAGCTCAAGTACGCTTTCAAGGTTACAAACGCTTCTTCACATTTCTCATCCCATTGAAAGGATTTCTTCAAAACTGAAGAAAGGTCAGATTGGTCACTTGCCCCGACACGAATCGACTTAGAGTCGCGATCCTCCTCGTTAGTCGCCAGGTCTTCCTTTATCCCCGATGGTGATGGCATGTCTGTAATGCTTTATTTTATCCGGATTTGCTTCAATTCCTCACAGGTGGTTGACTATGAAGCCCAGAATTTTCCCTACCGACAAGATTTCACTGGGATTCACTCTTCATGTTATAATCCCTCAGATCTGGAACGCTCCTGAGAGGTGAGCGAGGTGAGACCGGGCTAGCGGATTTTACCAGCATGTCGTCTATGTATACCTCCATTGTTGTGTCGACCATTCGAAACATCCGGCTCACTAACCTCCTCGGTATCGCTCTCGCATTCTCAGCCTAAACTAAGATACAACAGAGGTCCCCTGCGGTAAAGGATGAATGACGCCTTCTCCTGGTCACCGGGGTCCATGCTTATCTCAAGAGGAACCGAGAACGTGATCCATGAGCTAAGGAGCTGCGGGCTCCGTGGCATCTACGATAAGGTCGATCCCGGGTGCGGAAGCCGTCCGGGGTATGCTGCGACATCGCTGAAATCTACGTATCGCCATTTGCCATTTGCTTTCACGAGCACAACATTGGCCAACCACTCCGGGGTATTCTCTACCTCCCGATTGCCCCCGGCCAGAGGCTTGCCGACCTCTTCGCTGATGGCCTTGTCTCTCCTCGTGCGAAAACTTCGTTGCTTTTGCTTAACCCACTTGAGATGGTTGGTATTTAGCTTATGAGTGATGATCAAGGGGTCGATGCCAATTATGTCACCGTCTATGCGAAGATGTCCCTGCTCGCTTGACCGTGAGGGGCCTTTGAGGCCTTCGCTACTTGGAGCCGATATAGACAAGATGTCTTCGGTCGTCATCCAATGTTACCGCTCCAGCCTCCTTCCGAGGGCTCTCGCCGAGGACCGCTTCATCACGCATATCAAGCCTCACCCATGCCTCACATTGCTCTAATCGCTTTTGCTTCATAGAGGCGGTGATAGCATTCTCGTGCCACTCGCGATCCGAACCGCTCCCAACGCTGCTTATCGTTTGGGAATTTGATTACCGTGTGGTATGTCGAGGGATGGCTTTATCGCGCTGGAGACAGGGCATGTCCAGCAGGATGTTATATAGCCGACTAAGGCCCACTATGAGAAACCTTGCCGCTTGGCAGGGGCTCCCCGAGGATTAGCACCGGTTGGATCGATCAGCGGTAACACACCTTTCTCACGAGAACCCCGGGAATGAGTGTTGACGGGTTCTAGCTTTCTCTTCAATTCCCATTTTGTCGAAGGCCGATCTGCGAAAATGATGTCGGCGGGCTCACGTGTCTACTAGGACCGATGGACAGTTGTATTTGCCACGGTGCGACGGATTACCCGTTAGATTAAGTCATGAAGAGTCGCGACACCGCTACAAGTGCAGATGAGGAGAATGTGATAGTAGTGTCGGCTCGCGGCATTTTAGATCTTATTTGTACCTCCCCATGTCACCGTCTTATGCTGCGCAAGTGGGCCTTCGGTAGAACTAGATTCTCCTCATCGATGAAATCCTCCACGAGATCACGTCAGTTTCGAGGTTCTTTGATGCGGGGTCGTCGTCGACGAGGTGGTGGCGCGGAGGCCGAGGAACTGTTACGGTTGCAGGTGGCCTTGAGCTTGGTTCCCGAAGATATAAAGCGCCGTAGATATCCGCGGTAGTATCGGATGCCATCTCTCTTCTCAGCGTCTGGGTTGTCAGGTCGCGATGTCCATAGTCCACAATGGAACTTCATGATGCCCTAGTTATCTCTGGTAGCGGGATTTGATTTCATCTGCCTTTGGCCATCTTAGGGTACTGGGTCAGTACTTCATGTAGAACTTGCGACAGTGCATTAGGGAAGTGAAGTCTTTGAGGTGAATGGCGTCGTCGTCTTTCGGTGTACTGACGGGCGGGCGTCCCTAAGATTCCCTCGTCTCTTAGGGGATCGCTCCTGCTCTGCCCCCGGAGATTTTCTCTGGTCTCCTTGCCTCTTGGGGCTCCGTCCCCGTCGCTTCTCTGTTGTCTTTTTGTCCTTGCTAGCGGAAGAACTTTCCTTCTTTGACAGGAGGGCCTCCTCTCCGTTTATGTACCACCGGCTTTGGCAGAACCTCGGCCATGTTAGCGAGGTTCTTTGAGATAGAGAACATCAGGTCTTTGTTTGTACTCCCAACCCGCTATAAGGCCGTGGCGTGAACTTTAAGTCAAAGTACATCTATCTTCAAGGACTCGGCATTAAGCGATTTACGCATTATGACTGGGAATTTTCTGTGTTTCTGCTTGATGGTTAGGATGGTAGCTTCGACTTCTGTATGTCGCCCGATGAAATTAGGAGGCGAGCGAGATTGATAACTCTCTGAGCGAGGAAATCGTTGAAGGGGATACGTTGAACCGGTGCTCGTTAGAGACCTTTAAGGTGGTGGCGAATGCCTGCGCACGAGCAGTCACGGATACCCATTGCAACTCCGCCGATTCTTATAGGTATTGAGATGGTCCTCTTGGATCTTTGCGCCATCGACGCTTCTACTTGAGCATCTGAATTTGGCGGGGCGGGTAGTTTAGCACCTCGGGGTGAAAGGTGATTACATTTCTTTGCACGAGGTATCCGTGGTGCACAGGGTGCGCCAACTACCTCCTTTACATGGCTTAGCTCTTGTTGGAGGTCCCTGAACCTTTGCTCCCATGTCTGCTCTCTTGTGATTGGTGGGGGATGTTGTGGTTCCACGTTCTCGCCACGTCCTCTGTGTACTGCTCGGCTTTCTTCCCCTACCGGGGCTAGTTGTGGCTAGAGTGCCCACAACAACTAGATTCCGCCTCTGCCCGGTGTTCCGAGGGAATGCCATAGCGTGTTGTCCCTCAGCGTGGAGGAACATTGTGACCTTCCGAGTCTGTCGCTTTCTTCGGGTTGTTGTATTTAATGCGGTGAGTTGTTCTATCTCCTACACCAGCTGTTGGTTGACGGCGGGCGGCCTTCCGCCGTTTGTATTGGCACGGATGCGCTACGCTGTACGGTGGCTGTCTGCGTATCTCTGGTGGATCACATCCTTGTAGGATTAGCGTTGCTCTGCTCGTGTTTAGTTGATACCATCGATGGCGAGAATCAGTTATGTTTGTGTAAGAACAGTCGTTCCCACAGACGGCGCCATCTGATGATGCTTTTTCCAGCCGGAGCTGAGAGCTGCAGACGTGTGGGGTCGAGGTACGGACCGGATTGTTTGCGGGATGGGATGCAGGCTCTTGGATTATGCAGGGCGTGGTGGGATCTTTGCTTCTTCGATCTACATTGAGCCAGATGTAAGTGCTTCTGCCAAAGCAGGAAAAAGGGGTCGGCTGAGGAACTGCCAGTCATGCGCTCAAATCTCAAAGTCGATTCTTCCTTGAGAGAAAGAGAATGCTTAGAATTAGTATTGGCATGCGAATGAGCGTCCCTTTCACTGATGGGGTGGCCTTGTATTTATAATTGGATGATCGTCGATGACTAGGAGTCCACTCCCGTTGGAGGATATGTTTCCTCATATTGTTATGGAGTTATAGCGGATTAGTCAAGGGAGTTTATTTGGGATAATCATCACTTCTTTATTGGAGGATTCCCATTCATGAATCTTATTACTTTTTAAGACCCACGATGTAGGACTTGATTGGGCGAATAAGGTTATTATCTTTAGGGAATATTCTATCTTCTGTTATTGGAAGGATTTGGGTTGACTGGCTGAATATGGGCCTCCCTATTTTTCCAAACCCATGTTTGGGCCTAATGAGCCGGACCTCCTTTTGGGCTGCTATGGAGGGACATGGGTGGGGCACGGCCCCCATTGCTCTATCGGGCTGGCGAGTGGGATACTCGGTCCAATTTTATATCCCCATCAGAAGTCTAGATTTCTGGGTTTCAATATTGTTTAAGAACAATGATACAATCTTTATTTTATTTTATTTTATTATAAGTGAACTACAAGTACCATATGATCAAACATTGGGTACAAATTTTATGAACTCTAGGTACTACACAAGTTAACTTTAGGTATCCGGATTATCAGTGTCTTATTTGAACACTTGGTACAAATCTACATGTAATATGGGTACAAACCAGTAAGATCGTAGGTACAATTATCGGTCGACATGACCGATATTTCGAGGATATATCGTATGTCGGCGAAAGTCGACATGATATATCCTATCGATAATTTGTTTAACAGAAATTTCGGCCATTTTTCGTAATTATCATTCGCCAACATACGATATATCCTATTGATAATTTGTTTAATAGAAATTTTGGCAATTTTTCGTAATTATCGGTGATTTATCGCCGATATATCGGCACCCATATTAGCCATAATGAGAATAAATCTTCAAAATGAGGCATTTGGGGTTTTGAGCGCTGTAGCCCAAAGGTACTTTGTACCTCCTTATCCACCTGGCAATGTTAACCTTTATTATATAAGGTGCAAAAAATTTATATATTCTCTACTTTACTCATTTATAATAAGTTAAAAACTAACCATTTATAATAACTATATATAAATATATAAATATATAATATATAAAAAAAAATTATATTCTATTTCAAGTTATTACAGTACCAAATTTCAAAATTAACTCTTAGATAAAACATTTTGTATAAATTATATAAAAATAATTTATTTTAAACTGATTAAATATATTTTAATAAAATATTTTAATTTTCAATAAACAAAAGTAAATATAGTAAAAAAAATATAAAAGAATATCATTCTTTATGTTTTCAAAATAATTTTGATATATATATTTTTAATTTTGAATAAATTTTAATTACCGATATTTATATAAAAATATACATTGATATATCTCTGATATATCCGATAAATCCGTAAAATTCAAATTCCGATATATCTATCGAAATCGATATTTTCATCCTTGGGTACAACTAATAGCACTTCATTGTTTTTATTATAAGTAAAATGTAAGTACCATATGATTAAACCTTGGGTACAACCATTTTGAACTCTGTGTAATACACAAGTTAACCTTAGGTACAACCTAATTGTATATAGGGTACAACCCATTTGAACCTTAGGTGCAATCTATATGTAGTGTGGGTACAAACCATGTATATCTTAGATACAACTAATACCACTTGTTTGTTTTTGCAATAAGTAAACTATAAGTACCATATGATTGAACATTGGGTACAACCATTAAGAACTCTAGGTACTACCCAAGTTAACCTTAGGTATAACCTAATTGTATCCAGGATACAACACATTTGAACCTTAGGTACAATCTATATGTAGTGCGGGTACAAACCATGTATATCTTAAGTACAACTAATACCACTTGTTTGTTTTTGCAATTGGTAAACCGTACCATATGATTAAACCTATGGTACAACCATTATGAACTTTGGGTACTACACAAGTTAATCTTAGGTACAACAAAATTGTATCTAGGGTACAACCCATTTGAACCTTAGGCACAATCTATATGTAGTGTGGGTACAAACCATGTATATCTTATGTATATCTTAGGTACAACTAATACCACTTGTTTGTTTTTTCAATTAGTAAACTATAAGTACCATATGATTAAACCTTGGGTACAACCATTATGAACTCTGGGTACTACACAAATTAACCTTAGGTACAACCAAATTGTATCCAGGGTACAACTTGTGACACCCCAAATCCCAAGGGTCCGTTGATAACCCGTCAACCCGTGGAAAATTTGTGGATGTCGAGTAACCCGGCACCACTCCATTTAGTCCCATTTTCCCCGAAGACCGAGTTTACTTGAAAATGCGAGGCGAGTCTCCTTTATGCGGGAGCTACACTGAAATACAACAGTGCAGTTTCGCAGCGTGCAATATTATACAGCGATACACCCGGATTACATCACGGTAAAAATGGCCCGCGTAGGGCCCATTTATCCCATATAAATACAATCTATATCACGAAGCCACCAGAGTTATTACATCACTCTTAATACAAACATTATATTAAAAGCGCGTGTTCTGACCATAATATACAAAACATGGATCGAGGCTGTCAGGCCCGCTTCATAATGTTGGCCTCTAAGGGCATACGTCACGCACCACATGTCACAGTACTTGAAAGGGAGTTCCATGACGGGGTGAGTTAACGCGGGTAGAGATCGTCCTCTGAGGGCTATTCCATGGCCAAATGCACATGAATGGTCGAAGCATTGACATACAGCGTGAGACATGCAATCCTAGCACAGAATCCTACTTGTCATGAATGAGACGCGACGCATCATGCCCCATGTATTAAGTCCTCACCGACTCCCTCAAACATGCATTTTGCCATGAATGAAATCCATTTTCAAACAAAGGTATTTGTGTTTACCCATGGACAACCCTCCGATATAAATAGTGGACACACTCCGATAATCTATTTTATGGACAACCCTTCGATGTATATCAATTGGGCATACTCCGATGATTGACATTATATGGACAACCCTCTCATGTATATCAATTGGGCATACTGGGATGATTGATATTGTGTGGATAACCCTATGATGTATATCAATTGGGCATACTCTGACGATTGATATTGTGTGGACAACCCTCCGATATTGTAGTGGACATACTCCGATAAATAATATTATTAGTCAACCCTCCGAAACAATTCTCCCAAGAAACCACCTCATGCACTCACTCCTACTGTTCTAGTATGCTCCAATGCATGTGAAATGCAATGAGCCATTTCTATTTCCTTAACTCGTGCAACACCATGCAAACCGTGGATCTCCATTGGACTTTGTCCAAAGTACGAGTCCACAACCCATTCACCAAGGATGGTGAATGACAATGACTATGCAATCACACCCACACCATGCGATGTCCCCGTGCACCGGTGTAATGCAATTGTGCCATTGCACTCCAAGCCATGC
Source organism: Tetrastigma voinierianum (assembly GCA_016808115.1). Lineage (NCBI taxonomy): Eukaryota > Viridiplantae > Streptophyta > Magnoliopsida > Vitales > Vitaceae > Tetrastigma > Tetrastigma voinierianum. The sequence goes on along the minus strand of JAEQBH010000432.1, from coordinate 667,190 downwards.
CCAATGTATAAAGACCTTTACATGGACACCCTATACCGTACACTCCACCGTGTACCATGGACACTCATGTCTAATGCACACAAAAGTCCATACATTCATTAAACGTTAATATACATGTAGTCATACTAACATTTATCATATTCATGTCAACACATCAAACAAGCATGCATCAATATCATTCCAACTACTACTTAGACAAGTAATGTCATACTCAAATCCCTAGGCTACATCATGGCGCATAATGCCCAATAAACTAGCCTACAACATGCCATGCAATAGCCATGTCCACATGAAAACACATCACAAACCTAATATGTTAGAGCACACATATTGACATTCAAGCATGAAACCTCTTAACCAAGAAATGTCATTTCAATCAATCACACAAGCACATGTTAACATTTCATCAAGTCACTACCTAGGCAAGTAATGACACACCTCATTTCCTAGGCTAATTCATGGCATATCATGCACCTAAGATGGCCTACAACCTGCCATGTAATGGCCACTTCAGCACACAACTCCTCACATCCACACAATAACAATTAGCACTTGTTGTAACAATCAATTTTTTCAACAAGTATGTGAGCACCAATTTCCATTGAAAAGCATGGTCAGATTCTATACTCAGATATTTTCCTTACAGAGTCGAAGACACCCCAATGAGCTTAGACAAAGAAAGTTATGGCGTGCAGTTGGAGGCCTCATTATGAAACGATGGCGCGCCTGAAAACCAGCAGGGGCCTACTATTTTTCATAAATTTAGGACCAAATATGAGTTCAAATTTTATCAAGCTATATATGGATGGATTTTAGACTCAAAGGGTTTTCCATAGAGTCCAAGAACACCCAAAACGGAGCTCGGACGTGAAAGTTATGGCCGTCCGAAGTTGGAGGCCTCGTATGAACAGTCTTGGGCAGCAGCGTGAAACCCACGAAATTGCTTTCCCGGGGCTCCTTTAAAGCTCCCGTACATGCTATTTTTCCTACCCAAACTCATCCCGAAAACAACCTTTTCAACCGCCAACAAACCCATCCCAATTGAGTTCACTATTCAGCCATAAACATGGCACAAAACCCGTCCCAAACTCAACCCGAAAATCAACTTAACAAAAACAACTCCAAATCAGCAAAATACAATTTTTATGTTCGGGACACAATCGAGCAACCCTTAGGGCCCCAGCGAACCAAGACAGCATTTGAATGAAATATAAACCAGTAGGAGGTTCCCTACCTCTTAGATCGACGGCTTTGGAGTCCGGGACCGAGACCCGGCCTTCTTGGGAGCTTCCCGCTCGAATCTTCGACGAAAATTCTTGATTTCAGTGTCCACACGTTGCCCTCGGCGAGTACTCGGGCTTTAGTCTTGGCGACGGAAGCCGTACCGCCCGATCGCCGTAAATCTTAGAGAAGGTAGGCTTCTCTCTCACTAGCTTTTCTTCTCAGGCCCGAAATCTTCGATTGAAGCGCATGTTGTGGTACCCACGCGTAGCCCCTCGTCGAGTAGATGAATTTTTAAATCTTGGCTGACGGTTAGGCTTCACCGATCTGTGGAGTCGTGAGAGAAGGAGGAGTTTCTCTCCTTTCTCTCTCTACTCACGCCCACTGCCCCTTTTCCCCTCCAAAAAATGAGCTTTTTTTTCTTCTTCTCTCTTAGCTTAAGTTGGAAAGCGAGGTGACTTTCTTGTAGCGTGCGTCGATCGGGTTAAGTTTATGTCCTAAAACGATTTATTTTCGTTTTAGTTCGATTTATTTTAAATAAAGCTTAGCTGATCGTTTCTAGCTACCGAGATTTTTAAGAAAATCTCGTTCTGAGATTACTAGATACCTAACTAAAAAATTCATAAGAGAATTCCCTTTGCTTAGGAATTGTGAAACTCTGAGTTACTTATTTTGATGAGACGGACTCAGCGGTAGTAGTCCGTTTTCATCATCAGTACGTAGAAATTTTCTAGGCTTCCACCCAGGCCATTTGACAATTTATTATTTAATTTTATACTTTTAGAAAATTTTATTTAACTGCATACACCTTCTTTCATTTATATTGCAAAATTTTAGGAGTTCTTCACATGACCATTTGAACCTTAGGTACAATCTATATGTAGGGTGGGTACAAACCATGTATATCTTAGGTACAACTGATACCACTTGTTTGTTTTTGCAATTAGTAAACTATAAGTACCATATGATTAAACCTTGGGTATAACCATTATGAGCTTTGGGTACTACACAAGTTAACCTTAGGTACAACCTAATTGTATCCAGGGTACATCCCATTTGTAATCCATAAATGAACTATGCAGTACAATTTAGGGTACTTAGAGTTAGTTTGCATATGATCCATAATTACACTAATTTTGGTGATGTGAGTGCAGCAAACAAACGTTGCGTACTTCATAACATGTGATAAAATAATTTTATTTTTTAACTATGCAAAACTCGGGAAATTGAACAATGGACGGTGACATGTTTTGCTTTATTTACGAGGGGGGATAGGTGAAGGTTGATGATGGAACCATTCAATACATTGGTGTTCACACCTTTAGCCTTGAGATTGACGAACATATGTCATATGGTGATTTTAGATCAATAATTTGTGCTCTATTGAACATGCGTTTGGAATTAGTGAAATTTGAATTCACAATCAAATTTGATCCATCTTTGCTTATCTTGTTGTTAGACGATGCCTCTTACGAGAGCATGCTCAGACGGAATGATTTGTATTTTCGAGTTTATGTATCTTTAATTAAATGTTTATCTCTTGATATCATCGAACTTGAACCTATGAAGTAATTCTCAAATCACATGTTAACCTATGAAAACATAGTCTAGTTATGTCATGTGCTTTCTTACTCGGTGTTGTTTTGGTAAATTAGGTGTTATTACTAATAGTTTAATCAAATTCTCCACATGTCATACCCTCACCGGTGGCAACTAGCTCATCAATTGATAGGGGTAGCCCTAGGAACACGTCGAGAATCGAGTCATTAGGATTCACACATAGATGTGTAGAGTCACATCCAAATGAGCTACAGATGATGTGTTTTTCGAATGCAATTCTTGGTAATGGACAAACTTTTACAAATGCTTTTAAGTTTCGCGATGCTTTGTATTTGATGTCATTAGTTGGGAGATTTTGATATAGATTCAAGAAGAATACTCCACAACAGATGAGCCTAGTATGCACTATTGACAATTGTCCAAGGAAAATCACATGTTGTGCACTAGATGCTGCAATGTTGTTCAAGTTCATGCGTTTGAGAATACACATAACCAATTTGGATGATGTTGCCTCTTCACAACCTACAATTAGAGCCAATCGTGCATCTATGGTGATTGATGATGTCATAAATTCGACACCAGAATATCAACCTCGCCAAATATGCAAAGATTTTGTTAGATAACATGGGCTGCGATTGACATATAATCAAGCTTGGCATTTGAAGGAGAAAGCGAAGAAACAAATATATGGGATCCCTAAGTATTACTATAAGTTATTGTTGTGGATGTGTGAGAGAATTGTCTAAACTAATCCTAGTTCTGTGGTCGAGCTAACACATTCAAGTGATGGTAATTTCAGTAACTATTCATTGCACATGCAATATCTATCAAAGGATTTGCAATGGGGTTCCGACTAATCATAGCTATTGACTCTTCCCATATGAGTAGACCATATCGTGGTGCATTATTCTCGGCAACCACATATGATGCTAATGATTGTATGTTCCTGCTGGCGTGTGGGATTATGAGTTCAGAGAATTATGAAGATTGTTCATGGTTTTAGAAAAGTTAAAGACATTTGTCGGAGAGAAGGAAGTTATTATTATATTAGATAGACATCTTGCTTTTTTGTGGAGTGTTCCTGGGATCTTTGGAGCTGAAAATCACGCCTATTGTTATCGGCATTTAAAGGAGAACTTTAGTACAGTTGTCACAAAGCACAACACAAGTGGGAATAAGGGTAAAGAATGTGCACTTCCATGACTCGATAGTATTGCATATGCGTTTAAGGGTGAAGATTATGATGCAAACTTGTCTGAGCTACGAAACTACAATGAAGTTTTAGCTAAATGGGTTGAAGAAAATTCACCTGAGCATTAGGCAATGTCCAAATTTCCCAAAAAATGATGGAGACGAAAATAGCCGACAAATCTTAGGAGTCATTTAATGCATGGTTAAAATGAGCGTCATCGCTATATATGCACCTTTTGATGGACCACATGATTCAACTGGGTACGGCGTAAATGGGGAGGAGTCTTGAAATGGAAGGGTCGTGATCCCAAAATTGAAGAGAAGGTTTTACTAAATATCACAAAAGGGAGGTGTAACGCCCTAAAAATACCCAAGAATTTTTATTATAATTTTATTATATATTCGAGGTATAAATTGAGCCAAACTTGGGTTTTTCCAAGAAAATTGATAAATTGTTAAACTGTGAAAAGTGAAATAAATATGTGAGCATATGATTAAATATTATATGCTAAAATGAGAAATTGATTGAACCCGGAAATAAACCCAAGTGAGAAAGGGCAAATTTGGAAAAATGTAAAATGAGGACCTAAGGGTCATTTGAGAAAATGTTTATGTGTTTTAGTGCAAATAGAAGTGATATATGTGCTATGAAGTAAATAGAGGCAACTTAAATCCAAAAATGGATTTAATGAACAAGCCAAACAGGGTCTTGTGGTGAAAACATGACTTAAGGCATTTTTGGTCTTAGAATGCTCATTTTGAGCACAAACTGTATTTGAGATAGGGGGAGAGGAGAAAAGGCTAGGGTTTTGGGAAATAGTTGGAATTTGTGAATCTATGTTTCATTTCAGATCTTGTAAGAAGGAAGAAGGAAAAAGGCTAAGGCTTCAAGTGCAAGGGGATTTGAGGTAAGAACCAAACCCTAGATTTCTTTAAATGATGTTTGAGTTAGAAAAACCCTAATCCATCCATGGGTTTCGCTCATGGTTAGTTTAGGATGACTTTAGAATGTTATTGGGAGTGTTTCCCATGATTTGTTTTGAGATTTTGAGTGATTTTTGGAGGAAATTGCAAAAAGGAGCAAACTGGAAAATCTGGGCATCGGGCTCCTACGCCACAGCGTAGGGAACCCATGCCACCGCCGCATCGTGGGATGCCTACATTTGCGGTAGGGGTGTAAGGTCACCCCTCGGAGTACGCCCGCGGTGTGGCTTTGCTGCGCCTCGGCGTGAACCTTTGTTCACTTGAGGGCAAATTTTGGATTTTGTTCAGAAGTCTTGTATTCAACCACCCGATAGTTTAAGGACCCTAATAAATGATTAATGAGGGTTCAATTAAGAATGAAACTAAGTGAAAAATGTATTGTACCTCGCTTCACCTTGGCGATATTCGTTAAGTGTGAATATTACTAGTTTACTAAATGTGATGTGTGTGATTTGCTAGGGGCCGGTGAGGATCACCTAACCTAGGACTGAGATTGATGGAAAAGCAAAAAGAAAGAGATAGATTGATTTGTTCTATCTTCTCCTATTCTCGTTTCAAGATTTGAAATGTTTGTTCTAAATGTATAAGAAAAGCATATTGATTTGTTTTAATTGATTTGAGGCAATTGATTGTGAAATGTTTGCATATGAAAGTGCATGAGTATTGAAAATGAGCTGTTTATCACGAATGTACATATGAGTCTTGTATTTTCTATAAAGGATTTGAAACGCCCTTAATAGAGTGTTAACCGTTTAATTCACATTAAGGATAGATTGGTATGTAAGAGGGTCAAATTAGTAATCTTTATGAACAAATGTATTGATGTGTCACTCCGATCGGCGGCCAGCGGAGACTGGCTGTGTTATAAAACAAATGTTTTTATCTTGCGGCCTTTGCCATTGAGTCATGCAGTGGTAGATATCACAGTGTCTCCGAAAACATAAGTTAAATTAGATTTAAGGAGCAAAACTAAATTGATTTTAGATTGTAGACATATTGGAATTAGACAAAAACATGATTGCGAGTGAAATGAAAACATTGTGAAATGCATGATTTGGTCTCATGATTTATTGCATATGAAGGTGTATATTTGGGATGATCAATGAACCATAAATGATTGTATATGAAATAAGTATATGTGTTGTATTGACATTGATCATCTAAAAAGATTTGAAAGTCTTGTATAGTAAAATTGCATGATTTGATTTAAACTGAAACGGAAAAATGGAATTGTATAGAACCACTAAGCATGAAAATGCTTAGCGTATTGTTTTTATCAATGCGTAGGTACCGAGTGATAGACAGTGATTGAAAGCGGACCCAAGGTCGAGGAACTCAGAGTCATAGAGAAAGAATTGCGGAGTATGCTCCGACATATGCATTCACTCCATTGTTTTTGAACATTGATATTTTGTAAAAAAAATTTGAACTCTGAACATCTATTTTGTAAATCATTTTGAAAAGGCATGGAATGCCTTCATTGTAAATGCATTTTGTTAAATGTAAATGTTAATGGACTTGCCCCAAATTGAAACTGCTTCCGTAAAGATTTGAGAACGAAAACGCTTATATGAATGAAATGTATTTGATAAATGGCCGGCCCGGTGTCCAGGGTTTCGAGTTGATTCATCAATAGCGGGTCGGATCGGACTCGGGGGTCGCGGCGAGAGAGGTATGCAGTCCAATCAGGTACTCAAATAGAAAGTTTGGTGTTTCAATTGGTAGGGTTTTGTTATTACTAACTTGGTGAATTAAGCATATACTTGTATGGTATGGAAAATGTCAGGATTACCGTGTGAGCATGCTTGTTCCATCATCCAGTCAATTGAACAAAATTCAGCTGATTTTGTCGATGAATGGTTCACTTTGCCAAAGTAAGAGAATATATATTCTGGCAACTTTTGTGGTATAGAGACACATGACATGCCAACTATTGGTGACGATGGATTGGTAAGAAGTCTTAGGGGTGATATTATTTTTGGAGTTAAAACCTCCATGTACTAAGCGACCACCTGGTAGACCAAGGAAGAAGTGAATAGAGTCTCAATTCTAAGATAAGAGGACTGTTTATTGTTCTCGATGTAATATGGGAGGTCACAATCGAGTAACTTGCAAGAATCCATTGCCATAAACGAAAAATCATTATTTGTAATGACTATTTTGTGCCAAGTGTGGCAAATAAGGCTATGTTCTAAACTATGATCTTATTGTTGTCATGTTATGCAAATCAACTATCCTGGGTAATGCTAGATTTTTATTAAATATATGCACAATGAGAAGTATCTTATTTGCTTGCTTGACATTTTCATGTGGAAAACGTTAGCTTTGTTCATCATGGATCGCCATACAGAAAATGGGATTCAAGACACAAGAAAAGAACATGTATGCTTATTATCTTTTTAACAACTCCTATTTTTTCATGTCATGTATTTTTTATGGTCTTTGCATGTGTGAAAATATTATATTCATGTAGCTAACAATGCCTAAGTCACGGTGTTTTGCAACAAAATTCATTAAGATTATCAAACAATTTTATGAGGAAAACAAGAAGCCATAATTAGATTGGGGTTTGGAGGATTACTGAAATTAGGTTGCATACGAAATGGACTTTGCAACTGGCTACTTGAAAATTATGAAGTTGGCTACCATCGGTTGCATCTGTCACAACAAGATCGATCACAATCACGCCGCAACATGTAAGCATGGTATTAGGAATACCATGTGATGGTCTTGACATCATCATCCATAATCGTCGCTCCACACCCAATAGGACGTATAAATTGAAAGTTGTGGAAACAAACTTGGGAACACTACCGGTTGGAGACAAGTTTTGTAAGTCATTTCTGATTTTTGCTTGCGCAAAAATCCTAACTCCTAATTCTAAGCAAGAGGGAATCCAAGATCTATGGGATTCCATAATGCTTATCGATTTTACTATGAAAAGAAACTGGGCAAAATTTGTGCTCCAATATCTAAAGGATGGTATTCATGAGTTCCAAAGAAGCAAATCAACATACTTATGAGGATGCATCATTTTTCTTCAGTTATTCTACCTCTCCTATACCACCATTCCATCAATGTCTATGGAGTTGACACACCCATTATGTGCTGCCTAGACATAGCAACTAATCAATAGACATTTTTTAGAGGAAAGAAAATATTTTGGAAGATATGGATGTGTAGATATAAGAATTGAGCAATGTCATGTTTGTGACGCTCCAACTCGGCACCCCGTGTTAGGAAAATGTGTCACAAATCTGAGAACTATAAACTTGTTACTTACAAAAAATATAAACATATACATTATCATATTACAACCCTACCATTGGAGTGACCAACATATTCAATTCCGTCATATACAAAACTTTTCATTGTTTTCAAAAAAAAAAAAACAAATGTACATCATCTGAAAATAAACCAAAACATCTGATAGTGAGCACATTCTTGTGTTGGCCTTTCTTCGATGTGGGGCGTCGCTTCTATCACGCCCCTCAATACTACGGATAAACACGAAGTGATAAGCTTTGCAGCTTAGTAGGGATCCATAAATATGGACGACCATTATAACGATAGTCACAAACACATGTACAAATGCATCTAACTATACATATACATATACATTTAACCATATATGACACAATACTTCAACCACTTATCACTAACATTTCAACTAATTGATTTATTTGCATTTTCAAGATGTTCATTCTCTTTAGCCTTATGGGTTATGCTTTATGTCTTATATCCTGTCATTTATAATTTTCATTACATTTTTCATTTCTTATAGTTTCCATGGTCCATATCTTTTAGAAACATTAAAAAAAATTTCATCTCATCTTATGTCATGCCTGTATATTTCAAAGAAGTGGATTATGAGACAGAATTGTATGTACCCGAAGGTACTATAGCTGTACGAGAAGTGATTTATAAACTATACTGTATTGTATGACCCAAACGAGGCCACTGTAATGATCCAAACAGGATCCATGTCATTGACCAAAACGGGGCCACTATGCCTGTAAATTGTATGCTGTAGTATTTTTATTCCTATAAGCATGCCTATATATCAAACTACTCGGTCATAAGCAGACAATCCATTTTATTATGTTTTCTTAACAATCTTTCAAATATTAAAACACATATCCCATATACATGAATAATTATTGATATCCTGTATACATATGAAATATTCACTGTCAATTATTCTCTTGAACACGTGAGATGGTTTCACATATTTCTTATGATCATTTGACTGTATTTTGTGCTTCTTCATATAACAAAAATACATGTACTCTTCTTCATACGATCAGAGTTCATATCCTTTCGTATCTTAATCATCTCAATATATTTATCCTATATCATATAACATTAATTCATATAACTTTTATACAATTTTCATTATTACATACTCATAACTAGGCACATATATCTTTTTATTGGTCTTCTATAATCATTTAAGAGACATCTAAGTGTCTCATGGTCACATAGGAGAAGACAAAGGAGTCTTATCACAAACAAAACCTTAACTGACTGAAAACAAAGCTCCCCTTTTGTGAATTTTCTGGGTACAATGGGGTCCAAATCTGAATACACTTCCTTCATGGAAGTTGTTCTCCTATAAGTCAATTGCAAATTGGAATCAATAATTCGGATAAACTTTATCTAGATGACTCAAACACTCAAGACTGATGCAGGACAGGCCTTAACTTTTTGTCGTATGAGTGCGAGAAAAGTTAGGTGTTAGGGACATCTCGCATTAGGAAAGGCCAACACAGTAATAGAAGCTATTCTTTGTAAGTTCTTTGTTTTTGGACTAACATCAGTTTTGTAAATAATTTTTGTATAAGTAGAATAAATCATGTTTGTAATATCAGGTTGTAAGGTTCAAGTTATTTTAAGTAAATCGGTTATGGTTGATGTATAAAGGAAGATTTATTTTGGGAATATTACTACAGTAGTGTATTTTGATTATATGATGCTTCTGGTGAGCATGTGGTATAGATTTTGTTCCGAAACTTTGCAGGTTTTACGTATATGAATGATTTAAGGTTATTATATGTATGTGTCAAAAAAAAATAAAAATCTTAAAAGTATCTTAGATGCACATTGGCACTCACCAGTTTGATGGCAGGAAGCCCTATGTTGGGTTCCGGGCGTGCAAGTTAAGATAAGCCTGATCGTCTCCCATGGTCATAATGGTAGCGAGTGCCTCCGGTGTAGAGTTGAAGTCCGATAGTGCATTGCTTTGAAATTACGTTCTTGGATCAAGTTCTTGAATCTTTTTCTTTCGGTGTGTTCAAGCTGACCTTTGCCATCTTTTTCCCATAAATCTAGATCAATGAAGTTTTGCTTCTTCCCTTTCCTTTTTATCTTTGATATCATGTCTCGATATCGACTACATACTTTCTCCTCCCATGCTATTTTGACTAGTTAATCTATTGCATTGTCTCACATGAAGCATTTCTACAATATATAATTCTATGTTATAATCAAAATAGAGATGCAATCGAATCATAATTCTATGCAGTAGGGGTTGCTTCACCTTTTTTTTCAACTAACACATGCAAATACATACATACATATATATATATATATATATCTTTTTGTGTGTGTGTGTGTGGCCACCTTTAAAGCATAGAATGTCCTGGTGTTTAACTAGCTCATTCATTTTCAGATATTAAAAATAATAGAGAAAAGTCATAAAAGTGCCTCTTGGCCCAAGTTCCTTCATCTAAACATGCCAACAAATATAATAAAACTTTTTTTTTGTGGGAGCGTGTATTTTATTTTTTCTATGGTGAGGGGCATGATATCCCCAAGTTCATTCCTAACACACCAACACAAAAAGGAAACAAATAAAAAAGAGTCCATTAAACTAATAAACTAGAAAATGAGTTTATTCGGAAAAAAAGAGAGAAGATAACAAGATACAAGTTCAAACACGGAGCTCTACTTAATCCTTTTTTAAAATCACAAAATCTAATGGAAGAATTCTTTGCCGCTAGGAATCTCCACCCATTGATGACTTAATTAATTTTGTTCTTGTTAATATAAATATCTAAACATGCAATCATAAGAATATGGTTTTTTAGCCCACTTTACATCAACCTTGGCCCATGTTTGGAATCTTTGATATAGAAAAATCAATTCCATTCATGTTCTTTCTGGTCTTAGGATTGTCTTTGAATCAAAATTCATTGTTGTGAAAATTAAATCCTATTCTCCTTAGGTTTTTGACTCCTTAGCTCATCATTTGCACATATCGAATACACCATAATTATCTTGTGCTTAAGCTTTTAGAAATAAAAAAAAAACACACACACACACACACAAAACACACCAACCGAAATTATAACTAAGACTCTGAATTTTAATTATTTTTTCTTCCCTTGTCTCGGAAACCAAACAAAACATGATAAAAAAGGCAATTTGGACAGGGGAACAAGAAAAACATATCCAAGCACGAAGATCCCAATTCGAAACAACTAGAATAAAAGCCTTAACATTGTCAGCCTTGATGATTGACAGATACATGATGTTTATGTTAGAAAAAGTGGTCAATATCAAATAAATTCTAGAAAGAAAGATGAGAGAAACTCGCCTTCAAAACCCCGAAAATCGCGATGAGGCAAAGGAGTTTTGTTTTCTAGGCTCAAGTAGTTTCAATGGTGTTTTTTTTTTTTTTGCACAGGCGTGAGGGTACCACTATGCCTTCCACGTCTATTCGCATAGGTGTGTGGGTATTAACTCAGAAGAGGCAAAGATCTAACCTTCGGGTCCAAAGCTTGAAACTTTGAGTGAGAAGATAATCAAAAGGTCCAGGCTTTTGTTGATAGAAAACATCATATTTTTCAAATCTGAAGCAAAATAGAGAAAATGAATGCCCAAAATCTCAATCAATAAAAACAATAAAACATACAAAGAAGCTTTCAAAAACCAAAGTTCCTAACTTTCTAAATCTAAACATGATCTGAGTGAGAATAAACCAAACTTTTAGAAACCAAAATCGAACCTAGATAAGTGAGGTGAATCTAGATCTTGATTTGAGTAAGAAGACACCTTAAAGAAATAAATGGGAACAACTTAGAGAATAGAGAGATCTGGTGGAAGATGCCTACACAGAATAGATGGAGATGGTAGAAGATATTATGGATGAGCGACTGTGACGGTTTCTACCTTCTATCGAGTCCTCAAGTACACGTAATTGGTGGTCTTAGAAAGATAAGTGAGGGCTAATGTAATTTCCCATAGAAAAAACATCCCCAAACAAAAAAAAATCAAATGAGTTTTTAAGAATCAGATTAATAAAATTTAATGATTTTTTAAATTATATGAATTTTATATGATATGGAAAAATATATCAAATGAGTTTGAATCATTTTACTAAAATAGATGAGTGATTTTAATTTTTTTATTTACTAAAATAATATGAGTAAATAAAAATTATTTATAAATTGATTTTATTATTGTTTTCTTTAAATATTTCATTTAATCTACAAAAAATTTAGTAGGTAATACTTAAAAATAATTTAAAAATATGTATATTTACCTACAAACATGACATTAGGTAAAGTAATGAGAAATTAAAAAAAAAAAAAAATTCTCAGTTTACCTACAACAAATTCAGTAGGTAATCATGGAATCATAAATATAGTAGGTAAATTGTAGGTACATTGTCGCTAATATCTTGCACCAAAAATTGGCGTTATATTTACCCACTAAAAAGTTTTGTCGGTAAATATTAGTATGTAAATTGTAGGTAAGTTGTTGCAAATATCTTGCACCAAAAATTGGTGTCATATTTACCGACTAAATAGTTTTGTAGGTAAATATTAGTAGGTAAATTGTAGAGTATTAATAGGTAAATTGAACAGCTTATATTTCTCCAAATTTGTAGGTAATTTGTTGGTAACTATTTTTACCTACAAAAATTGTTGTGTAAGTAAGTCAGATGAGTAAGTAATCAAATTCTTGTAATTAACGATGAGTGCCCAAAACACTCATCATATACCACGTTGATCATTTTTTGGCTCATTTCATCTAGTAATAGAATGTGTTTATCGTAGTATCTCGATACTTGGCTTTCGGTGAAAAAATCGGCATTTGAAGCGTGTGGAGACTTGAAGAAGGAGATTGGAGGCTGGCCTCAAGCGTCTTGGCGATTGAGGTTGTATGACCCTGCGCGACCTACATCGGTAAGCGTGGCGATGTTGCGACGTCGCGATGTCGCGATGTCGTTGGGACTCTCCCAGCGAGAATATTTTAGATATAACAAAAAGAACGAAAAAGAAGAGGGAGGAGGAACGGGGTACGAGACGGAGAAGACGACAGAGGAAGATTCGAGAGATCGTGTAATCCTTGTACTTGTATTTTCTTTCTCAAACTCCTATTGATGAAAACCAAATGATTGTAATGAGCAAAATGATGTTCTAACTTTATTTCTAGGGTTTTGTTGTATTCTTATTATATTCATATGGATTAGTTTTTAATTCAGTTTATTTAGTATATCTATGAACCAGATGTCGACTTGCTACATTTCACAGTAATTATGGTGGTGATTTGACAAACTTGCCTTTGCTTAGGGAATCTAAGATCGAGAGATAAGGTTCGGGATCGGAAATGAGAGTGACACTTTCGGTCCAATTGGAGAGTAGAGATCTCGCGGTTTCTAATGTGGCGATTAGGGTTTAACCATTTAAGCGTCTCGGAGTCGAGGGGTGAAGTAGAGATGCGATCAACCCTATTGGCGAGATAGGCGAATATACCTCGAGAGAGGATATCTTGTAAGCATGACCAACCCGCCAGCGTACATCTATTAATATACTAAATAACAGATTTTACACAGATGATAATCCATTGAATATGGCAAGGAAAGACAAACCCCTAGTCTTCGTTAATTAAACTAACAACTCGTTTAGAATCAAAGTGTCATTATATTAGCAGTAATTCACTCAAGTTTGAGATCCAGATAATACTCTAGAGTCAATTCCAGTATTCAACACACTTCTCTTTGTGGGAGCGACACTTGACTAGTCACTATATTACGTAAACTCGACGCGCATACTTGCACATACGAGCTTCGGGAATGTCTCGACGTTGGATCCCAATGTCGCGACGTTGAAAATAGAAGCCTCTGGAACGTCGCGACGTTGGAAGTCTCACATTCTGGAATGTTGCGACGTTGAATCTGAACGTCGCGATGTTAACAATTTAACTCTTAGGAATGTCCCAACATTGGCCCAAACGTCGCGACGTTGCCCTGCTTTTATGAACATGAACGTTCATATTCTCCCCATACGCAACACGAACCCTCACTTATTTGCTCCACTTTTTGTAGGTGCTCCAGTCAACCCCATCCAAGCTCGTCCCAGCCGATCTTAGAAACCCGCAAAGCCTTAAGCACGTTCCTAGATCCGAAAACACTAGTGCCCACCTTCATTTGGAGATCTTCTACTGGGCCTGTTTCGGTAAGTTTAGGTCTAGATTCAGTTTGTATTGGAGTTTTTCTGGGTTGTTTGTGTTAGAGAAGGAACCATATGCGTGGTTGGTGGTTGTAGAACCCTTGTTTGAGTCGAGAACACCATCTCTCGCGAATCGCACATTAGGTGCCTGTTCTTTTGCCTAAGTGGAGCCTTGGTGACTTACTGCAATTCAAAGAGAGTGGTACCGCCACAGTGTTAGGAGGCCAACTCTGTAGTGCACCCCTTTCTACCCGACCTGTCATTTAAGGGTCCGAACTCGAGTTCAAGGTTTCATGTCACCCAATCACCTTATCAAAATCATTTATCAAAATGACGCCAGAGCGTTACACTTCACTGCATAATGGGAAGCGCTTTTAAAAAGCGGTGCTCCATTTCATTTTATTTATGCAAAAGTACAATTACTATAAAGGCATATCAAGATTTTCAAATTGATTTACAAAATAGATATTCAAAGTTGAAATTGCTTTTACAAAATATCAATGTTCAAAAGAGATATTGGGTAATGCATATGTCTAACATACTCGGAAATTCTTTCTTTATGACTCCCACGCCTCAATCTTGCTTTTTGCCCTGCTCAATCAAGACTGCGCATAGATAAACTAGCCACGCTAAGCATTTTCATACTTAGTGGTTCTATAAATTCCATTCTCGCTTCGCTTTAAATCAAATCATGCGCTTTTACTAAACAAACTTTTGGGATCTTTTTTGACGATCAATGTCATTACAATACATATACTTATTTCATATATAAATCATTGGCGTTCATTGATCAAATCCAAATATACACTTCCATATGCAATAAGTCACACGATAATCAAATTCATGCATTTCACAATACTCTTCATTTCACCCGCAATCATGCTTTCACTCCAATTTGTCACAATCTCAAATCAATTCATCTGGTTCTACCCTTAACAAATTTAACATATAATGATATAGCTGTGATACTGAACCATCGACACGGTCCCGCTCGTCAGGCCGGATAAAAACGGGTTTTATAACACAAGACATCCCCGCTAGGGTCATTGGATCGTCATTAAAAATCAATTAGTGAATATCACCTGATATCGCTCCACGCCGATCGATGGACACATCAATACAATCGTTCACAGTACTACTATTTTGACCCCTATTGGTATACCAATCTATCCTTCATACGAACTAAACGGTTAACATTCGATTAAGGGAATTCAAATCTTTTATAGCAACATACAGTACAATATGTATATTTGTATAAACGATTCATTTTCAATACCCATGCAATTTTCATTTGCAAACATTTCACAATCAATTCTTCAAATCAATTAAAACAATTCAATATGCTTTTCTATGCATTTAGAAACAAATAGTTCAAATCTTGAAACGAATAGAGAAGATAGAGTTCAAACTGTAAAATCGTCACTTTGATTCCGATCTTTGGAATCTCGACTTCAATGCAAAGCTCCTTCTCGCCAACCCTATTCAAATTATTAATGGACAAATCACATATTAGTAGGTTATTCTAGGAGTTTTTGGTCGGGGTTTATGTGTCTACCCGATAATTTCTTCACTTGAAAATTTTCTGGGGACACAATGAGCCATAATTTGCTCATACTTCCTTCAAGAAATTTTTATCTCTATGAGTCTATTTTTAGTATAAATCGGAATCATCTCATTTGGATCACCCAAACTCAAGTTAAGGCATTTTAATGCCAAACTGGTCAGTATGCCCAACTTACTCTATTACCTACTGTTATTCTCAATTTCAGGGGTCTTAACTCCATAAATTGGTAATGGTTCCTTCTACTCATTTAAATCTATGGTTCTAAGGTTTCTTCTCCAACCGAAATCATCCACCTTTGATCACAAAACTCCGCCTCTATTTATTTACATTCAGATTACTCCAATTTGCAAAGGTAATCGATCGTTTCTACACATAGCTCCACTTTGACAAATTTCCTGCATTTCTGGGGTTACACTCTCATACACCTTCAAGTCAATTTTCATTCCGCAGTATTAATTCATTTTACCCATAATTTTCAATCATTTCAATTTAGATGAGTCAAACTCATCTTATGGCCAAAACATTCAACAATACCCAAAACAGAGCATAACCCGTGAGCTACCCGAGCTCACCCAAGCCCGTATTCGGGAGCCTTGTAGCTACAATATGCTCCTAAATTCCTTATATAATTTTTATAATTTATCTCTTATGGTTCTTACCAATCTAATCACTTCATTTTGGATTTGCATTATAACTTAATCTATAGCCAAAACAAGAACAGGGGTCTTGACAAAATTTTGACAACATTTTCTTTGAAAACCCAACATTTTCCCTTTTTACAAACACTCCTCTAAACCAATCCAAACCAATCTAAACAATACAAAACAATCTCAAACTGAACTAAAACCATCCAAGAACACTTTTATACCACATTTGGGGTTTTATTAAACCCAAACGCAAGTAGAAAGGGGGTTAGGGTTTGGTTTTTTCTTACCTTAAACCCCTTTCAATCTTCAATGCCAAGCTTTCTTCTTCAACCTAATCTCTTAAACTCTTGCTTTAATGGAGCAAGAATCACAACCTCCTCACTTTTCAAGGCCTAGCTCTCCCTTCCTCTCTCTCTCAAATCGTTTTGCTCAAAATGAGCTTCAAGACCACTTTTGGTCTTAAATATCCCACACATAAGTGCCTCATTTAGCCTTCTTTAAAATTCCATTTTTGGGTTTAAGTTCTCCTAATTGCTAGCTTGCCCACTATTTGTCTCTATTTGCATTTAAATTCTCATTAATCACACTTAGACATTTTTTCTTTCTAACTTATGACCCTTAGGTCCTTATTTCACAATTTCCAATTTTTGCCCTTTTTCACTTGGGTTTATTTCCGGGTTCAATTAATTTCTCATTTTAGCATTTAATATTTGCATTCGCTTTAGCCATAATAATTTAATTTACATTCATTTAACAATTCTAAAAAAATTCCAAATTTGACTCCACTTATAATCTCGAAATATATAATAAAATTATAAAAAAATTATAGGCATTTTGGGATCGCTACAACTCTCCCCACTTAAGAAAATTTGCCTCGAATTTACCTTAGTCAAACAATATGATATCGTCAGATCGCTTCACTTTCATGTGGTTTCTTCGGTCTCAGGTTTCTCCACATCACTTTGACTAACGGAATCTTCTGTTTTTCAATTCTTTCTTCACTTCGAGCCAAGACTTCCACCGCTCTTCCTCAGGTAGGTCAAATCTCAGCCAATTGTCTCAAGAGACTACATGTGACGGTCCGACCTATACCAAGATCGGTGACATGGAAAACATTATGGATCTTTTCCAAGTCCAGAGGTAATGCCAATCAGTATGCCACTGGACCCACTTTTTCAATCACTTCATGTTTCAATAAATCTATACTAACTTCACATATTTTCCCAAACTTCATCACCTTCTTCCAAGGCGATACTTTCAAAACACTTTTCACGATCTCATATCGACATCTTTTCTTTCATATCGGCATATGATTTATGTCTATCTGTGGCCACCTTCAATCTTTCTTAATCATTTCACTTTTTCTTCGGTCCCTTGTATCAAGTCGGGGCCAATCACTTTCTTTTCGCTCAATTCCGTCCAACACAACGGTGTTCTGCATTTTCTTCCATATAAAGCTTCATAAGGCGCCATTCCAATACTTTATTGGAAACTGTTGTTGTACACAAATTCAACTAAAGGAATGTGTCTATCCCAACTACCCTCATAATCGATCACACAACTCCTTAACATATCTTCCAGAATCTGAATCACTATTTCTGATTGTCCATCCATTTGTGGGTGGAACACTGTGCTGAAGTTTAGTTGAGTTACTAAAGCCTCTTGCAATTTTCCCCAAAATCTCGAAGTAAACCTCGGATCTCGATCTGAAATAATGATATTGGAATTCCATGCAACCGAACTATTTCCTTGATATATAGCCCGCTAGTTTATCAATGGAATAATGTCTCACCGCGTAAAGTGAGCCGACTCGTAAATCGGGTCTAATACACGTAATCTATACCGAGTCATGCTTCCTTCCTATTAATGGTAACCCAACCACAAAATCCATGGTGATTCGGTCCCATTTCCTCTTCTCGGTATTCTCGATAGCCGCATTAACTCAAGAACTTGATGCTTGGCCTTCACTTTTGACACACTAAACACTCGGGTCACAAATTTCAAACATCTCTTTTCATCTCCTGACCACCAAGACGAACCTTTAAATCTTGATACATCTTTGTGCCACCAGGGTGCATAGCAAAAGATCCGCCAGGTGCCTTCTAGATGGCTTCAATCACTATCATTGGGTACACAAACCCGATTCTTTATAATACAAGGATCCATCTTCCTTCACCGAAACTCGCTTTCTTTTTCCCCTCTCCAACTGAATTTCACTATGGTAGAAATTTTCTCATCATTCTTTCGTGCCTCTAGCACTTGATTCAACAAATCCGGTCTAGCTATTAACTCTGCCACTATTTCACCGTCGTTTGTCAATGACAAGTGAGCATTCAATGCTCATAGCGTTTGTACTGACTTTCTACTCAAAGCGTCAGCCACTACATTGGCCTTTCCCGGGTGATAGTCAATCACGCAATCATAGTCTTTTATCAATTCCATACATCTACGTTGTCTCAAGTTAAGCTCTCGTTGTGAGGGCAAATACTTAAGACTCTTATGATCGGTGTAGATGAAACATTTTTCCCCGTAAAGGTAATGTCTCCATATTTTCAACGCAAAACACAATTGCGACCAATTCCAAATCATGCGTAGGGTAGTTCTTTTCATGCGGTTTCAACTGTCTTGAAGCATAAGCTATCACCTTACTCTCTTGCATAAGGACACATCTGAGTCCTTTTAACGACGCATCGCTAAATATCACATATTCTTTACCATAGGCTCCACAAGAACCATGGCTCGCTAAGAACGCTTCAACTTATCAAAACTTACTTGCACTTTTCACCCACTTAAACCATACATTTTTTCCGAGCAATCTTGTCATCGGGTCAGCCATTGAAACCCTTAACGAACCTCTCCGTAATAACCTCGCCAATCCCAGAAACTAATGACTCCTCGTGACATTTCTGGTTTCATCTCACAACCACTTCTATTTTCTTCGATCCACCGTATTCCTCTTCTTTCGATACAATGTGCCCAAAAAGGATACTTCATTCAACCAAAACTCAATTGCTCAATTCGATATTAAATCGCTTCTTTCAAAGTCTCTAATACTAATTGGTGTGTGTCGTGATTTTCCTGATCTTTTGAATACACAAGAATGTCGTTTATGAACACTACGACAAACTGATCCACATACGGTCGGAAAACACGATTCATTAGGTCCATGAAAGTCGCTAGAGCATTTGTCAAACCAAATGGCATTACAAGGAACTCATAATGTCCATATCGCATTCTAAATTCCGTTTTATGCACATCCACATCTTTAATTCTCAACTGATGATACCCAGATTGCAAGTCAATCTTCGAAAAGATACTTGCATCTTTTAGTTGGTCAAACAAATCATCAATTCTGGGTAATGGATACTTATTCTTTACAGTCAACTTGTTGAGTTGTCTATAATCAATACATAGCTGAAGTGTACCATCTTTCTTCTTAACATAAACGAGCTCCCCATCTGATACACGGTCAAATAAACCCTTTTCAGCGCTCTTGCAACCGGCTTCAATTCTTTTAACTCCGCTTGGAGCCATTCTATGGTAATGGATGCCTGCGGCACCGATACAACGTCGATAGCAAACCCAATCTCCTCCGTGGAGGAAACCCGCAACTCTTCCGGAAAGTCACTAACGGTAGGATATCTGACACACCAGCCTCGCTCTACCGTATCAATCACATAAGCCAAGTAGGCTTCACATCCTTTTCGCACCATTTTTCTAGCAGTGGCTGCTGATATCACATTAGAGAGGTGGTTTGACCTCTCGCCGATGAAAGTTAATTCATCCTCATTCAATGTTCTCAAGGTCACTATTTTCATTCTACAATCCACCATCACTTGGTGTCGGGACAACCAATCCATCCCTAAAATCACATCAAACTCCTTAAAGGATAATTCGATCAAATCCCTAGGAAACTCATACTCTCGTATTCGAATGGGGCAATCTCTATACACTCTATTCATAATAACACTATGCCCGAGTGGGTTCGTCACTAAGATGACATACTCAATTCCACTCCTCGGTAAAATTTTCACACTAGGTATGTCAGTACAAATATATGAGTGGTTGACCCGGTGGTCAATTAATGGCCGAGTATCAAAGATTTTGAAATTACCAACTATCACATCTGAGCGTCGGTATCTTCCATCAGTTTCATTACATATGCTCTAGCCGGAGCACCTACCATCTTGTTTACCTAAGGTTAGTGTCCCTCTCGCCTCGAACACTGATGATGCAACACTCTGTTGCCTTTTATGCCATCAAGCCGCACTCTCAAATCTCGGGGTGCTATAAATGAATGAGCTCTTGAACAATCTCTCGCTCTATGCTCTTTGGATCCACAAATAAGCACCTGTAAGTCTCCAACATTCTCCTTTATGATTTTTCCAACAATGGGAGCAATGAGGAGCAGTCTGTCCTCTATAAGCACCTCCTGGTGCACTCTCGCACTGACGGTGCCGGGTTAGAGTAGTATTCACGGTAGCCTCGAAATGAGGGCCGACCGGAACCCTGTGGTCCCTTGAATTTCTTCCTTTGCTGTTGTTGTGAACTAGACTGACCGGGATTTTTCTTTCCCTGTCTTTTATCTTTTCTCCTTCTTTACTCTTTCCACATTCAATGCACATGTCACAATTTTGGAGAAATCCTCATGGAAAATGCTGTGACATGGGCTCGAATCATGGTCATTAAGGCCGCCTTCTCAAACTCATTACACTTTTCTTCCTCATCATTAAAGTATCTCAGAGCATACTAGCTCAACCGTGGAATTTTTCTTGATATTCTCAAGTGGACACTCATCTGGTCTCGACATGAAACTCTTCAAGGTCGCCAAATAGATGCGACCCACATAATGATTCTTGAATTCATCCAAGAAGAACTTCCATGTAATACTCTCTAGTGGTGCGGTCCTGCTCACAGAAACCCACTAATGATAAGCCTCATCCTGTAGTAGGGCAGTCGCACATTCCAAACTCTCATCTGGTGTACAATGCATTTGCACTAGCATTCGCTCGGTCCTTTAGAGCCAATTCTTTGCCATAGAGGGCTCATCCTCTTTCTGTCCTAGAAAATCTATCAGTCGGTAACTTGCCATCCTCTCAATGGCTGATCATTGAGGGGCAATCGCAGCTGGTTAGATCGTTTTTGTAACTCGAGCTAACCGATGGAGGATATCACGCACTCCCCTCGCAAGAAGTTCCGGCTTATTCATTGGTGGAGCATGGGACGCTTGCCCACCTTCCACACAGCAGGACTATCTCGACGATTCCCTTGGTCATCCTTAACCCTAAATGGATCTCAGATCCGTTTCACCTATTAAGCACTAGCTAAGATCGCATCAAAGTCACGCTGGTCTTTTATATGCAAATGCAATGCATGTTATAAACAATTTTTAAAATCATTCACAAAATTTTCAAAATCATTTTGGAACCGCCAAAATCTAAGCTCATACTAAAATAAATGTAAAATTCTTTCCTGCCCCGACCAAGCCATGTTTCAAACCGAGTTCGTTGCTCTAATGTCACTCAATCACCTTTATCAAAATCATTTATCAAAAATACTCTATAGCGTTACACTTCACAAGAGCAAATCCTTCTAAATATGCGAAGCTTTTTTAAAAGGGTAAGCCCATTTACTCTTTCACGCGAAAGTGTTAATTACTATAGTGCATATCGTTTTTCAAATGATTTACAAAATAGATATTCGAGTTGTTCGTTTTACAAAATATCAATGTTCAAAAGAGATATGGGGTGAATGCATATGTCGGAACATACCCGCAATTCTTTCTTTATGACTCGACGCCTGATCTGCCACTTCGTCTCCAATCGGTACCGCACATAGATAAATCCACACGCTAAGCATTTTCATGCTTAAATGTTCCATACAATCTCCATTCTCGCTCGCTTTAAATCAAATCATGCGCTTTACTAAACAAACTTTCAGACTTTGAATATCATGTCAATACAATACATATACTTATTTCATATACAATCATTTATGGTTCATCGATCAAATCCAAATATACACTTCCATATGCACAAGTCATTGATAATCAAATCACGTGATTTCACAATACTCTTTCATTTTAATTCGCAATTGTGCTTTTCAATTCCAATTTGTCACAAATCTCAAATCAATTCAATTTGTTCTTACCCTAACAAATTTAACCTATGTTTTCGATATATACAAGATATTGAAATCAATGGCACAGCCTCTACCGGGCTACCTGACTGTTATTAAAAAAATTAATTAATGAACACTACCAATACTACCGCTGGTCACGGATCGGAGTGACATTATCATCACAATCGCTCGCGCATCATTTATTTTCGAATCTATCGGGTATATCAATCTATCCTTCATACGAACTAAACTAACATTCGATTAAGGGGTATTCAAATCTTTTTATAAAGAACATACAAAGACAATATGTATATTTCAGATAAATGGTTCTATTTTCAATACTATGCAATTTTCATATTTGCAAACATTTCACAATCAATTTCTTCAAATCAATTAAAACAATTCAATATGCTTTTCTTATGCATTTAGAACAAATAGTTCAAATCTTGAAACAAGAATAGGAGAAGATAGAACAAACCAAAATCAAGCCACTTTGATTCCTGGATCTTGGAATTGGACAATGCAAAGCCTTCACAGCCCCTATTCAAATACAATGACAATCACATATTAGTATGTTATTCTAGGAGTTTTTGGTTGGGGTTTATGTCTACCCGATACCCCTTCACTTGAAAATTTTTATGGGGACACATGAGCCATAATTTGCTCATACTTACTTCAAGAAAATTTTAGCTCTATGAGTCTATTTTTATTAGGAATTGGAATAATCTCATTTGGATCACCCATACTCAAGTTAATGCATTTTAATGCCAAACTAGTCAGTATGCCCAACTCACTCGGTTTCCTACTGTTATTCTCAATTTTAGGGGTCTTAACTCCATAAATTGGTAATGGTTCCTTCTACTCATTTGAATCTATGGTTCTAAGGTTTATTCTCCAACTAGAATCATCTAATTTGGATCACCAAAACTCAAGTTATTGCATTTTACATCCAGACTACTCCAATTTGCAAAGCAGAATCAAACTGTTCTTACACACAACTCCACTTTGACAAATTTCTGGACACTTTGGAGTTACAATTTTCATACACTTCCTTCAAGTAAATTATTCCCCTAGAAGTCTATTTTACCCAGAATTTTGAATCACTCAATTTGGATAAGTCAAACTCAACTTATGGCCAAAACACTATAACAATACCCAAAACAGAGCATAACCCGTGAGCTACCTGAGCTCACCTTTAAGCCCGTATTTGGGAGCCTCAAAGCTACAATTTGCTCTTGGTCCCTTATATAAATTTTTAGACCTATCTCTTATGGTTCTTTACCAATTGGAATCACTTCATTTGGATGATTATAACTTAATCTATAGCCAAAACAAGAACAGGGGTCTTGACAAAATTTTGACAAAGATTTCTGAAAACCCAATATTTTCCTTCATAAAACACTCTCCAAACCAATCCAAACCAATCTAAACAATGCAAAACAATCTCAAACTGAACTAAAACCATCCAAGAACACTTTTATACCATTTGGGGTTTTATTAAACCCAAACACAAGTAGAAAGGGGGTTAGGGTTTGGTTTTTCTACCTTAATCCCTTTCAATCTTCAATGTCAGTTTTCTTCTTCAACTTGGACTTAAACTCTTGTTTTAATGGAGCAAGAATCACAACCTCCTCACTTTTCAAGGCCTAGCTCTCCTTCCTCTCTCTCAAACCGTTTGCTCAAATGAGCTCCTGCTGACCACTTCGTCTTAAATATCCTATGTCACATAAGGCCTTGTTTGACCTTTTTTAAAAATCCATTTTTGGGTTTAAGTTCTCCTAATTGCTAGCTTGCCCACTATTTGTCTCTATTTGCATTTAAATTCTCATTAATCACACTTAGTCATTTCACAATTTCCAATTTTTGCCCTTTCTCACTTGGGTTTATTTCCGGGTTCAATTAATTTCTCATTTTAGCATTTAATATTTGCATTTGGATTTTAGCCATATAATAATTTAATCAACATTCATTTAACAATGTTCCTCGAGGCCACCCAAGGCTCAATTTAGCACCAAATATATAATAAAATTATAAAAAAAAAATTCTAGGGTATTTTTGGGGCGTTACACAACTAGAGAGTGATTCAAGCCTAGAAGATCATCCCACCCCTAACCTTATCAAGTGCCCGATGTCGAGCAAAAAGGTTGAGCCTGAAAGAAGTCGGGCAGTGAAGGTTTCAACTCGATTACGATCATGAGAAATTTGTCAATGAGAACGAAGGTTAGTCGAGAAATTCGGCCTCATCTCCAAGAATAGGTCCTTCATCAAGGAGAAGGGGTTTCACCACCCCGATGATTTCTTTTGCAAAACCATTGCGAACAAGGGATGGAGGGCACTTTGCCAACCTCCGAGACCAGCTGCCACAAGTGTGGTACGAAAGTTCTACTCCAATCTCGCATCCCACATACTAAAAAGGGTCCAGGTGCGCGGGGTGTTGGTAGACTTTAGTGCGAAGTCTATCAATCGATACTATAACCTAGAACCGATTAACCTTGAGGCCTATGATAGGCTCCATGAGCATCCCAACTATCCCGAGGTCCTTAGGATGTTGACCAGCAGGCAAGGTGAGTGGAAAACTTATCAGTTGAAGGCACGCCGTACTCAAGGCTGAACACTCGCCTACATCTTAGCAGGTATGGCATCACTTCATCACATCGCGTCTCATCCCAACGACTAATGTGTGTGAAGTGATGGCCAAGAGGGCCCTACTCAACTATGCCATCATCCAGAACATTCCATTTGATGTCGGGCAGGTTATAGAGGATGCAATCCTCTATAACAAAGATGCGAAGATGAATCTCGAGCACCCCTTCCTTATCTACGGCTTATGCAAGCAAGTCGGGGTGCCCTTAGAGGATAATGAGGCTTGGATATACCTGATCAAGGCGATCATGGTTAAGAAAGACAACCCGGGTGTACCAAGGCCAGAGGAGGTGTATGACTCAAGCAATGAGCCTTCCTATGAGGATGACCTTAGAGCATACCAGTCTAGGTTTAGGATCCCAATAGGTGCCTAGGGAGAGGACGGGCAGTCATCCACCTAACCCCCACCACCACAGCCATCTTAGGAGGAGGACCACCTGGTCAGTCCTTCCACTACACTAGAGGACTAGTACTGTGACCTCACGTCCGACGATGCGTGATCGATAAGACCTAGAGCACTGTGTCACCATCAACTGTGATACATGGATACACTTGATTAGTCTTAAACTCATCTATTTTTAGTCCATTTTTCCGGGCTTGTTTTAGTATTTTCAGAGCTATTTAATGCCAAATTATGAATATTTACTAAACTTGTGTTTCTAAGGTGCTTAATCTCAAAAAAGAGAAAATTCCAGTAAGAAAGAAGAGAAAAACAACAATTGCAGCAGTCTATGTCGCGACTGAAATTTGTGTGTCACGACAAACTTCCAAGCAATTACCAAAGAAACCACGTCACAACAACATTTCTTGTGTCGCAACACCATAATCTGATTGTTGACAATTAAGTTAGGTCGCGACAGGGAATGGGAAAAACATATGCAAGTTAGTTGGGAACAAAATAGTTTGTGTTGCGATATAATGTTGAATTGAAAGCATAATATATGTTGCGATAGAACCCTCTTCTGTCGCGACATTGACTTCTGCAACATGGAAAATTTTGTTGAGATAGAAAAAGACACCGGTTGAGAATTATGTCGCGATAAGAAAACTGGCCTACATGAGATGCTTACTTGTTAAACTACCTAAGCTGGCGCATAAAGAAACCCATGTTGTACATACCAGATGTCAGGAGACAATTTCTATCGCAACATGGATTTTTATGTCGCGACATAGATATGAGCTGAGCAGAAAGAAACAAGGTCGCAACAGACTTTTCGATGTCGCGATAAAGAACTCAACATAATACAGAAAAGTAGTGTCGCGACATAACAAATCGAGTTGCGACACAAAGATGAGCTGAATGCAGAGAAGTTCTATAGTGACATAACAAATTGGGTCGCGACAGAAAACATTTACAACACCCAAAGAGTATGTCGCAACATCGTAATACACAGAATAAGGAATCAAGCTCGTGGAAATAAAACTATGTCATGACCGAATTTCGGTCATGTGGCGTGAGATGATGACAACATGAGAAACATTATTGCAACAAGACAGAACCGAAATGCCGCTACTAAGAGTTAAAAATCTAGTCACACCAACTTGCAAAGCTGCACTAAAAACCGTGTTATGGCTATTGATTATCAATGTTGCGACATAACTGTTTGAGGAATGCATAGAATATTGTCACGACGAAGGAAACGCTGTCACGACAGAGTTATCATACTGAAAGAAAGAAGATTGTCCTAACAAAAATACGTTGTCACAATTGAAGCAAGAAGGAGCACAAGAATTTCAAGTCATGACAGACGACTACATACCTGCAACAAAGACATAGAACTCTGTCGCGACACAACTTTTAGGTCGCAACTGAGAAGACAATCTGGGCCTAAAATTTAGGGATTTATAAATAAGCATCAATTTTAGGGCCCAAACTTTTAGAGCTCTATAAATAGAGAACTCAACGCTGAGCGGTAGCCGGCTAGCAACACGAACCAAAGTACCTCTGGAGTTTGAGGACTCTTGTATGATATTTTTCTTTCTTTCTTTTCTTTTATTTTCTTCAGATTAGAGTTAGCGTGGGATTTTTTTATTCGTTTGCTGGATCTAAAACAGTAATTTGTTTTGAAGTTTTGAAGTTGAAATTAAATGTTGAAATTCATTTACGATTACTCTTTGAAATCAATGAACTCCAGACAAAAGCTGGAAATCATTTCTTCAGTTGATTGCATGTACAATGGAATTTTCGTGATCAGTATTTCAATGTACACTGCAATCCAGTTTTCGAGAACACAACTTCCGCTGGGAAAGATATGAGGTTAGTTATGGTCTTTTCATCACAATGAGAAGAAAATTTCCTGAGTTGAATGTTGAATTTATTTGAATGGTGATATTCTTGAAATTAATTGTTCCCAATTTTAGTAGCTTATACCCATGAAGGGACTATTGTATGGCCTCGATTTCAGGAGCCCTCCTGAAAGATTACTTGCAGATGGAGATTCCCGGTGAGCCCAGATCACTCACTGGTGGGTATGCTAGACTAATATTAAAGAACTAACGAACTCTGAAAGATTATTTAGATATATCCTCAATTTTGCTCATGGTTGAGAATGGGTTGAGTGAGCTATCAAATTAATCAATTAGAGATTTCTTCTTAATCTGGAAGAAGGATCTCGATCCCTTGTTAGCTGAGATCTAATTAAGGAAAAGGAAAACTCTTTCATATTTTAAGGATGAGACACCATTCATTTTGTAGAAATCTAACAATGCCCCGTGCCTAAAGCAAGAAATCTACAATTAAGTAAGAAATGGGTATGAAGTATTGGAAAAGAAAAATATACAGATCTTATAGAGTAATTCTAATTACAAGTAATTGATTAGAATCATGTTTCAGGAATGAACATGAATCTCTATTCAGTGAAAAGTATGGTTAGAGGAGGAATCCAGAGGAGGAATCCAAACTATACTACCTTGCCTCTTAACAAATCTCGCATTCAACTCATGATAGAAAATTAGTCTCATTATGATTTAGAATTTGATAATTTCACGTTAGTTGAAATCCCAAGCTTACTTCCAAAGAATAACTGTTCCAAATTCAATTTATATTTAGAATTTAATTGTTTTTCCTTATTAAATGGTGATCTCAAAGCATAAAATCTTATAGGTTACTAAATCTACTAATGGAAGTTCAAATTAGTATAGAACTGAGTAGTCAGTAGTCAATTTTAAATTCTTTCAATCTTCCGTGGGAACTTATATCCAACTTATAGATCCACTTATTATTTGTACAACCTATGCAATTCTGTAGTTCTGACCAAACAAATCTCAAATGAGTTCAATGACAAACAATTCTTCTTATAAGTATACAAGTATATATGGTCTTAACAAGTTTCGCGCTGCTTTCCGGATTAGATAATAATCCTTAGAGTAATAGTTACTCACTTATTTATATACACAATGGTCTTAAATAACACTCAAGGCAACATGACAAATAAGTGAGAAACCAGGCGACCATCCTTAGCAACCAGCAGTCCATCCAAGAGCAGCTTGCCCAGCTCCTCGCCTTTCACTTGCCACCTCCACCACCACCGCAGTGATTCGAGCAATCACTAGGGGAGTTCACTCCACCCTCTCTTGCTATTCTATTGACATTGAGAACACTGTCCGCTTTTGTTTGAGGGGTGTGGGTGATCGAGTCTTTTTTGTGTTTATTTCTGTGTTTCCTATTTTAGTTTGTCTGTTTCTGTGTTTATTTTTGTGTTTCCTGTTTATTTCTGGTTTCCTGTTTTAGTTTGTCTTGGTGTGTAGGGTGTTTTAGGTATTATGTGTTCAAGGTGCAGGTAATTTTGTTCTTATATTCGGCTTTTACTTGTTCACTTGGTTTAGGTTGTTTTCGCAGCATTTGCATGTTTTAGGCGTGTTTTAGGCATTATGTGTGAGTGGACGTCACACTCGCGAATGAGAGGTTAATTTGAGTAAAAAAATTTCAAAAAGATCGAGTAGAGAATGAAAAGGGACCCTTAGGTTGTTACATAATCTGGAATAGTGTGCTAGAAAGGTTGGGGTGACTTAGTTTAGTCACCCCCTGTGGGTTTCAAGAAGTCATTTCCCAAGTAGTCTTTCGCACACACACACATGTGATCTCTAAGGTATACCAAGGCTCCAGACCTTTCTCATAAGAATTCCATGGGCCTTAAGGGTTTCTAAACACCTAAGTGATGGGACACCTTTGAAAAGAGGATTGCCATTGCGCCCCAAATAAAAATGAAAAAAAAAAAAAGAAGACATGTGTGAATAGAATAAGTGGGATCGTCCAATCGGAATCCTGGGCACAGTCCGAGGAGCCTTTCAAAGCCTAATGCCCTAAGCCAACTGGCCGGGAGCCATTGACTTCACTGCTCACTACATGGGATAGAGGATGGACCATTCCCACAGTCTAGGGCCTTTAGGTTTGGTTGAGTGTTCGGGGTGGGGATTCGAGGAGACTAAATGCCGGGTGCCCATGTGGCCGATTGAGGAAGTATCACCAATGAATCCACTTCTGAGGACACTCACGCTAAAAACTTATATGAGCACTAGAGTTCTTTCATGCTTAGGTAGTATGTAAATAAAGGGAGGTGCGTTCTTATCATACATGGTTAGAGTCTTTCAAATGGGTGAGTGGACTTCAGAGTTTGGAGATCTTGGGCAGGGTATATGTTGGAGATCATGAAACGATGCACGTGGAGCTTATGGGAAGGTCATTGGCGTAGGGGGTTGAGTTGCTTGGTTAACCCAACCTTACTTAGCTACGTTCCCTAGAAAGTTGCACAACTCTAAGGATCCCGGGATTCTAGACGATAAAGGCTCGGATTGTAGATTTGGTTCATTTTGACTCTTCGTGTTGGCATCGTGTATATCACACTCATGTCGTAGGCGTTTTGGTGTGTCAAATTTTCATGCGTAATAGTGTTATGAGTCTGTTTCTTGCTCGGGGACAAGCAAGAAGCTAAGTTTGGGGGTGTGATGAGTGCCCAAAATACTCATCATATAATCGCGTTTGATCGTGTTTTCGGTTCATTTCATCTAGTAATAAGTGCGTTTATCATCGTTTATCTTATACTCGGCTTTTTGTGCATTTCAGGTGAAAAAGGCGGCATTTGGAATGTCATGCCCCCAACCCCCACCTAGGCGGACGAAGGGGACACGAGACTGTATTGGGACTCTTTACCTGCTTTTTAAGACGTTGGTGGGCCCAAGTCTTATAACTGAATCAAAATATCATAAAAAGGATACAAAATAAAACTACCACCATAGTGGTGTTTACAGTACCAACACATACAGTCCTGAGTCCCATTTACATATACATATACAAAACCTGTACATTTACATTTACATATTCAGAGTGCAGAACCTACTAGTGATGAACCCTTACTAGTGTGCTGGCCTAGCAGTATGCGGAAGATCGCGGACGTCCTCCTCTATACCTACACGGATTAAAACCCATGCTAAGCTTTACACTTAGTGGGAAACATATAACTTATACGTATACACATGCATTGATACGCACTTACAGTAAGCATATAATAGCAACAGATATCATGATTTATCATGAATTCATATAACAAACTTATACATATACTGGTACTTATAGCAGACTTATACCTATTCAGATCTCTCCTAGGAGTTACAGAGCTTATACTTATATTGAGGTACCTGTAGGTACAACAGAGCTTATGCTTGTACAGAAGTACTCGTAGGTACTACAGAGCTAATGCTTTACCTTATTCGTTATTCAGACTCTTATCATATAACTATTTGACTACCTAGACCAGTAATAAGGAATGAGTAGGACACATCACAATAATTACCCAGTGCGATTTATGATACTAAGGTCTTTGTAGCCTGAAAACAAGAGTGCGAGAAGCACTTATCGAGACGATGCGCCCACGTAACAAAAGTGTCGTAGCACTGGGAGGAGTGCCGAAAACAGCGATCGAGGCGTGCCTGCCCACGTAACGAGAGTGTCGTGGCGCTGTTAGGGTGCGAAGCAGCGATCGACGTTCTTTGCCAGTCGATAGCGGAAGTCTTGGAGTGTCATTGATACTTGGTCTTAGGCATTCCTACAATTATATGTGTTCAGGAACTTACTATCTTATCTTAGGGAATTTAGTTTGCCACCTTCCATATCACCGAGACGAAGCGAAATCGTCTAATTTTTCCTTTGCTTTACCTTACAAACATGTACGGACCCTTTCATACACTTATAGGGTCCTCATTAGTCCAATAGAAAAGTCCTCAGAGCAACGGAATAACAAAATAAAACCAAAACACAGCAATTTTCCATGTTGTGAATAGTGGAGCTACGCCGTGGCGAACCTGAGGATGGAAAAATCCTCTTCTCAACCACGCCGTGGCGTGGACCTTTGCTGCGTCGAGGGGTCCCTACGCTGTATCGTAAGACCCTCGACATTGCCCAAATTTGCATGATTTCACCAATTGTTCCAAAAATCCAACCAAAAACCAAAGAAAACTCATATACTTTGCAGAAAAACATCTCCTAAGTATGTTCTAACTAAACCAATACCAATCATAGAGATCAATTAGGGTTTTTCCAAACCCTAATTCAAATACTTGTAAGTTAGGTTAACTTCATAACACCCATACGTATCCATATACCATAAACCCCGAATTCCTCTGAGAAGCCTTACTCATCTTATGCAAACTAAGGTTTTACCAACCAAACTTTTAAGACATCTAGGGTTAGGATGAATTCTTATCTAAACCCTAGAAATGGAACCACTAATTTGAAGGGTTTCATGGGAGGCAACACTTGCTAGTAGCAGCGGAAATACAAAAAAAAATCCCAATAAAAACCCATCCAAGGACCCTAAGTAGCATCAAAACCGGTTCTATAACAAAGAGAAGGGTGTAGGATTACCTTATGTCGGTTCCAAAACCAAGCTAGTGGTCGGGGCAGCTTTAGACCAAAGCGAACCAAGTCTAGGTTGCATCGCGGATCCACCGCGAAGAGTGAAGCCAGGCAACCTCGGCGGCGGTCTGTAGCCAGTGGGGTGCTAGCTAGTCCGATCGAAGAGGAAGCGAGCAAGATCTCTCAATCTCTAGAACACTTTCTTTTGAGACGAGAGAACACCCTTGGCTTTTCTCATGAACTCTCTTTTCTCTCAAAAAGGAGCAACCTCCATTAGGGTTTCCATAGCATTCTATTTATTGGAAAGCCCCCATCGTAATCTAATGACCGTGCCCCTCACTTTCACAAGTGATGATGGGAACCGCGCGTCTTATGCGTTATGGTGAGTTCCATGATGAGTGCTTCAAAACCTCAAAGTTACACTCGCGTCGATCTCGCATTTTCATGTTGTTTGGCATTATTTATATAGTTTTGGGTGTTAGATCTCTTATTAAATTGTTTATTTTGAAATCTACCGGGGCTTGATGAGCGAAGAACATCTTGGAAGCTTTTTGGAGGCTTGATAAGGAAGTAAACGAGGAAGCAACGCCACGTCGCGGCGTCTCCCGCGTCGCTTGGCGTCCGCAATCGCGACGTGGGGTCAGCTATTACAGTCAGCCATTTACGTCGCGTGGCGTCCCCAAATCGCGGCGATCCCCCGCGTCGCCACGCCATCCGTGTGACGTCGGCTCAAAATGCGGATCTCATCATTAAATGTTTGAGGGCTGGGAATCTAGGGCATGTCGAAGGGCGTGCGACGGAGGGACGGAATTGGAGAACACAACCACGGACTTCGAGATTTCCTTGGATTTTTGTATTAGTTTTCCTTATTGTTTTGATTATTTTATGGATCGCATGAGGATGTCGCTGTATTACATATATTATTTCTTTCCTTCATGATGTTCTAAACTTCTTTCTAGGGTTACATCAAACCCTGTCACAGACCATGGATTAGAAGTTAACCTTTCATGTTAATCAATTGTTGTTAATTTATCACATCTGCTCTATACCTGCATGTTAATTATGATAATATCAGCGATAATGCTATGCCCACCTTTGAAGATCAAATTCGAGATGAGGGTATTCGAGGGGATCGGGTAGAGTAGCCTTTAAGTAGGTCGAGTTAATAAGAACATTCGAACTGAGGGTGTGGTTTGGGGTTGAACATTAAGCATTTCTGAATACCGGTGAGATAGAGATATACTGGGTCCCCATTCCGCGAAATAAGGCGAGAATATACCTCGAGAGAGGATATCGTAGAAGCGAGATCACCTCGCCCGTTGATATGTTATAATGTCCCGAATAACGACATCTTTAGGAGAATAATCCGACCCGAATGTGACGGGGGGATTTAACCTAGCTCCTCATTATCAATTCACCAAAACCAAGTTTGAATTCTGAGTTAATATCTAAATTCCCTCTTAGAATCATTTATTCGGATATTGTCGAGAGGCGAACATACGTAGTCAACTTACCTTTCCGCGTGGATCGATATCAGCCAGTGAAGTACCTTTAGCATTACTTGGGGCTCTGCGTGCACTTGCGCACTAGGCATTCATTTTATACAGCGTAATCGGCTGTCAAGTTTTTAGGCGCCGTTCTTGGGAAAGGCTTAAATGATATAGAGTGGTAAGCACATAGATAATATTCTGAATTTTTTCTTTATTTTTTTTTATTATTTTTACAAGTCTTGGAAGTGGGTTTGTTAGTTGGTGTGTTATTGCGATGCGGGTTTTAGTGAGTACATGCGACGACCAAAACCGAATTAATCAACACTTGTGTGATCGGAGCCGAAAGACTACGCGCAGTTGCGTGAGCAGGAGAGCGAAACGGTAGAACTCCGATAGTCATGGAAAATGTCTTTCGAAGAACAAGATTTTGGCGTGGAACAAAGCGGACCCTGAGAGAAGCCCGAACTGAAATCAGCGCCCGAGCCATTCATACGACCAGACGATCCATTTTTATGCTATTAGATGAGTTCGTTTCTACCTCAGCGATTGTTGACGACAATCGAGGCGACCGCCAATCCAAGCAAACAATTTGAATTGAAGTGGAGTCCACAGTCTAGTGCTTGAACATATTGTTCCATGGACTACTGTGAGAACCCGAACATGCATTGGTAACTTCCTCGAAGTTTGCGATACCATCAAATACAGCGGGGTCACGGAAGAAGCCTAAGATTGCGGTTATTCCATCTCTTTCGGGGGATGAAGGCGAGCGTTAGGTAACGATTCGACCAGGACTCCGTTACTCGTGAGCGAGTTGGTCACGAAAGTTTACGACGAATTCTTTCCGCAGCCGAAGATTGCACAAGCGGTACGAAATCAATACATTTGGACAACTTGAAGGGAGAACTGGCGAAGCATGGGACGGGTTCCATGAATTGTTCTTGAAGTGTCCTCACCAGGCCGGATGGATCGCGAGTCCACACCTTCTGATAGTGCATCTGACGAACAATGATAGATGCACTCAGGCTGGAGATCATTGATGGAAAACCCGCAGACCCGGGCGTATGAGATATTGGAAGATGCTGCGACCAACACTAATCAGTGGCCTAGAGAGAAGGCTACACGATGAACAGTGAGTGGCACGAGTGATGGTCCTCGATAATCACGGTAAATCATGTAGCCTGACTAACTAAGCAGTTGAATAGGCGAGCGGCCTTAATGCCATACAGGACCAGCCCACGGGAGCTGTGAATTTTGTAGAGTCGTATAGTAGTCGCAGTTAATCGATTAGGGAAACCACTATCGTAGAAGAAGCTCGATGCGTGTCGAGGTTTAATGTCGGAATCAATCCGACAAAGGACCGTATAGAGTATGGCTTCTGATCAGTCGAGGGACAAAGATCGTAACAATCGGAACCAGAATAATCAAACAACCAAGGGTATGGATGGAGGAACAATCGAGCAATCTTTGTAATCCGAGCTAGAGCTAATGAGCTAGCCCCCTGAAAGAAAATTTGGATTTAGAGAGCAAGCTGCAACACGAGATGTTAACTTCTCATTAGCGTTTATGAATGAGACAGAAGCCCGAACATGCGCTGACAAACAGCCAGTTAAACAATCAAGCGGCACAACTAAGGAGTTTGGAGGCTGTGGGCGAATGGCGAGCCTACTTGAAGAAGGCAACAGGGTTCTTTCTTGAGAGCTGTTGACCATTCGAAGAGGGGAATGAACACGTTCGCGGTCACACTAGAGTGGGGAGATTTGGAATCACAAGTACAACCCCCATTCGTAGAGCGGTTAAGATGAGAATCACACGGCCAAGGACAAAAAGATGATGCGTCGAAGAAGCGATCCACGGGGAGCGATCGGCGAGACCTACAGTGAAGCAAAAGGTCTGACATCACGGGTCCCTTACCTAGCGTCTCGAAACATAAAGCTGGATAAGCAATTCCACGAAGTTTATGGATGTTTTCAAAAGTTGCATATAAACATCCCATTTCTTTGATGCCTTAGACGAAATGCCCGAGTTATGTAAAGTTCATGAAAGACATTTTGTCTGGAAGAAGATTAGCGGACTTTGGGACGGTAAGCTTACTTAGGAATGCGTGCCATCCTTCGAGAAAACTCTGTAAGCTCAAGGCAGGCCGGTTCACTATCGGGTGCACAATTAGATGCTATTTTGAAAGAAGCGTGTGATTTGGGTGCGACATTAATCTTATGCCTATCCGTCTTTAAGCGTTTGCAGGGATTAGGGCTTGTCAGGCTCTGATCACTCTTCGACTTGCGAGACGGTCTTTGAAGCACCGGAGGGATAATAGAAGATGTCTTAGTAAAGGTCGACAGTTTATCTTCCCAGCGAGTTGCTAGTTTTAGACATGGAGGAAGATAGAGAAATACCGATTATCTTGGGAAGACCTTTTCTAGCAACTGGCAGAGCAATGATTGATGTGCAGAGGGGCGAACTGAAGCTAAGAGTACAAGAAGAAGAAGTGAAATTCAATGTCTTCGAAGCAGTACGACACCCAGCAGAAAGTGATACGTGCTTAATGGTCGATATAGTAGAGGCTATAGTGTCTAACCAAAGTGGTCTCACTGACCCTTTGGAGACTAGCCTAGTGGCGGATGCAAATGAGAACCTGAGTAACGAGGCAGAAGAATACGTTAAGTGGATGGATTCTTTTGGGCACAATAGAAGGAAATACTTCGAATCGCTAGGCGAAGGGGCTAAACAGCCGGTTCCATCAATTGAGCAAGCACCCAAGATGGAACAAAAACCTCTACCTAGCCATTTGAGTATGCATACACGGGGTAGAATCTACGGCGCATTAATTATTTCATCATCCTAAGCGGAAATGGAGGAGAAGTTATTGAGGATTCTTGGCGATCCGCAAAACGAAGCCTTCGGATGGGTCTACAGAAGTGACCTAAAAGGGATCCGCCCTTCTATGTGCATGCCGCAGTATTTATTAGAAGATGGCCGAGCCTCGGTGGAAGCACGAGAGGAGGTGAATCAGGCAATGAAGGAGGTAGTTCAAAGAAGTTCTAAAATGGTATTTGAATCTTTGGGGTGGTTTACCCCATTTCGAACGTGTATGGGTAAACCACATTCAGATGAGTACCAAGAAGGGGATAAGCGTTATCAAGGCCCGAAAGCGATATCTTCGCCATCTAGAGCCGTGGCGGTGAAATTTGTATTGGTATAGAAAGGCGAGCAGGCCACCGGAAAGATCACTTTCCTCTGCCATTTCTAGATCGGATCTTTCGATCGATTAGCCGAATATGAATATTATTGCTTTGGATGGATATTCGGGTTCTGACGAATAATATAGCGCACGAGATCGAGGAGAAGACAACGTTCACTTTATGGTACGTCGCTTTCACGGATGCCGCTGGGTATGTAATGCTCGGGTACTTTTCGAAGATGCATGATGGCCATATTCTCGACATGGTAGAAAAGACGATTGAGATTTCATGGGCGATTTCTCGGTAATGGGAAATTCGTTTGACAATTGCCTAGCAAATTTGAAGGCTGTACTCATGAAGATGTGAAGACGATTTAGTACTTTCGATTGGGAGGTGCCGTTCGTAGTGCGAGGGTGTTCTTGGACATCGGATTTGCGAGAGGGATAGAGGTAGATAGGCGAAGATTGAAGCAATTGAAGTTACCTCCTCCTTTAATACGTGAAAGGGATCCAGAAGTTTTCTAGGCCGTCTTTGGATTTTATGAGCGGTTTATAAGATTTCTCTGGTGCGAAACCATTATCAATTTGTTAGTCGGGGATCCCATTCGAATTTGACTCCCCGATGCGTACATGCTTTCAGCGTATTGAAGAATAAGTTGATCTCGGCTCCTATTGTGGTAGCTCAGTTGGTCTTTTTCCATTTGAGCTAATGGTCTGAGCGATTATCTGATTGGGGCGGGTTTGGAAGGCAAACGGGAGAAGATCTTTCAGGTGATCTACTACGCAAGCAGGACGTTGAATGATGCTCAGCTGAATTATGCCACTACCGAGAAAGAGCTGTTGGCCATCGTCTTTGCTTTTCGACAGGCCATATTTAATTGGTAACAAGTCGTGGTGCATGCGATCATTCGGCCATTAAATGTTGATGACCGAAAGATGCAAAACCCCAGGAATTGATTCGGTGGGTCCTCTGTTACAAAGAATTCGACGTAGAAATAAAGGATAAAAGAACTGCGAAAATTTAGTAGCGGACCATCTATCAGCGGTACGGAAGGGTGGAGATGATATTCCAGTGAGCGATGAATTTCGGATGAGAAACTTTTTATTTATTGAGGATAGAAACGAATTCACAGTTTATGATTATGTGAACTTCATTTGGTGGCAAAGGTAGTTCCACGAGGTGCTATCGGAAGAAAAAAGGTTTTCGCACACCTTAAGCCTTCTTATTGGGAAGAGCACATTCTCTACGAACCTTGTCTTGATCGGGTGATAGGAGATGTGTACTGAAAGATGAATCATAGTATTTTGAACCGTTGTCACCTTTCATCGTGTGGTGGACACTTTGGTGAATGACGCGGCGAGGATTCCTGATCGGGCTTTATTGGCCTTCCTTATTTAAAGATGCTCATCTGTTGTTTCCACTTGTGGCGAGTGTCGGCAGATGGGAACATCTACAGAAAGACGAGCCACATGCATCCTATCCCAGGTAGGTTGTTCGATCTGTAGAATCGATTTCATGGGACCATTCATCGTCTGACAGTTGTACATCTTGTTGGCGGTGGACTATGTTTCCAGAGTGGGTAGAAGCCGATTCCTACACGTACGAATGATGCGGGTTGTAGCTGATTCTGTAGCGGTAATATCTTCTCGTTTGGAACTCCTCGAGAGCTTTGATCACGGATAATGGTACACATTTACGCAGCAAGGTAATTGATAAGGTTTTGCAAAAGTATAGATGCGCCATCGCACATCCCTTACGCTACCACCGCGATCAAATGGACAAGCGAGGAGGTATCCAGCGGAGTGAAATCAAATACATTCTCGAAGACGATGCTTATTTCAGGAAGGATTGAATTACAAAAAAGATAGACGATGCACTCTGGGCATATCGCCTGCATTTAAGACCCCTTTGGGTATGTCCCAGTTAGGACTTGTGTATGGTAGGAAGCTTGTCATCTTCGGTGGAATTAGACATCGAGCTTATTGGGCCCTTTCGGCTTGACTAAACATGGACGATTACATTGGGTTTGTGGCTTATTTACTTATTTCGGTGACGATGAGTTGAAAGCGAAACATCTGAAGAGCGCGGTATTCTGAGGAAAGACCAAGACTGGCATGACAAACACATCACTCGAAAAAGAGTTCACGGTAGGACAACAAAGTTCTTTGTTGATTCCGCCTAAAAAGCTCTTTCGGGAAATTGAAGTCTCGATGGTCCGGACCTTTTACAGTGACCAAAGTCTTTTCCCATGGAGGAGTGGAAGTTTCACACCACGAAAGGGACATTGCGATCGCGATTCAGCGTTTGGCTTATGCTTATGGTGGCGAAGTGTTGCAGTGACAAGCCGTCATTCCTCCCAACATTGCGAAGCGTTATAATCATCAATTACCTGGGTTTGCGTTCTTGCTCACATTGAGATCGAGTTATTCGAGCTAACGACATTAAACATAAGCGCTTGTTGGGAGCGACCCGAGTGTTCTTAGAATTACGTAGTTTTAAGTTCTATCTACGTTATTTCGGCAATTTTTGGTTTCTAGTGGTGTTCATACTCAATGTTTTGTTTATTGGTTTAGTGCGGGACCGAGAGGCGTGGAGTGCGGGTCTTCTGACGTGTTCAATGACCCGGAATAAAGTTACATACGTGGAGAGTTCTCGAAAAGTGGGCTGCATAATGTATCAGAAAATCTCATGAGAGCCTTCTGCGTCGCGTCGGCGTGGGCTCCGTCGCGGCGTCGTTTCTGCGCGCTATACGTCGCGTCGGCGTGGGTTCTCACGTCGCTGACGTGGACTTCTCCGCGTCGCGACGTCGTTTTGGCGTCGGCGGCGTCATGTGGGCTCTGCGTCGCGTCGCGTGGACTTCTCACGTCAGCGGCGTGTTTCTGTGGCGAGCGTCGTTTTGATACCTCCTGCGTCGCGTCGCGGCGTGAGTCTCCGCGTCAGCGGCGTCATTTGATATGTCCTGCGCCCGCGTCGCGGCGTTGGCTACGTCGCGGCGTCAGCCCTAATCAAGCTCTCTGTCGCGCGACGTGGCCTGCGTCATGACGTGAGGCGGATTTTTAAACCGGGAATAGGCCATTTTTGGCCTTCGTGCACAAACTCTCTCAGGAAACCTAGCTCCTCTTGCTTTCATGGCGCTCGGGGACCTTGACTCGTGTTCTCCTGGGTTAGGGACCTCCGTCTTGCTCGAACCGCATGGGAAGTCACCCATTAGCTAGTTTTGGATCATAGTGGCCTTTCCCACCCAGCGTGTATCCGATTCTAGTTTGGGAATTTACGATGAAGCCCAAGGTTTATTTGGTGTTTTCATTTAGTACAGAGTCATGTGAGGTCTTCGTTTCCGGGTTAACTAGGTTCTTTAGAGTTACTTTGAGTCATATTTGGGTCGTGTTAAGTCTTAAGTAGCTTTTGAGTCCCCTTAGTGTGTATTGCACATTAGGTGTTTGAAGTTTTGTCTCGATTAGGATGTCACATTAGCGGCGAAACTGCACGCCCAGAGCGGGTCGGACGGTGAGGCCAGACTCTCCGCCTTGACGGCTTAGCGTTTTGTAAGCGGGCGCCCCGTGAGATCGGTTTAGCATAATTTGCAAAAGCGGAGTCTTCGTGGGAGAAGGGTTTCACCACCCGAAGATTTTTAGGAAAACCGCCCGGGCCCGAGTTGGGCGTGCTCGTACTGACCCTCGCCCGGCTACCATGGCGTGGTTCGGGAATTCGCCAACTGCCTCCCACGTCTAGTCGAGTGCGAGGTGTATTGAGTGCGACTCAGCGTAGTCGATCAATAGCTACCTGTGGCCTCGAGCATATCGCCCGGGCCTTCGATCGACTCGCGAGCACCGACTATCGTAGGGTCATCAGGAGTGTTGACGAGTCGGGTGAGTGGCGGATCAATAGCGCCGAGTCACGTTAAATTTCAGAGCCCGAGTATTTGGCTACATTCCTAGGTGGCGCATCACTTTATCGCTTGCGTCTTATCTGAAGCGACGAATGTGTGTGAGTGGCCTTGGCGCTCTGCTGACTCTGTTATCTTACCGGGATATACCATTTGGCGTTGGGCGAGGTTATCGAGATGCCATCCTCCATAGCAGGGATCACGAAAATAAACACAGGGCACCCTTTACGATCTTCGGCATGCGAAGCGGCCGAGTTATATGGCGACAATGAGGCACGGCCGTCCCCATCGAAAGAGCCATATCGGTCAAAGCGGGACCTTTTTGGTGTCGGCCAACTGAGAGTCTATGACTCGGGACACGAGCCCTCGGAGCCGAGGGGCGAGCTTCAGTTATCGGGCTCGCTGTAGTTCTGGTGACCCGGGGAGGACGTGGCAGTCCTCGTCTCACACCTCCACTCCGCCCCCAGGCGGCCTCGGGCGCGGGTCCTCTAGCCCTTCACGGATCGAGGACCGGTGCTCTCCGGTAGCGTTTTGACGCATTTGGGATGAGACTTCGGGAGCCACCGAGTCCTCGTTACTCGGGACATGGGCGCTCTTCGGCTGTACACACAGATTCGCGATCGGGCGTCATCCCTACGGCGACGGCGGACTATGCGGGCCCGACTCGCGCGGCTCCTGGCTCCACCGGCCACGCCACGCCACCCTTGATGATCTGGGGAGTCCTTCCCTCATATTTTGCTTTTACCGGTGGGGACACGGATCTTTTGTTGGGGGAAGTATTTTGTTCGGATATTATGTTTGCTTATCATTGCTTTATTTTTCGTTGTTTTAGTTTGGTAGTTTATAGTATTGTGTTAGTTGTTCGCATTTAGGGTGTGTTTTGTTTTAGTATTGCATGCGGTTGTAGGTAGTGTTAATATTTAACATTTGAGTTTTGTGCGTTGCATTTTTTGCTTATGATTGAGTGAATCATTTGTTAGTTGTTTATTTGTTTAGGGACATTTTTTTTTTTTTTTTTGCATATAGTGATAGTTGCATACATGTATCATGTTGAAAAATTGAGGATCATTTGGATTGATTGCTTATAAGTGTTAAAGGCGTATATTGCGTGATACTCGGTAATTAGGTTGAATAAATTGAAAGGGCAGTGAACTAATTAGGGTAGGCAAGACACCAGTTCTCGAGATACTATCCTTTACGCATTGGTGACTTGCGAGTATGCATAAGGCGAAACTGACCACTAAAGTTCAACTTGACCTAGGGAGATTCGAACCATTCAAGTGATAGGACACCTAATGAAAGAGGATTGCCATTGAGCCCCAACCAAAAAGAGAAAATACAAAAACAATAGAAAAAGAAAAAGAGAAAAAGAAAAGAAAAAGAAAAATGATAAAAATAGGTATAGAAATATAGGAGATAGCGGGATCATCAATCGAATCCGGTACGATCACGAGGGCTATCAAAGCCTAATGCCACGAGCCAATGTAGGAGTCATTGACTTCAGCGCCCGTTGCATGGGACCCGAGAAGATGGATCGTTCACATGACCTAGGGCCATTGAGTTTGGTTAGTGTTCGAATTGAAGTTTGAAGGAATTGAGATGCTGGTGCCCCGCCAACCAGGCGGTGGGGAGTCTGATGGAACCCATACAGGGGGCGCTTAACTAAAGCGCGGCACTAGGTTCTTTTCCTTTTTGCTTTTGTTACATAGAAATTTCTAGTTTGTTGTCATGAATAAATAGGTGCATTCGTGTCCTTGTTTGATTCGCTTCTTCTAATAGGTAAGTTGAACTTAAGTTTGGGGAGTATCGAATTTAGGCATATTAAAGGCCATCCACCATGAGCACATAGGGGTTTGGGAATGGCCATTGAATGCCATGGGAGTTGATGCACTAGTCGGTTCACCTACTTGATGATTGCAGAAAGTCAAGAATATCTGTATGCCTTCATTGAACATCGAGCAAAACATTGAGTATGCGAATTAATTGAGATGATCCATTGTTACTGACGTGAGCACATTGTCTTAGTGTTAGTTGCATGGTGTCGAGTGTGTGTCCTTGTCTAGAGTCGGTTCTTGCTTGAGGACAAGCAAGAAACTAAGTTTGGGGGTGTGATGAGTGCTTAAAACACTCTTTGGATTACACTTTCAGCGTCGATCTCGCGTTTTCATGTTGTTTTGGCATTATTTATATAGTTTTGGGTGTTAGTCTCTTATTAAGTGTTTATTTTGAAATACGAGGCTTGATGGGGCAAGAAGAACATCTTTTGGAAGCTTTGGAGCAATAAGGAGTAGAGCGAGGAAGCCTTTGCCACGTCGCGTCTCCACGTCGCGACGTCATAATCACGACGTGGAGTCGACTGTGCGAGGAAGTC
The DNA here is from genome assembly GCA_016808115.1 of Tetrastigma voinierianum. NCBI lineage: Eukaryota > Viridiplantae > Streptophyta > Magnoliopsida > Vitales > Vitaceae > Tetrastigma > Tetrastigma voinierianum. The sequence continues at coordinate 624,026 of JAEQBH010000432.1, read as the reverse complement.
GACCCGCTGCGTCGCGGCGATCCCACGTCGTGACGTCCCCACGTCGCCACGCCGTCACGTCGCGGCGTCGGCTCAAATTCTGGATCTCATCATTAAATGCGAGGGGCTGCCGGGAATCTAGGGCACATCGAGGACGTGCGGCGGAGGGACAGGAATTGGAGAACTTCTTGACACGGACGAAGATTTCCTTGGATTTTTGTATTGGATTTTCCTTATTGTTTTGATTATTTTATGGATCGCATGAGGATGTCCTTCATATTACATATATTATTTCTTTCCTTCATGATGTTCTAAACTTCTTTCTAGGGTTACATCAAATACAATCACGGACCATGGATTAGAAGTTAACCTTTCATGTCGATTGTTGTTAATTTATCACATACGCTCTTGTATACTTGCATGTTAATTATATGATAATATCGTAATATTAACATACTTACGAATCAGAGATTCGAGAGATGAGGGTATTCGGGGATAAGTAGAGTAGCCTTTAAGCGGGTCGGGTAATAGAGATATTCAGAACACGAGGTGGTTTGGGGTTGAACATTAAGCATTTACGAGATCTAGAGTGAGATAGAGATATACTCGATTCTATTCACGAAATAGGCGAATATACCTCGAGAGGATATCTATCAGGCAAAATCACCTCGCCATTGATATGTTATAAACAATGCGAATAACAACATCTTTAGGAGAATAATCCATCGAATGTGACGAAGTTAACACTAGGCTCTACATTATCAATTCACCCCGAAACCAATAGTTTGAATTGATTAGTATCTAAATTCCATCTTAGAATCATTTATTCGAGATATTATGCAGAGCGGAGACATCGTAGTCGGCTTACCTTTCCACGTGGATCGATGTCGTGCGTGAAGTACCTTTATATTACTTGGGGCTGCAGCGTGCACTTGCGCATAGGCATTCATTTTATACACGTGTCGGCTGTCATCCCATGCGACCCCAGTCAGGAGTACAAGCCCCAGGCCTATTATCTCTTTAAGTGATGGATTTGAACCCGAGTTGTAATCCCGACATTTAATTCATGAGAATTAACCCTCATATTTGGATCACATCGAATCCGTTTCATATCGACCCTTTCTTCTAAAGAATTGTGTGACCGTGGGATTCAGGTTATGTTGGCCACTTGATTCCAGCTATTGAATTAAACAGTCAGACCAATTATCTAGCAACACATCATGACCCTAATTGGCCAGGAGAGTGATTGAATTACGCATACCCTTCCGTAGACAAATCGTACGATTACGTCCTTTCCTGTATACCCTACTTGGTTCGAGCATGGACAATTATGTAGCTCAGCTAGGCGGCTATGCCACGCCAGCCCAGTGATATTTATCTTGTCCCAGTTCATCACTTAACCTTTATGCACTTGAACACTCAAGAGACATTTTCACTCTGACGAGAGATTCTGAGTAATGATTAAATGAGGCCTTAGTATCTCTCCTTTATTGGGAGTGTAAATCTTGTGGCCTACTCAATTACCTCCCGAACACCTCGGTATACCTAATCCTCATCGATGAGCGACCCTAGAGGCAACGTGGATTAAGGTCAATGCGAATCGACATCGAAGATATCCCTTGAGCACCTCAGAGTCACAAGGATACTTGCACCATTGCTATGATGAGACAATCATCTACATTAAATAGATAATCATATGATTGTCTCATTATGAGTCTCAGATGTACTTAGCTACTCATGACATCCACACGCCAACTGCGATCAACTTTTGACCCACGATTTATAAGATCTTTGCTTGATCCAATCAAAAAGTATGACATGTACCGATGCAATGCCGGATCAGCAATGTCAGTCTTGATCTATGGTAGGGATAATTTAGACACAAACATAATTGCACATGATAGGAATCTTATTATCATGATCCATCATGATTTCCTTCATCACTATGTTATGTATCATGGACTTCATTGGTCGATTAAAGATATGTTATCGAAATTGATGTGTGAATATTAAATTTAACAGCCTTTCATATTAAATAATATGTTGCGCATTACAATAAGTGCTAATGGCTGATTCCCATTTAGAGCACTTCTCTAACAAACTCACCCTTACACAAGCCAATCGCCCTTGTATCTCATACCATAGGCTAGAAACGTGTGATTAGGAATGCTTCTTTTGAAGTGAAAGCAGTTAGTGCCACGGTACGGTGATCAGGAATCAACAAGAGAATTGTATCTATGTTCCTCTACTTTACGTGGTCAAGCTCTTATGAGTATAATTAGTCTAAGTCGAACACGGGGATGGGTTTTCTTCGTGCAATGGATTTAAGTAGTGAAAATGATTGAATTAAATTTGGATTTTAGGTTTGTGAGAAAGCTTGGTTGTGTGGTTGGTTCTGAGCGAAATAACTAAATAAAATGTAAAATAGAACCCCTTGAGTCTCGAGACCCTTTGGTTTAGGGTTTTAAGGCAACTAACATGTCCTCGGGTCTTTTTCCTCGCATTGGGAACATGACATATAGTCATTCCCAGGCAGGATCTTCATATGACATTAAAGCCTAAACCACTAAATCTATTTCTTCTAATATATAGCATTTGTTACACTTAATGTTTCAAACGAGTTAAAGCCATCATGGATCTAGCTTTGCGGGAGCTCATAAATGACAACTAAATGGGCATCGGTGGATCTAATAGTAAGCATCCACTTGAACCTTGAAGCTTGCAATCTTGGCGCTCGGGTACATCACAGTGATTCAAACCTAAAAAGTGAGATATAGAAACAGTAAAAGAGAACAAATGCTTGCGTGAAAAATATGAGGACAGTGTTTTTAACTTCAAACATTCACCCAGTGGCCCTCCTCTTCAAGGAGGAAGAGAGGTCTGTAAGCATCCTGCGAGTTGTCATCCTCGGAGGTGTTTGTGGCCAGAAAATGAGGGAAAGAGGAGAGAGAAGAGAGAAAACTGGAACAAAAGTTGCGCGTGTACTGAAAGATTAAAAGTTAGGGTTACAAAAGCCATAATTTGGCTTATATAGTCATACAAGATGTGTGAAATGACAAAAATACTTAAAATATAAAATTACAATAGGGACAAAATGGTAATTTATCAAAGCGGTCGTTTGGAACGAAAATATCAAAAACACGAAGCTGACCATTTTCGCTATCACGGCGCTAGCTTAGCGAAAATTTAACAACAAGCAATTTTCGTACAAACTAGCGAAAATCTGAAGATAGCGAAAATGGAAGTAATAACAACGGTGATTTTATTAGCTAGAAATTTATTATCTTATGAAAATTCGCGCAGCGAAATACACTTGTGCTCTCTATTTGGATCTGCGACTCTTGTTCCCGTGGCCCACTTGATTTCACGCATCCCATACTGTGACTTGCTATTTTCTTCAATTTTCTTCACCTTTGAAATTCTTCATTCTGGCTTCTTTGAAAATTGATATAAGACCATATAAAATTGATGGAAATCAACCCGACTTTAGTTATGATTGGATTGACCACGATAATTTGGCCTCAGTTCTGCAAAAACTACAAAACGACTGGAGATGCAGAATTGGGTGCCGACGGGATGGGCATCAGTGGGTTAATTATAATAATTAGTACACAAAAAGCGCTCAAAACCTATTAAAAATAGGGTTCAAAATAGCACTTTTGGACGCATAATCCACACTGACCTACACATTGCTAGTCCCTTAGCAATGCGAGAAAATAACAAAAGAACATATAAAACTATAACAAAATAAACGTTCCACAAAAATGGTATTCGAGAAAGGTTATGAATGAGTAATGCCCCTAACCCTAAGTAAATTATCAAAGCCGTGTCCAATAACTATCATGAGAGGAATGAATGCCATACAAAATTGAGTATGAAAAGAGTCTCCATCTCGATTGAATCAACCAGAAACTTCCCTGAAATCCAAGTGTTTGTTTATCGGCTCTCAATAATAAATGTCATTGCACTCCCCAACTGGAATGCTACCACGACCTAGCATGCTAACCAACCTAAATAGATCGGGACCCACCTCTCAATTCCTGATTCTTTTTGTGTTGTAAGTGCAATCTTTGAGAATCGACCTCCACCAAAGTCATGTAACGGGGATCTGGGTAATCCCGACCCAGTGGGGCTTAGGGCACCAAGTCATAAGGATCTTTCGACCACAAACTCTTCGAGGTTTCACCGGACTTGAATGATTTGAGACCGGCACCTACAACTTGCTCAACTCCACCTATCCACCCGTGGCGAGCACTAGTCGTGGCTCCCTGACCCGGTGAAGGTTTAGGGCCTGCAAGACTTTAAAGGCTTTCACCATATACCCCTCGGGCCAGGTGCTCGGGTTTCAAAGCAAAATATTGCAATATTTATTCTTTCTTTTCTTTTTCTTTTCTTTTCTCTTTTTTCTCCCTTTTTTCGAAGACGCATTGGCCTTCTTTCACATGGCAGTGCCCAACCTATTAGGGGCGGTCGATGGAAACTAGGCGAGTTATGCGAAGTAAAGGAGGTTGCACGGAGTTTTAAACCTATCATTTGAAACCTAATGTCTTTCGTGTGTGGTTAGCTAAAGGTGGAAGAAAAGAATTCGAAATCAACAAAGTTCAACTAATCATCCACTTTCGATTATGCATGGAACCAATCTAACATCAATAGAATTTGACAAGGCAATTTTTTCAAACTATGGGCTAAAACCGCAACCTGAAAAATTTTGGTTGCAAACGAGGTCGAGTGAAAAGTAATTTGTTTAGTATAACGGCTTTATAGAAAAAGGAACCCGGCAAACCTTTGAACATCACAAAATGGGCTTGCACAAAATAATAACAAAACATAAATAAAGCCACTTCCTTTGCTAACTCTCCCCCGACGAACATCTCGGTGTGCGAAATGGGGCTCAGTTGGAAAATTAGAAAAGGAAGTGTTACCTCATGATGAGATGTGATCATTTACGGATAGGAGACCGCAAGCTTTCCATCGACACTTTATTCACTCAGGTTTGGGCTTCAAATAAACAAGTTTAGGAAGAAAAGAGGAAAAAGTGACCGGTTAACCATTTTTAAAATTACACTTTCATAATAATCTCAAAATGTTCTTTACAGCCATATTTAGATTCTACACTCTCTATTTTCCACTTGGTACCGAAACGCTAAGCAGTCGGATGAAAAAAGTTATGGCAGCAAAATTGGAGGTGAGTGGGGCCACTGCGAAAAATTTTAGCTAGCGAAATTTTAAGCTAGGCTATGAGTCGCTAGCTTAGCGAAAATCACTGCAGCTAGCGAAAATTTTTCTATTTTTTTGAAAAATCAAATAAAATAGTTAATAAATAAAAATAAAAATAATAAAATAATAAAAATAAAAATAAATTTTTTTTTTTTTGAGAAGACCAAATTTTTTTAATATATATAAAAAAAATAATAAAATAAAAAAAAATTTGAAATAAAAATAATATATATTTATATTAAAAAAAAGCAAAGCGTTTTTAATAAAAAAATAAAATAAAAAATGAAAACAGCATGCGGAGTGTTTTTGTACTATGTGAAAAGGAACGGAGTTAGCTGTAGCCTATTCATTTCCGGCTAGGTAACAAAATTACGATTAATTTTTTTATTTATAGCAAAAATTTCTCATTTAAGCTATAATTGCGAAATTTTTCGCTATAGTTCTTGAGAATTTTACCAGCCTTTCACCTTTCTTTGATTTTCAATCAAGACTTCAAAATTTGCACAAAAGCGCAAAAGTGTCACGAAAAATTAAGAAAAAATTGCGAGAAGAGTAAAATTAGTCTAAAAACATAAATTAACTAAAAATTAGAAAATCTAAAAAGAAAAATTAAAGAAATCAAAATAAAATACGATAAAATAAAACAAAACACTGACAAATTAAAACAAAAAATGGGAAGCTTAGAAATGGCGAGGGTTGGATGCTCCAAATAGAAACCGGCACGAACCAATAGCATGCCATGCGTGGCGGCTGAATTGTTTTTTAGGTAATGGAAAAAAAGTACAAATGCAAGGCCACTAACTTCTTGAAGTATTGCCTGACCTGATGATGGTGACATGAGTTTTGGGGCGGTGTTGCGAGGCTTGGATTTTTCTTTGCGAGGCGTATGTACGCGGAGTGGGCTGCAGGGTTGGGCGTGCCCTTTAAGTTCAACTTCATGGGAGATTGGTTGAAGGATAGGTTCTTGGGGCTCTTCCTGTTTCCTTAATCCGCTGCTCTTCTCGATCGATGGAAGGTTGCTTCCTTCTTCTCCCGTAGAGCGGATAGCAACACCGGCGGGGATTGAGAATTTTCCACCAGGCTTTCTTGTGGCTGCTGTAGGCACGGCTCCTCTACCATGGTGCCACTGGCGCTCCTCCTCACGGTGGACATTCTTGGCGATCAATTAGGTCTTGATGGAATCTTGCGAGGTTGTCACGTTCATCTTTCAAAATCCTTTGTTCGACCCGTCTAATCTTTGGTCGGGAATTCTCCTCGGTATGGATTTTCGCTCAATTGGGCATTGAATTCCTTTTGTTCTACCACGGCATCACCCACCCGGGTTTGGTAAGATGCAGAATTGCTTGCTCGTTGGGGAGATGGTGTGGTGGTTGAAAGCTGAGCCAAAGAGGCATATTGCGGATGTGGAGGAGTGCATAAGTTGAGGTAACAAGCCAGGAGGTGTACCCATCCATTGGTCTCTATATTCCCTCATAGACATGTATGCTCTAGGGTTTCTTTCCACTGAATATTCACTATATTGTTCTTCCCTAGGTATTTCATTTTTGATCGCGATCGATTTTCCACTTAACCTTAAATGAGCGCTTGCCTTAAGAATTTTCAATCACGCAACTTGTTCTCTGCCGGCATAAATATGGCACCGCAACGGTCATGCGGCAAACTTTGTTTTTTTTTATAGTGAAATGAACTAAAAAAAGCGTGATCAATGATAAAGGAAAAATTCAGAACTTGTGATGAGGATCTGAGTGTTGACAAGTCATCATATGCACTTATTCATCGAAACAGCGAGCGCCATTTGATTGAATTGCCACGGTAGGGTGATCAGGAATCAACAAAATTTGTAATCGATATGTTCACTCCTCTTTGTGCATTAGTCAAGCTCTTTTTTCTATGATATAGTGGTCTAAGTCAGGAACTGAGGATGGGTTTTCTTCGTCTGAATGATTTAAGTGAAGTCGAAAATGGTGAATTAAATTTGGATTTTGGGTTTGTGAGAAAACGATGGGTGTGGTTGGTTACCCAGCCCGAAAATAACTAAAATAAAATGTAAAATAGAACCCCTTGAAGTCTCGGGCCACTGGTTTAGGGTTTTAAGGCAACTAACATGTCCTCGGGTCTTTTTCCTAGTCGTTGGGGAACATGACATATAGTCATTTCTGAATCGGATCTTCATATGACATTAAAACCTAAACCACAAAATCATTTCTTCTAATATATAGCATTTGTTACCCTTAATGTTTCAAACGATTAAAAACCATCTTTGGGATCAGCTTTGCGGGAGCTCATAAATGACAACTAAATGGGCATGATAGGATGCAATAGTAAGCATCCCACGCGAACCTTGAAAGCTTGCAATGCGGCCACTCGGGGTACATCACGGTGATTGAACCTAAAAGTGAGATATAGAAGCTTGAGTAAAAGAGAACAAATGCTTTGCGTGAGAAAAATATGAGAACAGTGTTTTAACTTCAAGCATTTACCAGTGTAGCCCTCCTCTTCAAGGAGGAAGAAGTGTGACATCGCACGAGTTGTCATCCTCGGAAGGAGTGTTTGGTATAGAGAAAATGGAAGAAGAAGGAGAGAGAGAAGAGAGAAAACTGGAACAAAAGTTGCGCGTGTACTGAAAGATTAAAAGTTAGGGTTACAAAAGCCATAATTTGGCTTATATAGTCATACAAGATGTGTGAAATGACAAAAATACTTAAAATATAAAATTACAATAGGGACAAAATGGTAATTTATCAAAACGGGGTCGTTTGGAACCAAAATATCAAAAACGCAGGCGGCCATTTTTCATTTATCTGCGAGAATTTTCGCTAGCTTAACGAATTTAGCTAGCTAATGAAATTTCGCTAAGCTAGCGAAAATCCACGAATAGCGAAAATGGAAGAATTCGCCAGCTTGATGATTTTCGCTAGCTAAGCGAAATTAGCTATGCTATGAATGCCTTTGTGCTCTCTGTATTGAATCTAACGGCCTCTTGTTCCATTGTATTGTTCCTGCATCCCATCTACTTGACTTCTTATTTTCTTCAATTTTCTTCACCTTTGAAATTCTTCATTCTTAGCTTCTTTGAAATTGATATAATACCATATAAAATTGATGAAATCAACCCGACTTTGGTTATGATTGGATTGACACGATAATTTGGCCTCGATTCTGGCTTCTGCTTGACCTCGGAATGCAATTAGAAGTGCAATAGGGATCTGAACATGTCAATTGGGTTAATTATAATAATTAGTACACAAAAAGCGCTCAAAACCTATTAAAAATAGGGTTCAAAATAGCACTTTTTGGACACTAATCATGGCTTAGTCAAGGGATCAACAATAATCTGATCAGTGGGTATTTTCTCTATTTTTAAATCATTCCTGCCAATGATCTCTCTTATCAAGTGGTATCTCCTGAGTACGTGTTTGGACCTTTGATGAGACCGTGATTCCTTAGCTTGTGCTATGGCTCCATTGTTGTCACAATACAAAAGTATCGGATGAAAAATGCTGGGTACCACTCCTAGTTGTTAATGAACTTCTTTATCGAACCCGCTTCTTTATTTGCCGGAAAGGCTGCGATGTACTCACGATTTAGTTGTAAGAATCACTTGATCGTTTCTTGTTTGGAACTCTTCAATTGAGCGCTCCACCATTCAATGTGAAAATGCTAAACTTTGGCGAGATTTGGAGTCATCTCTATCAGTTAGGCGACATCACTATACCCTTCCTGATAAGATCCCCGTCTTCATAAATCGAGAATACATCTTAGTCCTTCTCGAGTACTTAAGGATATTTTTATGACCCTTGATGACCCATTCACAGGTTTGATTGAGTATCGCTCCGTGTTTTCAGGCATATGATCGTTGGGTCTAGTACATAACATAAGCGTGCATGATGAATCATTCTTGCAGAAGCATATGGTATCTTATTCATGTGTGTCCTCTCGTCTTGTGTCTATGGACGCATGGACTTCGAGAGTGTAATCCCACTAACCATGGGGATATATTCTCTCTTGGACTGCTCCATGCTAAACCTCTTTAGCATCTTATCTATGTATGTAGACTGTGAAAGACCAAGCAACCTTTTAGTTCTATCTCTATAGATCTTTATCCCCAATATATAGGTTGCTTCTCCAAGGTCTTTCATGGAGAAATTCTTGGATAACCAAATTTTGACGGATTGTAGTACTGAGACATCGTTTCCTATCAGAAGTATGTCATCCAAATACAAGATTTAGAATATGGCCCACTTCCATTGTCTTCTTATATACTACAAGGTTCATCAGTTTTGTGAGAAACGAGCTCTTTGATTGTCTCATCCGTCGAGATATTCCCAACTCTAGATGCTTGCTTGACCATAAATGGATCTTTGGAAGTTTGCATACTTCTTGCACCACTTCGGATGTGAAACCTTAGGTTGTGTCTTATACACCTCACCGGTCGGGTTTCCATTGAGGAAAAGTTGTCTTCACATCCATTTGCCATATCTCGTTAATCATAATGAGCGCGATGGCTAGGAGTATTCTTATGGATTTAAGCATAGCTACTTTGGAGTGAAAGTTTCGTCATAATCAACTCCTTGTTTTTGACGATAACCCTTAGCCACAAGCCTAGCTTTATAGGTAATCACATTACCTTCCATGTCCGTCTTCTTCTTGAAGATCCATTTACACCCTATGGGTTTTATCCCTTCAGGTGGATCAACCAAAGTCCACACTTGGTTGGTGTACATGGAATCCATCTCCGACTTCATGGCATTGAGCCTTGATCGGATACGAGCTGTTGGAGATTCTTCATAGGTAGTTGTCATCATTTTCTATGGGCAATACGTCCTTTTGTTACTAATGAAATCACGTATCTCTGGGACGAAACGTGTCCTACTTGTCCTCTGAGCACTTTATGTTTTAGAAGAGTCGAATATAAATTCATCATCATGAATTACAGCTTCAGGTTCAGTCAGATGAGACGCGTCTGTTAGAGCATCTTGAACTTCACTAAGCTCCACTTTGCTCCCACTGTCTTCTCTTAAGAGAAACTCTTTCTCTAAGAAGACATCATGCTTTGAAACAAACAATCTTTGTTCTAAAGCGTTGTAGAATTAATATCCCATTGTTTCTTAAGGATATCCTACAAATAGACACTTATCAGATTTAGCTTCAAGCTTATCTGACATTGTCCGCTTTACATAATCAGGACAACCCCATACTTTCATGTGGGAAAGATAGGGTTTTTTGTTAGTCCATATCTCATATGGAGAAACTTCAACTGACTTGGATGGGATACGTTTGAATGCTCATGGCAATCTCGAGTCATAACCCCAAAAGGATTTAGGAAGATCTACCTTGCCTATCATGGACCTCACCATGTCTAACAAGGTTCTGTTCCTTCTCTCAGCCACACCATTGTGTTGTGGCGTGTAAGGTGGAGTCCATTGGGACAAGATCCCATTGTCCATGAGATAATCTAGAAACGCATGGCTTAAGTACTCACTACCTCGATTTGATCTAAGTGATTTTATACTTATCCCAAGTTGTTTCTCTACCTCATTTCTGAATTCTTTGAACTTTTCAAAGGCCTCAGACTTATACCTCATGAGATACAAGTACCCATATCGTGAATAGTCATCGATGAAGGTTATGAAGTAGACAAAACCACCTCTAGCATGCACTGACATAGGACCACATACATCGGTATGTATTAGGTCTAATAGTCCGTTTGCTCTTTCACCCTTTCCCTTAAAGGGTAATTTGGTCATTTTGCCTATGACATGATTCCACGTGTCAAATGATTCATGATACTAGCTTCCACACTTGTGTAGCTTCGATCCATCGTCTCGCTTATATGGCCAAGGCAATGATACCATAAATATGATGATTTCAAATTATCTCCTTTTTCTTTTACTGTCATTGATATTCAGGATTGGATTTGACATATCAATATAAATCCAGTGCTCAAGGTACCACCAACATAAAAAACATCATTCAACATAATGTGACAACTATTGTCACAAAATTTTAAATGAAAACCTTTCTTGTTTAAACATGAAACATAAATAATGTTCTTTGTAACACCCCGAAATGTACCCTAGTAGTTTTCGGACTTGTTTAGGGTATATTATAAGCTATTGAATTTTTTAAATGAAATAAAGACCCAAAAATGAATATTAGGAACAAGGGTAAAGTGGTCATTTACCACTTGAAAGGTAAAGAGGCATAAATCAATAAGTTTATATACAATTATGGAATTTGAGAAAGATGGGATGCCAAAGTATAATATGTATAAGTTATATTGAGATTAATAAAGAAAGAAAGGGATAAATAGCAAAAATGGGAAAAGAAGTCAAAAATGGGTTTTATTGTCTTGGCGAACATAGTGTGAAGTAAAAAAATGCGGATAAAAGCATTTGGTCTCTCATTTTAAGAGACCAAAAGCGTAAAGAAAAGAAGAAAAGAGGAAAGAGAGAAGAGGAGAGGAAAGAAAGAAGAAGAAGAAGAAGAGAGGAAGATCAAAAAGGTATGGATTACATGATTTTTTGGTATGGGTATTACATGGAAAGTAAGGATCTTATGGTTTTGTATAGAGATTCTAGGAAATTTTATGAGTTCAAACCTAGGGTTTAGTTAGGAATTGATCTGACTCAGGTTTGAATGAAATTGAGTTGAAAAGCCCTAGCTTGGTTAAAAATAAGTATGGAATCACTCCCTTTGAGAGTTGGATTCATGGTTTAGTGAAGCAATTGGAGTTAGGGTTTAGAACAAACCTAACTAATCTTCATGTTTGGTTTGTGTATGGGTTATGACCTGTAGTTTGTTTAGGAGAAATTCATGGAAGATTTTGAGAAAGATGTGTAATGAAAGATGAATTGAGTAAAATTAGAGATTTTCAAGATGAATTTGGAGTGGTTTTGGAAGTGTATATAAGTGTGAATTGATTTGGGTGGCAATATATGGAAAAAGGGAAAGAAAAACCCACGATGCAGGCAAATTGAGAACACATCTGAGTGCAGTCGGAAGATATCTTAGATACGGAGTAGTGTTACGTTTTTCTATTTTGACCCGATCATTCATATTTTGGACATAACTTGCTCATTTCTACAGTCGATTTGAGTGATTCAAGTTGGTGGACTAAAATAGACTTCAAGGAGAACCAAACATCCTGAAATAGATACCTTCAAATTCGATTCTAAGTGGCCCAAAAATTCACTCAAAGTGGGGCTATGTTAAAGCCAAATTCTATTCCAGTTTTTGACCATAGAGTAGTTCCGGTTGTTTAGGACATAACTTGAGTTCCGGTGCTCCGATTTGGGTGATTCCAGTTGGAGGAGAACCCTTAGCACCTTAGCTTTAAAGGAGTACAAAGAACTAGTGTCAAATATGGAGTAAATACACTGGAAAATGGGTATTTCAAACTGTCCTGAGTGTGATATCGGTAAATTGACTAGTTTGGCATGAAAATGTCATAACTTTAGTTGGGCGATCCAATTGGAATGATTCAATTTCTAAGTAAAATGGGCTTCATGAAACCTGAATACATGAATGATGTGTGAATACATAAGCATCATACTATACAAGTGTATGAAATGCCATATGTAATAGGCATGAAACAAGAAAAGTATGGGAAATGCAATATGTAAGATGTGTTCATGAAACATGAATATGATATGAAACATGAAAACGAACTGAAACATGAACATGAACATGAAAAGCAATATGTCATGAACACAGAAGGTGATTAAGATACATTATGAGTTCTGAAAGACATATGATCATATGACTACCTAGGACCAAAGAATGAATGAGTGGATGTCTGATTAGTCTTTGTAACCTCCCGATGATCTTTATGGCACTCTGTTGATGTGATTACTCTTGATTAGTGCTACGACACTCTTGTTCAGTACTTCGGTACTCCTGATTAGTGCTATGATACTCTTGTTCAGTACTCCTGATTAGTGCTACGACACTCTTGTTCGGTGCCCGGTACTCACGATTAGTGTCGGCCTCTGCTCAATACTTGGTACTCTGATGGTGCTACGGCACCCCTCGATCTTGTATTGTGTGTCCTACTCATTTCTTATGATGATTGGTCGGAGTAATTAACAGTTATATGATAAGACTCTGAATAAAGAATAAGAGTAAAGAATGAATATGGTAAAGATCTGAAAGTACCTACGGGTACTTTTGTACAAGTAAAATCTCTGTAGTACCTACAGGTACCTCCGTATCGTTAAAATAAGTATAAGTCCTGTAATATAAGTATAAGTCCAGTAGTACCTACGGGTACTTCCGTATAATGAATCTGTGTAGTACCTACGGGTACTTTCGTATAAGCATAAGTTTTGTGAACTCCTACGAGAGATTTGAGAGAGATATAAGTACGAGTATGTGGATAAGTATCAGTCTGACAGAAGTTCAAGTATATGTCCTTTGGGAGATCTGAATAATTATAAGTCTGAGACAAGTATCAGTATAAGTCCGATATATATGTCCTTTGGGAGTCCTGAATAAGTATACGTCTGATACAAGCATAAGTATGTGTCCTACGGGAGATTGGAATAAGAATAAGTCTGTCATCAGTGTAGATGCGAGTAAGTATAAGTTTGTTATAAGTATAAGTTCGATCTGTATCTGAGATATTTGAAAAACGTAAGTTTATTCTGAGGGATAATTATGTATGTAAATGTGTTATATGAATTCCCAGAAGATTTTGATATATGTTCTTGTTTATGTTTATTATGATTCAATATAAGTGCATGTGTTTTTGTATAAGTCATATGTTTCCCACTAAGCGTAAAGCTTAGCACAGGTTTTTAATCTGTGTAGGTATAGGAGGAGACGTCGATCTTACTGTCTGATTTGGGCAACCTGCTTAGTAAGGGTTAAATCACAGGTATGTCCGCTACGATTTGTAAATGTATAAGTACAGTTTTGTATATGTGAATGGACTCAGTATATGTGTATAGATATTGATGGACACTACTCCGGTGGTAGTTCTTTTGTATATATATCTGTTAAAAAAAAAAAAGAACAGGTAAAGAGTCCCAATTTATATAGTCTCGCGCCCCGACGGATCCGCCAATCGGGTCGGACCGGGAATCGAGGTGTGACATTCTTAGTCAAAGCTGGCACACAAAAGCAGTTGTCTAAATACAAACAAAAACCACTAGGGAGGTTCAAAACATAAGTTCCGATGGCAATAGCTGCAACTCTTGCACCATTACCCGCAGAGAATCGGACTCTCCTTTGTGAGTTTCCTGGCTGTCTCTAAGGCCTGCGTATCGATACGTATGTGTGAGCCTGGCTGGTATCCAATACCCGAGGTTGCCATAAGAGCGTGTGCTTGATGACACCATGCACGAAGGTGTTGGTGCATCACATGCCACCTTCTTCTTTGACTCCATGTAAATACAATTTCTCTTCGATGGCGCTTCTTTGCCCTGATGGGAAGCATGTACCTTTGAGGATGTCTCCTTGACCTTTTCTTAGCGCCCCTCCTTTTGCTTAGTGATTTTCTCTTCTTCTTATTCTTAGAACTAGAAGATTTCACGACTCCACGAGTTTTACCTTCATTACCCAGTGGGTTCTCTTTGTTCACTTGGGTTGATCGGCTCGGGTATAGTGGTCTCTTTATTGTTCATCACGTATTTAAGCCTGAGCTATGCAGCGTCGAATTAAACCGGCCCGAAGAATCAAATTATCTTAATTCATTATCATTACGAAACCCAGTTGATCCAACCTAACTATGTACCCATGCATCTTCAATGCATACTGTAAGATGTCCCCTCTTGCATCCTGGAGCGAAAAAGCATTTTGGAGACCTCGAACCTTTCGGATCTCGCTTGCTCATGAAATAACTCCTTTAGATGGACGACTATGTCATAGGCTATCATAGCCTCATGTTGTTTGAAGCCACAGGACATCGATGCAAGCATGATACATGCCGGCGATGATGTGTCATCGAGTGCCCGATATGCTATCTGGTCTCCAATAGATGCATCAACAAATGGGGACACTGGGAGTGGGGCATCAAGGACATAAGCTATCTTTTCTGCCTTGAGAACAATTCTCAAGTTCCTTAGCCAGTCCATGAAATTTGTTCCGGTCAATTTATTGGCATCTAATATGGATCGTAAGTTCACGATGGTCGACATGTTTCGATTCTTCACAACCTGGATGTAAAAGAGATTATGTTGAAACGTACTTAAAATATAATTATTACGGCTTGATAATCACGCATTATGGCTCCCACTATTTTTATTGTGAATCCATAGCCTTCACTATTGATCCGAGAACCTATATGGAGGTTCTCTGGCGAGTCGATATCCCACTATCACCCAGAGAATCACCTTAGGATTTACCAACCAAGCTATCTCGGGTAAAAGGTAGGTATCCTTGATCATACCAATTGCATTCGTCACGTGATTAAAGGAATCGATATCGCCGGTGACCTTGGGTTTACCCGACAAGCCATCTTAGATTAATAATTATTCCGATTTGCAATGCGGCGCCTTGCAGATCAATGCTATCAAGCATTGATTTGTACTATCATTGGGTTATCAACTCGCTGATCGTGTACATCTTGTAACACCTTTGTCATTTGCGTCTACATCCAACATTAACCTTGGGTTTGCAATAGCTTGATGAGTCTAGTTAAAATTCGGCCCATCAATCGGAAAACTCATTTCCATGGATAGAATTATGCTCTTGTGGAAAGAAGGCTTGGGTTGCCAAAGCGGCCTCAATCTCAAAAGGAACTCGTTCACACCATATTAGTGAAGCGTGTATGTCTTATTTATGAAGGGTTTTCTTTATTTAAGTCTCATCCTTTTATTAGTATTATCCATTCATCTCCTTATTATAAGGATAGTTATTCTGTATATGACATGATTATGGACATCCACAAAATCAATTCCATGAGCCATAATGGAATTGACTAGGTCAAAGCAGGGATATGCATGATTATTACAACCCTTTAAATAAATCAAATTTACAATCTTAGGTCTTCTTTTTCTTGGATCCTTCTCCACACTTCTTTGCTCCTTTGCATCTTCAACAACTTGTCATAATCCTATGTAATCTAAGTACATACATTTAATAAGAATAACCTCAAGATTACATTTGAGAATTTAGATGAGAGAAGTACATTGAGAGAGATTAGAGAGCGAGGACACATACCTATTTATCAAAAGAAATAATAATCAAATGCGGTATGCTCCAATCACCATTAGGCAAAGTCCATAATCATCCACTCATGCTAACATACACCTTAAACATGCGTCTCTAATGCAATTCATGAAAGTTGAAGAGTAATGGTACCCACGTGATTTTAAAAGCATTTAAAGGTTTTTCAACATGAAATAAAATTGATCCATTTTGTTATGTTCCAACATTTTGAACAATGACCTCAATTCAACGCTGAACTGAATTTGTCTGCATATCCTATTCATTCAACATTTGAAAAATAACCTCCTTTATTCAACACTTGAACAAATGCGATTCAGCATCTTGAATCATAGACCTATTTAAACTCCCGATAGGTTGACACCTTGAACCATTATTAGATTCAACATGAGCCATAATTTTCCAAAGGACATTTTTGTCCAAGAAATTCTCTCTTAGGTAATTTCAACATGGTTTTCGAAATCTATGATTCTAGAAATTTTAAAAGGCGAGCAGTTCAGTTTAACTCGCATTCTTCGAACACTTAAGAGTAGAGTGTTCGAAACTTATGCAAAACCATACTAGGAACTTAATGAACAAGGAACCCACTTGATGCGAGCGTGCGACGTGCGTCCGCGTCGCGAAAGCGTCGTCTATCATAGCGTCATCCGCGTCGCGGCGTCGTCGCGTTACGACATTGGGAGGAAACGTCCGCGATGTTGTGAGGTTCAAAACCCCTCACAGCCTTCGTAATCGCGGCGTTGGAGCGTATACGTTGGAAGCGTCCGCGGCGTTGGCGAATCTGACGTTGCGACATCACCACGTCGCGACGTTGGGGTGTGTGACTTAAACGTCATGTCAAGTCACTTCAGGTCACATCACATCGCATCGTGTCACATCACGTCACATCGTGTCACGTCATGACATCGCAGCGTCGCTGGCGTTACGGGTTCGATGAACAAGCGTCGGCGTGCTGAAATTATGAACAGCGTCGCGCGTTAGACCTGAGCGATCGCGATATTCTTTGGAGTTTTCAGCGACAAAAAGTGCAAAAATCCCAATCTTTGGGAATTTTACACTTCAAGTTGTTCCTTCTTCATATTAACCATCTAGATCATCTCTTGGCCATATGCTTGAACAACACTAGATCTAAACCTTTTCATACCAAAATCTCATTTTCGAAAACTTTGACAACATAGATGCAAAGCGAAACTCTCAACTTATTAAGCGAGTTTTGATGCACACAGGTTGCTCGATGCCAGCGAAGGGTTTCGTGGGAGGCAACACTTGCCAGTAGCGGCGGAAATACAAAAAAAATCTGATAAAAACTTGTCAAGGACCACACAAGTATCATCAAAATCGGTTTTATAACAAAGAGAAGGGTGTAGGATTACCTTGTGTCTGTTCCAAAACCGAGCTAGTGGTCGGGGTAGCTTTAGACTGAAGTGAACCAAGTCCTAGGTTTTCCTCTAACGGTATCCACACGAAGAGTGAAGCAGGCAACCTCGAATGACGACCATGGCAGTGCAGGTGCTTAGCCTGAATCCGTCAGAAGGAAGCCAAAACACGGAGTCTCTCGATCTACAGAACACTTTCTTTTGAGACGAGAGAACACCCTTGGCTTTTCTCATGAACTCTCTTTTCTCTCAAAAAGGAGCAACCTCCATTAGGGTTTCCATAGCATTCTATTTATTGGAAAACCCCATCATGTCTAATGACCAAAATGCCCCTCACTCTAAGTGATGATAGGAGACATGCATTCCTATGCATTATGGTGAGTTCCTACACGACCCAAAGCCGAGGTACAAGCCCAAACCTATTATCTTTTAAGGATGGCTCAACCCGTGGATTCCACTAATCCCGTGGACATCGATCCGCGCGAGAATTAACTCCTCATTTGATCACATCCAACCGTTTACATCACCCTTACGACTCTGCGGCAAAGATCACAGCTCCTGCTATGTTGGCCACTTGATTCAAACCTGAATTGGCAAGTCAAGATTGGTATCTAGCAACACATCATGACCCCTAATTAACCGGAGAGTCAGTGTTTTGACTGCATACCCTTCCAATAGACAAATACCATGCAATTCGTCCTTTCACCAAACTATACCCTACTTGGTTCAGAGCATGGACAATTGTGTAGCTCCCACTAGACTGGCTATGCCACACCTAGCCCAAGTGATATTTATCTTGTCCCGATTCATCACTCAACCTTTATGCACTCAAGACACTCTCACATTTCACTCCGCCGCAGATTCCCGAGTAATGATTCCGACAAAAGGCTCAGTATACTCTCCCTTTATCGGGAGTGCGACCTTGTTGGCTAATACCACCTCCGAACACCAAACTATACCTAACTCATCCAATGAGCGACCCTAAGAGGCGACGGGATTAAGGTCAAAGTACGATCAACATCCAAGATATCCTCGAGCACCTCAAGCCCAAGGATACGCTAATGTAACATTAAGCACGATGAGACAATCATCTACATTTAAATGTATAATCCATATGATTGTCTCATTATAGGTCTCCGATGTACTTAGCTACTCTAGCAAGCATTCACACGCCAACCCTGATCAACTCTTTGATCACAGCTTTATAAGATCTACCGCTTGATCCAATCATGAGGCGACATGTGCCGGGCCTGTCCGACCAACAATGTCCGGGCCTTGTTGATTCTATGACTGCGGATAATTTAGACACAAACATAATTGCACATGATAGAAATCTTATTATCATGATCCCATCATGATTTCCTTCATGCTATGTTATGTATCATGGACTTCATTAATTCGATTAAAGATTTGTTATCAATTCAACGTGATGATATCAAATTAACTAAGAAGCCTTCATTAAATAAATATGTTGCATACACAAGTAATGATGATTCCAGAGCACTTCTCTAACATAATCTCCATACAAACACTTCCATACAAAATCCTAGTTTCCATACAAAAACATGGTTTCCATACCTTTCTTCTCTTCTTCCTCTTCTTCTTCTCTTCTTCTTCTTTTCTCCTCTTCACGTTTGCTCTCCAAAACCCCCAAATGAGAGACCAAAATTGGTCTTATTTGGTCTAATTTACAAGGCCTTGTTTCACAAAAATGCATTCTTTGACTCAGTTTCATTTTATCGCACTTCGTCCTTCAATCCTTTCTATTTACTCCACAAGTTATGTTATTTCTATAATAGCCTCACATCTTTTATCTATGACTTTTGTGTCCCGTTTGACAAATTACAAATTTACACTTGCTTATTTCCGGGTTTCTCAGATTTCACGTTTTGCAAAATTCAAATTATACCTACAAAATACCCTAAACATGCTGAAAACAACTAGGGTATATTTCAGGGTGTTATAATTAAGCTATGTGGAGACTTAAAGAAGGAGATTGGAGGAGAGCTTAGCCTCAACGTTGCGACGTTGAGGTCGTATAACGTGCAACCTACATCAGCCAACGCCGTGGACGCTGCCGGTGACTCTCCTGTTGAAGAATCTTAGATATAACAAAAGAACAAAAAGAAGTATGGAGTGAGGAACTAGGGTACAAGACGAGAAGACTTCGCAGGAAGATTCGGAGAGATCGCAATCCTTTGTAATTTGTATTTTCTTTCAAACTCCTATTGATTAAACCAAATGATTGAAGAAAAACAGATGTTCTAAATTTATTTCAGTATTGGTTATGGCTCCATATGGATTAGTTTTAATTCGCTATTCAATATGACTGATGACTGAAGGTCGACTGCTTCTATTTCCTATTAATTACCTACATGGTGGTGTTCGCCAACATCAACTTTTTGCCAGAATCTAAGATCGAGAGATAAAGGCCTCCCGTGATTCGGGGTATGACACTCTGGCCAATCAAGAGTGTAGACTCAGTTCAATGTGGCATTGTGTGGCTTAAACTTACTTAAGCGCCTTATAGAGTCAAGTGGGCAAATATAGATGATCAACCCTATTAGCTGTAGATAGGCAAATATACTTCGAGAGATGATATCTCAGTAGTTTATTGACACTTCCAAGCATATATCTATTATTATAATGATATTATTATGGGAGGAGGTCGATATTGTATAAAGAAAGGTAAAATCTTTAGTTTTTTGCACGAATTTAATAAATTAGGGATTGGGTGGTTAAGAGATAGTGCATTTACTTGGGCGAGATTCCAAATAATATCTCTCAAAAAGTTTAGAGCCGATTCCAAAGATTCAAACGTGACTTCTCTTCGTGGAATGTGAGACTTGACTAGTCCACTATATTACGTAAACTCGACGCTTATACTTGAGCGTATGGGCCTACGTTTTATACTAATTTACACACCTATACCTCGAGCCCGTCAGCTTTGTCTATATTTGAGACCTAAAACATCATTTACACTGAGTTCTTTTAGGAAAGATCTATTGAGGGCTTGAGGGCAAAACTTGCCTTGATCACTATATTATTTGAATGCCTCGTCTTTTAGAGATAATAAATGTTTTGTGATCCTATTTGGCTAACATGTTTTTTTAGAACATTTCCAAGCTTTCTCTTAACTTGTACTAACACCAAACTCATACTCATATATATCTTCATGTCTTTGTTTT
Organism: Tetrastigma voinierianum; assembly: GCA_016808115.1. Lineage (NCBI taxonomy): Eukaryota > Viridiplantae > Streptophyta > Magnoliopsida > Vitales > Vitaceae > Tetrastigma > Tetrastigma voinierianum. The sequence continues at coordinate 603,097 of JAEQBH010000432.1, read as the reverse complement.
ATGTTTGTGTTTCCTTTGCTTGGGGACAAGCAAAGATTTAAGTTTTGGGGCGTGATGAGTATATAAAATACTCATTTTAGTCCTATGTAGTTTTAAATAGTTTTTATGTTAAATAAGTATCCTAATGCTCTAAATGTTCACCTTTGTGATTAAGTTAACCATTTGGCATAATTATACGAAAATGAGTAAAAAAGGAGCAATCAGCAATTTCCCACACAGCGTAAGCAGTAGCCACTGTATTCTGACTTTTTCAGCTTTAATATGAGCTCAAATGGAATCAATATTTATATAGATGGATTCTACACTCTCTAAGCTTTCCAATGAGTCCAAGATCACCAAAATCGAAGTTCGAATGACAAAGTTATGGCCTTGGGAAGTTGGGAGTGCAAAATAGAGAGTTTTGCAAAGCACAAACGGTAGACCGGTTTCTCAGGGGCCCATTATCAGGAAGTTTGCTTATAACCCCATTTTAGGGTCATTTTGGGTCCATCTTAGAGTTATGTCACAAGTTTCCCCTAAACTAAAACAAAGGCATGATTATTGGGGGAGAACAAGTTCTTTTAGTGGAAACACCCTGTGGTTTGACCCTTGAGAGCTTAGGTTTTTCGAAAGAGGGAAGAACACTCTAAGGAAGAAGAAGATAATGAGGAAAAGAAAGGAGCTTCAATGCCAAATTTGTTTTCTCTCTTTCCTTTTCCGTTTTTCTTTCTTTTCACAGTTATATTTTTACTTCTTTTCACTTATGTTTTAGTTTGCTTTCTTAGGTTTAAAATGTAGCCAAATATATTTTTGTATGAATCTCTCCTACTTATATTGATTGATGCTTTATTTCATATTTGTGTTAAGTATTTAATTTGATCTTAATGTTTCAGCTTGGCCAATATTTCTGTGATTTTGTGGTTTGATTCAAGATCTAAAAAGTATTGCTTAAAATTAGACTCATGGATGATTTATCATTCCACTATTATGAGATGAGAGAGGTGAGATTAGGTGTTGTATTAAGATTTCTAGGGTTCAATGCATCCTTAGCTATGATAGTTTGAGGTAGAGATGTAGTATAACCTTTTCTAAAGGTAGTGTGCAGATGCTCGAGAGAGATTCGAATATACATTAGTGAAATCGCCATCTTCATGATGAAATTGATCATTGATTAATTGGGTTAGGAGGTTCATATATCATTGTTTAGACGAAATCTATGCCCTAAGGCTTCTTAGTCTTTATAGAGTAATCTTTGCATGCTTATTTACTGTAATTTAAATCTTTCACAGATTTTCAACCATCCGAATAGAGTCTAAGCTAAACTAGAGTCGGTAATTAGTAAACCAATTCTCTGTAGGAAAATACTTTTACTTTTCATACTATATTACTTGAGGCGACGCATGCACTTGCACACATAGGCGTACACATTTTACAAAGCACAAATTGGCCTATCAATAAGCCATATGTCTTTTCCTCTCAGTGTACAATCAATAAAAGCTCGAAGTGTGAAATGAGCTTTGGAGTAGAAGCATCGCACTAGTTTTGTATACACTGGTTCAACCAAAGAAACAACTGGAGTCTAGCCCATCCTCTCGAATATCACCTCCTACCCAAAGTTGCTCATAAATTCGATATCAATATTTCACCCAGGTAGTATTATCCTTTTATTGAAATACTTAATATATCTATAAAACTCTTCATTTGTGTCGACAATCCTAAGGCATTCTCAAGATTTGATCATATGCTCTGAGTTCCTTGGTCCCATCTGACAAGGGATCCTGAACCGAGTTCCGTGGGTGCTAGACCATATATTTTAATTTTTTTTTTTTTTTTAAAAGCCAACTTGTACCTGTGGGTATGGCCCACATCTTATAAATGTAATTCAAATATCATATACATAATAAAGAACTACTTGATCTGAGTGGTGTCCATCAAAATCTATATACATATATCGAGTCTCATCTACTCGCTTAAGTACAAAACTATACTTTGCTAAATTACAACCGTAGCTGCTGAACCTACATGTAGTGAACCCTTACTAGTGTGTGCCGGCTTAGCGCATGCTTTTAAGTTTTTATTGCTCTTTCCTTTGTATTTCCACATCTGATTAAATCTGTGCTGAGCTTCTTATTTAGTGGGGAAACATATTGTCTTATGCATATACACATTTTTACCGCATAAAAACAATAACAGATAATATAAATTTCATGCATTTATATTATGAACTTCATACGAGTACTTCCTTCTTATAATGTGTGCTTGCTTATTCCGATCTCCCAGAGAGTTATGATTCATTCTTGCGTAACTTATGCTTATAAGAAAATCTCATGTTTATTCTGACTTAGGAGCTTACAACTTATCCTTATTCAGAACTTAGACTTATAAATGCACTTATGTTTGTCTGTAGACTCTGAGGAGTTACGTAACTTATACTTATTCTAACTTAGTACTTATACTTAATGCATTTCTATGTTTATTCAGACTTTAGAGTTACATGTGTAATCCTTATACTTATTCAACTCTTATACTTAATGTACTTTATGTTTATTCGTGACCCCGTAGGAGTTACAAAACTTATACTTATAACAGGCTTATGTTCATTCAGGACTCCCGTAGGAGTTACGTAATCCTATTCTTATACTGAGTTTACCTGCTCTAGAGGTACCCATATAAGTATCACAGTAAATTTACTTTAACTTATACCCATATTTGCAACTTATTCTTATACTTTAAGTACTTGCAAGTACTACAAAACTTATACTGGTCTTTTAAGGAATCATACTTGTATTTCTGAGCACATACTCAAGTTCATGAATCTCTATACATGCTCACTTTAACTTATACTGGTCTTATGGAACTTATACTGGTATTTCTGATTCACAAGTGCATTACAAAAAACTATACTGTCTTAATGAACTTATCCTAGGCTCCTGATCTACACTTGTACTACTGAGTCTATTCCCCGCATTCCTGGACACTTAATACCTATAGGTACTACGTAACATTTATCATGACAAAAGTAATCTCTAGAGGTACTACGTAGAACAGATCCATTATATGAGATATCCTGTGAGGTACTTGACCGAATATACTCTATTTTATCGATACTGAGTACCCGTGGGTACTGGCGTAACTTATTCGTGACACACAGAGTACCCCTAGTACCATACACAGCTTTACACTTATTTTACTGACATTGAGTACTGCAAGTACTACGTAACTTAATTAGGATACGCATTTAACAGACCACATAGAGGGCCTAGGTACCACAGCAACTTTAACCCGCATACGCACGTAACTTAATCGAATAATGTGAGTACCCTTAGGTACTACGTAACTTAATCAGATACGCCAGAGTACCCCAGTACTGCACCTAATCGCATACGCATGTAATCCTAATCAAATATGAGTACCCGTGAGCATTGGCGTAATCCTGGACCGCATACTGCATAAAATTTAATCGAATGCGAGTACCCTAGGTACTACGTAACTTAATCGTATACGTGTGGAGTACCCTAGGTACTACGTAATCCTAATCGATACAGCATGTAAAACTTAATCAAATACAGGAGTACCTTTAGTACTACGTAACTTACCGGGAGCATGAGTACCCCCTAGGTACTACGTAACTTAATCGATACGCATGTAACTTAATCAAATACAGGAGTACCCGTAGGGTACTACGTAATGCATACGAGGTAAATTTGTATCTTTACTCTTATTCTTTATTCAGAGTCTTATCATATAACTATTCGAATTTCCTGCACTAGCAATACTAATGAGTAAAGACACAGACAATAAGTACCCAAGCGATATTTGGCACAGACGGTTGTCGAAGCACTAATCGGACAAGAGTGTCGAAAGCACTTAACAGACAAGAGTGCCAGAGCACAATCAGATACCGGCATTTCAATCAGAGTGCTGGAAGATTCAATCGAGCACCAAGATTAATCGTGAGCCAATAAAGACTAATCAAAACGTTTACTCATTCATTCTTTAGTCCTAGGTAGTCATATAATCATATGTCTTTCAGAACTCATAATGTATCTTAATCACATTCTGTGTTCATGACATATTGCTTTTCATGTTCATGTTCATGTTTCAGTTCATTTTCAAGTTTCATATCATATTCAGGTTTCATGCCTATTCATAGTGGCATTCGTATACTTATATAGAAATATCGATGTATTCACACATCGTCATGGCCTCTAGTCCTCTATGGAATCTATTTTACTTAGAAATTGGAATCATTCCACTGATCATCCGACCAAAGTTATGGCATTTTCTGGCATGCCAAACTAGCTTCTAATTCTATCTCACTAGGAACAAATTGAATTCTTATTATTATTTTTTAGAGGCTTAACTTCATACCTGACCCTGGTTCTTCGGTATTCATTTGAAGCTAAGGTGATAAGGGTTCATTTCCAACCGGAATCACCCAAATCGGAGTTAATCAAACTCCGTTACGCCCAAAACAACTCATACTAAGAATTTGGCTGGATTATCGCCTTACTTGAGTGAATTGACCACTTAGAGTCGAATTTGACGATGTCTACTTCGATGTTTGGTTTCTTGAATTCTAGTTTAATTATCAATCAACTACCCTAATCGGATAAGAAAAATGAGTAAGTTATGGCTAAATACGAAAACTCAAGCCTAAACAGAAATGGTAACAAAGTACGGCATACGTTCAATATGTACCGTACATGCTGGCCAAAAATGACTGTAACCTAAAGGTACTCTAGACATGTTCAAGGTACCAAGACGTCAACTAAAATGCCTGCACGTGTATTTTCTCCCATTTTTCATGCATTTGCATCCATAGATCAATTCCTAATACATCCTTCATCAAAACTAACATGGAATCCAACAACTCCACAAACACTTTAATTTGCAAAAGAACTGAGGATTCATAACAAAACTTCACCCACTTCTACAAATCCTTGGAATTGTGAAGGATTCCATATCTACTCATTATCAACTAGGGCTTTTTCAACCAAACTTCCCTTAAATCTAGAGTTATAATGTTTGCCTAGCAAAACCCTAGAGAAAGGAACCAATTTAATATCCAAATGAAACCCTAGCAATCCATACCCAAGAAATTCTTATACAAAAATCATACCAAAGTCATGTATACAAGAACTATACAAAATCGCATACCTTTGGCTCCCTTCTTCCTCTTTTTCTCTTCTCCCTTCGTCTTCACTGCTTGAGCTCTCAAATGTGAGACCCAAAAAATGAGAGACATTTTGACCTCATTTTCTTTTATACTAAATTTTTCCTTTTATCAGTAAAAGGTCCTCCAACTTCTTGGACCATTTATACTTAAATTTCCCTTTATTTCATTTTGGCCTCCATTCTTATCAACTATAACTTTTATGCCCACTTTTTACAAATGACAATATTGTCCTTAAGTCTTGTACAAATTTCGGGTATCTAAATCTACAAGTTTCGGATTCGACCACTAAACATTCAATTACGCTACAAAGACCTTGAACATGTCGAAAACTGCGGTATATTTCCTTTATTCTACAATTCACCCCTACAAGAATTCCTGTCCTCAATCATACTCTATCATGAAGGTTCCATGTTAGGTCCTTTCTTTCATATCTTTTACGTAAGGAGCGTTGACTCCTCACTGAACCAACAAGACTCCTACCAAAACTATATCTCTTGTCTTAATCTTTCAAATGATTGACATCAGATTCATTTCAGTCATCACACACAGATATGATATCCGTGATTAGGCCAACACTTTACATGCAGGTACATCCTTGTCAAAGACTCTTCCGTAAACGCCTAAACTCAGCCTCGATATCAACTCATATTGCATCATATCCTGTCAAGCCCTAGGTTAACGTATACCTATGCTCTGATACCAACTTGTCACACCCCGATTCCCGGTCCGACCCGATTGGCGAATCCGAACCGAGTTCGGGGTGCGAGACCATATACTGAGACTTTTTTTTTTTTTTTTTTTTAAATCCAAACTTCAGACCGTGGGTATGGCCCATCTTATGTCGTAATCCAAATATCATATACATCAAAGAATCATCAACGGAGGTGTCCATCAAAATCTATATACAGATATTGAGTCCTATCTACTTATACAAAACGCTATACTTTTACAATTACAAAATTAGAGTTTTAACTGTACATGTAGTGAAATTTCACTAAGGTGGGCCGGCCCGCAATGCGCTAAGTCTTCGCATGTCTTCCTCACTGCACAATTGATTAAAACCCATGCTTACACTTTAGTGGAAAACATATGTCTTATGCATATACACATTTAACTCATAAAACAATAATGCATAATATAAATTTCACTTAGCATTTATATTATGAACTTATACGAGTACTTCAAGTAACAGCGATGCCATCTTATCTCCCAGAGAGCGCACAGATCTTATTCTTATGCAGAATCAGTGTTTATAACAAACTTCTATGTTTATTCGGGACTCTCGCATTTGTTACGTAACTTATCCTATTCAACTTATACTTATAACAGACTTATGTTTATTCAAAGACTTTAGGAGTTATGTAATTCTATAATTTGGCCCAGAACTCTATACTAATGCACTTTATGTTTATTCAGACTCCGTAGGAGTTACAAACTTATACTTATAATGCTATGTTCATTCAGACTCGTAGGGAGTTGGCGTAATCCTATTCTTATACTACTTGGAAGTTTACTCTTTGTTCTGAGGTACCCGTAAGTATCATAAATTACTTAACGTGATACCGATATTAACTTATTCTTATAATGGAAGTACTTGTAAGTACTACAAAACTTATATCGGTCTTACTAACTTATAGTGCATCGGTATTTCGGAGCACATACCGTATTTCGATCTTATACGTATTACCGAATCCTCAGACATGTATTTCGTAACTTATACAGCGTATATTACTAACTTATACATGTCTACTGAATTTATACGGTCTTAGCAACTATGGTCTCAGTAATCCCAGCATGTTTCGCAGCCGATCTCATACATGGCCACAAAACTTATACTTGTCTTACGGAACTTATTCTCAGGCCTCTGGATCTATACTTTGTACTACTGAGCTTATTCTCGTATTTCTGACACCTGGCGATGCCCATAGGTACTGGCGTAACATTTTACTCAGACAAAAGTAATTCGTGAGGTAGTACAGTACTGTGATTCATTATACAGAGGTACCCGTAGGTACTACTGAACTTATACTTATTTTACCGATACAGGAGTACCCGTGGGTACTACAAAACTTATTCAGATACAGGAGTACCCCTAGGTACTACAGAACTTACACTTATTTTACCGATACGGGAGTACCCGTAAGTACTACAGAACTTAATCAGATACAGACAGAACTTAATCAAATACAGGAGTACCCGTAGGTACTACAGAACTTAATCGTGATACGCATGTTTAACTTATCTGGAATACGTAGAGTACCCATAGGTACTACGTAACTTAATCAGACACAGATAGCTCCCAGTACATGGTAACTTAATCGTATTACGCATGTAACTTAATCAAACATGTGAGTACCCGTGAGGTACTTCATACGTAACTTAACTGTGACATGTGCATTTAACTTAATTCCACACAGAGTACCTTAGGTACTACGTGGCCTAACTACAGGAGTACTCCCTAGGGTACTACGTAACTTAATCGTATAATGCATTGCACTTAATTAAATACAGGAGTACCCTTAGGTACTACAGAACTTAATCAGATACAGGAGTACCCCTAGGTACTACATAACTTAATCAGATACGTAAAGAACTTGACCAACACAGAGTACCCGTAGGTGCCGCAGAATGTATACAAAGGTAAATTTAGATCTTACTCTTATTCTTTATTCAAGAGTCTTATCATATACTATTTGACTCGTACTCAATAATACGAATGAGTAGACACAAAGACAATAAGCACCAAGATACTATACAAAGATATGTCGTGAGCACTAATCAGACAGAGTGTCATAGCACTTACCAGACAAGAGCGTCGATAATAACCGGGAGTGCACCGGGCATTCAATCAGAGTGCCGAGCACTAATCGAGTACCAAGTACTAATCAGAGGCTCTGAGCACTAATCAGAGCAGCACCATACTAATCAGAGGCCACATTAATCGTAACATCCACTATTCATTCTTTGGTCCTAGGTAGTCATATAATCATATGTTTTCGTAACTCATAATGTATCTTAATCACATTCGTGTCTGGCGACAGTTATCGCTTTTCATGTTCATGTTCATGTTTCACCACATTTTCGTTTCATATCATATTCGTGTTCTCATGCCTACTAAGACAGCCACGCCGCCAGAGTCGTGACCACCAGCCATTGTCACTCGCCACATCGCCACTTCTAGCTGGAACGCCACCATCGGGACGAGCCCACCTACTTCACGCGACAGCCACGCCCCCCGTGGAGTCGAATTTCAACTCAAAGTTACATTGTCACTCCCGCTTACACGCTCACTCTCACTTAACGCCTACCATTGACGAGCTCACTTACTCCGCACAGGCCACGCTATTCTCAGGAGTCGCACTGTACCTCGCCACATTGTCACTGGCTACATCGACACTCACTGAACGCCACTATCGACGAGCCTCACACTACCCGCAAGACAGCCACGCCGCATCGAGTCGACTAACTCAGTTACATTGTCACCCCACATCGCCACTCAATACGAACGCCACCATTGACGAGCTCACCTACCCGCACAGCCATTACACCGCATCGAGTCACCACCAGCTACATTGCCACGGGCCACATCGCCACTTCCATCGAAACGCCACCATGGACGAGCCTTCCTCATATCACTGACGAGCCTCACTCAACTATTCACCCCGATGGTTCCTCCTCCCACTGACCCTGACGAGTCTCCCGCCCAATCCATCCACCTGATTTCAGCTCTACTCACGATCACTCTGACGAGTCACCAAGAATTCATACTGACGAGCTCTTCCTCTCAAACTCACTCCTGACGAGCTCCCACTCAACCACATTCATCCCCGACGAGCTCTTCCTCCTCGATCACCTGACAGCCCCACTCAACTTTCATCCACCCGACGAGCTCTTCCCTCCGCATCACCTCCTGACGCAGCCCCACTAACCATTCTGATGAGCCTCCACTCACTCGATCACCCTGACGAGCTCCACTCAAGACTCCACCTCGACGAGCTCTTCCTTCCTGGGATCAACTCCTGACGAGCCTCTACTCCAACCATTCACCCCGGACGAGCTCTCTCCTTCCCGCCTCACCCCTGACGAGCCCCACCCTGCCAATCCATACTGGATGTGCTCCCTTCCCACCGGATCGAGCCCCCACCAACTATCCACCCCGACCAGCTCCTTCCTCCCCGCCCCACTCGACGAGCCCTACGTGAGCAACCATATCGACCCAGCCTTCCTCCCCGCATCACCCTGACCGAGCCTCCACTAACCATACACTCCTCGACTCCAGCCTTCCCACGCCCACTTTGACGAGCTTCCACTCAACCATTCACCGTATCGAGCTGTTCCTCCTCAGTCACTTTATGATCGAGTCCCGCAAATTATTCACACTGACGAGCTCCCACCCACCCATTCCCAGACGCGACCCTACCCAAGACAGACACGAACCTGCTGAACTGTCAACTCGCAGCTCAAATCTTACGAAGGTCAACACTGAATCGACGAGCTCCTGACCGTACAAGTCACGCAGCCCCAAGTGAACGTCCATCGCCACTCGTGCAACCGCCAGACGAAGCCCTACATGCTTTATTTTGACGCACCTCACCATTCTACACACGCCCACGCAGATAAGGGCCTTCCGTCTCTTACTTAGACAGATTCAGCTCCTTACGCAGCTGTACCCCAGCTGACGAGCGCTTTGTTTGCCTAACCCAAACCTCAATCTCGCATCGCTCAAAGGAAAGCGTGGAATGCACCGGCAGAAACACAAACAACATAAAAAAATAATAATAATAATAAATAAATGAATATTTATTGAAGTAGAGGCCATATATGTCTCGAGCTCTAGGCCCAAACAAAGACAAACAAGTATACATGAGAAGGAAAGTATGAAATTGGAATCGTAGACGAGTACAAGGATTTAGGCGCGCGGGAGGGACAGACGAGAAGAGGGAAGCCTGGCCCATGTGAGTACCCTGATTCTGTGAAATAATTCTCAAAAGATTCCTCCGCCTCGTCACCGGGAAGATCGGCTGAAGTCTAAGTCCTGCATAGCATTAATTGCTCGCCGGAAAGGCGAGCCACCAGGCTTCACTGAGCGCTGGCTTGGTCTCTCAATCTTCCGATAACTTCGTCCCTCTGAGCAACCAAAGAAATTCAAGGATGTAGATCCCTATGCAATCCGTGACACTCCTCCTTCAAATTCGCTCCGCTAAGCTACAAATTTCTAAGCTTCCCTACGAGCTACCTTCTAAAGAAGATTCGTCTTCTGGCTTCGCGACGAGTCAGATCTAGTCACAAGTAGTTTATCACCCGCCTGCCATTTAATGCACGTATTCCTCCCGAGACTCCGCAACTCCAATCCCGGATGAGATAAGTTCTTCCTACCGCTTGAAGGCTCATAATCGCCGATCATAGCCCATCCCGAGGCCAGTCGTCTTAAGAACCCGCAACCAGCCACGAACCCTCCCGGGCCTCGCCCTCAACCGCCATCAGCTAATCTCGAACTCGTCTCTACTTTCGCCGAGCACGCCGACATGGTGTGCTTTAACCCATTCTCTGCTCTTACTCCTTCACATCATCACAAGCCATTTTGTAGCCTCATCTCATTTAAGTAAGAGAAGGCTTCTACTTCTTCACCTTATAACCGAGAGCAATTTTCACATGTTTTTCTATCTCGCCTTAGCCTTCTCACCCAAACCCTTTCAAATGAGTGGCTACCCCGCACATCAAACATGGAGTCAACATCCTACGCGAGATCAGCACCCGAGATAGACGCAACGAGACACGTAAACCCACCGGGCTAACACTACAGACAGAGCCGCAGCCTCGCCGACAGCAATGCCGACCTCCCAAGATCATAATCCTCAAGATTCCGACGATATTTTTACCTCCACTCGGCTGAGCTCAGACAGCAGCCAAGGAGTCCCCATCCTCGCTAAGGCTTTTATTCCGGGCCTTCTTTTCTTCAACCCTTCCGCCTAATGAGGCGACTGACGCCCTCCGTCTACGGACCCAGACTTGGCGGATGGGTGTAACCGCCTAACTACTGCTCGACCTGATTCAATCTAAGAGGTTTTTCGCCTTCGCATCACGTGAAGGGGCTGCAGTCAAAACTAGGAGCTCTCAAGTAACTACACCCGGGCCTCCGAATCTCGAGCAAGAATGCACTCAGAGGACGAGGATACCCTAATCTTTGGAACCTTGGCCAAAGCCGGCCTTATCTTTACTCTTCCATTAGTCTTACTTTTCCTGCTTCACACCCGGCTTCCTGATAATCACTCAATTGAGCTTCAAAACCCCACTCGTGGAGTGGTCATGAAGGCCCAATGGGGGACTTTCGGTGCGATGAGGCGAGGCCCCAAAGCAAATGTATTTGAGTGTGCTTCTAACTGAGGGCCTAAGAATGTCCGGTTTAATTAGCTCACAGTAGTGGGCTGAGGCAGAAGATTCACAACCCTATACTCACAAGATCATCTTCAAAGACCGAGATCAATCCGAGCACCTTAGTGAAATGTAAGGACATGTAGTCGAAATATTCGACAACCTCGCATGTTGCTACTAAAACGACACAAACATCTACGGAGATTCTCAAGGGTGGTCCAAACCACCGGAACGCCCAGTGTGTCATCTTTGTTAAGAAGGTCATATTCCCAACCTCGACTAATTGACAAAAAGTGAGCGACCCTTCCATGACTCTATAGAAGAAGGAGATCTAAATCACCGTAGAGATCCAGACGCCTAGAAAAATAAAGGAAGCCCTCAAAGGGTATCCTTCTAAGTAAAAGATAAATAGCTAAAGCTACGCCTGGAACACCGAGTCCCAGCATCTCTAAAGAAGACCAATAGGGGTTATCCAAAATACCCCAATCACAAGCTTAGTCAGGGAAGGCGACATTGAATAAGTTGTAAAACCCTTTATGGAAGGGGTGCAAAGGAAACTAAGACCATTTTCAAAGGCGATCAAGAAGGCCATCATTTTTTGCATAAGAACTACGTAAAGTCAAAGATCGTGGACCACACCCTAACAATTGGGTGCGAGGCCTGGTTGCTCTCACAGTGGCCCCACATGGTTGACCGACTGGGCTCCTACTTGCTATAGCATACTGAATAATAGGTCGAGATAATTGATCTCGATAATAACAGGTTTCATCCTCCCTCCCTGTCTCAGGAAGAGGAGGCGCCTGCAGAGCATCCCTGAGTTCTACTGACACTGAGCTGGCCTAGCCGCTCCCACCCAGCCTAACACCGGCAAAAAGAACCGAAGAATCACCACCAATCCGCAAAGAAGCAGAGCGACCTGACTCCATGACAGGGGCAAGCTACAAGAAATAAAGCCAATCTATTAACCCCAACGCCGGTCAGACTAATCGAAAAAGAAACCAAAATGATACTACACAACGACCTAAGATACAACGGAGAAAGATCGCGCAAAAGGCGCCGAATAGAAGGCTAAGAAAGAGTGGTCCCAAGAGGTATGCAGCAAGACGAAAGATATCCACAAAAGATACAAGGAAACCTGAAGGAGTGGAGAAAACGAGCGAAAACCTAAGAGTCATCATTACCTAAGACATATGACTACGACAAGGCCTTAACTAACCCAACACGCAATATCGCGTGGAAACCGCCAGCCGATACGAAGAATTGATACCCTTGCCCACGCCTAAATACATACACAAGGGCCGGGGCACTGACAGGTTTGAACAGGGCGCGCAGGCCCACTCGCTAGACCCAAGGGAGAGACGGAGGCCCGATCCGTTGAGCAAGCCCGCTTAAGCATTCAAATTTCTTGACTATGGCCCAGGTTGAGGGCCCAATTCGCTCAAAAGATAGTTTTAGCAGCCCATGATTCGCGAACCAAACCAAGGTAGGCCCGGAGCAATTATGGGAAGACTCCCATAGGTACAGAGAATAGAATAACCCCTAACCATATATTATCCTGCCGATTCAACCAAATCTTGCCAATAAGGAAGGGAAAGTAATAACAGATCATCGCCAGTTGGATCTCCCCCCAATAAGGAAGGAGGATTATCTCAAGCAAACAGCTCCTTCTATATCCTCAGGATCAACCCATACTTTACCAAAATAAAATATCCCATCCAATGGCACTCTAATTACCATCCAATCAATAATGATCTACTATAAATATAAGACCACCCATCGGTGAAAGGTACGCCAATTCTAAGCAGTCTAAACAGTCTAAGCACTCTCTCTTCTCTAAGAAAGAAACTCATTTTAGGGTATTGAGGCATAAGGGAGTTTTGTTGATTTTTTTCTTTGAGTTGGTAGAGAGTGTTATTGCCTAGAATTTATGATCGACAAGCAGGTAGGCTGATCCTACTTTCACTCCTTGCATTAATCCAGACGTCTCGTATCCCACTCACAAACAATCCGGTCCACTTCTAACGACCCCTTACACGCCCAAATTCGCCTTGCTGAAAAATATCAGAGCGGCTTTTCTTTTATAAATTAAAGAAAAATAAATATAGTGAGTTTTAAAAATATATAAAAATAAATTGATTGAGTTTAAACTTTTTTATATTACATAACCTTTCTTTATTTATTTACCTCTAGTTGTATATATTTAGTGATATAAGAATAGAATTAAAATTACAACTAAATATGTAAAAAATGAATAGAAATCACAAAAAAAGAAAAATAATATAATTAAAATTAAAATAACCGCTATGATATCCAAAAGGTTTTTAATTAAATTTCCAAATTATGTAAATTCTTGAGAAGTAGTAACTTAATTGGTTTAAGGCCTTAGGATTTACTCAATAATAACATCTTTAAGTCCACTAGAAGTTTACCTGATCTTTAACTTCATGATCCAAACAACAACATGGTTATTTTTTACATTTTTAAATATCAGTATCCCTTGTCCTAATATTTAAAACTATAATAAATATTAGGCGGAACATGTAACCTATTTCTAAATTTTGAAACCTCAACTAACCCTAAGACACAATTATGCTAATTTTATAGATACAACATTTTTATATTAATTTAAAACTCAGCACCTCACAATTACACAAGGAAGATATTACATATATATATATATATATATATATATATATATATATATATATATATATATATATATATATATATGATGGATAAATTATAAAAGATAATTTGATACTTACTGTGAGAAAGAATTATCGAATATCGAGATTCGGCTTACTCACTCGGATCAGATAATACAAATTACAATGAAATACCATTTTTTTTTTCACAATCTAAATTTCTTCCTGTTTTGGTAGAGATTTGAGAGTGCAGTATTGTCTTCTTTTTTTTGGAAGATGAGAGAGATTTTGTATTTTGTATTTTTTTATTAATCTAGCTAATCTCCATTTAACCGGCCATTTTTAGCCTGAAATGAGTTGCCTGATCATGGGTCATGCACCCATTTCTTGGGTGACCTAACTCAAATCCACGACTTCTCACTTATCTAAATGGGATCCATTTCTCAATATCTTATAAGAAAACATCACCCTTATAATTTCCTCTACTCAATTCATACAAGAAAATAGATCGTAGACCAAAGATACTGAGAGTTCTTTTGCCATACACCATAGAATATATAGCTTCATAAAACAAAAATCATGAAAGACTTATATGCAAGACTAGATCATTTTATCATGGTTCAAATCTCAAACGACATCTCAATCTTATACTATATATCAGGATTCACAATTATAGACACTCTGGCAATTGGCACACCGTGAATACAAACAAAATGTGATACGCTTAATGATTCCCTTTTTTAAATCTTTTAACTTTTAATTTAATTTGTTTTTCCAAAAGAGCTCCAATTAGACTCGAATCTCTCATAGTCCTTTGGTAACACTCAAAATAGCAAGTATTAAATTAAGTCTTAAGAATTGTAATAGAGTCATAAGGGTATAAAATATAAGGCTCTTATTCCTTAAAGGTCTCACACATCAAAGCCGATCTGAGTTTGATTACCTAAGTATTGGTCATAATTTGCACACATGGTGGCGAAACACGTGCTACGTATTTTCTCCTTTCCCATGAAGTGTATGTCTTTATGTAATGTGTTAATACTGCACAGATAATTGTCTCATTCTTAATGTCTAAACTCAGTTCTCTTGTCTACTCTTTCATGTTCATTAGAACTCAAATCGTAACATAGACAGATAAATGGATGGAGACTATTTATAATTTTTTTAATAAGATCTCATATTGTTTGTTAACAAGGCATATTCATATTTTAAGTCAGCTCTCGATTACCGCCTAGGATAATAAGCTTAACATTGTCTCATCTCATCAACTACTAAAAATTAATGAGAGGCGACACTGCGTGGGAGAGGCTAATCTCTTTATCTCGTCCGACATACTTTTCAATAAATCGAGTGTACATAAAATAAAACACTCACACATATGTGGTACTTATAATAAACATATTTATTATTTGAACATTAATACAACATGAAATATCAGAGGGAAACATTACAATAAAGTATATCAAATCTCACGAATCCTTGAGATTTCACATGCTTTATAAATATATCTCGAGGAACCCGCTTTGTTAAGGATCCGCAACCATTTCACGCAGGATATACTATGTTCACCTTCAGCAACTGTCTTTTTACAAAGTTATACTTTTATATCTATGTGTTTGGTTTTGCTATGATACTTAGGGTCCTTTTTGTGTATGTTATTGTCAGCTGACTATCACAGCCTTCACTAAGATCGACCAAAGACTTTTAAAGATTTACACCCGCGATCAAAAACTCGCAGCCACAATGCTTTTGTATCGCAATGAAAAAGCTACAAATTCAGCTTCCATCAGGGACAAGGCTATGCAAGATCGCTTACTACTCCATGATATAGCGCCATTGTTGAGTAAGAAGATGTACCCAGAGGTAGACTTTCTCTCATCTAAGTCTCCTCCCCAATCAAGATCGGGCAGAAGCCTTTCACTGCGTGATCATTTCCTTCAGAACACAATGAATAAGTAGCAGCTCCCTTTTAGGTACCTTAGTATCCTTTAACCGGCTCCAGCATCGTCCCGGGTCGGACTCGATATCGCTACCATGCCAACAAGAAAAGCAACATCGTCCACATCATGGCATACACGTACTTCCAACCGCACTCAGATAAGGAACTTTCCTCATATACTCTTCAGGAGTTTTAGACACATTTTTCTGGCCAAGACCTTCACCTTAAAGTAACAGGAGGATCGATGGGCCTTGGAATGCTGCATTTGGAATCGTTCAAGGATCTTATTGATGTATGGCTCTTGTGACAGAGACAATAATTTCTTTGAATGATCTCTGGAGATCTTAACTCCAAGAATATAAGCAGTTTCACCCATATCTTTCATCTCGAAATTAATATAAATCATCCTTAAGTTCATTTACATATTCCTTGCTATTACTAACTTCTGAGGGCATAGGTCATCAACATATAATGACATAATTACAAACTGCCCTCGATCTTTTATATATACACAATGATCTTCGCCAATCATAATAAAATCATTTAATATGATCAGACATGGAAATAATGACTATTGTCTTCAAGATCGTTTAGGCCATATATGGACTTCAAAAGTCTACAAACTTTATTTCTTTCTACTGCTAACGAAACCTACAAGCTGCTGCATGTAGATTTCCTCTTCTAAATCACCATTTAGAAATGCTATCTTTACATCCATTTGATGTAATTCAAGATCCATACTTGCTACAATTGCTAGTATCAAACGACTAGTGAATCTCACAAACAGAGAAAAGTTTCATAATCTATTCCTTCCTCAATGTGTGTAGCCTTTCACTACTAGTCTAGCCTATATTTATCAATCGTGCTATCACCCTTACGCTTTTATTTTGAGAACTCCATTTATTCCCAATGGCCTGGTCTCGCATGATCAACAAGTTCCCAAACTTGATTCGATCTCATAGACTCCATTTCTTCTCCACGTTTGTCCGGGGCCTTATCGTGGTCTGAGAGAGCCTCTCGTGACATTCCTCGCTCATCTTCATCTCAGGTAATGGCTACAAAGGTCACCACCCTCAATGTCAAAAACGACGACGGAATGCCTCGCCTACCACACGCCGCAATTTAGGTTCCGAAGAACATATTCTCTATATTATCCTCAAATTGCTCCCACTCGACCAAGATCATTAAGTGTTTCGGAGCACCCCATTTGGATTATCATTTTGATCAAAATCATTATCATTCGTGACTGAGTTGGAAACATATCTTTAAAATGCCCCATTCGAATGAAGTGAGTCTTAATCACCAAAACCATGGTCTCACAGATAGACAAGTCTCTGGCTGATATCACCTTTGTCGAGAAATTATTTCCTTTTAAGAATGTGGATATCTTGTGGATTCAAATTCTCGCGGAGACCCACCACAAACCACCTATAAACACATACCCTCGAATGTTCCTGAGTATCTTATAAAGATACATTTCTTTCCTCGGGCACCTAGTTTACCATGCGGGTGTGGAGTGTACAAGAACATAGGCCGTGACATCCCTGGCAAGGTCTTAAACAATTTAGGTCGCTTTCGCTTGTCCATAACTCATATGGAGAGTGGGAACTGACTTGCTAGGCACACGACATGATAAATGTGGCGCTATTGCATCACCTAAAAAGGATTGACAAAATTTGCTCTGCGGCTATCATAGACCTAACCATTTCAAGGAGCGCTTATATTTCTTCTTTCCGCAACACCATTTTGCCGTGGAGTCCTTGAATAGTCAAACTGGCTGTTGAATCTTTTCATCACATAGTTATCTAAATCGATCGCATAAATATTCACGACTCGAATGGGTTCTTAATGCCTTAATTTTCTATCTAATTGATTCAACTAAGCTCTTATAGATTTGAAGCAACTTATTGCCTCCGATTTATGATTTATCAAATAGACAATACCGGCTAGTATAATCATCTGTAAATGATGAAATAAGAAGCCCCATGCCTGCTCATCTACCGGACCACATATGTTCTAATGGACCAATTGCAAAGGGAAGTTTGCTCTCGTTCCTTACCAAAATGGTTTTCCTCGTAGCTTTACCACAGCAAAGGTCACAAGTAAAATGCATCTACTTTGTCATACCAGGCGCGAGCCCTCGCTACCAGCCTGATCTTTATTCGACTAATTAACATGGCCGTCGGTTACGCCATAAATTCACTGCCTGCATCTACGTGGAAGACGCTATCATAGAATAACTCAAATTACATTCATAATAATCATGATCCATGATACAATAAACCATTCAATACATAACTTATCCATAATGAGTAGTTCCTAGAGACAATCTAACATTGTTCTAAAAGATACATATTAAACCTAGTTTAACATAACCAACACCGAAATTAAATTTCTGCAAAACTGCTGACATAGAGAACATCATGCAATAGTAAAGTTCGCCACCCGCAAGACTAACTTGCAAGCCATGTGCCTATCCCTTGAAGGTAATCCCGTATCGCTCTCACATAGATTCACTTTGTTCCATGTATTCGGCCAAATTCCACGAAGGTCTTCTATCCCTTCGCTACATGGTATGTTGCCCTATTCAACTACAAAGGATATGTATCTCTGCGAAAAATGTAACTGAAGCACGCAAAAGTTCACTAACTTTAGTATAGCCAAATACCTTCTTAGGTTCAGGGCAATCTCGCAAAACGCCTTTGGTATTGAAGCAATTGAAGCACTTGATCTTCGACTCATGCTTTTTCTTCTTGAAAGAACGCTTCCTTTCGTGTGTCGTCATTACCATGTTTCTGTTGAAATGAGCTTTCTTCTGTTTTTGTCTTGGAACCCACTCCTTGATACTTCATGCGCCTATAAAGCTTTCTGAGCTAGATTCAGCCATATACATTTGTATTAAGTTTGGAAGATTCAATTTTTCTTCTAGCTCAAGATGGCGCACCACATCATCCAAAGGTTCGATATTTTCTTACTGCGGGGTCAAATGCATCTTCATATGCTCCTGACCGAGGCAAGGGAGCGACCATGCCTTGACTTGTTGTCGTCGGCCAACACATGATCAAGTGTCCTTTTAATTCGCCGTGATCATATTTGACATCTCACGGAAATGTTTTTCATCAATGATCTCGGTTTCTTTGTAGGTGTCAAATTTGATCGTGAGGATCTGAGAGTTTGGCCACTGACGTATATCAAACTTATTTTTTAAAGCGGACCACATGTCCATTGCCAAGTCATAATTTCTGAATTCTCGCATGATATCATTTTCCATACTGTTGAGCAACGTTATGCGAGCTAGAGAATTCTTTCGCTTCCAAGCTTCATAAGCCTCCCGATCCCTTTATGTTTGGTCACCCCGCCTGTGCTCATCCAAGCATAATATTGAGTACTCATGAGCGCTTTTCCAAGACATATTGAATCTTCATGCTCCAAATCTCATAATTATCACCATTTAGTTTTTCACCTTTGTTCAAACAAAGAATAATGTTTTTTTGGATGCGTATATTACTGTGTTTGTAAGAAACACGAAGTTCTTACTTTAGAAGTATAAATTGCACAAAGATAATGTTTCATCCATACACATATATATATCTACCTGAATCTCTAATTAATCGTATTAGAAATAATCAAATTCATGTAGGTTTTAGAATCAAAAGGTCACTTATGTTTCCAATCATCCCCAAACTCCTCAATGTGAGACTATTATCTCTAAGCCAATTAACTAGGCAAGGTATACAAGACAATTATCATAACATGCAAATTTCAAGTATTATTAGTTTATTATAGTAATTTTGGCTTTAAATTATAATATGAAATAAATTTAAATTTCAGAAGTTAAATTCGAATATTTATATTATATATGTATATAAAATATCAAACAACTACAAGTTAATGAAATATTAAACATCCATAATATTTACAAAACTGTCTCGAACTTAACTGTAGCTTTTGTTTTCAATGAATCTATTATTTAGCCTTTAGGAAACTTAATCTTGGGCTTATTCTTCTAATATCAAGATTATGTGTAATTTTTAAGGTAAAATTTCCTAATCCTGCAAGTTCTTTTCACATTTAGACTTTTCAAGGTAATTAATACATAAATCCTCGTGAACAACAAAGTTGTATCGTTTGTTTCCTTCATTTTCTTATCTAATAAGAAATCTAGAATGCCTTTTTTGGTAATATGTCATTTTCTCAAAACTTTAATTTCTATCCAATCTGGGACTACATCTTTAATTCTCCTGCCAAATCAATTTCGAACTTTTCATGAAGCTTGATTATATAAATTCACAAGATGTACAAAGTCTTCCTTAAAAACCGCCTGACAGGGTTGAGATTTTTGAGCCTTCAAATGCACTTAATGACTTCTAATCTTGCGATAAGTCCCTGTATTTAATTGCAAAGTAATGAGTCTAATCCATTATTTTTCTGCATATACGTAAAGAAAAAATCTCAATTAATTTACCCAAAATAATAATTGCACAAAGCATGAATGCACAAATTAATGTATACAACTAACCAATTGTAAATCATATAATTTTACTCTAATAATTATTAGTGTGTATTATTCATCACTTATTTTGATAAAATAATACTAATTCATATATTAAAAAAATGGATACATTTATCCAAAATTAAAATTCATATGATTTACTAAAATATACAAATTTTTATTATTATTATTATTATTTAAGTATATATATATTTTATATTTTAAATAAAAAAAATTGCTTTCAGTTTAAATTTAAAACTCAAGTTACTTTATGTTAAATTAAATCTTAGTGACAATGTTTTTGCATTCCAATGTGAACGCTGCAGAGAAAGGTTTGCCTACACAGGTTCGAGAGCCCTCCTGCTTGGTGGAAAGTGTTCATATTCTATCAGTTTTGTGAGTGGAGTGAAGTGAGCGCACACTGGGATCGGCATGAGACAAACATTTGTTTTAAATTAAACCGCTTCACTTGAATAAAAATCGCTTTCATTTTAAATTTAAAATCGCTTCCTGCTAAGGTACCCACTCCTATGAATCTTTTAACCCAATTTTTTTAAATATTTTGTCCTATATGCACTCACTCCTGCGGGAATCTCTAACCCAATTTTTTAAATATTTTGTGAAACTTTGCATATGAAGTTACTATTTTTATCGTGAATGCTTTTACCGTAAATGCGTAAATCGAAAACTGATACATTTCTATATTCCAATTCCTCCATACTGCAGTGCATTATACTAAGAATATACATTTCTATATTCTTATGATCTTTATATACCGTAATGTCAATATAAGATAATTATAAGAGATGTGCAAATATGGCATTTTATCGTGAATGATTTTTACTGTAAATGTAAAACTAAAATTACATTTCTATACTCCACCCCATACCGTGTTAATATACTGGGCAATATACATTTCTATATTCCCCATGATCTCTATATACCAGAAATGTCAATATAGAGATAATTATAAGAGATGTGCAAATATGTCATTTTTATTAATACCAGAAAGCAAACAGGAAGAAGCTCTGATACCAATGATGGATAAATTATAAAGATAATGGATACTTACCAGAGAAAGAATTACTTCGGAATATTGAGATCTTGTTTGCTTCACTGGATCAGATAGTGACAATTACAATGAAATGCCACTTTTTTTTTTCACAATCTAAATTTCTTCCTGTTTTGGTAAAGATTTGAAAGTGCAGTATTGTCTTCTTTTTTTTGGAAGATGAGAGAGATTTTGTATATATATATATTTTTTTTATTAACTACAGTTAACTTCCGTTTAACTGCCATTTTTAAATTCAAAAATGAGTTGGGTCATGGATCATGGGTCATGGACCCATTTTGGGCGACCCAACTCTAAAATCCAACAATATATAGCATATATAGCATATATAGCTTACAGAAATGAGTTTGAATATGGGTTTTTAGGAATATGTAATAGTGTGTCACCCCAAGATATATATGATATGAAGTTGCCAACTCTTTCCATTTCTAAGCTTTATTACCCCATCTTTCAGTTAAAACCTCAACTGGGTTTTCCTTCTAAACCCCCATAACTTCATCATCGCCATATTTTCATCTTTTTTTTTTGTTTTTGTTTTTTTTTTACTTCTTATCAAAAATCTGATCACTGTTGTGATGAAGAAACCATTTTGGTGCCATGATTCTGCACGTCCTAAAGGATCAAAGGGAGGCATGGAGGAGACCGAGGCCAATGAAGAAGATGAGAAAGATAGTACAGAAGGCGAGAAAGTGAGGGAAAGTGCAAGAAAATGAGGGAGAAAACAAATCCATAGACGCACACAGTTGCTAGGCTCCTTGGATATGAAACTAGGTTTGTTTGAAACTTCTCATCTATAAATATGTCGTGTGGGTTATTCTAGTTGTATTTTCGAATATTAATGTATTTTGTTTCTTATTTCTATTCTAGTTGCATCTTGTACTTGCATGTATGGGTACATATTTTTATTGATAAATATTACAGTATTATGTTTTCATGGATACTTGAATTTTGTATCTTTCCTATGCTTCGTCATAGTCACGCCCCGCTTTCTTATACAGGTAAAGCCTAGGGGTCTCACTTTATAAGGCTCCACTTTATAGCGAGCTCCTTAAATAATAAAATATTATATATATTTATAATTTATAATTAATTAAATATAATAAAAAAATTTGCCTGTTAATGTGCTCTCTCAAAAACTCACAAGTAATGGTAATAGCTTTCAAAAGACTTAATTTTAAATACAATGTTTAAGTCCCACATTTAGCCCCACTTCATTAAACGATATGTCTTTTATAAACCCTCCTAAATGCTGGACACTTTAGCGCGATGGCTTCTTTTGTTTTTGTTAAAAAGTTAAAACACTCTTTCAACATCCTCTAATTTCTCTCCGTCTCAAAATACAGTATTCTCTTTCCTAAAAAAAAATTAGAGTTCCTCCTTTTTTACGATAAAAACAAAATCTTCAATAATCTGATCATAGGTATGAAATAATTTATTATTTATTTTTTAACGTATTTTTATTTGATTGTTTTATATTTTTATTAAATAATAATTTTGTTAGTTTTATATTTTTATTATGTAGTTCAATCTGAAGAAAGAAGACATGTTCGCTTAATCAAATTCTATCAAGATTCTCTCTATCAGGTTCTGTCATTACTGGGATTCAATTTAAAGTTTGATCTTGAATTGATATTGAATTTGAGTTATTATGTCTACTGTAAAGCATTTTGTCCTGATATGAAAAAAGAAAGCAGCTAGTGTTAAAACTATGAGTTTTACAACTTCAAGCTTTTAGAAGTTACATGACAAATTTCTAAGAATACAAAGTAATGCTCGATGCGAAATACATGGAGGCTCTACATTTAGAAAAGATATTAATGAACAGTGTAGAATTTTAGTAAATAGCAAGATTCATTTATCGCTTAATGTTAAATTTTGAAGAATGTGGAAAACAGAATGAGCAAAGCATTTATACTGAGAAATACGAATTTAACAACAAGATGATTTAGACATTTGTTCCTTTTGCCTTAGACACATACAGATTCAGAAATTGAAATTATTGACAAAATTTAATAGACATTGCCAAGGAAAGTGTCCTTCTAAGAGTGACACCTCCCAAAGACCTCTAAAACAGGCATTTCTTCACACATTACACTCATATTTATCAAATGGTGAGAAAGATCATTTAAAAATTACCATTTACTCACCCCCAATGGAGAAAGATTTTCGCTATTGCAGCTTATTTAAGAAGAGGAAAATACTTTCACCAATTTCTAAACGCTTAATCCAAATGATTGGAAAACACGCTATAGGCCCAAGTCAGAAACTAAGAATGAGCACACGCAGAATATGAGAAGATGGATTGAACTAGAAGGAGATTACAAAAGAATTTGACAATTGATAAAGACATAAGATCAAATCAACAAAGATAGAGAACATCGAGACAAGTTTTGTGAGAATAGTTTCTATTGCTAGCTTTCGCAAGAACACTGCATTTCATGAGTGACGAGAAAATTCTATAAGAAGAATAAAATTTCAGATAATTGAAATGATCACGAAGCCAATCCAATAATAAAAGAAATTACCTCCAAGGATTCGTGAAAGGAAATTCATTATCATTATCTTAGTCACAAAATCCAAAATGAATTTATACTTAAGTGTGCCGGCAAAGAAATAAAGACTCAAGATTATAAAAAGCTGTATAAAGAAAATATTTTTCATTATACTGACGGTATTACCCGATATAAGTCACAGTTAACAAATGTCTCTCACAATACGATGTGCGGATGTCTCAAGTCCGCTAAGGTAAGAGTTCTTTAGGATTTCCCAAAGGAGGATACCTCTGTGATATGATTATTTCATGAATTAATAAACGCTTAAGAATATCGAACTTGATCTTGGTGATTTAAGAGGTCAAGGTTATGATAACGGTTCACATGAAAGAAAGATAAAAGTGTACAAAAAAAAGTATTAGAAGTAAATCCAAGAGCTTTCTACACACCATGCATTGCCATGGGCCTTAATTCAGACTCAAGGAGCATGGCAAATTCTGTCTAAAGCACCTTTTTGGAATTGTACAATGCATATATATATTGTTTTCATCTTCTACAAAGCGATGAAAAATTTTGCAAAATAATAAAAGGTTTGACCCTGCCCGCTATCATGCATATCGCTGGGAAAGTTAAAATAATGCGTTAAGGTAAAAGATTTAATGTCTTAAGTCGCTTTAACTCACTCGTGGAAACAAGTGATGATCTACATACCCAGCATGCAAGCCATTGCTGGAGACAGGGATAATGAGCTGAAGGAAGATGGAAAGATAATATTTATTCGCGATATTAGAGTGGTAGGGCCGTTGCAAAGAAAGAGTATAAGTGGCTGGATGCTGCGGAGAAGTTGGCGAAAGCACTTATTTCTTTTCTTTGAGACCTATAGAGAAACCTGATTTGAATCATATTATCATAGTAAAGAAATTCGTCGCCTCGTATTTTTGAAAATTGAACCTACATTTTTATAAGAGACAGATATTTATTGCAAATAGTTAGCCACTTTAAAATAAGAGTTAAGAGATTACACATTCACCAAGAATCTTATAAATGATTATTTCTTATATAATGACGTTTTATTTCTTCACTCAATAGTAGATTTGAGAATAATTTCAAAAATATGAAGATATTTTTGATTTTATTTGATTTACACAAGTTACTATCAAGTAGATGATTTATTTGCTAAGTCTTTGCGAGTAAGTTTGAAAAATTTTGAGATTACAACACTTGACTGGAGACACGTGATGAATTTATTTTCCTCGATGAAAGATTATGGAAAGTCAGATACCAAAGGAGCACTCAAAATAGCAATCATGCGATCATTCAAAACGACTGATTCCCATTTCCAACCCGATTGACACATGCATCACCATCGACTATACCAGCCATACTGGCCCCGTAGCAGTTTTCAAAAGCTTGTGCTTAATCAAATCATACCTTCTACTTAACAATGTCACAAAAGTAAACCCAACTGACTGACATACCATTCCATCAAAACACACGCCAAACAAACCGATTCCTAATGAATTTCAATCATCGATCTTTACTTCCAAAAACGCTCAGAGAACAAACTTACGCGAAATTTTTATGTAATGTTGAATATATTTGTTCAATAAAAATTTTATTTTTAACTTTTATATATATATATATAATAGGGCCCAAAAAAAATAGCCTAGGCCCCTATAAAGTAAAGGCCGGCCTGTTCGTTGGACTATTTTATCCATTAATGATGCAATAAAGTATAGACGTACTAATATTTATTTTTGTAAAAGCTTAGTTAGAGGTAGGTAGATAGATATACATGATCCAACCAAATGAAAACATGATGTGTAGTTTTAAAAATAAATGATTTAAAATTTAATGACATGTTTTATAGTAAAAAATAATTAACTTAATCATACAGATATCCTTGTTTTGTCTTTTTATCTTCATTGGCTTCCTTCTCAATCTTTTCTCAATTATTTTCTAATATCGATTATTGCACCATCTTTCCTATTATTTTATAACGTGGACTATTATTTAACCTTTTTTTTGCCTTCTATTATAACTTATCAGAGAATATAATAGATTTAAAGTAATATAATAGATTTATGGAAATCCCATATTCGAATCAAAGAATATAATATTATAATAATATAATTCAAAGTAAATAAAAGTGATAAGAATAAATATGTTAATTTGATTTTAAGTAATGATTATTATTGAACAAGTTTTAAGTCAACAAATTAAGTATAATTTAATTTAAAATTAATTTTTAAGTTACAAAGTACTTAATATAAAGTTTTATTAGCATCTCTAGATTAGGTAAATAAATGATGAAAAAATAATTTTTAGTTATTTAAATTTTATATTTTTGTATGAGTAATTAGATGGATGTTTCTATATTTTCCTTTTTTCTAGATTTTTGTGGGGATTAAAAATGGCCTTAATATTTATTTCTTAATTGATTTATTTTGCCAATATATTTAATAAGGTGTGACATGCATGCTTTTTGCATTTTTTATAGAACACCTGTCAATGCATGTCACTTATCATAACAGCTGACGGTAGGGCGTTTTGATTTAATCAAATCTATACCTTCAAATATACTTAATTCATATAAAAGTAATCAGATCGGGATGGTGAAAATGGAACAATCTGCACTACCCTTTAAAGATCTCGATTTGTTAGGTAATGGATGGTGGATTGGATGAGCTTTACTGATAATGGTGCACTGCCATTGCAGAGGATAATAACCCAGAAAAATCTGGAAGTGACGTAAACAGATTAGATGAGTTTTAAACGGAAATAATTTTTTTGAAAAAAAATTATTAAATTAATTTAAAAATTAAACTAATTACTAAAATAATACATAATATTGTTATCATAGCCAATGATAATTAAAAATATAAAATTTAGATTTAAAACTATCAAAAATTATTATCATAGATAATGACAATTACGCTTTTTTAAATACCGTTATCCATAATAACGATTATTGAGTCAAACTTATTATATTAAATTGCTAAAAAAGCTAATGTGTTATAACAAGAATATTTGAGCACTTATGAATTATAATTATTATTATCTATGACAACGATATTACATATTATTTTTGTTTTTATTTTAATTTTTAAACTAATTTATTTTTTTTTTTTTTTAAATTATTTGTCTAAAACTCGATTATATCAAGAAGAGATATACTTGAAGATAGATGAAGCAGCCTTTTCTTACACGTGTCAAGTTCAACCAAATCCTAGCCCGTCATTTTTTAATTCGAGTGACGTGGCATGCTGTCAGATTCGAAAAAATCTTTGTGGCTGCGGGAGGGTTCTGATATCCTCACCGTCGGTGCATCAGTGCATTGCATAGAACCCATTTGTCTTTTTTAACTCGTAGTTTTTGGTTTTGGGAGAAGTTCCTATTTTATTTTATTTAAAAAATTGTGAACACTGTAACTAGCTCAAATCTCCATATTTTAAAAATATTTAATAGATAATAAAATCTAAATTGATAAAGAGTGTGTTTGGTGGGTGGATTTTTATATTATAATCCACACTTTTTCTCAAGCGAAAATTGAATTTTCTAATGGATACTTAATCTAAGAAAATACTTTTTAAAATTGACGCGATAAAGGATTTAACAAATACGCGGTACCACTCCGCTGTTCAAAGATATGAACAAACAAACAAGAATAAAACGAAACCAAACCGTCATTTCCAGCGCCGATAATATGATAATCGGGCGCCCACATCCTACAAATCGACAACGCCACACACAAGTGGAATAACTCTGGCATCTTATCCTCGCAACCCAATCAATCTCACCAAGAAGGAAATAAGACAATTCACGATAAACAAATTTTTATCCTCGGCAGATCAAACCTGGGATCTCATCAGCTTGGTAAGAATAATTTTCAATAAACTCCGTCTTCAATATCCCTTATTAAACCGGGATAAAGTAAAATATCCACTGAACTGAAAAGAATCCTCGCTACCCTCCACTGTAAAACATACACTATATATCGTGCCACTTCTGAAAGGTACAAAAAAAAACATTCGCCTCTTAAGGCCATTCTTTTCCCAATATAACCGACCCAGACGGATCACCACGAATGTTCCCTCGACCCTTCTTCCTGCCTTTATAGAGGAGGCGACGCGTGGTTACCGCTACCACCAACAAAGAAATTCTAGTTCCTACTAACGACCCTAAAGATCCTCTGTACCCCATTCCCATTGAAAAAGATCATCGATTGAATTAAAAGCCAGAGAAAATTTGAAATTTCGATATTTTATATGTGTCAATCTATACAAATGAAAGGTTTTCATACTTACTTTCGCACTACGGAGTCGTAGGAAAGCCGCTAGTGGAAGAAGTGAATTACCGTTTGCAGATACGAAGGTCACCTGGATTGCCGCATATAGCAGTAACTGATGGTATCACGTCACTTTATTACTTAAAACTCTTATCTACATATAAGTATTCTCAAATTGATAAATTTCATCCATTCTCGATATATTTGTGTCGTTCCTGATTAACCCTCTAACAACCTTTACAGAGTTCACATCTAATGTACTGTTCTGCGCCCGTATAAAATATGTTAATAAAATGATAAGATAATAATGTTAAATTTTCTTTTGTTTAAAGAAATAGAAATAACAAAATTCAAAGACATTAAGAAAATAATATATTTTATTTAAGAATAATATAAGAATAAATTATCCAAAAATCACTGAAGATAATATCAAGATAATGACTGTAAATAATTCATACACACCTGCCTGTCGGTAATAACATAAATTATACATAAAAAGTTTGTTATAATATAAGTACGATGCATTTAATCGAAAATGGGTTAATAGAAGAATTTAAAACATAAATCACAAAAATAATTATAAATCTAACACAAAATCATATTGAAAATCATATTGAAGAATTTTGTGATTGTGAAGAATCTGATAGAATGATTATATTGCTAACCAATATAAAAGCATTCTTAGAAACTTTAGTATAAAATTAATGAATAGTAAAAAGCAAATGGTAATTGAATAGTAAAAGCAAATAGAAAATGAATAGTAAAAATAAATAATAAAAAAAACAAAAAGTCAAAAGTTGTAAGAAGCAAAAAACGTGTTGGTTTAAATATGCTAGTAAATAGGGTAGGTACAATAACTTTGTTGATAAAGAACTAAACACATTGAATCAACTAAACAATAAAAATTCTTATGTCACTAATGGAAAAACTAAACCAAAACATAACTAAATCATGAAGATAATAGGAGAAAAAGATGATTATGATCCTAATAGCATATTATTAATGGAATCTTTAACTTATTATAAAATGGAATTCTTGACAAACTATTGGATATTAAAAACACTATATATCTCTAAACCTCCCTGAAAAGAAGAAATACTAATAAAAGCCAAAGTAGAAAATTTAAAAACAAAAATATACTTAATGATAATTACTTTAGATTTAAATCTGGTAGATAACAATAATGATATTAAATAAGCCTATAATCAAGAAGAAGATCTAAATGAAATATTTTATAGTAATTTAAATAGAATTGAAAGTCCAAGTATAAACATGGAATAAAAAACGACAATAAAAATCGCTAGGCCAAAATCAATATAAGTACTGTAAAAGACGTAATTTCCATGCAAAGCACTCACGCTGAATATAAATGTGAACTAAATAAAACACAATATAAAATTAAGCTAAAGTGGAAATGTTTAGAAACTAGTTTACCTCTCTCTACAAAATGATCCATAAATATATATAGGGAACTTTACAAATACAATAATATTCGACATAAGAATAATATAATGAATACTTACTCCTTTAAAGTAATTTTTAGATCCGTAAACAATAAGTACAGGGCTAGAAAAATAAAACTTTATAGAATGGAGAAACATCCAATAATAATTAAAAACTAATGCAAAAAGAGAAATAAAAACTTAAATCCAAAAAGATAAAAATAAAAATTGGAAGAATGACAGAAAAGATTGGAAGAAATTTAAAATAGAATTAAAAAACCTAAATAAATGAATCTAAAAAGTATATTAATGAAAGAAATATTAAGAGCTATAAAAAAGAATGGATAAATAGATATTAGAAAAATCAAGAAAAAAATAAATAAATAAAATTAGGAAAAGAAGCTGATAAACATAGAAATTACAACGTAATACCCTTATTAGCATAGAAAAGACCAAAAATATGTAAACGAATAAATCGAAAAAATTATAGAACAAATAATATTTGTAAAAATAATTTTAAAGAAAGAAATAACAAAGAGAAGACATTGAAAGAAGCCTAGGATAAAAGTTGTTAGAACAATATTTAGAATTAGAAAGAAAGAAAATAAGAGAAGGAAAACAAATAATAGAAGAAGAAATTGAACGATTTGTTTCAAATAAGTAATAAGAAATCGAGATATAACTGAGTATAGAACATATAATGAATTTAGGAAGAACAAAAGAGGTGGGAATCCTGATGACAGGCTGTGATGTACCAAGAAATAAAAGCAAGTAACACCTAAAAAACATTTCAAAACAATAATCGTATCACCTAAATATGAACCTAGAGAAACAAAAATAGAACAATTAGGAAATTCGTGAGTATATTCAGATATGTATCATCAAAAAAGGATGCTTAAAACAAGATAAACAAACTATTCAAGAATCTATTAATATATTTGGCTAGACACAAGGAACAAGTTACACATACTAAACCCAAATAACGACAGTGAATATATAATGTGTTAGAAAGTGGTAGGAAGGATTACAGCCTCTGGGTTTACCGCATTATAAATTATTAATTACTATAGCCTTTGAAATCAGTATATTCAAAGGTATAGATATTTTTGTTAGATATATAGTAAATTAATTTTTAGGAGAAATATGGATGACAAATAGTATAGGACAAAGAAGAAAAGATATAAGAGAAGCTAGAAATAAGCTATCACAATTACAATCTTAGCAAATATATATTATGAGAAATTACCAAGAAAATGAAGTAATTATTTCCAAGAGGAATATGAAAAATAAAACCGTAAAATTTTACCGATACTTTTTGTGAGCTGTATCAGGAATTTTGAAAAGAAAATATCGGCTGCACTACGCACCCAAAGATGCTGTAAAAGCGCAAAACATAGAAAAACAGTTCGGTGATCAAATATATAACATCCCAGGAAAATGGGGGTGTAAGGAGTATAGAAAAAGAAAATTTAAAAGACAATTAGGAAAGCCAAGAAAGAAATTTACAGAATATAAAAGATTTAGAAAAGAATGGAGAAAACCATATAAAAAATACTATAAGAAAATTTAATTACAAAAGGAAAATGTTACGTGAAATACATCAAAAGATAAAAAGTAGATGCAAATGTTGGAAATGTGGAGAATTAGAACATTATAACAATGAATGTCGAAGAGAAAAGCATATTTTATCCTATAGTGGCAAAATAAGCTAAGAAGATTAGAAGATTCTAAGCTTAAGAATAAATGAATAGTGTTTATAGCGAATGATAATGCACTCCTCATAAAGCGATACAGAATGAAAGAAAGAGAGAATCGAGGAAGATGACATTTCGACCTGGGGCTCAACGCTACAAGATCAAGAAGGATATAGAATGAAAAGCACTTTTGATAATAGAAAATTACAGAAAATTCATAATCTAAACTTTGATCTAAAAGCCCTAGGAGAAGGATTATTAAGCTACTTAAATAAAAGATATATGCATAAGAAATACACAATCTATGAATACCAAAAAATAGAAAGAAGTATAACAATCAACAAAGCTAAAAGAAATATAAAGCTTAATTTACTGATAAAAGAAACTATAAATGAAACATTAAGCAAGATAAAAAATGACAAAATAAGAGAAAAATAAAGTACGATACTTAGCAAGGAGTACAACACACAAACTATTATTCCCCTCAAAATCTAAAATACCCCAATAGTACTAAGTTTATACGATAAAAGATCGACATAAACACAATGAAAAGCCACTTAGAAGTATCCAAAGGCAATCTAGCCTACAATAAAATTACTTACATGTTATCCAAAATATAAATATTTAATTAGTAAGACAAAGACTTTGATAACAAATTAAGCTTATATTTCAAATTTCAAGAATGATTTTTATGAAAGAAGGAAATAATGTAATGACAATGTATTATATGCTTATATACACTATCAAACTCAATGGTGAAGACCTATCATGATAAACTTTACAGAAATTAGTGATGAATGTAGAGAAATTGCAGAAATAATATAACCTCAAAAGTTAGATAGAATAAAGATATCTGCAAATTACATTTTAAATCTTAAAGATAATATTCCCCGGCAGGCATTAGTATACAAAGAATGATTTACCCATATTTGTATGAAATTCCTTAATAGGAAATAGTAGTGGAAACAATACAAGCAGTTAAGTTTCCAAAGAATGTAAGAGAAGAGGTACATTCACCTTCCTAATAAACCTAAACCACACAACGATAAGTTACAAATAAACAAACAAAAAACTAATTTACATGATTTCAATTCATGAACCCACATCCAAATTACGCGCCAAACGATTATAATATAATGTTCAGAGGTCTACAAAAATTAATATTTTTATTAAACATTATAATGTATTCTTAGTTAAAATAGAAATACTCTTATAGATTACAAGGAATAACCTTTCATGATTCGCATAAAGATAATGTAATGCAAGAAATTGGCATTATGATATTCTTAGGAAATAGTTTCTTGTATTTATTTTTTAGATAAACATAGATCACAAAAGAAGGAATATAAATATATAATTGAAGGATGATGTATTTTTATAGAAAGACAAAATGAGCAAATTTACATTCCTTACTATGGTATTTATAATAGTTAAAATCTAGGAAACTAGTTATATACATGTGGGATTGATAGATAAGACTATAAATAAATTTCAATATTTAAAAGCTTTTGTTAAAGAATGAAAATACTAAAGTGTCCCCATAAAAATGTGTGACCTGGAAATAGTGTTGAAAATTTATAAAACAAAAGAGAATGTAAATAATGATCTAGTAATAAATCATAAAATAGAAAAGCTCAAATAATACAACAATAGAATGTGAGTATTATATTATAATGACTTTTTACAAATAAATTTAATATATCAACAAACAATTTATAATATTATACTAAAACACTTTGCATCTGATTGGATAAGAGTACCTAGAATATTAAAGCCTTGTGATGTCTATGATCAAAAGTTTAAAATGGAGAATATTAAAAGATAAATACATCTTATAACCTATAAAATAACAGCTTCAAGATACATGTAAGAAATTAAAAGAAATTCTTTTGTAATAACCCTTTAAAATGATGTGCAAGATTAAAAATCTATCTGTGAAATTATAAATTATAGATCCTGATAAGGTCATTAGAGTCAAACCAATAATATATTCTCAAGAAGATATAGAAGACTTTAAATTACAGATTAATGAATTAATGCAATTGAATCTAATAAGAGAAAGTAAAAGTTCACATAGTAACCCTGCCTTTATGGTTTAAAAACATAGTGAAATATAAAGGGGAAAAGCAAGAATCGTAATAAATTACAAAGAAGTAAATAAGATACAAAATTTGATGGATATTATATCCCAAATAAGGAAATATTAATAAATTTGGCAAGAGGAAAAAATTATTACAAAGAATTGGATTGGTAAACGCAGATTTTGGCAGATAAAATGATAATGATAGTATACCTATTATTACTTTAGTACACCTAGAAGTCATTATGAATGGATAGAATGCCTTCTTTTTGGATTGAAAATGCTCCTCAAGTTTTCCAAAGAAAAATGGATAAAATATTCTCTAATTATTCATCTTTTATAATAGTTTACATTGATGATATGTTAATCTGCTCTGATAATGAAAAGATCATGAAAACATTTGATATTTTTATAACACTCAGAAAGATCAGTATGATAAAAGCCTAAAAAATAACACTTTTCAAAAGACAAAATCTCTCGTTGAGATAATGGGCCTCAAAGGATAAACTCCTTCTTAAGGAGAGTACCTATATATCCTCTCTTTTCCAGAGAAAAATTAAAAATGCTGTTATAAATGCATCTTTCATTTATCTAAGTTCAGATTGAAAGAAAGTATTTTGATCACTCTTCTCCACCATTTATAACAATCCTAATTAATGCGATACGATTTCATCGAAATGATGCACGGGCGTATAATAATTCAAAAAGACAACCCATTATTTATTCAAGATTGTTATGGATTTCTATTGGTTGACTTAATCTATTTGAGTCCAAACTGTGAAGAACACTAAACGACACTCTTAACCTAATTTATGCAAATGACAGGTCATCAAAATGCCTATATAAAATTCTTCATTATTAGTCCGAAATATAATGAAGACATTGGGATGTGCCTCAAAGCCTATCATCTCATAACAATAAATAGCAGTGAAGAATCTAGATTCCAAATAAATGAAATTAAACTCAAAAGGTGGTATTATAACAGTGGGCATAAAACAAGAAGAGTACTGTATTAAAAGTGTAGTCAGTCGGGAATGACAGATCTCGAAAAAGAATTACTCAAACTATATCGTGGCAACAACAACCTGATGATAGTCCTAGGTGATGGAAAGCCAAAGGACAAAGAATGATACATATAAGGATCGACGTGTTGATCATCTATCATTGCTACTAAATTTTGCATTTGACAAAAACGGGGTTCTATAAAATTCATGAAAAAGACAAAGAGTTGATAGTGAAGGTCGGATAACCCTTAGAAAAGATAATCCTGAATTACTCATTTTAATCTGATTGTGATACGCTCGCTAATTTTGCAATGTAATACACTTAAGTGGTCTGTATTAACAAATGCCAACTAATTATATTTGTAACTTATTATCTCGTAGACAAGGTCTAGAGAAAATGTCAAAATAAATAATAAATATAGAGAACTGATGCTCACATTTTCAGCGCATAAGACAACAAAGAAGCAGTGCTAATATAGCTGATGACATGATGTGTTGTAAAGAGGCGTACAAAATGACATAAGGACAAAGAAATGCATGGGATCAGAGAAAAGAAGAAAAGAGGCGTAAAAGCAAAATTGGATATCAGACTAACATGACAAATATGTAATCAAGATAAGAAGAATCTGAGCACAGAATAATCTCGCCTATAATTATAGAAGATTTCAATTTGAGGATCATCAGAAAAATTCCATAACTTTCTTTGTATCAAAAAGTTTGTAATGGAGTGCTGTTTTCCTCGAGAAGTTTATACATGTAAGATAGAGAGTGTTTCAATGAAATAAGTCTAAAAATTCTCATATATTTATGTGTGCCATCTATATTGTTATGTCTTTGATAATTTAATTTTCCAGTACCTATTTCAGAATGCTATAGGGAAAAAGGATTGTTGAATTCATTTTAAAAGATAACAAATTTTATCATAGAATTGGGACTGAATGAAATGTTGTGCTACAGCTTTGAAATAAAAAATGCTTGAAAATAACATATAAAAACTAAGCTAAGAATCTATAAAAGACGATTGCTAAAATTGTAGAAGAAAATTGATGAAGGCTGCTTTGAGTGCTTGAAATTACTGAAAGACAATTGCTCTGGCCATCGATTGTAGTACCCGGCCATTGTTCCGACGCTTTGATTCTTCTTTTAATGGCATTCCCGAATAATCGCTATAGCCCACCTTCTCCAATAACCGTCCATATCTCCATTCAAGTCTTGTTCCCCAAGCAACTTTCCCCACTTCTAATAATTGTTCACGTATTCTACCATGTCATGACTTGGAAAAAAATCTCCTCCATCTTTTACTTTTGAGACAAAGTCTCAATATTCTTAACTAGCCGCTTTGACAAACCATTTAAAATTTTCAGAAATGTCCCTAGACCTTTTCATGGGATGATTATTATGAGCTTGGGTTTTCTCGGATTGGATTAAACTCGTACGGTTTGGGCTTCACACATTAATCAACTCATTCCACTACCTTTTGGGCCAAAAAATATTTAAATATCATTTGGGCTCAAAATTTTATTTTTAGTGTAAATAGAGTGCATTATGTCCAAGTACTACCTTACTATATTAGGTACTACCTTAATGAATCTTGGATACTAATGGGTATTTTGTAGTACTATAGTAACCAAAATTCACTAATATAGTATTCGGCAATTGAATATTTTTTATTAATTTAATTTTTATTCTTTATTAAATATTTTTCAAATAAGAAGAATTGAGCTTGGTTTTAGATCTCTTATTTACAATTTTTCAAAAAATTGAAATAGAGTCTCATAACTTAGTTCTCCCTATAAAAATAAATAAATTATTTTTACATGCACCATATAGGAGGTGAGGTAATGAAAGAAAACCAAGCAAATACATGAAAAATGTATCTTCAAATAGAAAATTCTTTTAATATGCACTAGTATAATAGTGTAATTAATGTTGAAATATAATTATATCTTCTATTTATAAGAATAAGAATATCATTAATATCATTCTGTTCTAGTATGCATTTATTTTATATTTAGATTTATATTTATTTTCTTTTTTTTGCATTTTAATTTTATATTGATTTAGGATTTCTTATTTCTTTCTAAGTTTATCTCCAATCTACCACCCTGTATCTTTGTTCTACTTTACATCTATGCCTCTCAAAACAAAACACCTCCTTAAATGTGGTTAATATTTATTTTTAATTTTTCTGATTCTGAATTATTTGATTTTAATAATTTTTTAATAGTAAATTTACTATTATGATTATCATGGTGATCAATAGAATCTATCACTTGACAAAGGAGAAGAGAGGAGATAAGATTGAGGATTTATATGATATAAGTTATGAAATCATTGGTCAATATTATAAAATATTTTATCTGTCGCTTGAATGTCTTGGAGAACTTTTTCACAATTATGTATACTCTAATATATTTATTTGAAAGATTTTATTCAACATGAGTGAAAGGAGTGAAAAAATGCTACTAGTGTTGGAATTTTTAATCTATCATATAGGCTTATATGTGTATAATTGTGTATACATGCTATCAACAAGGTCAGAGCCCACTAACAAGTCAATTTTATAATACTATTTCTGCATTTACTTATATATCTAATTTAAGTATGGACCTCATATGTGTAGTATGCTATAGTTTCTAGTCTTCTTGTATGATGGACCTGTGACTAGAAATTATAACCTAGGTTTCAATTTATATAAATGGTTATGGATCCCTAAATTATAAGAGATGCTCATTCTTTTGACATCCCATCATCAAAGAGGATTTGAAAGCTGCATTCTAATTTGGAAGACAAAACCACAAAACTCCAAAGATAGATTTACCAATGGAGAATTCTAGTATGCTTCCGCTATTATTTGTTTGGTATACTCAAGGAACAAAATATCGGTAATTACGCGATATATTTCCAGACGATTTGTAATTTGTATATC
Source organism: Tetrastigma voinierianum (assembly GCA_016808115.1). NCBI lineage: Eukaryota > Viridiplantae > Streptophyta > Magnoliopsida > Vitales > Vitaceae > Tetrastigma > Tetrastigma voinierianum. The sequence continues at coordinate 565,490 of JAEQBH010000432.1, read as the reverse complement.
GTGAATATTCTATGATATTTTGACAAAACATCGGTAAAGCTGAAAATTAATAAAATAGTTTTTAAAATCATGAATATTTGGTTTAACTTATAAAAATATATAAATAAGCAAATATACACTTATTGAAAACAATATTCATTATAATTATTCACAAATTTACATTACAATAGTAATTAAAACCAAATTGAAGACCATGTGGTTCCTGAAGATATTATTTGATGAAGGGATCTCGATCTTGATGAAGATAAATATCTATAATAAGATCTTCAAAATAGTTGAGATAAACTACAAAGAAAAATAATTTGAGAGTTAAATGAGTTTGATGTGTATGGATGAGTTTGTAAAGAGATTATAAGGATTTACGGTATTTATAATTTTTTGGATCAAAATAGTCATTACCGATATTTCACTGAGATGTATTTTGAGATTACTAATATTTTACCGTATATTTTCTACCTGGAGACATTTTACTTGTCATTTTTCGTAAATTCCAAAGACGTTTGAATAATAGCTCCACAAATACGATTTTTCGTGAAAAACTGCTTTTTTCCTATTTTTCTGAAAAATCTACGATTTAAATTCACTTTTCCCAATATCTTTCCCCATTTTTTCTTATCTGTTTTCGAATTTAAACCTACTTTTCAACTTATACTCAGTCTAGTGTTCCATTTTTTATTCCCCTGGTGCTACTGATGATCCTGCATGAACAAACCTCTGCTTTTAAGAGGATTAAATATCCAGTATGAACGTGATCCCCGTTTTTAGAGCACAGATCTCCATAGAGAAACATCTTGTTTCTAAGATGGTCTGGTACTATCACCAAGCTGCAGATCGAGCCTAAAGCTCAGCGACAGGCTCATCAAGAATGGCTGATCATTGTCTCACTGCTTGAATTATCCACATTCTCTGAACACTACCATGTTTGACTGGAATTTTGGTGATATGACTAGCTTGATGGTTTCTCTTAGTCATTCAAATTATTTCCAAGATCTAAAGATCTTGTTATACTATTTATTATGACTCTATTTTAATTTAGCAATATTCGTGATTCTGGTCATAATTTACATTTTGAATCACATATGTATGTATACATAGCCTTATATTTTTATCGAGAATTTTAGAAAATATATCGCTTTATGTATATTGTTATCATGTAATAAGAAATAGATTTTGGGTCCAATTCCATAATTTAATTTGATTTTGTAACATTTCAATTCCAAATTATTTTACAATTTGGGTATTCTTATTTTAATTATGGATTTATTATTAGAAATTAATGACAAATAATATAGCAAAGCAACCTCCGTTTGGAAATTAATTTTAATTTTGAATATTTAAAAGGTTCAGTGTATGCTAGTCTGTTTAATATTAATCGCCCAAAGAAGGGTTAATGTTTTTTGCCTCCAATTTGGTACAGATATTAATCATGGGTGGTAAACATGCGGTAATTCTTCTAAGATAAATGTGGCATTAAGTCACCAAAAGAAAGGTTTAAAGGTTTGACATGCTTTATTATCAATGATCACTACAAATTCAAGGTGTCAGCCTATGTTAATGTTTGTGTCCAAAGACTAAATATTAATGCTGTACTAGGTATCTGGGTAGAGGGGCCTCACTACGTTCAGATTAATTACCTGCCATTATAGTTTTTGTATATGTATAATTAGTTTATTTTATTTTTATTTTATTTTCGTTCATTAGTTCCTAGCTACCAAATATCTCCACAATATTAATTTCATTCCAATGCTTAATTACACTAATTTGTAAGGACTCAGAAAATTCCAATTTTTGGAAAAAGGGGAGTAAAATCAGAATTTCGGTAAAAATCCGAAATTTATTCTCTAGATTCATGACTAAATTGATCACCTGAATCGCTCACAATCTAGCTAAAGAATGCCGACCCGTGAGATACCGGACTTAATGCCGAGGCGCTCGCAGATCGAAGTCAGAACGATTTCACAGATAAAGTCACATAACACGATCGCAGTGACCTATGTTACGTGAGAGACGATGGAACAACGTCGGCATATCACAACGTCTAAAATCCAAGACTTTATGGACATGGATGAATAGTTAAATGAGGTTAATGAAATAAAGAAATAAGTATTTACCCTTTACCTTCAAAACGAAAGCCAAAACGTGAGCAGGGGGGAGGATGCAGAGGTACCGGTTTGAGGGTTTTTTTAGAGAGAAGAGTGGCTTCAGGTTGTTTTTACATCCGACCGCCTTTAATTCTTTCTATAAGAATAAAAAGTCGCCACACGGTGAGGCCTACAAGTGAATTTGCTTTGAGGAGTTTCCGACAAACTGAGATAAAGATTTATCCTACTGAAGCACCTTTATTTAAGTGTTTTGTAATGATCCGGTTTGTATGGAGGTTCTTAGGTCGCTGATCAATCCCACCTGGTGATCTGAATTGTTAGAATCTGTTATTCGATGATCAACATGCCAAGGTCCGTGGGTCTGCCGTGCTTAATCAGCACTCCGCGAAACAATCGGCGCCGATTACTATGAGTCTGAATGGTCATGGGGCCTTCGCCCAAAGTGGAACCCCATATCGGCATTATGATCGGTACTTGGTTTGGTAACTAGGGTTTTGATCGTTTATAGTGGAATAGTATTCATAAATGAATTCCTAATTAATGTGCCTTGGCTTATAAAATCTCAAATTGAATTGCTCGTGTTTGTTAATTAGCCCACGTGAGCTAATTTTTGTGTAATGGATTGAATTGTGTGGAAATATGGATGACTTGTAACATCTCGAAATCTACCCTAGCAGTTTTCGGACTTGTTTAAGGTATATTAAAAGCTAAATAGGAATTTTCGGAAAATAAAACGGGAGACCCGGAATTAATAATAAAGTCAAGGGTAACATAAATTTACCACTCGAGACCTAGTGGCCATAAAAAGGGAAAGACTAGGGGTTAATATATGAAAATAAGAAAATAAACGTGAATGTAAGGAGTTATGGGACTAAACACAATTGTAGGAAAAGACGAAATGAAATAATGGTAAGAATGGAAGGGCTTAAGTAAAAATGAGAAAGTGTTAACATCGGAATAAACATGGTCTAACTTGTAATGGATTAAGACCAAATTTGGTCTCATTTTAGGAAGCAAATAGAGAAGAAGAGAAGAGGTTATAGGAAGAAGAGTAAAGAGGAAGAGGAAGAGAAGAAGAGTAAGAGAAGAGGCTGAGGAGTCAAGCAAAAAGGTATGGAACTATGACTATGGAGGCGGATCTTTGGTTTTCATGTTACTCTGGCTCGCCTGCCTAGCACTTGTTGGGATTTCATCATAACCAAAGATGCATTAAAAATTAGGTTGCAAAACCTAAATGGCACAAGAAAAGTATGAATCCCTCCCTATAGAGGGATTCATGGGTTAACAGCCAAAGTAATTGCTTATAATTGGTTTATGTATGGGTTATAAACTCATATTATAGCTGTCAGAGAATCTATTGATAGATTTTTTTGGTGTAAGAATAGTATGAGTTGATTCGCATCAATATATGAAAAACAAAGAAACATTACACTGGAAGATTTTTGAGACCGCAGACCAGACACCTTTGTACTGCATCAAAGACAAATTCCAGAACCAAATCCCCGCATCAAGACAAAGCAATAGAAAAAGATAATCTCATTCCGTTAACGTTGTTCGATTTAGCCATGCTAACTCTGTCATTCTTGTAATCCGATTCGAAAGTATCAAGGGCTAATTAAACTAGACTCATGAAAACCAACATCCGTAACAAAGATCACAATTCCGACTCTACGTACCCGTAATTCATCAGCGCTACGTAAGCTCCACCCCTATATCAGTTTTGATCATAGAGTAGTCCGAGTTGTTTAGAACATAACTCGAGTTTCGGTATTCCGATTTGGGTGATTCCAGTTGGAGAAGAACCCTTAGCACCTTAGCTTCAAAAGAGTATAAAGAACCAGTGTCAAATATGAAGTTAAAACCCCAAAAAATGACAAAAGACAGTGGCTGATGCTGATGCTGCAGGTGCTGCAAGTGGCTGATTTTCTTCACGGCTTGCAACTTGCATAATTCCTTCGTTAGGACTCCATTATGAGTATTCGACTCATGAGCTCATTGAGTCCTGAATCTAACCATATGCTATTTAATGGGCATTTGAGCTCATATCTTGTCCGAAAACTAAGTCGTTGTACCAAGTACTAATCGCCGTTAAAGTTAAATGAAATACATGGTAAAGAAAGGATATAGATATGAACAAGAAATAGAAATATATGTAGATTTGATAAAAGAGTATAGGTAAGAAAAGTACCTACGTATCGTACAAAGAGTCTCTGCTCTGCATTCTACTAGAGATAGGACAGTTTGATAACATACAAGTATAGAAATGTATAAGGATATGTCAAAAGATATGATATGTATATGTCATAAGATACACTAAATCAAAGTACATGAAGGTTATGATATAAGATACACTGAGATTATATGATTGGAATATAAGACAGATACCAAACGATGATATGGAACATGCTACAGTATGATGAAACGCGATAAATGCTAGCTTAGAACGATGTAGATAAGTAAAGACACAAAGCACAGGAATTGGTACATGTACATGAATGATAGGTAGATAGAAACGCATAAAGGATATGATGCATAAATGATATAAAGATATATATGAATATATATGTGAATACAAGAGTGCATAGATGCATTCATGATATATGATAGGATTACATATATATAGAAAGTACATGAATAGCTAAATCAAGATAGAAACGCATAAAGGATATGATGCATAAATGATATAAAGATATATATGAATATATATGTGAATACAAGAGTGCATAGATGCATTCATGATATATGATAGGATTACATATATGATACGAAGACAAAACTAAATGATAGCAAAAGATATGAATATATGTATTATAGAGAAATATGAGAACTGCATGAATCTACGTATATGAGAACGATTACGTATTAAAGTAAACAGGATAGTATTATATTGCATGCTGCCTATGATAACAATAGTTATTCATGCTTATGAGATATGCATTTAAAAATATAATAAAGCCGATTGTCTCCTTAGAACCTCGTAGGGACAGATGTGCATGCCCATGGGAAGATACAGTTGCTGCAACATATACATAGACAGATATCGAGGCCCCTTCTGGGTCGATGACATAGATCCCGTTTGATCACTGCATCCCGAAAGGGCTGCCAACATAGCACACAGACAGTCACCGTCTTGCATGCGATGATACCTTCGGTATAACAGATAGAGAATCAACATGCCGTCACGGAGGTGATGAATGCGCGGTCACCTCTGAGGATAGAATCAGCTGTCTCATTATAGCGATGATGCTGCCGGGTACATACAGATAGAGATCACTGTCTCGTACAGTGATAGTACCTTCGGGTACACATAGTTATTTCCCGTATCCGCTTCTAAGGTATTCGCAGGCATGAACATAAAAGAAAAAGAAAAGTATATGTGCAGGAAATGTAAAAAGTATATGATATGATATGAGAAGCATAGTATTGTTATGCGATGAAAGTATATAGGCGATTCTGAGAACAAAGTAAGAAATCACAAATATAGCGATATATAAGAAAAATTACATAATTGCATAGAAAAGTATGAAAAGCACAGTATATGAATATCATATGAAAGTATATGACAACATATGCAAGTACATAAAGGAGAAAGCCATATGAAAAGTATAACAGGAAAATAGTATAGGAAATGAACAGTACACGAATATAGATATATGAAAATAGTATAAGAACATTACATGAATACAGTATATGGAAAGTACAAAGTATGAGTACGAAAGGATAGAGAAAGTAGATGAAAAGGTATATGAAAAATATAGTATATGAAAACACATGAAAGCCTATGTGAAAACATATGATAGTATATGATATGATAGTAAAAGTATAAGTCTTATACTCCTACGAGAGATATGAAAGATGAGATAGAAATTCACGTAATACGAAAAATAAAGATATAATATGAAAGTATTGGCTTTAAGCCAACACAAGAAAAGGAAATACAAAAGTATCTGAAATACAGTATATGGTAGAATAGAGCGTACAAATGTATGTGAGTATATGAATAGTACATGGAATCTGATAAGTCCTAAACGAGAAAGATGAGAAGTATAGGAATGCGGTAAAGTATAGATAAAGATATGCGAAGACATGAAATGCAGTAGCGGGAAAAGGTTGGCATGCAATAAGCATGTAAAGATGATAAGTAATAAAGTTATATGAATATGTATAGTTATATGAAATGCATATGTATAAGCTTGTGACGGTCACCATTGGTGGTTGTCCATGCTTATGTTCCCACTAAGCGTAAAGCTTAGCACGGGTGTTCAATCAGGTGAAATGCAGAAGGAGGCTAGAGGAGACGGGACATTGCATGGCCGAGCGAAATTTATTTAGAGATGGAAGTGCTCGCGTGGCACCTTCCATAATCTACGATGTTTTGTATTAAATGTACATGTATGAGTATTTGTAGTAAATGGGACTTTATATGCAATGTATAGATTTTTATGGACACCGCTCCGGTGGTAGTTCTTTAATATGTAAATGATTTTGTTATTCTGAAATTGTTTATATACGCGTAGTCTGATTCAACTACGAGAAAGAAACAGTCGATGAGAGTCCATCACAGTATATAGTATAGATAGTATGTCGCGCCCAGGACTTTGGTTCGGATCATATCGAATTCGGGCCAAGATCCGTGACGTGACATGACTTGAGTTGGTTGATCAAAGAAATAGGTAGGTTAATACATGATTTTAATGTGTTAACATAGTGTCACAATTATATAAAATATAATTGTGTTTGTAGGCCATTGGAAATGGAATTGTGATTAGTTCAAGTAAGCTAATTTGGGAGTTGCTTGATTGAAATTGCATGACATGTTTGTGTGATTTAAATTATGTAAATTTATGCATGATGGTATATTTGCATATGTTGTATGTATATTGTGTGAAATGGCATAATGCATTTCATATGCACTAGGATAGCCTAGAAATTAGGTGAGTGCATGACATGAAAAATTGAAGGAAAAACGAAAACGTTTTTAAAAGGAATTTCACATGATGAATTTCCGGAGAATGGGGTTGGGAGACGGTCCAACAGATCATTTCGGATGAGGACCATGACTGTTTCGAAAGGTTCTCAACATTCGCCTCGGAGGATAGTCCCATATTTTTACCGACATTGTTAGTGTATTTTCAATAACAACCGGGTTTGTTTTGAAAATGATTATTTTCTACATCGTAGAACTGGGTGAGTGTGGGAGTCGGTGGGACTCGGGACGTGGGTTAGTCATTTAGACATTCAAGTAGAATCCTTACTTGGGTTGTTTGCTTTGGGCGTGCGCGATAGCTGAGTTGGGTGGCCGTTTGGGGTGGTTCCACTGCGGGCGATAGCTCACCCTGTCTAGGGATATCATTTTCAGGTACAGGGGGCGCTCGAGAAGATGGCTCTTCTTAAAGACCGATTTTGAAGAAAGTCGGGTTGTGGCTTTGGTTTTAGTTGGATGCATGTATTAGAATGTTTTAAACTTTTAATATATGTTGTATAAGAGTAAATTATTCACTCTTGAAACTATTGTATATAGTTAGTATAAATTGGATGGGTATTGGTTTATGGGTCAGTAGGCGGTTTTTACTCCATATATATATCTCATGATGTTGAGTTGGACGAGGGTTTTGTATTTGGATAGGAGCTCCCGTGCAAAGGAGATGCCAGTTTTAGTGAATAATGTCGGGTTCACCGTAATTGAGGGTATTAAGCGGAGTTGTGAGTAGTCAGCCGGACACCCGATTTGGGGCGTCTGAAATTTCAAGTCATGGAAAGAAGCGTTTTGAACATTTCTTAGGATCATGGACTTGGATCTTGCTTTACGAGTTGACCAATGAGATCCACTTACACATGAGAGTACCTCTGACCAAAGAGAGGTAGGAAAGAAGTGGGAAAGGTCAAGCCGTGTAGGCTTGATGATCATGAGGCGGCGCCACATTAGGAAGCTTTGGGCATATGTCCCGAAGACAAATTACTCGGCTGAGGTTTTCTTGAGGATGAGAAAGGTTTTAAAAATGAAAAGTTGAAACCATTACATTTTGGCAAAACTTATCAATGGTATGTAGGAAAGGAAACATAAGGGAGTACGACAAATGTCTCACACTACTTCAAGAATTGAAACCTCGAGTTGGGTTATCCGAGAAGACTTGCTAGTGCATTTGGTTTTGATATCCCTTCCCGACCACAGTACAATCAATTTAAAGTGAGCTATAAGCGTCGAAAGGGGCATGGTCTCTTAATGAGCTCATATCACCTTCAATGTCGAAGAGGGAAAGTTTAGAGCGTGATAAGACGAAGAGTGCTCACTTAGCCATAATTTAAGGATAAAGGAATAAAGAAGAAAAGCTACGAAGGCTGCGATTCGGAACCACGAAAGAAACATAAAATGATGAAAATCCGAATGTGTACTTTTGTGGATCGAGAAGATCATGTAAAGCATTGCACGATTATCAAGTATTAGGCGTGCGAAAGAAGGTATGCTTCTTAGTTTGGTTTGTTACGAGGTTAATTTGACTTCGGTACCTCGACACACATGGTGGTTAGATTCGGCTAGAATAACTCACATTAGTGTGTCTATGTAGGGTTGCACAGTTACTTAGAAACCAAAGTGATGATGAAAGATACGTATGTTGGTGATGGCAACGGGGTGGAGATTAAGGCAATTGGGACTTTAGATTATTGTTAGAGGCGGATTTTATTAGGATTTGATTAAGACTCATGTTGTACCTTCTCTTAGACGGAATTTGGTTTCTGTTCCTGTTTTGGACACATCTGGTTATTGTTGTTCATTCGGAAATGGAAAAGTCATTCTTTATCAAAATTCAAATTTGGTTGGATTCACGGTTCTTTGTTGTTACGATAATCTATATTTAGCGACACTATTGCTTCATTTAATGAATCCTTACTTATGTCTGATGAGTATAAACGTAAATTAACCGATTAGAAATTACGCCTCATTATGGCATAAGAGATTATGTCACATCTCAAAGGAAATTGAACTTGTGTTTGATGGAATTCTCGATCCCCTTGATTTTATGGATTTTGACACTTATGTTAATTGTATTAAGGGGAAACAAACAAATGTTAGGAGATTGGGTGCTAATAGGGCTTCAGATGTCTTATAACTTATACATACGGATATTTGTGGGTCATTCCCTACGGCTTCTTGGAATAGTTAAACGTATTTTATAACGTTCATAGACGATTTCTCTCGATATGGCTACCTTTATCTTATTCATGACAAATCACAATCTTTGGATGTGTTCAAAAACTATAAGGCTGAAGTTGAGAATCAACTCAACAAACAGATTAAAAGCGTCAAGTCTGACCATGGTGGCGAGTATTATGGCAGATATGACGGATCAGGTAAACAACGTCCTGGACCGTTTGCTAAATTCCTAGAGGAATGTGGTATCGTTCCATAGTACACTATGCCAGGTACGCTTAGCATGAATGGTGTTGCTGAAAGACAAAACAGAACACTTAAGGATATGGTAAGGAGTATGATCAGTCATTCTACCTTACCAGCATCACTCTGGGGTAAAGCATTAAAGGCCTTGAGTGTATATACTTTCTAATGAGTTCAACTAAAGCAAGCTGATAAAACCCTTATGAGATTTGAGCGAATGAAAAGCCTAGTTTGAAGCATTGCACATTTAAGGGATGTCAGTGAGGCATGGCCTTATAGGTCGAATGAAAAGAGCGGACTCAGAACTATCAGTTGTTACTTTATTGGATATTTTGAAAGATCTAGGGGTTACAAGTTTTATGATCCCACTACTAAGGCCATTTTTTAGACGGGAAATGCCCGGTTCTTTGAGGATGTTGAGTTTGTGGGGGGAGAAAAGATTAAGGACTTTGTCTTTGAAGAGGAACATGTTGAAATTCCTCTAATTGCTTTTGTATTGATCGGAGTTCGAGCTTATTCTTGATATTATTCAAGAAGCAATTCCAGATCAAGACAATGTTGTAGATCCTCCTGCTCAAGTTCAACAAATTGTTCCAAAAGAACAAACTCTACAACCTCTAGAACCTATGCCATTAAAGCTGATCAACAAGAGAAGCGAAGCGCGAATTTCGGATGATTATGTTGTATTTCTCCAAGAATATGAGGGTTGACATTGGTGTGGTGGAAGATGATCCGATCAACTTCCATCGGGCCGTGAAAGTTCTAACTCTCGAGAGTGGATTGATGCGCGAATGAAGAGATGAAGTCCATGAAGGACAATGATGTTTGGGACCTTGTACCATTGCTTGAAATTCAAAACCATTGGTTGTAAATGGATATTTAAAACGAAGGATTCAAAAAGGCAATGTAGAAAGTCTCTGAGGCTCGTCTTGTCGCAAAGGAGCTTTACGAAGAAGGCATTGATTATAAAGAGACATTCTCACCAGTTTCTTCGAAAGACTCTTTCAGGATAATAATGGCATTAGTGGCACATTTTAACCTTGAGTTGCATCAGATGGATGTTAAGACGGCGTTTCTCAATGGTGACATTGATGAGACAATTTATATGGTGCAGCCAGAAAACTTTGTGTCAGATTATGCAAAGCAAATGGTTTGCAAACTAAAGAAATCCATCTATGGACTCAAGCAAGCATCTCGTCAATGGTATTACAAATTTCACCAAGTTGTCATCTCGTTCGATTTTGAGATGAACTTGGATGATTATATACCATAAGTTTAGTGGGAGTAAGTACATTTTTATGGTTTTATATGTTGATATCTTGCTAGCCTGAATGATATAAACATTGCACGAAACCAAGAGATTTCTATCAAAGCAATTTGAAATGACAGATCTTGGTGACGCCTCTTTTGTTTTGGGAATTCAAATATATTGAGATCGCTCTTTAGGTATTCTTAGATTATCACAAAAGAGCTATATCGATAAGGTACTTAAAAGGTTTGGTATGCAGGATTGTAAACCAGGTGACACCCTTATGTCTAGAATAAGTTCGGCTTATGTCGATGCCCAAAATGACAAAAACTAAAGAAATAAAGATTCCTTATGCCTCATTGTAGAAGTCGTGTATGCTTTCGAGTTTGTATCTGTCAGAATATTAATGCATTGTTGGAATGCTAGGGAGATACTTAAGTAACCCGGGATTAGATCATTGGAAAGCAGCCAAACGGGTCATGCGGTATTTACAAAGAACAAAAGATTTGTACTCACATAAGTCGGATCGATTGGGGAATGGTGGCTGTGCCCGATTCGAGATTTTTCCGGATGTAAAGATAGTAGAAGATCCCTTCCAAGCTATATCTACATGCTACTTCAGAGGAGCTATTTCTTGGAAAGTGCTAGCGAGACACTCATAGCTTCATGCTTAGCAGCGGAGTTTATAGCATGTTTAAGGCATCCAGCCATAGGATATGGTGCGAGAAATTTTGTCAAGAATTTTGCCATTATGGACCTTATTGAAAGACCACTTAACTAGATATTTGTGATGACCTTTCTGCGATTACTATATTCAGTAACAACAGGAGCTCAGCAAAGTCAAAGCATATTGACATCAAGTTCCTGATTGTTAAGGAGAGAGTTCAGAGTGGACAGTTGTCTATTCAACACAGTGGGACAAACTTCATGATTGCAGATCCTCTTACTAAGGGAGTACCACCCAAGGTCTTTCATGAGCACACTGCTCATATGGGTGTTGTATATTTTAAGGATATATAGTTTCAGTGACATATTATACTATCATTTTGGATACAATTTTCTGGTTGATTCATTTGAGATCATTTTCAGTTATAAAGTGTTTGGTTTATTTTGTCTCTGAACTTATTTAAAATTGATCTTACTAAGGCATAAGGTAGGACCAGTTGGAAATAAGCATGTTGAGATCATCTGCATAATTCCTTGCTACACATCAATGCTTGATGTATCATTTGGTTATATCGGCATTTGTGACCATTGATGGAAGCAGTTACGATTAAATGTAGCAAAAATCGCTTTAATCCTATGTTAGTATGATTGATGGATCGGATTGTTTGCAGATGCATTTGGTAATGATAGCAAAATTACGAGCTCATAAGGTTAATACACAATTGTAGATGCCTTGTATGCACAAAGTGGGAGATTGTTGGAAATTTTTAATCTATCATATGGGCTTATATGTGTATAATTATTATTATCTGATTTATCGAAAATAAGGTTGAGAAATTTAATTAAATAAAGTGATCTAATATGGTTTAGGTATTTTGGGCTTTATGTAAATAATTTAAGTGTGTGAATTATCATATGTGAACCTTAGGAGTACATAGTTTATAATAATAATTACATGATGGGCGGGGCCAGAAATTATAATATAGGGTTTCTACATATAAATGGTTATGGTCACTGAGTGCAAAGTATGTTCGTTAACGGCGTGCAAGTAAATGAAAGGATTTGAAAGTTTGCGGGTCTAATTTGGAAGACAAAACAGCAATACTCCAAAAGATAGATTCTTGTCGTAATTTAGGTATCTTCGCATTTATTATTTGTTTAGTATACTTGATGATTTGGTATGAACAGATCCTGTTTTTAAGATATTAAAGATCTGGTATGAACAGATCCTATTTTTAAGATATCAATATCCGGTATGAAGCAGGATCTTGTTTAAGATATTGATTATCAATGACAAGATATAAGTTGCATTCCCAGATGAAGCGAATGCTTATATTATAATATCTGAAAATGGGCCACACATAAAAAATTATAAATTTAGTTTTATAATAAACATTTTTGTTATACAATATAATTAATATCTTAATTTAAAATTCATATATTACGCCAAAGAAATATATAAAGACAGATCATAATACCATATTTGACTGCATAAAGAATATGGTAACTTATAATTATATCCCGTCAGCAATCAAATACGGAATAAAATACTTATCGAGATGATATCCAACCAACCAACCATACATAGATTAAATGTTTTTCAAACATTATTAGGTGCTAAACTTTTAAGGATATTTCCATAATGTTTAACAAATCTGGATGACTGAGTGTAATTTTTTTCTTTATAAAAAAGAAATGAAAAAAGGAAAATGAATAAGGTTACCAAATTTGGGCACGCCCCCACATTATTGGAGGTGGGAAAAATCCAGTTTTGTTAACCAACTCTTTTCTTTTCCTTTTTCCTCTGTATATAAACATGGTATCTAATCTATACACAATTAATATTGTTACCCTTTTTCCTATGATATATTCAATTAATTTTCTAGGGTTTTCCACTTTTCATGCTTTCATGAATCCAAGGTCACATTTTTCTCTCTTTTCATTTTTCTTGTAACTTGAATAGTATTTATATCTGATCATCATTTTTTTTTTTTTTTATGTAATCCCTAGCCGACATGGGTTTAGTTTTATTTTACAATTTTCTTAAAGCAGTGTGCAGATTTGATCTTGAAGTTATTCGCAACTTTTAGTTATGATTTTTTTTTATATCTATTTATTTTACATACAATATATTGTAAAATTTTGTTCCTAAAGGGTTCGAGTTTCGATCCTTTTATTCATCATCTCATGATTTTACCATTTGAACCGGGCTTCTACCTTTTTATCACTTGAGCCGGACCTCAAGGGCTAATTCTTTTTCTTTTTTTTTTATTGATAAAGGGTAATTCTGATTTATTATTGAATGGTTTGGTTTTTTTTTTAGCTGTATTGATGTGTTTTATTCAATAAAAAACATAAATGTTATTAATTTTATAAAAACCGAAAATTATTTCAATAAGCAAAGCGTTATACAAAGTCCAAGTGGCACTACAAACGTTTGTTGAATTGCTTCTGAGAATATGATGGAAATGACAATGAGTAAATTACTGATTTTTTTTGTTCTTCTTTGTCTCTGATGTTGTTTTTTATCTTAATTTATTCATTAGTTTAATGGGTTCTACAGATACTGATTCTTTCCCATTCTTAATCCTTCATCATTGTTGGATTTGAATAACAATGGTGATGAGGAAAAATGGTGACAGCGATATTTGACTGCAAGAAAATTCTATAACTTGATGTATAATATCAACTATTTTATTTTTAATATATTGAGTTTTCAGCTTTTTCGTTTTTTAACGATTTCATGACTTAATTGCTGAAATTAAAAAAAAATCTAAATAAAAAAAAATCAAAATATTTTCTTTTTTAAATATAGTAACTCATTCTGCAATCGTAAAGAGCCAAAATAAGCTTATCTTATTAAGTATTTAGCATTAAGTTGAAAGGAAATCTCTAAAGAATAGTTTAATTTTCAAACCTGAGAGTTGTGTCGTAAAGCCCTAGCCCCTTAGCGAATGATGGGACCTTGAGTGGGGCGGCCAGGCTCGCTGCACGAGTTTTTGGCGTTGGTGGGCCCGTTCGAAATATAAATCCAGCTTTATGTCGCGCTAACCATCCAGTGAATTCGGCCAAGTGGAATTTTAAGACGCCCGGGTTAGCACAAGCGGGGCTCGACGCCCGTCTTGCGGCGAAGACCTTCGCCTAGGCGAAGGGGTGTCGGGCTGATAACTGGAATGGGGTATTTTTTTTTTCCCCTTTTCACCGAAAATCTTCCTTCCAAATCAAAACCAAAACAAAAACAATTCAACCTTAAAAAATGAACTTAGATCAACCAAAAACACCTTTATTAGGATTTTTCCGACACAAACTTAGATAATAAGAGATTTGTGATAGTTTCCATACAAGTATTTCATACATCAAATGAGAGGTTTCCATACCAAAGTTCCATACTTAATTTCATACCTTCATCTTCTTGAACACTTCAACTAGTTTCATTTTCTTTACTTCTTCAATTTCTTTTCTCTTCTTCACAAATAGAACTCAGAAGATGGAGAGAAAAGCAAACCCCAATTTGATTCTCCTCCAAAATCGTAGCCCTAAGTCTCTCAAAGCAAACAAAATGGGAAATCCCCATATTCTTAGAAGACCATGTTTGGTCTATCCCTTTTTGGACTTAAATTTCACCTTTTTATTTTAGTCCTTCACCTTTCTTCTATTTGTAATTCATCTTATCAATATTCCTACAATAACATATCATCTTCTTAAGTTATGACCTTTGAGTCCTTAATATGATATTTTACCATTTTAACATTTCTCCCACTTTATACTTAATTTCCAAAAAATACAAATCTTACTTATATTATACCCTAAACAAGTAAGAAACTATTAGGGTATAATTTTGGGTATTACATGTGTTCTTGAGTTGTTACAATCTGAAAATATCATTTGATTTTTTTACTTAATGTCAAATATAAATTTTTTTTTAGTTTAATATTAAATAGTACTTAATGATATAAAGTATTAGGTTTATTTTTTAGCATTGGGTAATAATAGCTACTATTTCTCATCCTTGATTTAGAAATATTTTGATTTTTTCTATTTAAAATTTTAAAAAAATTTGAGCAAAAAGCAAACCCGACCTACACCATTAATTTTATTGGGATGTTGCTGAATTAATGAATGTGGGTCTTTCAATCTGCCTTAACTTCTACGCTAGGGCAAAACTGATTTGGACCCTTTTCTGTGTTTCATTCATTTGGATCATCTTCTTGCTCAGGATGTCTCAGCAATAACCCTTGTAGTCAAAATATTTTTCGGATTTTTTTAATTTTAATTCCATGCTTATGCTTTGAGTTTTGGTAGATTTTGCTAATACCCTTTTGGGTCATCAATATCAGTTCAGTATTTTTCAGTCAATTGTGTGTTAGGTGCTCTGTGATTCCATAGGTTGCCTTTATTTTCCTGAGGTAAACTTTCTTTCTTTTTCAATTTTTTTCCTGGGAAAAAAAATGTTGGTAGATTTTGCTAATACCCTTTTAGGTCATTAACATCAGTTCAGTATTTTTCAGTCAATTGTGTGTTAGGTGCTCTGTGATTCCATAGGTTGCCTTTATTTTCCTGAGGTAAATCTTTCTTTCTTTTTCAATTTTTTTCCTGGGAAAAAAAATGTTGGTAGATTTTGCTAATACCCTTTTAGGTCATCAACATCAGTTCAGTATTTTTCAGTCAATTGTGTGTTAGGTGCTCTATGATTCCATAGGTTTCCTTTACTTTCCTGAGGTAAACTTTCTTTCTTTTTCATTTTTTTTCCTGGGAAAAAAAAAAAGAAGTTGGTAGATTTTGCTAATACCCTTTTAGGTCATCAACATCAGTTCAGTATTTTTCAGTCAATTGTGTGTTAGGTGCTCTGTGATTCTATATATAGGTGGCCTTTATTTTCCTGAGGTAATCTTTTTTTCCTTTTCATTTTTTTTCCTGGGAAAAAAAAAAAAAGAAGTTGGTAGATTTTGCTAATACCCTTTTAGGTCATCAACACCCGTTCAGTATTTTTTAGTCAATTGTGTGTTAGGTGCTCTGTGATTCCATAGGTTGCCTTTACTTTCCTGAGGTAAACTTTCTTTCTTTTTCATTTTTTTTCCTGGGAAAAAAAAAAAGAAGTTTCTTGTTGACCTGATCAAATTCCTCGTAGTTTCTAGTTGGTTGGGTAGTTGGTCTTCACACCCCTTTGTTTGAATTTTGATGTTAACAGTTGTTGAACCATTGACTTGGTATTCATCCCATCTCTGATTCTATCTTCGGATATGAATTTATCAGTCTACAATTGTTTTTTTCTTACTGGTGTTGGGTTGATCAGCTCAACTTTTTCTTTGTCCTTTTTCTTCCCTTTGAATAATCTGTTTTTAAATTCTTCACTGGTTGCCGCTCTAACGAGGTTTCTTTGCTCTTTCTTCCTTCCATTTTTAAAACATTTTCTCGTCCTTTTTCTCTGCTGGTGTCTCCTTGATGTTCAATCCAATGTTACAGTGATCTTGACTGAAAAATTCCAACAGGATGGGATTCGGTGGAAGAGACGGCTTTTGTAGTTCTATGAAGGAAGGTTCATCTGAGAAAAGGAATAAGAAGAAACAAGGTGATCAGATGAGTCCTAGGATAGCTTCTGTTTTCCCAGAACCAGAAATGGTAGAAGATGACTGTGATCTTGTTAAACGGCTCGATGAGGAGAGCTTCTATGGCGAAAATGAGAGTTTGTGGTTGTCTTCAGTTTGTAAATTCCACCATGTCATTTCTCTGATTACAGATTGTATGATTCTCATGAATGGCGGCTACAAGTATCAAGGCAGCTCTGGTTTTCTTTGGGGAGCAGTATCGGTTTTTTTGATGGATCTAGGATAAATCCCATACAAGAGGCCTGTTTGGTTCTCGAGAAAAACTTACTGGACACTGAAAGATTTTTGCTGGAAGATTCGAGGGAAGAAGAGTTAGTAGTCATGACTTGGCTGCTGAGCTCAACTGAAAATGATTCAGCTGATTCATCCTCAGTTATCTTTTCGGATTCGGATTCAAATTCAGACATAGACAGAACAGGTTCCAGTGTTTCAGTAGCTGATGAATTGGAGGATTTCAACACGGATGAGCTGATTTTCTGGCCATCCAAACAGAAACCCGAAAACTGGGATTGCTTCGCCATGTCACCGCGCAAGAACATCAACCAGAGAAATGCTGCATTAATAGTACCCCATACCAGGAAAACCGACACTGACGAAGTGAGCAGAAGACTAGTCTTCATTTCAGGATCAACAGCTTCAAAGATCCTGGCATGGAAGCGAAGAAGCAGCAACAATGGCGTCGGACCGACCAGCACAGCCCCAGCCAAAGCTGTACTTTTTGAATCAGACAACAAAATCATAAATCCAACTGACAGAAAAGTTCTTAATCACATTTTCCTGGAGGAAGACTTTGCATTTGCAGGAAATGAAGAACTTCCAATTGAGAAACTGTTAGGCCTTGATGAGTTTGATGGCCATGAGGGAGTCGATTCGGAATTTAACAAAGACGATTTCTCGTTCGATCAATCTCTCTGAGTATTTCAATGGAGGAGAATGCATTCTCCTGTAAGATTCATCATTCTTCAGACCTTTTTCCATTTACAGAGCCAAACAATACACAAAACTGCAGTTTACTGATACTGCAAAGAAATTTTGTATCATTAGATCACTTGTTTTCATTCCTCATGAGAACAAATTTGTCATATTTTGCTGGTGTGAAGAATTTTTTGGTTATTATTTCCTTAGTTTGTTGAAAAAATGCCATGGAAAACTCCCTAAGATTCCTGGAAAATATCAGATGAAACAGAGATGAAAACATTGGTTAGATTGAATAAAAGCTTGTTTCTATCATGTATACTAAGAAAGAAATCCAGGCGAAAAAGGAATCAAACAGTGTTGAATATGTAAGAACTCTCATAAGTTTAGAACTGTAAAATCAATTCAATCTTGAAATCTACTGTTTGTCTCTATGAATCAGTTTAGGGCATTTTCAGTTAATGAAAACTGATTCATCCTTCCCAGAGCATGTGCTAACTTAAACAAACACACACACAAACAGATGAAAACCCAAAAATATATATATATATATATATATATATATATATATATATATATATATATATATATATATATATATATATATATATATATATATATATCTAAAAAACACAATAAAGAAAGCAAAATATATTTCCATGAAACTATATCCACAAGCTACCATTAAAAATGTTGCAATTGCTGTAACAAGAATAACAACAAATGATAAGAGGTTCTCGGGTTTTTCTATTGGTTTTAGGTACTTATCGTGATGTTCAGGACAGAATTCGGTCTGCGTAATGGAGTAAGCTGCGGAAGAGCGCGGTGTAGAAGTGTTTGGGTGAAAAGTTATAAAATGTAAGTATAAGGGATTTAAACCTGCAAGGATGGCTTGGTAATCACGATCGTGTCGATTAATGTAAAATTGTCATTCATTGGAAGCTTGGTTTTAGAAGATTGCATGGAATGGTGAAGAACACAAGTGATGAATTTTGGATACATGTGAATGCCCCTCAAGGAGATAGACTGCCATGGGAAAATGGATATATAAGTATGTCCAAACTCAAATGATTTCTCCTCTCAAATTTGACAAAATCAAAAACTTGAATCTCAATTTTTTAAGAAATTTCTTGTTCAAGTTAATGAATATAATCGAATACCGGGATATTGACCTGATCCAAACACGACAAGTCGACTCAAAGTGCTACCCCTAGTCTTATTTATATAGTATTTTAAATAATAAAATAGTGGGATGAGATTAGCTATTAGAGGTTTTCGAGCTCGAATCCTTTAAAGAACAAATGTGAAAAAAATAAATAAAAAAAAAAAGAAAAAAAGAAAGAGAGGTGGAGTGTGATAAATATATATATATATTATTATTATTTTTATTTTTTAAATAATTATTTAAAATGTTTAGGTTTTTCGTAATTATATTGTGGTATGAAAAGGCAAAATTGGCGCGTAGGCAAATGGCATGTGAGAAAAGAATAGGAAGAAAATGAGGTGGGAATGAGGCACGTGGGTACCGTAAGACTCCGTTCCGTTCCACACGGGAAAAGACTCCGTACCAACCCGCCCCACCCGCCACCGCTTGGTCGCCGTTTTTTCCACGCCCATTCTCCCTTTCTCAAACCACCCTCGCCTCTTCTTCTATTTACAAAATTACCTCCCCCCCCATTTATCAACATCATTTGACGTGCAATTCGATGTCTCATGTTAAAATCATACCTTAAAGGCTTGTTTCTAACTATGGAAAGAAAAAAATAATAATAATAATAATAAGAAAAATGATTTTTTTATATTTGGTTTTACCTTAAAAAATATATAATTAAATTAAATATTTTTCAAAATTTAATCATGTTTTTAAATTTTATGGTTCTTATTTAATAAAGAAAAATAAATTAAATAAGTTTAAATAAACATATAAAATTAATTTATTGAAGTTTAAATCCTATTTTATTTTTCTTAGGTTTTTTTTATATTTTTTTTTTATTTTATTTCTAACTGATACTAAGAGAAAAAAAAAAGAAAAACCTCCATCTATCTATTTTAAAGCGAATTAAATTTGAAGTCACAATCTTCAAAGTGTCCGGTTAACAAAAAACCCTAATTATAACTTAATCTAAGGACTCGAGGTTTACATAATGGTCACTAATTCAACTACCCTGAAGTCATAGCTCTATTATTCCATGTGTACACAAATTGGCTCGAATAATTAAAGGTTATAAGAAAATAAGAAAAAAAAACATTAATTTAATTAGATATTAAATAAATTTTCCATAATTAGGAAAATACTACTACATTAATTTTCGGAATAATCAATTTTCAAATTCAATTGGAATTTTTAATTTAATTTATTTGGTAATTTTCTATATGAACTTGAGTATATAATTTTATCGAAATACTTTTTTTATTTAAAGGGCTAATTTAATGATTTCTTGTAAAAAAAAATACTAAAATAAAATATAGTTAATATTTTTGTATGTTTTCAAACTATTTAATTTTCAATACGTAAAATATATAAAAATAATTTATTAATTATATTTTCTAACTTTTCTTAATTTTTTTAATAAGAAAATATTAGATTTTTAATTATCAAACATGATATCCGTTTATATATAAGAAATTATTTTATTAAAATATAGAATATAAAAAATAGTTTTCGATTTAAAAATAAAAATAATAAAATGAAATTATGTGGTAGACATCAAAATTAAAAATTATGTTGATTATCCAACATGCAGATAAAATTGTTGATATTTTTTTTAGTTTAATCAATGATACAAAGAAAATTAAAAATTATTTATTTCATAGCTAAAAATAAAACATTTTTTTATCTTTATCGATCGAGTCTCTCAAATAATTTAAAGTAAGAACTAAAATATGTCAAAAATTTATGATCAAAAATTTTAAATATGTAATTAATGTAAAGAATAAAAAAATTAGAATAATCGAAGGAATATTCTAAAATTGTCACATTCGACATTAATTCCATGACCAAGGGCATTTTGGGAAATTAATCTCTCTAAATCGAAATCGAGTGGAAGCTTCCCACAGGGGAGCTTTGATTCTGGTGTTGTTTTGACTTTGAGTTGATTATGAGATTCTGAATTGCTTCGTTCTTTGATCCCGCCCAATTTTCATTGATTATTTCTTTTATTTTTTTTTGTAGAAGTGTCTCATAATTTTCTTCATTCAAATTCAGATTGAATTTGGTTCTATAAATCATGAGTTCTATGATGAGGTTCTTCTTGGATTATTTTTAATGATGTCTGATAATGAGTTATAGTTTCAAACTCTTAGTTTTGGACTAACTTGATGTGTGATTGGAGATGTAAGATTGTTTTGTTTAATAAATTTTTAGTTAATTTAACATTGGGGTTTTTAAGTCTCTGTGTCTATGTGTTTGATTTCTGTTTCCGGGTTTTGATTCTTGATGTGATTGAATATGTGGGTTAGTCTTGTTTTGATGCGACTTTCGAGTTTTCCCACTGTGAAATTGTATTTTGAGCCTTTCATGAACTGAAGTTTGTTTTGGAGTGGTGTTGTTTGTTTGTGTAAGATTCCAAGATTTTTGTCTTTTTTAGGTGAATGTTTTTTTTTTTATATTAGAAGGAAAAAAAATTCAAATGTGGAATCTTTCCTTGTAGTAAATTTGTAACTCAACTGAGCATTTCTTGGATTTTTCTTGATGCTTGTTGAAAGAATTGGAGTAGGTTGAAATTCTACCTCTTTCTTCACACTAGTTGAATTATCAATTTCTGAAGTATTTCATATATGGGGCATTTATGGTGGAATTTTAATGAAGTATTCTTTCTCCCTTTGTTCTTAGGCTAATAATTTGAATGAGTCTGCCATATCTTAAATGCCATTTGAAAGAGTATTGTTATCTTCTCTTCTGAGAGTTCAATAGACTCTTTTTTATTTTTCATAATTGTATCAGCTTATAGGTAATCTCGGTGTCTGCAATTGATTGTTTAAAATTTTGAAGTTAGTTGGCTTCTTGTAATGATTTTTGGCTATGGCCTTTTGCTTTATTGACATCTGTAGAAAGCATCATCAGTTTGAAATGCATTTGGTTAGGATTTCTTTGGTTAGGATCACCAATTTCTTTGGGAGATCACCTAATTACTTAATGCGTTTGCTTTTTCTTTCTTTTTTTATTTATGGACTTATTGTCAAGTGTTGGGTTGCAGTAATTATTCCCGAATAACTTGTGAAACCAAAGAATCAAAGCCACAATGCGTGCACCATCACTGCTGGCACAGTGCTGGCCTGGCTTGGTGCCCCATGACAAGGGAAGCCACAGCATGTCCACCATCTCGGATAGAGATTTGCATCTTTGTTCTCCAGCTGTTGAGATTCTCCCTTCAAAGGTATCGCTCCAACCTCCATTAAAATAATAAAAAATAAAAATAATCTGAGACATCTGTATTGTATCATGTCCCCACTTTAGTTGCGGCAGTATCAAAGAAAGAGAGAAAGAAATATTATTGGTTACCATTGCAGCTCAAATTCTAGACCATAACATATTTTTTTGTGTTTCAGATGGCACACCCGTATAAATATGCTGGTGAGAATGTGGACTTGCAAGGGCTTCATCTTTTCAAGGTATATCAAATGTTGGTTTTGTGATAATGTGTCGATCGGCCATGGGCATTCTTTTTCTATCTTGTTCAGACAAGTTCTTCACGGGGAATTTGTTATTATATTGGTTAACTAAGCAAATGGTTTTTTCGTCAGTCGATTTTTCATCTTTCATCTGGAACATCAGAGCAAAATTATTTAAGTAGTGTTGAAAATTTATTTAGATGATAAACACATCAACATGGGCATAAGATGTATCTATAAAAAAAAACATGGGCATAAGATGTAGGCCAAGACAGGAGAAAAAAATGGTCATGTTGGTGTATCCTGGATCCCCACCACATGGAACTTGCACTTTAAAGTTAAAACACAACTTTCCGGAACCAGTTAATGGGTCAACTTAACAAATGGCTTATTCATAAAGAAACCTGTACTTAAAACACAGAGAGCCTTCTTTGTGGAGTGGAAACATGTGTTGAGGGAACCGTGGAGCGGGGTGGGTTGTTGGGAGAAAATTGGTTCATGAGTAGTTTCTCTGCTTGTCTTTGGAAGGGCAGAAATTTACGGAAATTGAATTTGCTGTTCTGAAATTTTTCTTCAGAACTATCACACTGTCCTGACCCTTTTAGATGTGGTTCAGGGTTTGCATGCTTAACATACTTTATGATGCAGAGTGCTTTAGCTGTGCTTAACATTCAAAAGTAATGAATCAGGAAGTTAGAGTCATTCAAGGAAACCAGCTTAATGGGGTGGTTGTCAAAAGTTTTGTCTTGCAGATTTATATATCATGATTGGAAACTAAGGACTTGGATTTTTTGTTGGTGTATATTAGTATTTGTGTCACACCCCAAATCACAAGCTTGACGGAATCCTCTCTCTTCTTCTTTCAGGGGAGAGTCAGTGTTGCTGACATTATTGGGTTCTCTGGTTCAGAAACAATATCCTCCAAACCTGAAGGTAGTGTTGTGAGATATGTGAATAGTAGTGTTGAGCCTTCATCTGATAATCGGCTTTATAATTGGAAGAATATCATATCGTTTCATATTTTGCAGGATCACTGAAATCTTGGGACAGCTCTATTGATCTTGTTAATGTTCTTAAGCATGAGATTCGTGATGGGCAATTGAGCTTTAGAGGCAAAAGGGTACTTGAGGTAATTCACTTCAGAGGAAAAATGCTTTCCCATTTCATGCTTTATTCAATTAGATCATTCTCAATATATTCATTTGATCTTAAGGTTTCTTAGCTTGAAAATAAAGGTTCATGCGTTCTTCTGGGCTTTCCGTTGTCTGGTTATCTGAACACTTATGTTGTCTATTACATCTGTACATGTTCCTTAAAAGTGATAACAGTTGTACTACAAATGAACTTGCTCACCTCAACCAAGCTTGAATCCTAATGTTCTATCCTGTACATAAAGCAAAAGATTTCTCCAGAACAAGTGCTTTTTAGTATTTCCTCCTACAGAAGGTGTAAAGATGACTTATCTCGTTTGTCCAAACCTTCAAAATAAGAAATCCTTTTTTTTTGTTTTGGATAAACTCATGTTTTTGTTTTTAGACTTTAGAACTCATGATTTCATGGGTATTTCAAATACTGCTCCTTCCTAAAGAACATTTGTCTGCTGTTGATTAAATATGATAATATTTTATTTTATTTTAATGTAAATGTAGATCTTTTCAAACTATTGGGGAAGAGGAAAAAAATCAAAGATTAACCAGTATCATGCAAATGCTTCTTCTGTATACTAGTAGTGCCATAAGGTTTTTTTTCTTCTTTTCTTTTTTTTCCCCAGATTTCTTCTTTGCTCATTAAGTGAGCACCAATTTATGGGCTACAAAATGTATGGTATTTGCTGATTTGATGGGTTCCATTCAATATTGAAATGTTTCTTGCTTAAAGGACCGCTTTTCCATTTTTCAAGTTTCTAACTGAGTCACTGTTTTGAATTGAATCATGTTGTGACCCTGTGTACCTCAAATCATTGGATAATGCGAGCCTCCTTGCTTTTATAGCCTCCTCTATTTTCCCCTCTTTATTTCTGATTGTTTCCGATGGAAAATGAGAGCTAATATTTCTTTCTATTTGGTGATTCGTACAGCTGAGTTGCAACTATGGACTTCCTGGAATTTTTGCTTGCCTCAAGGTATATTCTTCTAATAACTGATCTGGTCTCTAGTTTTATTGTGTTGTTTACTTGAATTTTAAAGTATGAAAAACAGACTGAGTTTATTTAAACTACTGAAACAGGAAATTTCTGTCTCATTAAGAGTTTTACGTATAATGTTGTGTTGGTATATGATACTATTTGTAATGGTCTAAAGTAAAATATGTTCTAGAGGAGATCAACTAGTCTTTATCTGATTCATTTTTTAAAACCAATTTACAGGGAGCTTCTACGGTGCACTTTCAAGACCTGAATGCAGAAGGAATTAGATGCACAACTATTCCAAATGTCCTGGCAAATCTTGAGCAGGCTCGGGACAAGCAAAGCCGACAGACAGAGAGCCCCCTGACTCCATCAAGGCAAACTCTGAGCCCAGTGGTGCATTTTTATGCTGGAGACTGGGAAGAACTCCCCACGGTTTTATCCGTTGTGAGGACTGAAGGGTCGGAAATGCCAACTGGGATGAACCTGAGCTTCTCCGAGGAGGATTTCATGGATGGGTGCAGCAGCCATGATGGTAGTCTAACAGGACATGAATTCTCCTCAAGGCGATCAAGGAAGCTTTCCGGAAGCAGGGCATGGGAGAGGGCTAGTGAGATGGATTCTGGTGAAGGCGGCTACGATGTTATTCTGATGACTGAGATCCCATACTCAGTCACCTCACTGAAGAAGTTGTATACACTGATAAAAAAGGTTAGTTTCTTGTGTTTTTTTTCAATCTCTTTACTCCTAATTTAAGGAGATGCCTCTGAAAATGCAACATCTAATTAACTAACATTCTTAAGGCCATTACTATTTTGCTTTTTGGGGAGGGGTTAATTTCGAATGGTTCGTTAATTCTTCCTGCATGCTTGACAAAATAATCAGGTTGCACAAAGAACATTCTTAACTTTTCGACAACTTTTTTCACATGCTCTTGCACAAACTTGTTTTATTACATAGATGAGTGTGTTCACACAAAGATCTATTTGCTTGTGTTAGTTTCTTTGTTCTTTTCCTTATTAATCTAACGCATTGTTATTTAGTTCCAACCTTTTTTATCGTCTTGTATCTGATATTCCCCTATTTGTTTTTCTATAACCAGTGTTTGAGGCCTCCATATGGAGTAATGTACTTGGCGACAAAGAAGAACTATGTCGGCTTCAACAATGGAGCACGAGTTTTGAGAAATCTGGTAGACGAGGAAGGTTTTTTTGGAGTCCATTTAGTTAAAGAGATGTCTGATAGAGATGTATGGAAGTTCTTTATCAAGTGAATATTAGAGCCCTGCAAAGCAAAACACACTACACTGCTAAAATTGGTCATTTTTTCATGTTTCTATTGGTATAATTTTACAAGCCTTTTTTTTTTTTTTTGGTTAGTAATAATGGAGTGAGGAGTCAAAATCTTTGTAGTTGGGTTTCTATTTTGTTGCTGTCCCCTGTGTCATCCTTTTTTTTCTTTATGAGTTCCATTTTTAATTGTAAATTAAATGATTCAGTAAATTTGAGGCTTAAATTTCTGTTCAAAATTCAGATTCATGACATTCTAGGCAGCAATTTCACTAGATTTGTTGGGTGGGAAGAAAAATTCAGCAGGGTGCCAAATAAAACTAATTTGTTGCCTGTTGCAGATACGAACGTTCAATGTTTATGGATACCTGTCTTGTTCAGTTGTGGGTGAGTTGCGTATAGGGGTGTAATCGAGTTAATATAAAGCCAAGTTAGAGTTTTTTTAATCAAAGTTCGAATTTGATCAAGTTTTTGTTTTTTTAAATGTTCGAAACTCAACTCAAAAAATAATTAAGTTATTTGAAGTCGACTCAAGTTTGCCTTGATTAAGCTTGAATGAATTTAAACTTGTGAAACTCGATTAATAAATAATAATAAAGCTCAATTAAGCTTGTGAGTACATTGAATTGGGTATTGTAATGCTCAAACTCGACTCTTAATTTTTAGTCAAATTCAAGTATTTTATGAGTCAAGCTCGGGTAGCTCATTAGTAGCTACAAGTCAAGCCATAGTTACATATATAATAGACAAATCGATTTAAAAGGCAAACCCAAAAGTTATTTGTAAAACTAATATCTTGTAAAAGTATCTTTAAAAATACCATATTTCAAACAAAAATAACCTTGAAAGTGTAAAGTAAAACTAAATTTCCCATGGATATTTCGTTTTATTCTTACATTATAACTAAATCCCTAGAGGTATTTTTGTCCAAAAAATTATCTTTTTGTACCTTTTTTTGGTTTTTAAAGGAAAGGATTAGATTTTCAAATATTTTGTCATCTGGGTTGGGTTATGTTTTGGTCACTACATCAAATTAAAAGAAAATATATATATATGTCGGAAACCTAGATGGGTTTGTATGTTTTAACTGCATCTAACCATTCATACAGCAAAGTCATCTCCAGATTGGTCTGAAAATTCCATTCTCTTAGCCTAATCTGTCCTATTAAACAGTTAGAGAGGGTCCAAGAAGAAGAGCACAAGTGAAGAATATCAAATATCAGATGTATCAAATGCTTTTTTTTGCAAGTATCTCTGGAAGTTAATACACTTCAGAGAATCTGATGCATAGTAATAGCTACAATAACAAGCCTATATCTACTTGATTTAGAGTAAAGCGAAAAATTTCTCAGATATGGTAATGGAATTGAACCTGATCACATTGAACATTCCAGCAGTAGAAGCATCAACTGCATTTTTAAATGATTTTACTACTTACTACTTCCACACATACATGGGGGAACTGACTGCATGAAAACGAGGCATAGGCACGGGCCTTTTTACAGGAAGAACTGGAAACTATGAACCGCTCTGTCTGCTTCGGGTTTCTGTTAGTCTTCTCCATACCATCTTCCCACAATGCATCAAGGTCAACATTGCAAAGAAATAGAGTAGAGGAATCCCGATGACACAACCCCCAGATGCAAGATTGATCAATGTCTGAGAAGGTAAGACATAATCGATAAGCACAGTGATTATTAGTATATGAATGAGAAGGGATAATGGGAACAAGACAGAAACGCAGAACAATCAACTCAGCAAGCACTATAACAAATTTCTCAAATTAGTAGTCCCTAACTTGAAGGATTCTAGTTTTTTTTTTTTTTTTTAAGGTAGGCAAATAAAAATTGTATTAATAGAATAGCACTATCATAGATAGGTGCCTCCAATGTACATACAAAATAAATAAATAAACTGAGATACTACTGAATAAGATAGCCCACAAAACAACCAATCTATTAACTATTTAGGTTATTAAAAAATCCAGCATCGTGGTAATCTCCGTCCTCATTGCATCCTAAGACCACTCTAACAAGGATTTCGAAAAAGTCTCCTTCAGACTTTGATTTGGCATCTCTTCCCTACAGCATATCCTTCGTTTACAACTTTTTTTTTTAATAACTATGGGTGTTCAGGCCAGCTTTTGCGTACTTCGACTAATCTCATGGCCGGGTAAATCCTCCAATGGCCCTAAGGGGACTTGAACAGATGATTATAGGGGAGCAAACCCAAGCCGGACCAACTGAGCAACCAAACCCAAGCCAGACCAACTGAGCTACCTCTCAGGGTTGTTTACACTTTACATTATTTCTAAATGCACTGAAATAAACAAAAGGGACCACGCGTCAAACTTTCATCGCCTTTTCTCCATCCTTGGCCTTCCACACTAGGAGAAAGGTCTTGCCCTATGTCAGGAAACACCCATTTCAACAAGAAGCTTGCTAAAGTAAGATTCCACAACTTTTCTTGTCCTGTTACAGTGATAAAATATGATTGTGCCTTTTTTCACTGTTTTAGCAAAGGCTACAAACAGCTTCCTATGAATCACCAAAGAAACCACTCATCTTCAATGCATGATTTTGCTCTTGCTTCCTTTCGAGTAACTCCTTAAATTTTTAACTTCTTAGTATCACTAAAACAGCTTATGATTTTTTTTCACGTCCAAGCTCCATCCCAGCAGCCACTACCTGCACCTATAATCTGCTGCTAAAGCAGATAACTGCAGCCTTCTCACCACCAACTTAAAGAAAAACCAGAGGTAAGAGCCTTATGTTAAAACTGCCACGTTATCAACAAGTGGGTGATTATGAGCTTTAATGGTGAAATTAGAACTGCAATACCATGGTATCACTCTCCCATATGGCTGAAAGGATACTAGCGTCTCTCAACCATGTTCAATGCCGAGGGTCTTTCTTTTCTTCTACTTTTTTACCTACACTCATGCTTTAAAAAATTCAAACACATGCAAGCAATACAAGTGCATGAACTCTTTTGGAAAGCTTAATCTTTGCGCATCCTAAGAGATGTTTTGGAAAATAACCATTGGGCCATCTAACTGGTCACGTAAAACTGTAAGATATATGAATGCAGTGAAAAAAAAATGTTTCTTCTATAAATCCATCATGGTTTGCGCAGGGCTATTTAAAATATAAAATGAGTTAGACAAAAAATTGGAAAAGAAAGAATATCCCTAGCTAATTGCAGTCCCAATTTCTGGGAATTAGACAGTTATACAGAGAGCTAGCATATAAATCTATACAAGACTAATTATAGAAAGAAGCGTATGTAATTGGACCCTATTAACTCACAAATCTTCCAACAAGATACTGACAAGAAAGTAAAACCTTTCAAAAGGAAGTTAAAATGTATAGGTTTCAGAAACAAACAAATGCCACTGTAACAACCATTGATATCCAAATTCTTAATATTAATATTTCAAACATCAAATGAGATATTGACTGCTATTTTTCTTTTCTGGGTTTCTCCACTTCCAGGTCCATTTGCTGATAGTTGAGATTGTACACTACAACTGATCATAGGTCACTCAGACAATGCAGGAACAGACTGATTTGCAGACCCGTTTTGTCAATTACAGATTAGACTTTATAACTTCTAGGATACAAGAGTATATAGAAAAAGCATGCACACTTGCCACCATTCCTGCGATTGCACACTACACCTGATCATAGGTCCCTCAGACAATGCAGGAACAGACTGATTCGCAGACCCTTTTTATTAATTACAGATTAAACTCTATAACCTCCAAAGTACAAGATTATATAGTTAAAGCATGCATACTTACCACCATTCCAGCAACCATATGAACTACAGGAACAAAAATCTGGTCCATCTTGTTCCCTTCTGCATATCCATTAAATGCAATGACCATCGAGAATGTGTGGATTGTGACAAATGCAAGAGCGATGAGTGCTGCCAAAGAGAAAAAAGAAAGGTTAGACAAAGAGTCTTCCAACCAAGCTAATTGTGAAAATACTTGCCAACTACAGGCAATCCACCATGAATATTTACTTATACAAAGCCCTTGAAATATTGGACTTATTTACCAAAATCCTTTAGCCAACTAATCCACTAAGTTCCATTAAATAAAAGAGAACAGATCCATTAAATAAAAGAGAACAGATCCAATAAGGGGTATGAACAAATATGCTTTAAACAAATAAGTTTAATAATTTTAAGATAAATAAGCCTACCAAAAAATTGTAAGAAATGTCTGACCTAAAAAAAAAACTTGTGAGAAATATGGACTTACCAGATACAAGAAAAAATGGTAACTGGGAGCACCTATCAACAAAAAATGTCGCTCGACCAAATGCAGGTGTCAAGAGGCTAAGACAGAAAAAGACAGCATGGGCTACACCATGGCCCAAACCACCAGCTGTATTGTTTCAAAATGGAGGGAAAAAAAAAAGAAAAAAGAAAAAACATACAACTTGGATTAGAGAAAAATAAGACATAAGGTACAGAATAATAATTTTCCACGTTAATCTTCATCAAAACCAACAGCAAGCAATGCACTTTCTGTCACTACTACATATTTTGCCTTTTACTCATCAAAAAAAATTTATCACAAAGGAATAAGAAAGTCGGTGGCTTTGCAACACATCCCAAGCAAACTATCTGTGACATAAACACGGTTTCACAGCCAAATTGTCTAGTATCATTCAGTAAGACATGACAGCAATCCAATCGAAGGCTGTTAGGACTATCAAAATCATTAAATCAATAACATTCATAGTGAGTACCTAATAAGGAAAAACTTCATTGTCAAGGATTTACTAGAAAGGGCTGATTGGGAGGTGGGTTTCCACCCACCAGAATGTCTAGTTCTGAAATTAACAGACAATGATTGCTAAATTAAGGTAATAGCTTCTTAACGTCCATAAAGGTATGGGTGACAATGATGAAAAGCAGGTAACTTGAATATAAGGTATTCCTTCTAGCTTCTCTAACCATCCGAATCTTATACAAATGTTCTCTGATAAAAGCATGGTTTCTTCTTCCCTTGGGTTTGTTCTCAACAAACTCTGATGGCAACACAGTTCAAGCAATAAAAGATATCCAACTGCTGAAGCACCAATCCCCCACTTCTCTCTCTCAACCTCTTTGCTCTTTGCTCTTCTTTAATTACCTTCAACTTGGATTGTTGGTCTCATCATGTGTGGCTGAGTTTACTTGCTGTTGAAAATCCTCTAGGATATTCTTAGGATATTCTACAGTTTATCTCCTTATTTTCTTATGCATTAATTTTTATTCCTTTTTGTACTTTATTTGTTCCTTTTATGCCTTCTTGATGTGTATCTGGTGTCTCTATACTATCTCAACACACACTCATTATGTGAGCGTTCTTTCTTCTCTCATTTACATGTTATCGAAGCCATGGAAGGCCGGGTTAGGGTTTTACCACGGTTCCAACTCAAGCAGCCCGCATCCTAGTGGTGAATCTCGCACTCGACCACCCTACCTTCATCTTGAGAATCCTCTTCGCCCTTCAGTCACCTCGGCTACTCGAAAAATTTTCGAACACACATTGGCGTTGTTCCGGCCGACAACTTGCCATTGGGTTGTGGCCTAATCTATCAAATGGAGGAAACACCTCAGCCACTACACCACAGCCCCTGCATAATTTACCTCTCTGTCATTGTCCCTCACATGCATGTGAGCTTGACGCTGGCGACCGAACTAATTCTCCTAGCTCGTCAGGTGTCGATCTCCACTTCTATCCACCTATCTTCCTGTTTTGAGACCTACAACTGCCCCTTTTCTCAGTTTTTATGTCCGACCAGCACTTTTCTTCGAGACTTTCTACTATTTGTGAGAACTTGATCCAATCTCTTCTGATCTCTTCGTCTCTTTGAGACCTTGTTGTCTCCGCTAAATGCTTGTGTTTTGTTGTTTGAGTTGACTTTGTTGCTTTTCTCACTTCTATGGTTGCGAAGGGAATATCCACCTCCGGGAGTTATTCTTACGCAGCGAGTCCTACGGAGTACACACCTCAAACAAACAGCCAAATGCGCATCCGTTTCATGTGTCGGATCGATAATACCTCACCTTGCCTTTCCATTCATCTGGGCCTTCAGATTCTTGATTATGGAGCCTCTGATCATCTTTAGGGTAATAAGGATCTTTTTTCTTCCCTTACTTATTATCACGTACCGCGATTTTTGGCTAATGGATCTGAGCCACTGGCTAAAGGAATCGGTTCAACATGTCTTCTTCCTTCCGTACCCCTTACTTCTGTCCTTTATGTTCTTGATTGTCCTTTTAATCCGATTTCTATCAATAAGTTAACTTGTGACCTTAATTATGGTGCGGCACCGATAGTACGTCATTACGGGGTAGAATACGAGGAGGACTGATTGGCATAGGGCGGTGAGTTTCAAGACTCTTTTCATGCTTGCATTTCGGCAGTGCCCTGCCTTGCACTTCCATGGATACTCATCTCCTTATTCATAGTCGCCTTGGTCATCCAAATATTTCCAAGTTTCAGATAATGGTTCCTCGTTTTTTTAATTTGTCCTCAATTGAGTGCGAGTCATGTCAATTTGATAACATACTCGTGTCCCATTCCCCAATAGCCTGAATCTGACGGAAACAGAAGTCTCCTTCGAGCATGTCACCTAATGTTTGGGGTCCTTCTGGGCAGAACTGCCTTGGGATTCCGATGCTGTTACTTTATAGATGATTATTACCAGACAGCCTTAGCTATTTTTAATGAAAACTCAAGTTGAGTTATTCTCTATTTTCGAGAAGTTCCATGTTGAAGTTCGAACTCAATTTAATACTTCAATTCGTATCCTACAACGTGATAATGCCAAGGAATATCTTTCTGGATCATTCTCCTCCTTTAAGTCCTCACATGGGATTCTTCATCAATCCTCTTGTGCTTACACTCCTCAACAGAATGGAGTGCCTGAGCACAAGAACCGACATTTAGTTGAAACTGGCCGCACTCTTTTACTCTATCATAAGGTTCCTCAATGTTTTTGGGGGGATGCTATCTTAGCCACTTGTTATTTATTTAATCGTATGCCATCATCCGTCTTGCATGATCAAATCCCTTTTTCCATCCTTTTTCCAAATCAACCCCTCTTTTGTCTTCCCCCTCGTGTCTTTGGTTGTGTTTGTTTTGTCCATATTCTTACCCCTAGACAAGACAAGCTCTCAGTCAAAGCCACGAAGTATGTCTTCCTCGGTTATTTCCAACTTCAACGAGGGTATCGCTGCTACTCTCCTGATACACATTGATACTTAATCTCTGCTGATGTCAACTTGTTTGAGAACTCTTCTATGTTCCCTACCACCCACCCTCCCAGTTTTTATGTCATATTTCTACCCCTTCTTTATCCCATCCAAGATACATCATATGTCCCTTCGGCTACTCCACCTCGACCATTGCAGGTATATACAACTCGTTGCCCACGTACTAACATCAAGCCTCCGGCTAACTCATCTCATATGGCACCCTCTCTCATCCGGGTTTGAAACAAGCAATGGTTGAAGAAATGACTGTTTTGCATTCTACTAGTATGTGGGACCTAGTCACCTTACCTATCGGTAAGTCTTCTATTGGTTGTTGTTAGGTTTATCTTTGTTAGATTGGTGGGATGGCGAAAGTGGACCCGATCTAAAAACTGGTGATTTGCCAATGGGTATACTCAAATATATGGCTCCGACTACTATGACACTTTTTCTGCTGTTGCCAAGATAGCTTCCATTCGTCTTCTCTTCTCTATGATTGCCATGAGATCTTAGCCCCCGTATCAGTTGGAAATCAAGAATTCATTTCTCCATGGCGACCTCGCCGAGGAGATATATATGGAGCAACCACTTAGAATTGTTGCTCAAGGGGAGTCTGGTTTAATATGCAAGCTACGTCGTTCCTCATATGACCTAAAGGAATCCCCTCTAGCCTAGTTTGACCGCTTTAGTTTCGTGGTACATGAGTTTTGTATGACTCGGAGTACATCAGACCATCGCGTCTTCTATCATCATACATCCTCAAGAGAGTGCATCTATCTGATTGTTTATGTAGACAACATTGTTCTAACAGGTAGTGATCAGGATGGTATTCATAGACTTAAACATCATCTCTTCGACCACTTTTAGACAAAAGACTTGGGGAAACTCAAGTACTTTTTGGGGATTGAGATAGCTCATGTCTCAAAGGAAGTATGTCTTGGATATATTAAAGGAAATCGGTATGCTAGACTGTAAACCTGTAGACACTCCTATGGATCCGAATGTCAAGCTTGTACCTGGACAGGAGGAGCCTCTACGAGATCTAGGGAGATATCGACGACTAATAGGGAGGCTGAACTACCTCACCATCACCCGACCAGACATTTCCTTTCATGTG
The DNA here is from genome assembly GCA_016808115.1 of Tetrastigma voinierianum. Classification (NCBI taxonomy): domain Eukaryota; kingdom Viridiplantae; phylum Streptophyta; class Magnoliopsida; order Vitales; family Vitaceae; genus Tetrastigma; species Tetrastigma voinierianum. Next base: position 531,157 of record JAEQBH010000432.1, on the reverse strand, counting down.
AGCATAGTTAGTCAATTCCTATAATCACCATGTGATAGTCACTGAGATGTTATGATCAGGTATCATAGTTATATCAAAAGGAACCTGAAGCCTTGAAAGGTGTTATATGAAAACGGAGGTGTCGTAGATTGTTGGATATTGGCATGAGGGCGAGGGAGGGGGAGAGAGGGAGAGGAGAGAGGAGGAGAGGAGAGAGGAGGGGGGGGGGGGGGGGAGAGGAGGGGCGATCGCGGGGGGGGTGCGCGAATGGTGAGGGTTTCACCCCTTGAACCACTCCGCCGGATATTGTGTATTTATTGGGAGGCAACTTAAGATCTGGAAGAGTAAGAACATGAGGTAATTAGTCTAGTCCTAGTCTTGAAATTGAGTATCGTGTAAACTTTTGACAAGCTTTGTGGCTTCGTATGGCTCAAACAAACTGTAGGAGCTAAGATTTGGGAAAGATGAACAAATAGCCGGCTTGTGTGTGATAACCAAGCAACCACGCATTGCCTCCAACCAGTCTTTCGTGAGAGGGCTGAGAAGCATGTGAAGTGAATCATCGAGCCGTTCAGATTGCCTCAGGATGCATGACTACTAGTTTCGCCAACTTGAGTGACCAACTAGCAGACATTTTCACTAAGTCTCTCCAAAGTCCGAGGATTTAGTATATTTGTAACAAGCTTGGTGCATATGACCTATATGCTCCAGCTTGACGGCGAGTGTTAAGAATCATAGGATATTCTTTGGTTTATCTCCTTCATTTCTTGTACATTATTTTCCTTCCTTTTTGAACTTGATTTGTTTCCTTTTTATGCCTTCTTGATGTGTATGTATAGGTGTCTCTATACTATGTAACACTCATTCAATAAAGAAAAGCATTCTTTTCTTCACTCATTTTACAATTTCTATCCGTTGCACATCTCTAAACTATTTTGGACAATCCTGTGTGCCACTCATCCATCTTAACATCCTCATTTCAACTGCACTCAGTTTTGGATACATTCTCACTGTCCAAGCAATAAGTATTGTTGAATCGAAGGTGATAGTAAGGATGAGTACAAGGAAAAATACTGTAATTGTTTTATGGCACATTCATTCCATCACCTCCTTAAGCATAGTCGGACTTACCCCTAACCCATGATCTACATGTTTAAGTTTGAACTACTTGGGTGCTTTGTTAAGAAGTCAGCACCAATAGTGAAGCAAAGAATGCTAGATAGCATGGCTGAAAAATAAAGACAAATCCATTACAAGGATCAATCTTATAGCACATTTTAAATGGGGTTACCATGAGCCTGTTTGGCACATGAGAATGAACTTAAGATCTTCTTCAAAGCTTACCCAGTGCAATTTGCATCTTGTCTGTCAGAAATAAGCGTGGCTTTGAGACCTTGTCAGCAAAAGCATCCAATATATCTTCCAACCTCCTACAAAAAATCCCACCCAAAAAAATGTTATGAGAAGCAAAACAACTTAAATAGTCATTTGAATGCTTCCTTGTCACCCAAGATGAAATTGTGGCACTGGTGACATTCATGTACCTTAAATAGTCATTTGACAAAAGATGCAGTCATTCCAATCAATCCCATTATGTTGAAACTTGGAAATCAAGCAAAATGCAGGTGAACAGAAGGGGTATACAATTAGTTGGCGTACTAAAAGTTTCACAATTTAAAAAATCTTTGTTTAATAGTCCAGCATACTTTTAAAATAACCAGTTGGTGAAATCCCCAGAAACTGCCAAAACTACCCCTTATTTTTTTCATCAAGAATATGGAATATGAACTCATTTTATAAGAATCAAAGATTCAGAAGTTCTTTGCAGAGAAAATGGTAATTCCAAACTCATTTGCAAAGTCTGTAAAAGTATCTTAAAATACAGTCGCTTATATGATTCCTTTTTTTTAAACATACTGCTATTTTCACTCTCAAATACACACTCATGCAAAATTTTAGAATGTTGAAAAGCTTTCTTCAAGAAACTCCCAGATTCTGAATTTGCCTCGGTACCAAAGGTTTACTGGATCCTGAATCACATCACATAGGCCAGAGAATATTCAATGCATAAAACACCCAGATGCACAGTAAAAGAATAATCACCATGATAGTTAAGCAACGGTTATTGGAGGGGACATTTTACAGCCAATAAGTACAATGGATAAAAAATTAGTCAAGAAATATGCATCCTGCATAAGGAAGAATGCAATTCAATGTTTCATGTCATCTTATAGAGCTAATATTTTACATGGAATAACAATCACATAGCATAGAAAAATACAAGTGACTTTGAAGGAAATACCATGATCTCAACATACTTGTACACTTTCCAGAAAAGAAGCCGGAGCCCTTCTTGAAAAGCAATGGATGTGATTATAAGAATTGCATATGGCCACCATGCTGTTGTTTTCAAAGGAAGAAAAGCCCTCCATACTCCAGATAGAACAATCAGACTAATGAGCCATAATAGTGTGCTACATCACATTCATTAAATAATCCCATGAGAACCAATAGAATATGGAATTCAGAAAAATTAAAAATCTTCACTTGCATCAACATGAGTCACTTTGGCCACCATTAACATTTTTAGAACAAAACTAACGTGAGCCCACATAATAAAAATCAAAACTCATTCCAACAGGAAATATTTTCACACAGTCCTCGGGATAACAGTTCATTCAAAAGTTCACCTAAATTAAGAATAAATAGATAAATAAAAAGCTTTGAATTTTTTAGGGCCAATGTGATCAAGTGTTGCCAATGGAAACACAATGCTCCTATGCAGCTGAAAAATCAAATAGGAGAAAAAGAAAAGCTGATAAAAAGATTAAATCATTACTTTTTCATCGATTTCATTGCTTGCATTGCGGAAAAGAAAATCGATAATAACAACAAACAAGGCTTGCATGCTATGTTCTGACTGAAGAGGGAAGCTTAATTTCTCAGGAACTAAATATCAAAAGGTGAAAAACTCCACATTTTTTCCTCCCTTCACTTCATTCTCAACAATCCAACAAACCACTGAAAGAGAACTGCCATTGCTCTGTACTACAAAGTTATCTCAAGTACAGGTTAAAATATAAGGAAAACAATTCATATTTCCTTTCTTTTCATTATCAGCCAAGCTTTTGATACAACGCCATTAACCCCTTTTGTTTGGTTATTGGGAAAATTAAATCAAAAACCAGAAAATAAAATTATAATAAAAAAGTTGTATTAGAACTAATTCAGTCAAATCCTGGATCCCAAAAAATACGAAAAGATCAACTGAATTTTTCTCTATAAAATTTTCCAACCAACCAAACAGAACACATAAAAACCAAACAACAAACATATATAAACTTAATATTTCGCTTAATTGAGAAAAACCCACATCCTTTTTGAGTGAATTCCACTTGGATGATAAAAATGAAGAAACATAAGAAAACATTTCAACTATTTCTTCTCTAAATTTTTAGCTTCCGAATGTAGAAACCAAGCCCAGGACTCGTATTGAGCTCAATCAAAATGGAGGCTTTTCTTCTCTCGGTCACAACCTAGGAAACTTTCTAACAAAATGCTTTTACTTTCTCAGTTACCCCAGCATATTCCCTGGAGATCATTCAGCGAAAAAGTTGAAGTACCTTGACAGAACGGTGAGGATCAAAAAGGGCTTTTGGGAGACGACAGAGACGAAGAGGGAGAGGGAAGGCCCTAGGGCAATCAAGGCGTAGCCGATCCCTGCAATGACAGTCATGTGGATTTTCTCGGGGGTGGGAAAATTGGAGGTGATTTTCCCACCAATCAAACACCGAAATGGGAAAGAAAAAATTTATGAATTACTGATTTTATGAAAGTGCAAGGGTTTCGGTCAACTCAAAAGTCACGTGACTCTGCACGTTCATAATAGAGTTTTTGGAAGGGAAAACTGTGCTTTGGTCTTTTATTTTAGAATAATTAGAAAATCGGAATCTAAGAAAGGAAAATCACCTTAACAGTTATTTATTTCAAAAAATATTTCAGTTTTTATGTGAATATACATTTTATTTGTAAAATGTTCTTCACAAAGATAGTTTTTTTTTAACAATCACAAAAATAGTATTTAAGTTTTACTAAAATAATATCTAACGTATATTTAGGCAGTATTTAAAAAATAATTTAATTAAAAGATATTTTAGGAATAAAAACTAAAATATTTTTAAAGAACTGTTAATTCTGGTTTGGAAATTATTTTGGAAAAGGAAGCATTGAAACACAAATTTTTCCTTTCCACTAAATGCTTTAAAATTAAAATTTTAAATTAAGGGCCTTTTTGTTAATGTGAAAACTGCTCTTGAGAACAATTTTTGAAAATAAAAAGACTATCATTTTTTAAGTTTTTTGAAAACTATTATTGTCCTTTAATTTTAATGTTTTCTACTTTTTTTTGTATTTCTAAAAACAAAACAAAAAAAAAAAAGTTAGAAATCAAACATATTCTTCTTGTTTTTGTTGTTTTTAAGAATAAAAAATAGTTTTCAAAATCATGACCAAACATGTCTTTCTTGTTTTTTAAAACATAAAATAGTTTTCAAAAAAAGAACCAAAACATATTTATAGTTTTTATTTATTTAATTAAAAGACCTTTTGAAACATTAATTTTAGAAATTTAACCCTCTATCAATTTAAGACCATATTTGGATAGAAATGTCTTCATTATTTTCTTATAAAAACCAAGGGCAAAAAAAAATCACAATTCGACCAAATATCGTGTTTCAGTCGGCACCAACATATTACTATTATCATTTGTTTAAACTATTGCTAGAATCGACGACATATTCAATCAAAGCTAGGGTCAAAAAGCTCTCTCCAAAATTAGTGGCTCACAACCTTGGCAAGAGGTGAGCTACAATAGCGTCCCAACCCATGTGAGCTCAACTCAATCCGATAAAGCTCAAACTCATAATAATCAACCATGAAAAGGTTTAGGAATATTTTTGGAATTTTTAAAAAAAATTAAAGTTGTCAATAAAGAATATTGAGACTTTTTTTCAAAGGCAAAATATGAAAAAGACTTTTTCTCTAAGTCATGACATGGTAAACAGTTGTGAAAAGTTACTTGGGAAGCAAGACTCCTTAATGGAGATATGGACAGTTATTAAAGAAAGTGAGCTGGTACAGTTACTCATAAATGTCTATAAAATGATGACTCAACTCCAATTTGAATCATCATCAGCCAAGACTCAAAACTAAGTAAGAGCATTTGGCGTTTTCTTTATTTTTCTATGAGTCGTAGTCGTATTTTCGTATTAGCTTAGTTTTATTGTTTTTTCTTTACAATCATCATCAACCAACACCAATTTGTTTACTTCAAAGCTTTTCTTACTCCAGCACTTGATTTTCAATCAAATTCTATAATGAAATCCGTTATTTTTCAAGTTAGTCCCTTAATTTTCCTATTAACTTTCAATTCAGTCAATGCAATCTAATTTTTCAATGCATTTTCATGAATAATATGAGGGCGTCAAGGTGTGAGTATCGTGGCTTTGTAAGGCCGTTACTTAATGGGCAGCCGGGCCGTGGCAGCGGCGTCATGAAGAGGCCAGACGGTCTCTGTGTTAAAACTATGCGGAACTATGACGGTGAGGTCTAAACCACATGCGGGATCTGAGTCCTGACCGACCATCTCTGCTTATGGGAAGTTTTGTTATGGACAAATATATTAAGGAAGGAAATTACAATATGATATTTATCATGAATCTCAGTATTCAAATCTCATACGTCTAAAAAACATGAATCCTTAATAAGAGATAATTAGTCCTTGATAAGGAAAGAGATAATTTATCACCAAAATCATAAGATTATCTTACTTTATAATCGAGGGATCGTGTATAGGGAAAGAGTCCCCTAGCGCGATAATTCACCATGCCACCTCTTCTTCCTTCCACTTGGTTATAATCATCAGATAATACACGACTTATTTACAACTTCCCTCCTTTTTCTGGCGTTGTTATCGCGCCATCATACCGGCATCAACAATCGCACCATAATGGCGCCGTCAGCAGAATCGCCGTGTCGCGATCATGGCGCCAAGAGCTGGCTCCACCATTTTCCCGTTCTTCACGATTGTAGTTCTTTCACCAATATCGCCGACGCCTCTTCATATTCATCGTCACATAAAGAAGAGCGATGTTAATCACATCGGCGTCGGCATCATTCTTCATCGCGCCAGAATGGTATAAACGTTGAGTTATCAAGCGCGCATTTAAGGAATCAGGAGGGATCGCGGCAACAACCGCAGCTGCGGGAAACGATCGGGCTTAGGCCCAGAAAAAGGCGCGATTCGAGAAAGAGATCGCGGCAAGATAGCTGGCCAAGCAAGGCACCGACCTCACTTTGTGATAGCGAAAGTCCATCGTCCCAGACGATGTAGATACCCCGGCAGACGACGAGTTGTCCTCAGGCAACTCGCTAAATCTCTCCCCAGAAAAAAGTAGTAAGGTCAGGTCGCACCAAAGGCACTCGTGACGCTCTACATTCAAGAACGCCCGAGCACGGAAATATCTGGTCAAGCAAGAAGAGAAACCTAATGAGGGTAGAACCGGGCCAACCGGCACCCGGAACATCTCGCATTACTCCACGAGCCAAATGCCACCCCATGCCGCCAAAGATACCCCGGGCCGACATGTGACCTACGCTACATACGCCTACGCGAACGATTCTATACCGACGACATGCCTCCTCGCCCCTGTGAGCAAACACACTCGACCACGAGCCGCCACGGTTTGTCATACCAACTTTCACTATGTTTGACCCGCCATCAATTCTTACGATCACATACTCCATTACAATCAAGCGATGACTTTGAATGCTGGCAATGAACTTCTACTATGCAAAGTTTCCCGACTAGTTTGCGAGGCCCTACACTAGCCTGGTTTCACAAGCTCCCGTGAAACTCAATAAACACTTTTTATGAACTTTGGGGAGCGTTCATCTTGCAGCACCTATGCTCAGTGCGTCAAAAAAGGAATATTAGTTCATTGCAAACTATTTTGAAACATGAAGAATAGTCCATACAGACTTATACAGGTTGTGCAAGTCATTCAACAACAGAGAGAATTTTACAAAGATGGATGCGCCCTTTAAAACTCAGAGAAGCTCGTCGACTCCTTCTTCCACTCACTATCTCTAGACCCACCAACAACAATGGAAGAGTTATACAGGCAGGCAGACAGATACTCAACGCTAGAGGATAATATTCAAGCAGCAACCCATACAACCATCATCACAAACCATCCGACTGAGAAAGATAAGCTGGCGGGAAAGAAGCCGTCCAAGTCCAAGGAAGGTCAGAGCGGAGACCGAAAGCGACCCGAGACTAGTCTAATAAAAGGAGAGAGCCCCCGCAATTCACCTTGCTAACTATCTCGTATGAAAGGTTGTTACTCACATACCTCCTACCAGATTTTTAAATGGCTTGCACCATCTAGACGTCTGCCAAAGAAACAAACTCATGATGCGATTATCATGGGAACCATGGACATGAAACCGATCGGTGCCGAAGTCTAAAGTTCTTAGTAGAAAAGCTGATAAAGACAGACACTGCAAGAAGTGCGCCCTCGTTGAAGTAGATCAGATATGGAGTCGCAGGCAATTTCTGAAGTAATGGTAGAATTACAAATGGCCCAACGGCCCCGCTTAACCTGCATCAAAGAATAAACTATATACTCGAAGTGGACTCACTAATGACCGCATCAATCCAAAACAGAGAAAACTGGTTGGTTACGGCTACGGTTAAGGCCAGGGTGAATGCCATCCACACAAAAAGCAGCCAGGGGGAAGTTGAGTCGATAGATGGCCCCATATCCTTTCCTTCGTTTAATTCGAATAGGATCATTATGCCTCACTATGATGCCTCGGTACTCATCCTCTGTATTAATGGTTTTGATGTGCATAAGGTGTTGGTGGATCCGGGCACGCAGATTTACCGCAACTTTCAAATTTCACATGTATTTAGCTTTTTCCCGACATGCTAAATTATCGCTAACTTCTGGGCTTCAACGATAACGGCAACTACGCTAGAGATGTCACACTTCCCGTGAGAGTCGAGCCAATACTCGCCGGGTTTTGTTCTTAGTCTCCAAGACTCAGCCTTACAATGCCATAGTGTCGCACCGCCACTTCAAGAAGGTTAGCCTTCATTGTACCACCAAACGTGTTATCTAACAAACGCCAAGGTGTCGACCTTAAGGCCAATCGATCGCACAACAATGCTATCAACTGTCCATGCTTGAGTAAAGAGGGAAGTGCGATTCCAAACAACCTCCCCTGGACGATCAGACCCGCGCATAGTAATCATAGTATGCCACCCAGATCAAGGCAGAAGAAAAGGACCCACCGGCTGTTGAACCACTAGAAGAAGTAGAGCTGGATAGACCAGATAAGTTCACCTACGTGAGCTCCCTTTTGTCTAATGAAGAAAGTGAGTAGTTATAACTCACGTTGCTATGCAACATAGTTGTATTCACATGGAGACACTCTAATATGGTTGGGATAAATCTGATGATGGCTTCTCACAAACTGAACGTCCTCCCCACTGCCAAGCCAATAAGGTAAAAGGTGAGGCGATTCCATCCGGATCAACATCAGATCATTCATACGGAAGTAGACAATCTTCTAGCAGCAGGTTTTATAAGGGAGGTAAAGTATCCCGAATGGCTAGCTAATGTGGTGGTGGTACCGAAGAAGGGTAGTAAGTGGCGTGTATGTGTCAACTACACTGACCCCAATGAAGCATGTCCCAAGGATAGTTTCCCTTTGCCGCGTATAGATCAAATTGTGGATGCAACAACCGAACATGGTATTTTGTCATTTTTGGACGCCTTCTCAGGATACCATCAGATTCCTATACATCCACCTGATGTGGAGAAAACGGTATCCATTACACCACACAGATTGTACTGCTACAATGTAATGTCGTTTAGCCTGAAAAACTCAGGGGCAACTTATCAAAGGATGGTGACCAAGATATTCTAACCATTGATAGGTAAATCCATGGAATTTTATATTGATGATATGCTCGTCAAATCCAAAGAACGCCCTAATCACACAAGGCATTACAAGAAGTCTTCAAGCTATTGTGAAAACATAACATGAAACTTAACCCTTTGAAGTGCGTGTTCGGTGTCAGCTAGGGCAAATTCCTAGGCTTTATGGTAACACAGAGGGGGATGGAGGCTAATCCCATCCAACTCAAGACCATATTTGACTCTCAAGCTCCCGCCTCCAAAAAGGGGTATAACAACTTACTGGCCAATTGGCGACCCTTAGGCAGTTCATATCTCGTTTCATAGATCGTTTGAAGCCGTTCTTAGCCACCTTAAAGGAAGCCCGATAGGCCGACTGGAATCAAGAATGCGATTGATGAGTGTCTAAAACACTCATGTCATATCCGCATCCTTACTATGTTTTAGTTATATTTTATATATTAATAAGTGTATTATTGCCCGATATCTTATTTTTAGATCTTGTGTGCATTGAAGGTGAATAGGGTGGTTTTCAAAAGCTTTTTGGAAATGCAAAGAAGAAGAAGAGAAAACCCAGCAGCAACGTCGCGACGTGGCAACATCACAACGTTCCAGCGTCATGACATTGCAAAGTTGCAACGCTAGTCAACAATAAGAAAGTCAAGAGCGCCCAACGCCGCGACGTTTCCCACACCTCTGATCATAATTATAAAAAGCACGGAGACCAATTTTGGATTATCTAAGGACGTATTTAATCGAGGTGCGGGAAACGGCAGAGCAACCCAAGAGATCGGGGAAAGACCTCGTGTTTTGCATTTCTCAAAAACATTTATGATTTATAGAACTATGCTTGTATTAAACTGATAAATACTAGGATTTATTTCTGTGCTGAACCTCGCTTCGCTGTATGGATTAAGGCTTAAATCTATTATTCCGGGCGATTTATGATTTGTTATATCGATTTGCTCATGTCTGCGGTTGATTTTCGCAGATGTCTCGCCAACATTGACATGATCTTTGGCTGGTATCTCGAGATCGAGAGAGGCACCTAAGGATATGAGTGATTTAATTCTCGTTAAATCGACGACGAGATATCCCAATTCCGAGAGCCGCGCTGACAGTGCTAGCTACTGCTTTTTCTTGAACATGTGGTTAAAGGTAGATGCACCAACCCTACTAGCGAGATAGGCGCATATACCTCAACAGGTATTCTCTAGCACGATCACCTGGGCTATCAAGAAATCATTAATAGACTGAATAGTAATTCCTTTAGGTAATAATCCATCAAATGCGGCAGGGGGAGGCAAAACTCTAATTTTCACAAAAAAAAAGTAATTTCACAGGTTAATTAGATTTAGTTTTAAGTATATACATTAATTAGGTACTCATTAAGAGTTTAAGTCCAGATGATATCGTAGGGCCAATTCCAATAGTCAACGCACTTCTCCCTGTGGATCGATATCCATACTTAAGTACACTATATAACTTGATACGACGTGTGCACTTGTGCACATAGGCGCGTTACCTAGTTTACATAAATCAGACATCACACAATTCAGCCTATCGCGACCGGCAAGTACAGTGAGAAGGGCAACCGCTCAGTGGCCCCCACCCGCCCAGGCTCCATATATCATATTATAAGTATAATATGTTATAATGATATATAATATGCATTATTTTTATTTTTATTTCTTCCTCCTCAACACCAACATTCATTTTTTCTTCTTAGTGGTTCTCCAGTTTCAAAAACAAGAAACTATACAAATTCGACAAACCCGCCACGCTCCACCTCTTCGCTCTTCCTACCTTCAACTCTCATCCTGCTCTTACTTCTTAAAGGCAATGATTTTTCTAATTATTTTCTTCCATTTTGTTTGTGTTTTTTCCGTTATTTTGTTCTTGATTTTTAGGTTTTGGGTTTGGGTTGATTTTATTCAAATTTTAGCTTGTCTTTTCTCGATAATAAAATTCTAGGCATTTTTCATGCGCATATTCTAGAAAGATATAAATCTGAGAGACAATACCATAGAAAATGGTTGGTTTACTTTTAAACATGTGATAAAGTATAATAAGCTTTTGTTGCAACCATTGTTCACAACTCAAAACAACAAAAGTTTTTAGCAAATGATGGATCAATGATCGGGAAGCATCTTAGCGAGAGACTCAAACAACATGAGAATAATATTGAGCATATGACTAACATGAATACTGATCGAACTAAGAGTAAGATTAAAAACATAATGAAACAATTGATAAAGATTTAAAAGAAGGGATTTTCAAAGGAGAAAGAAACGATGGAGACAAGTTTTATTAAGAATAATTTATGTTGTAAAACCGCTAAAAATAATTTAGCTTTTTCGAGGATCCAACGAGAAACTTTATCAGATAGTAATGTACTGGGGTTAATTGAAATGATTACATAATTTGATTTGATAATGCAAGATCATACTAGACGATCTAAAATCAAGAAATTCATTACTATTATCTTGGTCATAAAATTCAAAAATGAGTTAGTTTCTCTTTTAGCCTATAATGTTAAACTTCTATGATAAGGATCATCAGTTACTAAAAACATTTCACTATAATTTTTGATTGTACCCTCGCATGTGAGCTATCAAGAACAAATGACTCTATTAGTAATGATGTAAATATGTCTAGTAACAAAATAAAAATAGAGGAGTACTTTTGTGAAGTTCTCGGTTGTGGATGATACATCCGATTAGGGCTTTTAATTAATTATTAAATGTATAAGTCTTCTTGATCTCAATGTTGATGATGAGGGGTCAAGGTTATGACAATGGTTCTAATATGAAAGGAAAACACCAAGGAGTTCAAAAGAGATTGCTTGAAATAAACTAGGGCTTTATATGCTAAGGTGCTTGTCATAGTCTTAATCTTACTTCCCTTTGCGATATGGCACATTCTCAGTGTTAAAGCCGCTTCATTTCGAATCAGGCACGTATATATTCATTATTTGCAAATTATACTAAAAGATAAGATTTACTTGATAATGTTCCTGACTTAACAAAGAAATTTTGTGTAATACTCGATGGGAAAGTCAATTAAAAGTAGCAAAGCTATTAGATTTCAAACACCTCAAATTAGGTTAGCTTTGTTGTAATTGTATAAATTTTTTGGTGATGATGCTAAGTCAAAAGTGAAGCAAAAAGTTTGGCTAGTTCCTTGAGAGTTTTGAGTTTCTTTACTTAGTATGGTTATTTGGTATGAAATTCTATTTTGCTATTAACATGGTGATTACAGTTTCAATCTAAATCTATGTGCATTGACACTACAACAAAGGAATTGGAAGGTGAATGTTATTTTTGAAAATATAGAAATGAAAGGTTTGAATCCAAAGATGAATATTAAGTAAAAGTCTTGTATTTGATATGAATATAGAGCCACACTTCCAACAAAACGCTGTGTTTTTAGGAAACAATTTGATGAGAATAATCATGATGAAGAATACAATCAGCTGAGGAGTCCTTTAGAGTCAATTATTTATCAAGTTGTTGTAGATATGACAATTGCTTTGAAAGATAGATTTGAGCAATTAAATATATTTGAAAATATTTTTGGATTCTTATTTGATTCAAAAGTTGAAGTCGCTAAGATACCGAATTAAGAGAATCTTGCAATTAAATTTAAGACTACTTTTTCATAATAATTTGTCGGATGTTGATGCAAATGACCTTAAATGAAAGTGTCAAGAATGACTTTGCCAAATGCTAGCACGTCACCATTCAATTCCTCAGTTAGTCAAAGCCACAGATTGTTATCAAAATGTTTCAATTGCATACCTAATCCTATTAACGATGCCTATGATCGTAGCATCTCAAGTAAATGTTTTTCAAAGTTAAAATTATCAAATCCTACTGAGGTTGTCAATGTCACAAGAAGCACAATGACCTATCAATTTTATGTATTGTGAAAATATGTTAAAATATTGATGTTGACACTATTATCAATGATTTTGCATGTTGAAATGCTCGAAGACAATGTTTTTTATGAACATTTGTATGCTTAATCTAAAATTAAATGTTTTTATTTCGATTGTAAAAAATATTTTATTTGTTAAGTCTAATAAAAACTATCATTTACAAGCATTTTTATTATGTACACTTGAACTTTAATTATATAATAGGGCTCCCATTTTGTTACTTCGCCTGTGCCTCAAAAATATCGGGGACTGCCCCGCCAGCACTTAACAAACAAAAGTATCTCACCGAACCATTAGTTCTTACTATCCTTGAAGCTGGTGACATACTCTATCTTTATTTGGCAGTCTCAGAAATCTCAGTGAGTACAACATTGTTCAAAGAAGATGAAAACCGAAAGCAGGGACCTATATTCTTTGTAAGCAAGTCCATATCCGGTGCGTAAACCTCGATACACTCCGCTTCGAACAGCAAAGATCGGGTTTCGTGAAATGAAATTAGACAACTCCTACTGGTGGACCCTGAATGTGGATGGCACTGCGACGCTTGGAGAGCGAATCCGAGATCGCAACTAAAGCTCCAACCGAGGAAATAATTGAGCAAAGCATATTAGATTTCCGCCTACCAACGGCGGCCGAATGGCTAATCATAGCCCAGATCGACCTCGCAATCTTCATATCCTCAAAAAAAATCATCATAAGAAGCGATTCTCAATTGGTGGTAGGGCAGGTAATGGAGAATATGAAACAAGAAACCAACGCATGACCAAGTATGTAAGTCTGGTCAACCTACGACTAGGAAGCTTCATAGCTTGGCGACTAGAGCATGTCCCAAGAGATTCAAACTGGCAAACGCTGGGCGCCATGGCCATGTCCTCACCAATAAAAGAACGGTTCTCCCGCCTACTACTAGCCGTGAGTCATCGACATTACCAACCGGTAAACAAAATAGACGGTTGGCCTTCTCGACGACCCAATAGCTCCACTATTCGAGTCAGAGAACCGTCTGACAACATAATCGAAGCCCAAAAGATCCAGGTCAAGATTGCTCGGTTCTCCCTCGTGAACGATCAGCTATATAAACGGTCCCTGGACAGGCCCTACCTTAAGTGTCTCACTCACCAACAAGGACAATATGCATTAGCGAAACTCCATGATGGGGTATGCGGAAATCACATTGTGCAAGAGGATGTCGACCTATAGAGTCCATACCTGTTGGCTACTATCGCTAATCATGCTCGTGATATGTAGTTGCTCTATGTCGCAAAGTGTGGACGGCCGCCATGATGTGCCCCCCGTTTCAAAGGTGCCGACCCAAGACTTAACAACTATAACGAGCCCTTAGCCCTCTCGCCGGGGAATGGACACATCGTAGGGTCACGCTACCGCCTTGCTCGTATAGTTATTACTGGTTGCCATTGACTATTTCAGCAAGTGGATAGAAGCAGAAGCCTTCGCATCCATCAAAGATAAAGAGGTTGTTCAGTTTGTATGGAAGAACATTGTTGCAGGTTCGGAATACCCCAATCAATTGTAACCGACAATGGGCCACAATTCGATAGGCGAGTGTACAGGGATTTTTGTAGCAAATTGAAAATAAAAAACTTGTACTCGACCCCATGGTACCCTCAGAGCAACGGCCAGACAGAACCATCTAATAAAACTCTCCTATCAATTCTGAAAAAACGTCTACATTCAGCTAAAGGAAAGTTGGTGGATGAACTACCAAGAGTTTCATGGGCCTACAGAACAACCAGTCGGAAGCCGACTGGGGTATCACCATTCGCCCTCACGTATGGGATGGAAGTCATCATCCCCATAGAAATTGGGACGCCGATCGCATCTTATTGGCCTCGAGCGCAGAAGTTGTTCGCATACAGATAAACGCGCTCATGACACTTCATAGTTTGACAACAAACTTTTAACTTTATTAGTATTATTGAAAAAGTTGTTTTTATATCATTTATATTAAATTTAGCTTAATTGAATTTTAATTATAATATTTCATTTATTTCATTAATATTTTTCTTAAATATTACTTTCAATATATTTTTAATTATTTTTCATATTACTATTTTAGCATTTTAAAAATACTTAAGAGATACATTAATTAAAAAAAATAAAAATTTAATAAAGTAATAATACTTTATAAATAATAATTAATTTGATTAGATAAAGTATATATAATTTCCAAGATAAAGTATTATTATAACTTTTCATAATATCAATTATTAAGATAAATTAATATAATTAAAAAATAATAATATCTATATCAAAATATTGTTGCTATAATTAAATAAAATATTTTATAGAAATTATAAAAATAATTTAATTTTTTATCTTATATATGATAAAACATGTTTTGATAAAAATAATTTTAATTTTGATAATAAATGAACATAAATATATTAAAAGGATTTAAGATAAGTTTTGAAAAAATAATAAATATGATTATTTAGTATACGTAAAATAACTTTAACATGCATATTTATTTAAATTTTGAAAAATATCCGTTTTTAAAAGGTAGTCGATTTAGTTTAAAAAAAAAAAGCAGCTGGTTAGAATGTTCAAAGTTTAAAAGACCAAACATAGGAAGGGTTGAGCCCAATAAAGACAATTTACTGTATTATATTAAAAGTGATTAGCTTTAAAAAAAAATCATATATCTAATATTCAAAGTGAAAACCGATATTTTTATGTTTGATAAAAATAACTATTTATTTTATAAGACATGTGTAAATACAAAAATAATCCTTATTTTATAAGACGGGTAAATACCTCAATGGACCAAGGTTATTTTGGTTAGTCCAAAGTTATTATTTAAGGAAAAATATTGAAAGAGTTTTTTTATTTTAAATAAAAATATGGAAAGAGTTAGATTTGGAAATATGGTAGAATTAGAGTTTTAGACTGAAATAATGCGTATGAAATAAAAAAGTATTAAGTTAGTTTGCAGGCCAAACTATTAACCAAAGTAGAGCTTAATGTCGTTGAAACCGTGACAACGATAATTTGAACTGTAAACGCCGCAAACTCAACAAAGAAGAATTTGATAAGTGATAATGTCGTTAATGGGAACAACGACAATTGGTCCTATATAACTCAGGGTTTCTTCTCCTTCCGCTCTACTCCTCTCCGGTCCTCCTCCCCTCTCCGGTATGCTTTCCTCTTTTCAGCATTCTCTTTTCATTTATTTATTTGTTAGATGTATTTTTTTTTCCTCAACGTTTTTGTGCCCTAAATGGGAAGATTTGCATTCGCTTTTGTCCCCCTTTAGTTTCTTCCATTCGTCAGACAAGGTGATGTTAGCCTTGTATTGTAGTTCCCACCGGGTTGATTCATTTTGTTGTATCGTCAGGTTTTCGATTTGTGCCTGCAATTGAATGTCCCCTCAGTTGCTGCCAACAAATGGTTCAACGAGGTGCCGAGTTTTTATTACGCCGATATGAATACTCAAAGAGGAGGAGCAGTTTTTAAGTAATTTGTATGTTTATTTTAATTTTTAATTTTCTTTCCTTTGATATACTATATGCATCGAGGATTAACGTGTAGATGTATTCTAACCAACTTTTTTTTCTTCTTAAATTACGTAAGTAATCAAATGTATGAAAATGATGTTTTGGAGTGTTGTGTTGTTAGATTTAGAAATGTGTTTGTTGATGGTTGAGCAAATGTATGAAAATGTATTTCTATTTTTCAAGAATTTCACACTAAAGTAGTATGGAATAAATCACTAGAACAAATGTCATCGAATTTGTGCAAGTTCTGAATTGTTTAAGCAATAAACCCGTGGTCGTGCTTGATGTGAAACGAAAAACTGCCAGGAGATATTTTCCGGGTTCCAAACATACCCTAAGAGGCTACTTTAGATCATTTTTATCATTGTTGAATATTAGTTTTAAGAATAAAACTCTTCAAAAGTAGAAAATGAATTATTTTCATTTATTGAAGGAATTGCTCACCTTGATCTGAAATTGAAACCGTAGTAGGTGATGTATTGCTACGAAATTATTTTCGAGCACAGCCAAAAAAAAAAACTCAAACAAAGAGGAAATTATCCATCTAAAAGAAAATTATATTCGCGAATCTTCATCACTCAGGGCTTCGGCGGATTGGGAGTATGGGCTATGGCCGGCCAGTTAAGCAATAAATGATTCGGGAAGTTGGTTTTGAAGGTGGTGGGTGTTTTGAGGCAGTTTTGAGTGTGTTTGGAAGCTGATAAATGCTACGGGAACATGTTTTTTACTACAGTAGGAGTAGGTCTTTTATTTATTTATTTATCCAATCTTGCCAATGTTTGTGAGATGATATTTGTGTTTATGATTTTAATTGTCTTAGAGAAGTTTGAATGAGGAATTGTGCTCTTTCTGGTCCATGAGAAATGATTTGGTTTGTTTTTTTTGTTTGTTATGCTTTACATTTGCATTTTTTAGTGTGAGTTATGATCAAGTATTTTCATATGTTTCTTGTTTATGCCTTTTGGACTCGGGTAAAAGCTGTATCTGATTTTCAATCTCTTGATGCCAATTGACTTTAAATTTGGTATGATTTTTCTTTTCCCCTTCCTTTTAGGGTGGGCATGTTTAGTCTCTCTAAAAGTTTTTGAAGAAGGATGGGATGTTTTTTCTCATAGATAGGATGAGGAATGAGGAATGGTCCTTTTGTTTTTGACGTTGTGTATTTCTTGGATGCTTCATTTTGGTTTGATGGTCTGTATTAGGAATAGGAGGCTACCCTGTGTTGATTTCATTAACATATTGGTCACTTCTTAAGGTTCATGTGGTCCTGTCTTTTTTATTTATATTTTGTTTGTTAGCTGTTGCGTATTCCTCATGTCTACAGGACTATGGCACAATTAGATTAATTTTACTACATCCAACAATATTTACTTTAAACCTAAAACCTAAACCTAAGACAAAATGCTATAATCAAACCTTGAGCCAAAAACAAAAAACCAATGCCTGTAACCCCAACCCCAAAACCACAAAACCTGAAACCTGCGCCTAAAACCTAAAGCCTAAAACCTAAAGAACTCTAAAACTCTAAAACCTAAAACCTAATGCCACAGAATCCAAAACCCCAAAAACCACACAAAAATAAACCACAAACCACATTATACAAAACCTAAAACCCAAAACTAACCAAAACCTTAAAACCCTAAATGCTACTAGAACCCCAGAGCCCCAAACCCTGAAACCTTGAAACCCTAAAACCCTGAAACCCCAAAACCCTAAAACCTTAATGCCCTAATACCCTAAAACCATAAAACCCTAATGCCTTAGAACCCAAAACCCCCAAAACCCTAAAACCTTAATGCCCTAAACCCTAAATTTTAAATTGAGTACAATTTGAAATGTCATGTTTTTATTTTTTTAGAACCTGATTGTTTTCTTTATGATAAAGTTGATGTGATATCAGGATAATGACCTCTCATATTATTTAATTCATTTAGGATCATTTTGTGCAGTCGATTATATGCATTTGTTATTATCGTGATATGTTAATAATGGACAATTGTGGGGCGAAATAGATGTGAAATGTAAAGGGAGAAAAAGCTCGTATTGTGCACACTTTGGATGTACGGTTAAATACTTTTGAACAGATTGGTGATATGATATATTGAGTCTTGCGCCCAGTTTAGAAATTTGCATCGAGGAACGCCTCATTCTTGCTCTTATGAGCAAAAACTATATAGAGTGGATGCACGTGGACGACACCAGAGAGATTGGGCAACGTATCATGCTCCATACATTGCCTTATGGGATACGCGAGTGGGTAGGATTAGGGGTGTTAAACGTGTTGGGTTGGGTTAAATGGTTATGGGTTAAACGGGTGACGGGTGAAAAACATGTAAACCCGAACACGACCCGTTTATTAAGCGTGTTAAACGGGTTGACCCGTTTATCACGGGCAGTTTAGGTCTCACCGAACCCGTTTAATCGGTTAATCGTGTCGGTTAATCGTGTCCACGTTAATTTTGACAAGCCTAGCGCAGCCATTGGTAAAGCGGTAGAAGCGGTGTTAGCGGGTAAACGGGTTATAAACGGGTTAGCATGTCTCACCCGAACACGACCCGTTTATTAAACGTGTTAAACGGGTTGACCCGTTTATCACCCGAACCCGTTTAGGTCTCACCCAAACCGTTTAATCAGCGGTTGATCGTGTCGGTTAATGTCGTGTAAGTGTTGAATTTTAGCGAGGGCTGGGTAGGATCATCACTACACCCATGGTGGAGTATGATGGACTTTCATGATCATATATGCGATGGTATGCGTCGTATTACGGCGTTTTATGACTTCCTGCTTGCATAGGGATGACTCTCGGGTTTCATACTACGGGTGGCCGCGGTACTACTCGGGTTTTGGTAGAAGTTAGAGTCATGTGTTTCTAAAGTGTTTTCCAAATTTGAATCGATAGATTATGTATTTATAATTCTTTGTTTGGTTGCTCGGATCTACGCCGCCATTTTCGTGATCGCTCACGCTATGCTACCCTTAGGTTCTTTGTGCGACATACATCATATTGCTCGATTAGTGTTACGGATCGGAGAAGGCGTCGCATCGTCATTCGTCGAGGCATCTACATCCGCATGGACCATCCATTGAGCCTCCGGTGTCGTCACTCGATGCGTATGCGACCCATTCGAGGAGTAAATGGAAAGGGAGAGTTGATCGCCAGTGCGTGGTTGAGATGGTGGGTGAGGTCATGGTCGGATGGTGAGAAGCGGTCGTGATCACACTGGGCGACTTTTCTCTTGATACCCCAAGTACTTACCCCTCACGCCAAAATCACCCACACACTTACATCTTTACCATATCCGTTGTCGCGAGCGGAGTAAATGTCCATGCGCGATGAAGTATCGCGCCCCTCATCCCACCCTTTATCATTACTACATTCTTGCCATTGGGTGGCGCCCCGTCCTTGATATATATCGAGTTGGGTCCACTTCCAGCCAGGCGACCTCGTGCTCCACGTATATCGAGTACTTCATCCATTAGCTCCCTCGGCTCCATCAACTCCCTCGGCTCCCTCGGCTCCATCAACTCCCTCGGCTCCCTCAGCTCCCTCGACTCCATCAGCTCCATCACCTCCGTTTGAGATTGCGCGGGACCCTATTGCCCAACAGGCTATGTATTAAGGTGCGCCACAAGAAAAATATAAGGCGATCATCTTGTGGACTCATTGATATATGTTATTTTTATATATTAATTTTTGTACAATGTTTTAATATATTTATATAGTTTAGTTTTTTCACGTAGTAGCATAATCGCTAGTGCTTCTCGGCTAAATGTGGTTATGCATTTATGATTCTTTGATAATCGGAAAAGTGGTGTCTTCTTGATCTTGGATTTATCGTCTTCTTTGTTTTTTATTCTTTTGTATAGGTATTAGGCGCTTGTTGTATCGTCACTAAACTCTATTTGGGGTTGCTTTCTGATACTGTTTGAGTTACTTTCCTTTGTTTCATTAGAGGTGCTATGCGTATTAGGTATGTACAAAACAAATCAAATAGTGAGCTCATACTTAGTTTACGAATCGTATTTGTCTTGCTTTTGTTTTGTAATCGTAATGACCAGTCCTTTTTAAAATGAAACCCACTTTTTAAGTTGAACAAATACAACTTTACTAAAAATGTTAACAAAAGCAATACAAGGATAAGTTGAGCAAACAAATACAACTGTGAATTATATAGTTGAAAAAGGTATTTATATTATAAATTCAAAAGATTTAGTCATCAAATTTCTCTAAAGATTTTATAAATATTATTGTGGATATTTATCAATCACCTTTACAAAATTATAAAGAAATATTAAATAATCCATAATTTGGCTTTCCTATGACCTCATCATCTTTAGGTTGTTTTTTACTTATTCAATAAGTTAATATTACATCAAATACTTCTAGTAGTTTAGTTGATAAAATTATACCAAACTTATTATATTTAGTACTCAAAATATGTAATACAATTTATATAGTTTATTCAACCAAAGTATGAAGAATGGTATCAAATGAAAAATAGAAAATAGATATACCAATCAAAAAATAAAATTGCAAGCCAAATGATATTGAATGGACCTACCCGGTAATTTTATAAATTAATCAATTGGAAAAGTACTTACAATTTTATGAAATTGAAAAGTCACTGAGGGTAAAATTGGAAAATATAAAAGTTAAATGACATAAATATCAACTGCCCACTTTCTTCACATCCTTTATAATAAATACAAAATCAATATCTTTATAAAATTATTATTGAACAAGGTGGGCTCTGTGAGCTTAAAGAATAATGGTATCAAATAAAAAATAACAATTTAACCATATAGCTCCAATTTATACTTTAGTAGAAGGCAGATTTCAAAACTTGAAAATCCACCACCTAAGATATTTTACTAAACTCAATACCAAACATTCATTATCGACAAAGATCAAAATCTCGGTTCAAGAAAATGTTAGAATTTGAAATCGTTTTCTTCTGGTAAACAACAAGTCGCGACATGAGCATTGGTTGAGATAAACTTAATAATTATCGTTGTTCGCATTAGCGACATTTCGTAGAATTTCAATTATCATTTGGCTGGAGCAATGACATTCCGGCTGTTTCAATTGCTAGCGGCTAAGCGATAGCGACTGGCAATTTCAATTGAAGCGGAAGCTAAAATAGCAGCATATCCGACGAATCGATTTCTGTTTATGCATCTTGGCGTTAAACCTTCACTGGTTAACCAATTGGTGTACCAAACTACTTTATAATTTTTTATTTCATACGCATTATTTAAGTCTAAAACTCGTAAAATTAGATGTCTTTTAATTAAATATTTTTTACTTTTTTTAAGAGAGAGAAGAAACTGTGAGTTAGAGTCCCTTGACAAATGCGGATAGAGGATTCGGGCTTGTAGAATCGTCTTCTCTATAAAGCTTTACTGTAAAACCCTAGAGATCTCGAATCGAAGATGGAGAGGAAGGAGGAAGACGAGAGAATTCCTATAAGCCAGCGACCGGAATGGTCGGACGTCACTCCGATTCCGCAAGACGACGGTCCGAATCCGGTCGTCCCCATCGCCTACAAGGACGACTTCACTGAAACCATGGATTACTTCCGAGCTGTCTACTTCGCCGACGAACGATCTCCCCGTTCTCTTCACCTTACGGCCGAGGCCATCCATAAGAACGCCGGCAATTACACGGTAACGATCTCAAACCTTCAGTTTGTTTTCGCGGACAATTTTATTCTGGTAAATTTCTAAGGTCTATGAAGCCATTAGCGAGCAGAGACGGTGGCCTGGGTGTAAATTTTTGAGGATATTGATTGGAGTCATACCGAATTGATCCGCTTATCCGAATTGATTTGCCGAACACTCGTATAGCATGAATGGCCATTCGTGATCTTGTTTCTGTGAGTGTCGGCAAATTAATTATGCGAGCTGACTGGCGTACCAAGAATTTTCCTCATTCAGAGGATTACTTTGTTGAATGTCTGGATTTTTTTTTTTTTTTTTGATGAATAAACGCAGATTATATTACCAAAAAGCCAAGAGTATTCAGGAAGTATACAAAGCGGGCCAAAACAACCAATCTAAGTACCTAAGTACAACCTATTCCAAAAGAAAGCTTTAATCTTTGTACAGAAAGAATCCAACCTATCCCATCTTGAATGTCTGGAAGTAATTAGAAAGGATTGCTTTTGTAGCAAACGGAGTGGGGTTGGTATACGTTTATGAAAGAAAAAAATGGTTTTCAGCAGAATGCTAATGGTAACAAAGTGATCATACTAACTACTCTGAAAAGAGTAGCATGGATGTAACATTTGAAAAACAAGGATTATTACGCGTGTACAGAAGAAGTGATTTCAGCATGTTCTATTAAATCTTCTGAGATTGTATATATTTGGTAGCACATAATATTTATGTTGGCTTTGGTTATGTTCAAATTTAATGGAACATGATGAATATTCTTCTTTCATGTTCAACTTCATATATCTTCTTAGAATGCTGGCAAGGTGGGTTACCTCAATTGTATCTCCACTCTAAAGCCTTCTATAACCCGTCCTCAATCCAACCAGTATAGGGCCGAGCAGGGAAGGGATCCTGGCATGCAGGTCAGATAATGCCATGATAAAGATGGGTCCTAAAAACTACGGAATAGGATCTCTGTAATGGGCTAGGGAATGTGATCATGGTAGTGAGTGGGGTCCATCTCCTTCATAGCAAGCAGTTAACACCCTTTGAAAAGGTTAAGGTCAATGCTAGAAAGAAGCTTGGAATAGAAGTTGTTGAAGCTGCTGAACCATTTATGGATTGGTTTACTTCATCCACTTGTTCTATCACCTGTATTAAAATTATCTTGTTTAGATCTGTTGAGGCTTTGGTGTTGCTCTTGAGAAATATAGCAAATGCTGACAGCATGAATGGACTTTCGGTTTAGGGAGAGAGAAATTGTCTGTAATTTCATATAGCATATGGCATATGATGGATGACAGCCTTACTGATAAAAAAAAATGATGGATGACAGCCTTACTGATAAAAAAAAATGATGGATGACAGCCTTGTAGTGGTTTGTTTTCAAGTGATGAGGTTGCTGGTTTTGGAATGATGAGGAGATGCCTTAAATTAAGTGTTAATATTGTGATTTGTGAATAATTAAAATAATACTGTAGTTAATTGAACAAATAAAGGGTGAACAGTATTTAATCAAAAATAAAGGGTGAACAGTATATCTCAACCTGGAAAATACTCAACACCTTATCTCAATGATGACCTTCCTCCCTCACAGGTTCAATGAATAGGTGGGTGGGAGGTTAGTAATAGACATGGTTGTTTTAAGCTATGATTTCCGAGAGACTAAGTTCTGATGCCACGTCAAAATATCAATCAATCCAGAACCTTAAGATGATGGATAATAGAACAACAATGTATATTGAGTTGATTAGCGTTTGGCTCATAATTGGATATCTTGCATTCTCTTAACACCAATGTTTGTCTTATAAAGTAGCATATTATGTTAATTATGTAATTACACTTATTTAAATTTCAGCTTTTTTAAGAACATAAATTAGAGTTTTTAAGATATTAAATGATTGATGTGGGTTTAGATAAACTTGGTCAAGAATTGGGGCTTATTAACTCACAGATTGATTACATCTTTATCACTTTAGAATAAAATGAAGATCATTTTTAGAAATTCAATATGAGGCTTCCTTCTGGTGTTCTAGCTCATACTCGTAGCAACTTGGAATTCTCCAAAAGATGACTAAATTCTAAATTTTGTTTAATACTTTAGATGTGAAGGTCTAACAAGTGCAAGAAGCTAGAGATATTTTTGTAATTTGAAATGTACGTGAAAATTTATGGTTAAAAGTAAACCATGAATGTGAATATATATTGTTTTCCCCCTTTTGGTAAGAAATTCATTTATTTATTTATCAAAAAAAAAAAAAAAAATTCAACATTAGCATTGGTGTATATTAGTCTCAGATAGCTTAAATGACATGGGGGAGTTTTTGTTCAGTTTTCAGTTCAGAAGAAGCTTCTTTAAAGCCTCATAGGTTGTATTCTAAGGATTTGAGGCTGAGTAATGTTTGTTCTTGTTTGTAGGTATGGCATTTTAGGCGTCTGATACTTGAGGCACTTAATGCTGACTTGCATGAGGAACTGGATTTCGTCAAGCAGGTGGGCAGTGGTAACCCCAAAAACTACCAGATATGGTGAGCTGCAGAATCAATACAACTGCTTTCATATTCAGTTTTAATGTTCTTCAGTGTATTTTACCCTCCCCAGTCTATCCAATGGATTAATCTTGGTGATAGATATCGAATTTGCATTGTCTGGAGTTCTCTGGTTAACTGCTTCTGCCTAACTTTTTCAAGTCAATGCCAAGTTCTTGTGTTTTTGAGTCTATTTTTACTCTCCCCAATGTACCCTATGGGTTAATCTTGTTGATAGATATTGTAGGCATCATCGCCGCTGGGTTGCTGAGAAATTGGGAACTGAAGCTACAAGTAAGGAACTTAAGTTCACTAAGAAGATTCTCTCCCAAGACGCTAAAAATTACCATGCGTGGTCCCATAGGCAGGTTGGTATATTCGGTCTCCTCTCTCTGCTTTGTTGAGCTAAAAACCAAAACACGATTTTGTTCAAAAAAATTTTGTGCAACTCTCTCCTGCTTCTTATTCACCAGAAAGTCTAATTTTCTTTCATCGCCATTTGTCTTGCCTCTGTTGTCTTTTTAAGGGAAATCAGAAACTGATGTGATTGTTCCTATGCAGTGGGTTCTTCAGGCACTAGGAGGATGGGAAGATGAACTTGACTATTGTAAGCAGCTCCTTGAAGAAGACGTGTTTAACAATTCTGCTTGGAATCAGGTATGCTTCAAATTTATCATAGAATTAATTGGCTCATCTTTCTAGTCTTTCATGCCTAGATGCTGTAGACATGCATGCTGTATTCTATTCCATTCTATAAGGGTTCCTTTTGAAACCCGGAAAGTACTAAGGAAATAATAAAGAGAGAAAAAGTGGAATGAAAGAAAATTTTGAGGAAAATAAAAAATAGGTTTAAACTAAATAAATTAATTATATATGTTTATTCAAACTCATTTTATTCGTTTCTCTCTATTATACGAGGACTAAGAAATTTAAAAATATGTAAAATTTTGATTATAAAACTCTTTCACTGTGAGTTGAAATAATTTGGCTCTCTTGTAGAGATATTTTGTCGTAACAAGATCTCCCATCCTGGGAGGCTTGGAAGCCATGAGAGAGTCCGAAGTGAAATACACAGTGGAAGCCATTACGGCCAACCCCGAAAACGAAAGCCCATGGAGATATCTCCGCGGCCTTTACAAAGACGACACCCAATCTTGGGTAAACGATCCTCAAGTCTCATCTGTGTGTTTGAAGGTTTTGATCGCGAAACGAAACAGAGACATTGTGTTTGCTCTGAACACACTGTTGGATCTTGTGTGTCATGGTTTGAAAGCAAGCCAAGAATTCATCGACGCCGTCGATGCTCTAAAGACCCCAGACTTGGTGGATCTGTCTGATTCCAACTTGGCATTACCAACTACGATCTGTTTAATCTTGGGACGCATCGATCCATTGAGAGTAAATTACTGGACATGGCGAAAGAGCAAGCTCTCCCCCCCAGCTCAAACAGCTTAGAATCAGGACAGGTAAATTAATCAATGGCGATCATTGTGATTTCCCCTCCCCTCCCCGCCCTCTATGTACTGTGTTGTAAGAGTTTAACAAACAAACCTAGAACAATAATTGCTATCTATCTATCTATCTATCTGGAACTTCTACAGTTGATGTCTACTCTCTTTCCAACACTTGATATTTACTCTGTTTCCAATAATTAACGTTTTTTTTTTCTTTTTTTACAATTAAGCATTATGTTATAACTAATAAATTCATTAAAATGACTACCATGAAATTGAGATAAAAATACATGAATATATTACTTATTTTATTAAATAATTTTAATATTTAATGTTTTATTCTCACTTACTCGTATATATTTATTTTTGTTTTCATGTGATACTTACCAAATAAGTAAAAATAGTATAAGATAATTGAATTGACATTTTTTTTAAGAAAAATATGTTTTATTTTTAATTATTCACATATAATTATTTTTGTTTTTACATGATAATTATAAAATAAGTTAAAATCATAGAAGATAATGAAAATAATATTATTTTAAGAATTTTTTTTTAATTTTTGTTTTAATTTTATAATAACAAATTTTATCAGTTTCTTTTTTCACCTAACAAATAATTAGTAAAACCCATTGAGAAAAGGATAGTATTGTAATTTCATTTAATAAAAAAATCATTTAAGTAATTTATATATGATCAAATTTCTATTGATTCTAACCTCCTAATAAATTTTGAAGGCACTAAAATTAAAAATTTAAACACTTGATTGAATAAAATAAAAATTGAGATACTAAAATAGAAAAAATCGAAAAATTGAGACAACATTTATATAATTAATCCTTGTTGACAAAACAAAGTCTCCAAAATAGCATTGTTTCCATTCTCTCCCACCAGAACAGAGAACAGAAGGGTGAGGCTGTTTTTCTACCTAACAGATAATTAGTAAAACCCATTGAGAAAAGGATAGCATTGTGATTTCATTTAATAAAAAATCATTTAAGTATTTTTTATATGATCAAATTTCTATTGATTCAACATCCTAATAAATTTTGGAAAGACTAAAATTAAAAATTTAGACACTTGATTAAACAAAATAAAAATTGAGACACTAAAATAGAAAAAATCGAAAAATTGAGATACCATTTATATAATTAATCCTTGTTGTTGACAAAACAAAGTCTCCAAAATAGCATTGTTTCCATTCTCTCCCACCAGAACAGAGAACAGAAGGGTGAGGCTGTTTTTCCACCTATAGAACAAAGGATGGAGAGTGCAAAATGGAAACAACCTTTCCCATTCCAAAAAGCAACTATATTACTAAAGCTTCTTGTCTCTACCAGGCTTCCTCGTCTTCTTCGATGACGGGCTTGGCGACGCCTCCTTGAACGCAGACGGGCAGAGATCGCTTACGCTACACATTTCACAGCGAGGTCTGAGAGGGGTGCATATCGTCTGTCCAAAACCGACCTGTCGCGTTCAAATTTCAACACAAAATGCATAGTTAGATCAGTACATACATCCCTGATTCACATGACCAGAATAATGACCCTGAGAACACAAGTTGTTCAAATTTCACTACAAAAAGGAGGGCATTGCAGTAGGACCTCATACATGCAAAAGATGGGAATTGCATTAAGAGATGTTTTCT
Source organism: Tetrastigma voinierianum (assembly GCA_016808115.1). Lineage (NCBI taxonomy): Eukaryota > Viridiplantae > Streptophyta > Magnoliopsida > Vitales > Vitaceae > Tetrastigma > Tetrastigma voinierianum. The sequence goes on along the minus strand of JAEQBH010000432.1, from coordinate 503,454 downwards.
AGGCCACAATAGAATTTTTACCAACAAGGTTTTTCCCATGCAGAAGATTCCCTGATCCCGTTCAAAGATTACCATGGCATCTTTATGTTCTACATGACAATAACCCATGTTGTCAGTGCATATAAGACCCTTTTGTAAATGGTTTTTTTTTTTTTTTTTGATCGAAAAAAGCAGAGCAAATAATATTAACAAAAAGAGGATAGAACTAGGTTTCCCACTGTATACAGGAAGTATCCCAGCCTGTACAAAAAAGAGAAGGGCTGCAAAAGAAAAAACCGACCAGCCCAACAAGCAATCTTAGAGAAGGCACAAAAAAATCCTTACAAAAGAATCCTCCCAGGCTCCCCCAAATCTAAAAGACGAGTCCAATAAGAAACGAGCTAATGAAGGAATGCTTTAGTTTAGGATAGGAGAAGGGGCATATCTTCAAAGACTATATGATTCCTCTCCTTCCAAATTGCTTAGATGAGACAGAGGGGCGCTGCTATCCACAGGTTTGTAAATGATATAACCTTATAACCTACCTCACAACATCATAAGACTCAAGCCTATGGAGCTAGAGTTCAGCTTATTGGCTTACAATTATCCCTTTTCTTTTCCTTTCACAATAAACAACTACAAGATCAATTTTGTATACATTAATGGATTGGCTAGTGCATTCCTTGTTTATCACTTTGAATTAAACTAATGCAACGCATTTTCCAGAGGAACTGTTCTAAAAAAATGTCGTTGTGCAACCCATCAGAACAATTAGGACCGTTATAGCATGCACCAAAGCAATGGCTCAATCGTCGACTCCAATCCTATGGGTACTACCAGCAATTAGCAACAAGAGGAGGATTCAAATAGATCAATAGTGTAGTTTAGGCTCCAGTGTAAGATAGTACATAAGAAACTCGAATAACCATGCATACATAGTCATGTGAATATAAATTGGCATTTATGTGAATGAAAAAAGTTAAAACATACCAAGAGAGGGTTAATTGGAACCCATTCTTCCTTGGGAAGCCACAGTTGCAATGACTCTCTTGTTTGCTCAGGTGATGAAGTTTTCTAGCAAAGGGCAAACGTATTAGCAAATATAGGCTGTTGCTTGAACATAAAACGGAAATTTTGTATCCACTGCACCTTCCTTGAGAACATTTAATTTCACTGCATCATCAGGAACTAATTGATTTTCTTATACCTGCTTAATTTACTTTTAAGAGTCCAAAAATATACCTCATTCCTTTTTCTTTTGATTTTGGTGACTAGATTTATGAATCCATACTGTGATAAGAGTGGAAATGAACACCTTAAATCCAAGACATTGAATCACTACTCATAATCTACTTCTTAGGTGCATAGAAGCAAGGGCACAACTTCGGAAATTAATATAACTTAACATGACTTAATTCAGGGTCATTTTCCAATTGGTGTGATTCATGTATGCAGTTCTTAAAGAAGTAGCTATATTATCAGAAAATGGTGTTGGATATTGAGTGTTGTTCATATGCATGTACACCTTTATCCAACTCAATTGAAGAAGAAAAGGCGAACCCACAAAACAAGCTCGTTAAAATGGAAAAACTTGGTTAGGTACATTAGCAGTGAGCTCATCATCAGAGCAGATGGGAAAGTACCTGCTTTGTTCCTCGCCCTGACACCCATCCAAGCCTATTACAGATGCGGTGAACATGAGTATCAACACAAATCCCTTGGACATTGTCCCAAGCCACATTCATGACCTACACAAACACAGATTAAAAAACTTAAGCTGAAACAATACATTGATGAAGAAGAAGAACTTAGTGCAATTGATCCTTACTAAATGAGCCATCTTTGGGCCTATCCCAGGAAGTAACAGCAACTCCTCCAATGAACTTGGTATATCCCCGTCATATTTTGTGAGACAGATTTTTGCAATTTTTTTAAGGTTAGTGGCCTTCTTCGAGTAGAATCCAACCTGGTAAAGGAGAGATGTCACATAAGCTTCCTAAGTTGAGGAAACAAACCAAGATTACTGAAACAACTTTTGCACTAAAACATCAAATTATTGGAATTTTTAATGCTTGTATAGGGCCAAAACACCCTTACAGCATGGTCCAGGCTGGAGCAATTTCAGACAACTGGACAAGCTTTTCTATAGCCTGAGTCAGATCAAGTTACTTGAGAGAGAACATACTGGGTAAATCACGCTCTTGATGGTTTCTTCATCAGCCTTGTCAATGGAATCAGCAACAAGCAGACCCTTTTGAAGGAGCCGCTGTATTGCTCCTGCATTCCTAAAAGAATACAGTATGTGAGCTATGCAAAGGATAACAAACAAATAATCTAAATATTATGGAGAAAATACCATATACTTTTTTCATGTAAGTGGGACACATGTGGCCTTAGTACCATAACCTAATGCCTATAAATCATACACAAAATCTTGTATCCCAATTATCAAGTAATAAGCAAGCCATTGACTTTGAAGTGCAATAAGATACTGTTTCACATTTTTACTTCAAATACTGGAAACAACTGAAACTGTTTAGCAATAGTCTGTCCGTCGCCATTCAGAAACTGTAAGTGTTTCTTTTATCTAATAAGCAATGCTTGTTTGACATTGGTTTTCATTTTTTTTTATTAGGATGTGATTTGGTTCTCTAAGTTCTTCCCATGAACCTTGAAAACCAAATTACTCTTTAAGTCTTTAACACTATAAAATTCCAAAAAATTCAATTTCAATTAATTTAAGTCTTTCACACTATAAAATTCCAAAAAATTCAATTTTAAATAACCACGAGGGATTGGATAATAGAAAATCTTGTCCATCATTCACTTTGATTAAGTTAAATCAGGCAATGGTACACAATGGAGCCTGGATTTCAATCAACATGGACCTGGTATAACGTGCAGTATTCAAAGTATGGAGTCTCTACAGAAGAAATAAATAATAATAGACCTATAGAAAAATCTTCTACAAAATCACTAAACAAGCTGATGATAACAGAACTTGCCATGAGTAACATTATCCTTGGTTTGGCTTGATAGAAGTGAAGATACCAAGACAGCGAACCTTCTTTCCTGGAAATAAGATTAATTTGAAAAGAAAATCATGAGAACCATGCTTCATCAATAAAATGAAATCATGTAAAATTAGATAGGATTCACGGTTATCGTGAGCATGAGTGCCTTGCAAAAATAAAAGTAACTCAATAAAAGAATGTTATTTATGTATGCATCTCCTCCCACCACCAGATCGAAAAACATTTACCTTTGGCGGAAGAGAGCTGCCAGCTTTCTCACAACCCATTGAGTCTACTGGTGCATCTTCAGAAGATCTCATTTTACGAATCCCTTCAAGGACCTTTTCCCAATTGGCAGGTGGTTCAGCTGCATCAAAAAGAATACTCGCTAAGACTTCCCCTGTCTTGGACTACAAACTTTTTCTTTCCTTCCATCTTTTCTTCTCATTTCTTCCTCTCATACTTTTCCTCAAATTTTCCAAGTTCCAAATGAAACCTTAATGTTTTCAACGAAAGAGTTTCAAGCAAACAAACATAAGTTATATACATACATATATACATACATACATATATATATATATGAGGAACAAAAAACCTATATAAAGGCAACAGAGTACCCATACAGTTCTCAAATTAGATGGGAATGTTAATGACACTAGTCTGTCACCCAAAGTCCCTTCTCAAGTTTTAAAGCATGAATTAACCCACTTTTTTTATGGTTATTGATTGGTGTGAGCTAACTTTCCCTTGTTCATAATTATAAACTGCTATTTTCAGGAACCATAGCATTTCTCCAACTACCTGCTGGCCTAATAGATGAAATAATTTCAGTTCCTCCAGGAGGCTCATTAGAGGTAGATTCTAACTTCCCTGCAGAGCCAATCACACGAGGAAAAAGAAGTCAGAACAAAAGTTATAACAGCTAGTTCTCTTCTTTTAAAAGAAACAGAAGATACAGGGAGCTACTTAACTGTAATTTACAATTCAAATGAAAAAAAAAAAAAAAAACTTGGTTGATTTGTATGGGTGTGAGTATTTGCAAACATGTGTGTGCATGTGCCCGCCGCATGCATGAGAGAGATCAGAACATGAGAAACAATAACTTGAGGATTGAAGATTATAATAAAATTGCCAGCCACAGTTGCTTAGAGGGACCAAAACTAATCCATTAACATGTTTACAATCAGCATAGATATAAAAATTTATAGTACATGAAACATTGCTAAGTCAACCTGCACCTCAAAAGAGATTAGATGTCCTGTGACAGAAAGGCAACATGAAAGAGAAAACTGTACAAGCAAGGAACAGAATACTTATGCAACCCAATCTAAACCTCCAGGGGCTAATATTTCCCTCTAGATAAGTGCCCGTCTCAGTCTGTTTAGAATTGTGTATTCAACCCAAGAAATCCTTAATACTGACAACTTGGGGATAGGTTACATGAATCCCATCTCATGTTGCTATTCAATTCTATTTTGGGTCATATCCCCCTTTAAATCCTAAGTAATCGTTTTGAGTCTTACTAGGAATAAAATATAATTATATTACAAGCCAAAATGTGTGTGTGTGTGTATAAGATACACCCCAAGAAGAAAAGGACTTTGAAAAGAAAAGAAATTAGGACAGAAGCAGATGGTGTCCATCAAAGCTATGATAATTTACCACTCGATTCTAAATTTCATCATCTCAAGGGTGAAACAGAAAGAAAGACGGGATTTGAACTCATAGACATTTGAAAGACAGTAAAAATCCAAACATTTAGGGCTAGCAATATAAATCCAGCAATGAATCCCAGCTTGTCCTGTGTGCAGTGGCAGTATAGCCTATTAATCTAGCACACCATCCAATTGTCATAATAATCCATCAAAGAAACATATTCTATCTGATGACATTTGTATCCATTTCTAGCTGCTAGTAATCTACTAGATTCACCAGTTAGCCGGAGCTTGTCCCACTCTAGAAGCAGGGAATCTCCCTTCTAATATCCAAATATGTACCAAAGTATCCACATATGAGAACATGACGATGTGAAAGGAAGGACTCACTTAAATGGGAAGATCTTTTGCCCTTTCTGTAAGTGAACTCTTCAATGTCAGGTAGTTCACGTATCTGCATTGAGTAAAATGGCGGAGATGTAAATGATTTCTTTTTTTATTCATAGAACAAGTTACTTGTGATCAGTATTTTAAATTTCGATTCAGATTGGTTGAAAGTTTTAAAAATCATGTAAAGAATATATCCTCATTAACCACCAGATAAATCTCTGGTACCAGGGTTGCAGCCATGCTTTTTAATTTTAAAAAAAAAAGCGTTTGATGAAATTCATATAAATCACTAAAAGTTTGTCACATCTATTTAATAAATTTCCAAATGGTTATGATGGATATCTCAAGCAGAGCATCAAGGCATTGTACATGTAATGACATATCCCAGCCTTATTGCAGCAATTTGGAAACAATTAGATGAATTCTTTAATCCGGACGCCATACTATCTTGAGAGATACTCTTTGAAATCACGAAACATCTAGTTTTTTCTCATGACAATAGCACGTGTTTTCAAGTTTGGCTCCCTCCATCTCAAAATGCCTTCAACTAGAACCATAAAACATAATACTTGTAAGCTATGACAAGCAATTCAAAAAGTGATTCCCTTCCATTTTGCACCCTCTGCCTGCAATAGCATTCCTCCATTTAACCCTAAATATCTTATTTCAAACACATTTCAAATGGTTGGATTCGTTGGAAATACAATGGACAAACTCACATTGAAAGTAAAATATGGTAGTTAAGAACACCAATGCATTCCATAGATAAGTGCCCCTCAGTCCCTACTCTGTTTGGCAAAATAAATAAATAAATAACACCACCCTGTTGTTTGGAATCATCCGAGTTTGTAAAGAAATGGAAAGGAAGAAAATACCAAATCCCAACAAAAATTTTACATTTAAACTTTTCCCACTGCCAAACGGCACAAGGAAAACAAACCCCAGTTCCTCTTACATAGATTTCTGTTACCAAACATGGTACAAGAAAACCCCAGAAATACAGGATGATTAAATAATAGATAAAACGAAAGGAAAAGAAAGGGTCTTTGGAATGAAACAAAAACAATAGCAATAAATAAAGGTCAGATTCTCACTTTCAGCTCTTGAGGTTCAGCTTTAATCTCCTTTTCTGGGGTTTCAAATTCCATTTTCACTCTCTTTTTCCTAACAAAAACACGAACCCCAGACCCAGAAACGCCATTGGTGGATTCTTCATGAGCTGAAAACAAAATTAAGGAAAGAATCCGAAAGATATATAATTTAAGCAAATGGGTCAAAGAATCAAACTATTAAAACGGTTGAGAATTTTGGCTCACCTGAAGTTTTGGATTGGAGTGTTGGAAGAATGGGTTTGGAAGCAAAGGCTGCTCTGCCTCTGGACATGGTGATGTGGGCAGCTGCTAATGCAAGGGTGCAACTTTTCAGGAGAATGTGAGACATCTGAGATTTGGAGGGACTCGGAAATGTGGGATTCTTCAATCAATGATTATTGTTTTTTATATTCTGATTTTTCAATCAATTCTTTTTTTCTTCAATAATTATAATAAATATTCCTTTCTTAATCCATTTTTTTGTAAATATTTTATTTATTTATGTTGTTGTGCTTTTTGAATCGCTTTTTGAATCTCATCAACATATAAAATATAAGCATTTGGATGTATCAAAAAATTAAAATATTTTCAAACTAGAATGACTCATAGATCAAACTTTTAATCATGCTATGTGGGTTTTCTAGTTCCCTTGACAGTTTCTCATTATCAAAGTGAAAAATATAGAGATGGAAATATTATAGGAATTAATTGATGAAAAAAAGCTTAAGATTTTCTTGAGAATGAATTAAATAACACAGTACTGAAAATTGATAAATTTGAATGATTATTGCAACCAGAATACTGAAATTGTTGAATTAAATATTGGATTTGACTGTGAAAACAATATTATACTTTAAAACTTGATAAAAACTTGAATACAAGTTGCAACCATAATGTTGGAATTGTTAGATAAAATATTTGATTTCAATATGAATGAATGAAACAACAGTGATGAAAATTTATTAGAAACTTTGTTAAAGCTAAGAAATAAAGTGTTGAAATTACTTAAAGTTTGTTAAAAAGCTATTATTTTACTAAAAATTAACATTGAGTGTGAGTTGTTGATTGATTGATTGATTTGTTGATTAGTTATCCTTTGCTTTATCATTTTTTGCTCTTTTTATAAACATAAAAGACTTGCTACCCAACCTTGTATCTATCCACTATTTCCACTTTCTGAAATAATTGTCCATGTCTTCCATTAAGGGAGCTTGTTCCTCAAGAACTCTTCCACGTCTCCATTTTGTAGTCTTGATTCTTAAAGATTCTTTCACACTTCTATCACATAGACTTGTTATCAAAGAATATTCCATATCAACATATAACTGCTCACTTCTTTGCCACCTGCGATAATGTTTCATTTGATTTCCAACAAATTTTTAAAAATTCAAAAATATTCTTGGACTTCTTTTATGGGCTTATACAAATGGATTTTGGTGATTTTCTTTTGGATTTTTATTAATGAGTTTAGACTTAGGCTTAACCCATTATTGGAACAGCCCAAATTTTCAATTTGAGTACAAACAATTTGTTTATTTATTATTATTTAAAAGCGTGGATAATTTGCCTATATAGGCTGGTTTACACGTACCTCGAATAATCTCATGAGCTCTAAATTTAATTATCAAAACTTAGTCCTCAATTGACTTGAATCGGTGGTCATTAGGATTTAGTTTTTAACTTATATGTTTATTTTTAATAATTTTTATTTCTTATTATATTTTTATTTTTATAGTTGGATTAAACGATTTATATAATTTAATAATATTAAAAGTTATTACAAGTTGTCATGTTAAAAACGATATAAAATAGTTTTATGAGCCCGTTTGACTTTTTAATTTTTTTTTGAAAACACTAAATTAAGAGAAAAAATAGTAAATTTAGAAAACTCCATTCAAAAACTTTTATGAAAAAGCTGTTGGTTTTTCTTATTTGGTTTGAAGGAGATTAACAGGGGTTTTGGTTTAACACAATTTATGAGTTTCAATTCTTTTTATTCTTCCGTTAATCCCATGTATTTTATATATCAATCAGAGTTTTCTCAAAAAATTTACTCACCGAAGTATTCTTCTATCTACCTTCATATTCCTCTCGTCATTGTTGTCGGTAATAAAGCAATCATTGTTCCAGCTAGTATAAAGGTATTATAGTGCTGCTTGCATACCGTTTTATATTGAAAAACAGTCATCGATATGATTTTCTCCAAGCACCAGGGAGACGATGAATATGTTTTAAGAAGAACGTGACTCCTCACGAGACTCAACGTCTTCAATCGGATAAATACAACACTCAATCCTTTTTGTCCTTCTATAATTTTTATTTCTTGTTCTTTTTTAATTTTCACCTTTATCTTTAGTTTTGTTTCGATGTATTTGCAAAAATTTGTAATAGTCTTAAAACAGATTGAAAGAGTTCGCCAAGTAAACAATCGGCTGAAAAAGGAAAAAACAGAAGAAGAATATCATTTCCAAATAAGAGGAATTACAAAAAGGAAAATTTGTGCATCCAGAGAAAATTTCTGGTTTTTTTTTGTAAAAAAAAAAATCAAAATTTTGGAAAGAAAAAGTCTATCAAGAAAATTTCCAATCAAAAAGAAAAAAATATTGGTTTCCTTTTAAACAATTATTCATTTTGAGGCTTTGTTTCACAAATTTTGTTGGATTTATGCTCCAGAAGCAATCTAGACCGTTGATCAAGAGCCTTAATTAATAATAGGCCCAGGATCCCACCGGTAGCTCATTAGATGACGAGCGGGTTCTTGATTATTAAGATCACAGATGGGCGACTTTATTGGGCTAGGTGTTATAAAGCGAAGGTGTTATAAGCCCTAATGGGGTTAGGGTTAGCGATCTATAAATACTGCTTGCTTCCTAGCCTCCGAAATGAAGTTTATTGTATCAGGTTTAGTAATAGCGCTTGAGAAAGCAACGAAAGGTTTGAGTGTTTTCGGTCTAGTTTCTTTTGTGATCGGGGTGCGCCCTGCCTTGGTCTGTCGCGTGAGAATAGCTTGGAGGTCTGTGGATTAGAGATTTTATAGCATTTTCGGGTTAGTAATGGGTGATGAAAATATATCTATCATACATTGTATTTGCTTGTGCGATTCACGGCCCATTTGTTTGATTCCTTCGATTGGTATCGAGTGGTTGAATCGGTGTGATAGATTGAATCCGTAATTTTATTTCGTGTATATATGATGTACATTAGATATATGGCACCTAGGATTCTATTATTAATGTTATTTATACTTTTTGTATTATGAATGAATGATTTGGTTTTGGCCTTAATCCATGATAGTTTTGCTTGTATTTTTGGGATGTAACAAGGAGGCTAATCCTTAAGATTAGGTTTCCTCTTGATTTATTTATTTATTTATTTTCTGCATTTTTTTTATATGTAAGTGGACATATAAAAAAAAATGCAAAAGAATGTCGTTGTCAGAATGGGTGATTTTTTGGTAGTGTGGTTTTCTCCTGATGGGGTGTTGTTCGTGTGATCAGAGTTTTGTGTGGCGGTCGTGGTAGTTTGGTCTTCAGTTCAATGGGGGGGAACAGTTAGGGTTTGTGTTTTTTGGACCAAAAACCACAAAAGCCAATTCTAACTGCCACCCGTGGACTTCTGAGCCTGAAGAAAGAAGATGTACGAAATTTAGATATCAGTTGAGAACCTTGTACTGACAGAACTGTAATTTTCTTTAGGAAATGTGGATTATGGCGCATTAATTGAAATACATATTTATAATTGTTTAAATTATATGGATATAACATGTGATATGCGCTTAACATGCCATTTAGAATAGGTGGTGCCATATAATTGCATCATTTGATACATACATGTGCATAATAATATTTGTTTTATCTAGATAATATTATTATGGAAAACCCTAATTAATTAATAATAAAAATATTGAATGGGTGAAGGTTAAAAATTAATTTAATTAATTTGAAACTGCGAGGCTCCATTAAAGTCGATAATAAAATGGTTATGAGTACGACGGATAAGCATGGCGGGATTTTATTGGATTCTAAAATAATTTCAAAATTTTAATAAGATTGTATTAAACGTCGACAATACTTAGTTATTAAAGATAATTTTGAAATTAAAATTAATAGTTATTACATTCAATTTTAATAATATTAATAACCCTCGCAACGAGGCTCTGTCGATGTTATTAAAGGCCCAAAAAGAATATTGATGGAGTGGGTAAATTATAATAAATATAATTTATTATATGACGGTTATTATAATAAATATAATTTTATTAATTAAGGTAAATTATAATAAATAGAATTTATTATAAACAGTTATTATAATAATATAATTTATTATGAACCGATTATTCGAATTACACTTGTTTACGAGTTTTTAAACGTGTATTCTTAGCCCCTCACCATGTTCAAAAGTTTAGTTTATTACAAATGTCTTGCCCAGCGTGGTATTTGTAATGGAAACTAAGTATTGTTGCAATAAACATTAATAATAAGTAGTTTAAGGGATCTACATATTTGTATGTTTGTTGTGTGGATTACGTGTTAATATATGTGTTTTTTTTTTTTTTTTTAAATTTCAGAAAATGGCATCATTTAATCCTCTAGCTACAATTTTGAGTCAAAAACCATTTGATGGAAATAACTACGACCTATGGAAAACCAATCTTTTCATTGTCCTTGATTTTGAGAGAATAAAATTCATTACAATATTTCAGAAACTTGATTGCGCTGTCTTGGAGAGCTAAGGAAGCAATTTGCGGATTAACTTATGGCCAATCTGACTTGACTGTTGTTATATATTCTTACCGACGATTGCGAGACATCTGTAGCTTTCGTGTAATCTGGAGAGTGTATTAGAAATAATTCGGACTCTAGATGGGATGTTTGCTAAAAGTAGCTGATGCGCTAGACAAGCGACCATAGGAGCCTTAATGAGCAGCTCGTATGTTGGAGGAAATGTGCGGGACCGTTAATGCAAAAATGATGGGACACTGTCGATGCTAGCGATTGATGGGAGCTATTTGGTCAGATGAGATTGACTTGATCCTAGAATCTCTACAATAGCTTTGGTCGGTTCAAATTGAATTATAATATGAGCAATGAAGCTTACTCCTGTGAACTTATGCACTAGCTTGAGTGTTGAAGGTCTCTCGACCCGAAGTGCTTATCATCTTTAGTTCTTCCAAAACTACAAAGAAATCTAAGGCGGAAAGAAGAACAAAAGCGAAGGAAAAGGTCCCATTTTCAAACCAAGCGCAATGAAGAAGCCGAAAGGCAAGTGCTTAAAGTCTGGACGAAAGATCATTGGAAGAAGGATTGCCCAGCTAGAGTATGGGTAGTATAAATGTTGTTGAGCTTGTTTAGTGAAATTATAATGATAAATGGATCATTGATTCGAATACTAACCATGCTTGTTACTCTTGCGATGGTTCAAACAAATGATACTCGATCAAGGACAAAGCTTGAAGTTGACGGGAATATGTCTCAGTAATGGCGGTAGGACTAGTGGAGTTATGTTTTAATAATAAGACTTTATGTTTATCGGTATTTATTTGTTAGGATTTTAAGAGGAATTTGGTTACATTAGTTGTTTAGTTGAACATGGTTTAACGGTGCGAGTTTAATTCCTCTCGATTTCAATAAAGTAATAACGCTTTATTTGTTGGGATTATTGATAAATGAACATAAATTTTTAACTCCTATATCTTATCAGTATTAATGCTATTGAAAATGCGATGATGAGCAATTTCCCTTTATCTAAGAAAGGAAGGTTTCAAATGAAACCTATATGTAGCACTACGGTTATTAATGGTGAGTAGAATTCATGGTTTGGTTAAAAGTGGAATTTTAAATTCCTTGATCTTTGAACATGCAGTGTGTGATCATGTTTAGAAGGTAAAATGAAGAGGCCCTTCAAGGCGAAAGTGATGCCTTTATACGGTTAGGTGGTACACCTTGATGTATGGACCAATGAGCGTTAAGCAGGCGGGTATAGTATTTCATCACATTTGCGATGACTACTCGAGATATGGTTATGTTTACCCTAATCGCCATAAATTACGAGGCTTTTGATAAATTTCGAGGAGTATAAAGAATTTGAGCGAGAAAAAGCAGGAAGTGAGTGTCCATATCAAGCGGCAGTCGGCAGGCGGTGAATACTTAATGCGGAAGTTGAGTCTTACTTGGCTCGAGGGGATAATATCTCAATTATCACATCTCTTGGAGCAGCCTCAGCGAAATGGAGTCTACGAAGGAGAAATAGAACCCTTTTTAGATATGGTGGGGTCGTGCTCAGTTATTCATCATTACACAGATCGTTACGGGGATATGCCTTAGAAGCTGTTGCATACATACTAAATTTAGTTCCATCTAAATCATAGTTTGAACGCACGGGGTATGGAAAGGCGTAAGCCCGACGAACCATATTAGGATTGGGTGCTTTCGGCCTGCGTGCTTTGAAAGTGCAAAGCAAGCCAGTTGGAATCTCGAAGGCAATGTGTATGTTTATTAGTACCTTTGGGAGCGAGGTGGAATATTCTATAATCAGGAAAGAAGGTGATAGTGAGTACTCATGCCACTTTCTTAGAAGAGGATTATATGAACAATTTTAAACCTAAAGTAAAAGTGGTTCTTGAAGAGCTTGACTTAGTTCGAGATCCTCCCTGAAACTCTTATTTTCCACCCATTTCCACAGATGTTGAGGGGAAAATGTACAAAATGTATCCGAAGGTGAACAAACACAGAAACAACTACGGGACCAAATTCGAGGCTTCGAAACGAGAACATAATGAAGAGATTGGTAATCCACCTAAACCGCAAAACTTGGATCCTTCTGTACATGTACAACAACCAATGCAACAAACTCGTAGTGGGAGACTGATACGTAAACTTGCAAGGTATGCCTTGTTAGGAGAGACTTATCAAGTCGTTTGGATAATCCTGATGACGACCCTACCACATACGAGGCATTGGAGGGATGTTGATGCGAAGTGGAAAAGGCGATGGGCCAGTGAGATGGAATCTCTATGGGTTCCTAACTCGAGTTTGGTCTCTTATAGAAGCACTGGGGTAAAACCAATTGGGTGTAAATGGATCTACAAGAGAAAGAGAGGACCAGATGGGAAGGTTGAAACCTTCAAAGCTAGATTGGTGAACACACCCAAAGAGGGTATAGATTATGATGAAACTTTTTCGCCGGTAGCCATGCTAAATACGTAGGATATCTTATAGCCTTATGACAGCTCGTTCTGAGATTTGGAAAATGGATGTCAAAACGACTTTTTCTAAATGGAGGCGGAAGATATCTATATCGACAGCAGAGGGTTCATATAGGTCGAACACATAGTTTTGCAAGTTGCATAGGTCATTATGGGCTTAATGAGCATCCAGGTCATGGAACATCGGGTTTGATCAAGTTATCAAATTATATGGTTGAAAAGTCGATGAACCATGTGTGTATAAGAAAATTCAAAGGAATAGTGGTAGTCTTTTTGGTACTTTTTCGTAGATGATACATTTAATTGGAAGCAATGTAGAAAGTGTCAAGGCGTGGGGTTACACAAAACGGAGTTTGATATGAAGGACTTGGGTGAAACTAACTATATTCTAGGAATCAGAAACTTTACGAGGCCAGGAAGAATAAGGTGTTAGCTTTATCCCGAGCTGCCTCCCTACATTGATAAAATAGTGACCAGGTTTGGCATGGAAAATTCCAAAGGGGACTTCTACCCTTGGACTATGATTCATCTTTCTAAGGAGCAATCTAAAACTCACGAAGAAAGAACTACGTAATTAAAAAACCTTATGCTTCGGCTGGTGGTAGTCTCATGTATGCTATGCTATGTACCAGGTCAGATATTTGCTATGCAGTGGGAGTAGTAAGCCGGTACCAATCAGATCCCGGAGTAGAACACTGGACAACAGGGAAACATATACTCAAGTATTTAAAGAGAGCGAGGGATTATATGTTGGTGTATTCGATTAAGTCTAAAACACTTGGTTATACGGACTCGAGATTTCCAAGGGATATTGACTAAACAAATCAACATCGGATATGTGTTTACCCTAAATGGGGAGCCATTTGTTGGAGTGTTAAGCAGGACTTGTGTTGCTAACTCCTGTTGAAGGCGAATATGTGGGCGCATCGAAGGCTGCGAAAGTAGTATGGCTTAAATTCCTTTGGATCTTCATGTGATACCAAGTGCGAGATGTTATTACGCTTCTTTGTGATATGAGTGGGGCGATAACATAGTCCAATTAAGGTCTCTAAAAAGCATAAACACATATTAAAGTACCACTTGATCAGGTAATTTCATTGATAAAGGAGATACAATGGTTACTAAAATAGAATATGAGGAGAACCTAGCAGACCCTTTTACTAAGTCTCTTCCTGAACGTGTGTTTGAGAAGCATGTAAATTGTATGGGTCTTAAGAGGGTCCTAGGCTTACTTTAGAGCGAGTGGGAGTTGGTTGTTGTGCTCTGGGAAACAGACAAGTTAATAATTTCATTTTTTAAGATATAATAAAATGAAGTTTTTTGCACATTATATTTTACGCGCAAAGGTCCCAGTTAATTATGTAGTATATGATCATATGGATCGTCCATTGAAAGGTGCGATCCTGGCGGGTTCTCATAATTAATGAATTGTCTCACAGTTATTAAATAAAGTTAGACACTTTATTTTAGGCGCAATATTTTATGAAATGATCGGTCTTAGTTTATTATAAAATATTGGAATGTTATAGTCGTGCGAGAGGATCGAAGAGATTTAATCAGGATAGAAATTTACGTGAAATGATTTAAATCTCGAGAGCGATATTAGATATTACATTTTCTTAATCGAGTATATTATAAATAGATAATTAAGTTACTATGGTTCTTTGGAGTTATCAATAAGTAGGGCTATTTTAAGCGACCAATATCTTGATAATTTGGGGATTATGGTATTTTTGATTATCAAGTATTTATGAAATATACAAAATGATTTGTATGAAATATCCTCTTGACATGTTTCGATTTCGGATATTGAAAGTCATTTGGCGATTATGGATCCGTTAAGAAGCGATAAGTCAAGAAGAATAAAATAATTAGTTGATTTACAGAAAAATCATCGATTAATTATTGATATTTTACAAAGGAAAATACATTTAATATAAAACATTATTATTTTGGAATTCACATATGGGTTTAGTGGAGTAGCCGGATAAGATTACGGTCTGAACTTGCTTGACAAGTGGGAGATTGTTAGTTATACTCCGAAGCAATCTGAGCCGTTGATCAGAGCCTTAATTAATAATGGGCCATAGGATCCTAAGCTAGCTCATTAGATGGCCAGAGCGTTCAGCGATTATTAAGACAAGTGAACATTTGTGGAGGCTGAGGTGTTATAAAGCGGTGTTATAAAACCCTAATGGGGTTAGAGATTCTTGATCCTCATCCTATTGCTTCAGCCTCTGAAAGCCGAAGTTTATTAGCCTCCGGGTTATGAAGAAACACCTTGAGAAAGCGGCAAAGGTTTGAGTGTTCAGTCCTATTCTTTTGTGATCGAGTGCGCCCACCATAACGAATCATCACGTAGAAATAGCTTGGAAGGAGGAGTTCACGTAGTTCTAGAAGAGATTTTACACTACTACGGGTTAGTAATGAATTTGATGAAAATATATCATCATACATTAGTATTTAAGCGTACGGTCTGAGCTTCCGCATTGTTTGATTCGCTTAATTTTACCCATTTTCGAATCTAAGTTAAAAAATTTATAAGGGAACAAAAAAAGGTTTGTTTTCTTAAAAGAAAAAAAAGGAAGTTGTTCTTAAAGTTTTTAAGGAAAAAAAATGAAAGTTTTGTTTTCTTAAGGAAACGAAAGAAGCTGTTCTTAAAAAAAAATATTTGTTTGTTTGGAAAAAAAATTTGTTTTTTTTTAAGGAAAAAAAAATACATTTTCCCAAGGGGTTTTAAAAAAAAACATTGAAATTTTTTAAGGAAAACGTTTTCTTAAAAAAAAAAAAAGGTTGCTTTTGCGGGGAAAAAAAATAAAAAAGAAGTCCAACAAAGTGGTTTGTTGGTTAATTAAAGAAAATCATAATACAAAAGTACAAGGAAGAGTTTTGAACATATAACTTTCAAGAGGAAAATGGTTTACCATTATGCTACACACTCAATTGAGATTTTCTTTGTGGGGAATATATGTTAAAGAGATAAGCTTATTAGGTTAAACTCTACACTCACTTTATGGGTTTGTGCAAATTCCTTTTTTGTCTTGGGAAATTGGAAATTACGATACAGACAAGTTCTATCTAAGAAGTTTGGATCTTAAGTGGAATCGTTTGTGACCCCTCAAATATTTCCTAGGAAAATGAGAATTCTGTCCAAGGAGGTTGGTTCTGGCCCGGGTTTCTATACCCCACTAGTCTTTCCTAGGAATACTTTGTTACATATTATTTTCAATTATTTTGCTAATTGGTTATGGAAATATAAAAGTGACACATTTTGTGACACCCCAAATCCCGGGGGTCGAAATTTTGGACTTTTTTTTTTTTTTTGCTACTAGTCAACTCTGTCGTGACAAAGAATTATCTATGTGACGGAGCGGCATGAGTGGTGCACGCGCAGCGTGTTGGGCGGCTCGCTTTATTGTCGCCGTCTTGGCCGGCGACGATGCCTTCGGCGTTGGCCACGCCCTGTCGCGACCACCGGACCGCGATTCGACGCGGGGCGAAGGGACTACGTGGTGGCGGGAAAACCTTTGTCGCGACCTTAATCACCTAATCCCAGCCCCCAATCCTTGTCGCGACACCAAAGTTTTGTCGCGACCGCAGATGGCTCGTCTCTGTCATTAATGAATTTGTGGGCGATCACATCCTGAGCGAGGGGGATTTTACGTCGACAGGCCCTCGCCTTGTCACGCTCGCATGCTGAATCTCGATCACACGTGCGCCTGGCGCGTGTCGTCTTGATCTTCTTGCGCACCCGTTACTCTTGTCGCATGGTGGCACAGATTGCGCCTTTATCCACGACAGAGACTCTCTATTGTGATAGAGGCCTCAAAATGGCGTGGCCATTCGGCCCTCTCTTAGTTCCACTCCCTCCACTTTTTTTTTTTTTTCTCTTCCACTTTCGCTCCAAAGCACCCCCAAATTCAAATGCAGTAATCTTTTCATACAAAGACTCTCGAAAGCTTTGGAAAACTTGCCAAAATATCGTCATCTGAAAACAAGTTTAATTACAACTCCTTGTTCTTTAATTACACAATACAAAAACAAGGTCAAATATGGTCTTTCATACATACGAGGTCTTGGATGACTTAAATCGCTAGATATACCTCCCAGTACTGAAATTATTTTCCCATGACGGGGTGGCTTGATGCCCGGTAGTTGACTTTTCCTCATTAGTTCTTTCGCGCAAGTCTTTCATCTGATGGAGAAAACACACATTAAAGAAATAAGTTTATGCATATTCTGCTCAGTGTCTACCACATGCCATGCCCCATGCCTTGAGTCCTCATCGACTCCCTCACACATGCTTTCGCCATGTATGATAAATTGTTTCAAAACAAAAGATTTTTGTTTTTGAAAGCTTATTTGACAATCTCATATTTCAAAATTTATTGGTCAACCCTCCGATTAAATTTAGTGGTCATACTCCGATAATTAGTTTTGTGGACAACCCTCTGATATAATCTAGTGGACATACTCCGATAAATATTTGTGGACAATCCTCCGATATATTTTCTCCAAAAACAATGTCATGCACTCACACCCAACACTCTACGATGTCCTCGTGCATATGGAATGCGAAATGTCATTTTCATGCTAATTCATGTTAATATATCATATATGCATATAATAACATAATTTACATACAACCAACATGTTATTCATCTTGTAGCAACAACATGCAAAAATAGCACGCATGAATCAATAATGGTCCTAAAATCAGTCCCGGGACTGCCCAAAACAGTCTCAAAAATTCCTGCATTTAATCCCAAAATTTTGGGACCGAACTGCACAATTGTTCTTGGCCCCCAAACACCTCGTGCCATTAGAATGACTCTTAGACTAAAAATAAACAGAGTAGGAGAAAACCCCTACCTCTTAGAGTTTGTCGAAACTCCCTGTTTTCGGTACCCACGCGTAGCTCTCACAGCGGGGATCGACTTTGTCTCTTTCTCCGACGAGAACCGACTATCCAATCGCCAGGAATCTAGAGAGAAGGTGGAGCTTCTCTCTCTAAAACCCTTTTTCTTATTTCCCTCCCCTTTTCCTCCCTCTCTCCCCATCCCATTGGTTGGTCCAAGATGGGTCAAGTTGGAGAGTACTTGTTATCACATGTTACCACCTCATTGGCTCCTTGGATTCCCCTTATCATCTTATCCATCTACTGTAGATTTTAGTGAATCGTGTGTTCTTACATGTCTCATATAGGTCCACTTGGCAGGCTCTTGGTTTGGCTGGTTCTGCACTTGACACGTGGCACACTGTGAGCCACTAAACACGGTCGAGTGTGCCGTGTCCCTCTCGGTGCACCGGCGTGAAATTTAGATTGTGCCCAGCTTGACCGAGGTCGTGGTATTTGAATTTCGTAGGCGATTACAATTATGATTTGTTTTTTAGTCATCAATTCTAAAAATTCTAATTTTCTACCAAAATTACCGTTTTACCCTTTCTAAAAAAAAATGGATTTTCTCGGGTTTTACACATTTTCTCCAATCTTGCAAAGAAATGGACTTTGATTCCAATAAAACAGTTCCACTTACATCTACCTAAGTGGCGACCCCTACTGTGGTGGCAGTGATGCCTAGTGTTGTACCTATCTTTGTCTCACATGGAGAAAAATCAGAGAAGTTCAACTAACTTAACTTTAAAAGGTGGCAACATAAGATGTTATTCTATCCGACCACTTTAAATCTTGTGATATTCTTGACTGAAGAAGCTCATAAGCTCAAAGAAGATAAGCGTGATATCCAAGTTATCAGTGTTGTGGATGCTTGGAAACATTATTATTTTTTATGCAGAAACTATGTCATGAATGCTTTGATTGATTCTTTATATAATGTAAATTTAGATAATAAATCGACGAGGCTATGAGAATCACTAGGTAGAATATAAAACCAGAATCACTAGGGCCGAAGTTTGTCGTGGTCGTTTAAATACGACCTGAAATGGTAGATTCCAAGACCGTGGTCATTCAAGTCCAAGAATTTCAGGTAATCCTCCATGAGATACATGTTGAGGGAATGATGTTGAGCGAAACTTTTCAAGTTACAACTATTATATAGAAGCCGCCTCAAGCTTGGAAATACTTCAAGAATTACCTCAAACATAAGAGAAAATAGATGAGCATCAAATATTTGACTATAAGACTTTGCATCAAATAAGACAATAGAGGATATGAGAATAAAGGGGCCCACAATCCCAATGAGGCCAAGGCTAACTTTGTGAAACATTGTCAAGGTTTCAAGTTCAAGAAAGCCAACAACAAAGGGAATGTTGCGCCCCCGAGCCCTACCTGACAGTGAACCATATTCAAAGACGCGGATCGCATGAAATCATTGGTCAAAATACATTTCATATAAACATACATATATATGAATATATGATATCATTACTAATACATTCATTAATATGATAAATATAAATCATATCATTTCAATATGACCCATATCTATTATTTAGTACCACATATTGATATAAAATGGCATTTCATGCATTTCCAAAACATTTACAAAATATTATTGAAGTTCACCCCCTTGTTATCCATGAAGACTTAAAACATCTTTGATTTTCACAAAAATAATCACATGATATCATGAAATGAAGTAGTAGCCATGAAGCGAGACATTACCATTATACTGAAATTATATAGCGGTGACTACATGCTTGGCGATTTTTCGGTCTTGCCACTATCATACGATTTTTGTGTCGCGCCCTATTTTCGACCGGCTTGGAGGTACGAGCGAATTAGCGGGCCTTGAGGGCCGGTTTACCATATATACAATTTCGAATACTGTATAAATAAATGTCACATAATCATTTCGGTTAAAGAGGGTCTACCGTTTTGTCAATTAACACTTTCATTCAATATGGCATGTATGCCCTTTTAACATTATCATTTACAAAACATTATCAGAGTTCATCTCCACAAATAAATCAAATATGTTCTTCCCATGAAAACTTATACATTTTCTGTTTCATTACAAAAATAATCAAATAATGTCATAGGATGAAATGTATGTATGCGTGAGATGGAGCGTTTACTTATACTCTGCATGATTCGACGATGAATCTGAACTCTGCGGTCTTTGCTCTTGTCCCTAGTCACTCGGTACTTCCGTGATGATAAAAACAACACGCTAAACAATTTCATGCTTAGTGGTTATATGTAATTATCTTTTCATTTCAATTAAACACAAATATGCAGCTTTTTTGAAACAATGTTTTGGCACAATTTCATTAGTCCATGCAATATATATTATATATATGTGCTTATTTCACATACTTTCATTTGCAAATAATTTTATCACTTCAAAGTATACAATTTCATGTGTATTTCATTAGAAACTCAAATCATGCATTTCACACATTTACTTATAATTTTGCTCTTAAGCCGAATTTAACCATTTCTTTGATACCTAGGATAATGGAATCATCGGCGCGGTCGGTAGGTTGCGGGGCCGGTAAAAAAACATTTTTATAACACGATGCAGTCCCGCTAAACTCTGTGGTTATTTAAAAATCATTGTGTGTATACTACAGATACTGTCCCGCTGGGCTACGGATCGGTATGCCACTATATTTCATTTCGTTCCGCCGATCTTTTGCTAGTTTGACCCTTATTGGTATACCGATCTATCGCCAGCAGATATGACAAATAACATTCTATTAAGGGCATTAAAACTCAGTTATAGTAATTTACAATATTGTATATAAATTTATACCCAAATAATACATTTTGATGCTCATACAATTTTTTTATGGCAATGCATTTGAAATCAATTTTCCCAAATCGTTTAAAACAAATCACATATGCAATTTTCTTGTTCAACTAACAATCACAAAACTTGAAATAAGAAGAGAAATATGAAGAACAAACCCAAAAAGGTTGTCGCTCCTCGATTCCTATCATCGGAATCCCATTATTGGGTCAGGCTTTCTCGTCACCAACCCCTAATCCATCACAATTAGAGAACAATATTAGTTGGCTTATTTAGGTTTCTAGTTATGATTGTTTTCTACTTATGATTGTTTTCTACCCAACTTCATTCAAGTAAAATCTTCTAGGAACAAATGAGCCACATTTTACCCAATTTCCTTCAAGTCCATTGTTCCCCTATAAATCTATTTTATTCAGAAATTGGAATCATCCAATTTGGAGCACTAAAACTCAAGATATGTTCAAAACAACCGAAACTACTCTATTTTCAAAACATAACCAGAATTTGCCTAAAATGAGACTTCACTTTAGAATTCACAGGTCCAATGGGGTCTCTAAATTTGAATATACTTACTTTAGAAGATTTATTCTCCTAAGTCTAGTTTACCTAGAAATTTGAATCACTCGATTTGGATGAGTGAAACTCAGCCTAGCTTTAAATACCAAATTGTTTCCAAAACACCAAAACTATACGAAATCGAACCAGAATTTGCCCAAAAACAGAGCCTCATTTTGACGAATTTCTATGTCCAAATTTGAATACAATTATTTTAAGGAGATTTGTTATCCTAGAAGTTTAGTTTACCCAGAAATTTGAATCACTCAATTTGGCTGAGTGATGGTAGGATTATGGTCAACAATATGGGTTTTGAAAATTTGTGTGTCTCTCTTAAAACCCCAACATTTCCTTTATACAAAATTCCTCAAAACCAATCATAATCAAAGCAAAAAGGTTGTTTGAACTCTAACTCAAACATATATATACTGAATCATGGTTTTACCAATCCAAACACAATCAAAGAGGAAGTTAGGAGGGTTCCTAACAAGTAAATGGGATAATCCATGCCTTGCTTTCTTCTTAAAACCTTCCAATCAAGCTTCATTTTTCTTCTCTTTTATTGCAAAACTTTGAACAAATGGAGAACAATCACAACAATGACTATTCTCAAGAACCATAACCCTAGCTCTCTCTCCCTTTTTCAAAACGTGAAATGCCCATTCTAAGACCAATTTTTAGTCTTATCCTCGCATCCATCACAAGGCCTTGTTTGGTTATCTCTTTTTGGATTTCTTTTCTCATTTTTGCATTTTAATCCTTTTTTTCTCTTTCATTTTCTATTCAAGTTATTACCCTTCTTCCATTTTGGCACATACACATCTCATTTATGACCATTGGGTCCTCATTTTGACATTTTACCAATTTAATCTTAATTCTTTTATAATTTCCGGGTTTTATCATTTTTTTTTTGTTCTTTAAAAATACAAATTCCGGAAAAATACAATGTAACTTATTTTTTACCATAAATATGTTACAAAACTACTAAGTTAAGAGTGAGAAATCAACACGCTAAGCATTTTCATGCTTAGTGGTTTTTTACATTTCTATTCTCGTAATCAAACAATCAACACAATATATATATATATATATATATATATATATATATATATATATATATATATATATATATATATATATATATATATATAATATTAGGCTACAAGCATGCATTACTCATCACAACTACATTTATCATATTTTCCAAATAACATTTCAGCATACTGTGCATGTGATCAATGCAATATTTATATATATAACATTTTATACTAGTTTAACATTCATTCATTTTATCTCGCTTATAAAAACACAATAATTCACATATTTCATGCTCGCGTATATTTTCGTCACAACACAATTCACATGTTTATTAATAATTTACCCTTAAAATGAATTTAACCGAAATTTTCGATGCAAAGAATAACGGAATCATCGACATGGTCATGTTGGGCTGCTGGCCGGTTTAACACTTTTAATAACTCAGCACTGTCCCACTGGGATACGAACTGATTATTTTTACATTACATTTTTGTGCGCACTAATGATACTGTCTCGTTGGGTTACAGATCGGTATGTCACTATAAAACATATAATTCGCTGTATTGCTACATTTATCCTTATTGGTATACCAATTTATCCCTAACTCGAATATGACAGCTAACATTATCTTAAAGACATTAATAATTAGTCATAGTCATAGTCATGAAAGGCACGCCTAAGTTCAGGCGCCACCACTCCCGGTGAAAACACCCCACTTTAGGTGAGGCGCAGGGGTGTGAGGCGCCGAAATTGGTCCAGGCTTCCGGCTGCTACTTCACCAAGTACGTCATTCTTCTCCTTCCCCCTTTTTTCCTTTTTTTTGTTTCCATTTTTTGGCCGTAAAAAATGGAGAAATATCGTCGGGGAAGAGCAGCGCTGCGGCGTTGAGGAGAGGTGGATAGCAGCAGAAGCCCCGCGTCGGGGAAGAAGAAAATGGAGCTTAGGGCTCCTGAGACCTAAGCCAAAACGACGTCGTTTTGGGTTGGTCTTAATTTAAAAAAAAAATTAAAACACCCCAAAACGATGTCGTTTTGGGGTTCTTGATTTTTTATTTTTTTTTAAACAACACCTCCAAAACGACGTTGTTTTGGGCTTCTAGCAACCAAAACAACGCTGTTTTGGGCTTCCAGCAACCAAAACAACGCTGTTTTGTGTGTCTCAACCTTAAGCCCTATAAAAACCCTATCTTTCTCGGATTATACCCTAAGACCTTAAAAAAAACCCTTCAAAATATACTTTCAAAACTAGATTGAAGAGGAAAGAAGAAAAGAAGACTCAAAAAGGTTTTATTTATTTATTTTTTTTCATTTTTCCTATTTTTGTTGTGAAAAAAATTCTTAAAAAGGTAGAGAAAAATTCTTAAAAATAGAGGAAAATTTTTTCAAAAAAACTTTGAAAAAAAATACAAAATTTTCAGAAAATTAATGTACAAAATAGGGAAAAAAATTTGAAATTTAATGAAAAAATAGAAAATAAATTATGAAACAAATAGAAAAAAAATTTAAAACAGTTTTAGTTGTTTGACAAACATTGAGTATATTTATAATTTATAGATTTATAATATATAATATATTATGTATATTTTTTCAATTTTTCTCAATATAATTGTTATTTTTTTGTTGATTTGTTGTAAAGATACACAAAAATGGACAAAAGATTGAAGTTGAAGTAGAGGCCTCAAGTGGAAGAAAATATATAGGATGGAAATATGCTTGTTTATTAAATGAGAAAGATACAAGTACGTTCATTTGTATTTTTTGTGATAAAGTAACTAAAAGAGGCATCACCTTGTTGGAGGATTTAGATATTCAAAAAAGTGTACAAGATGTCCTGAATGTGTTAGGAAAGAAATAGAAGATTATATGCTAGCCAAAAAAATCAAATGAGTTTTGGGAGTCATAATGTGAATGAGGATATGTTTGGGTTCCAAGATGAAGATGATGAGGACCCAGAGGTTACTAGCAAAATGGGAAGAAAGGATGTTTCTAGTGGTGGTAGCAATGGAGGGGGAAGTGGTGGTAGTGGTAGTGGTAGTTGCATAAAGAGAATAAGGCAAAAAGGTCCTATAGATCATTTCTTCACTCCTAATCCAAAATGGTTGTTCAAAATAGAAAAAAAAATACTCAAACTACTATCAACAATGCCTACAAGAAAGAGACCAAGGAGAGAGCTGATATACTATTTTGTAGATGGATGTATGATGAAGCGATTCGATATAATGCGGTGAACTATGTTAGTTTCCAACCAATGCTTGAGGCAATTGGGAAATATGGTGTAGATTACAAGGGATCGAATTTTCATGATGTAAGGGTTACTAACCTCAAGAAAGAATTGGCTCTTACAAAGGATTCAATGAAGGATCATTTCACATAATGGAAGAAAAATGGATGTTCAATTATGTCAGATAGATGGACTCATAGGAAGGAAAGGTATTTGGTGAATTTCTTAGTGAATTCTTCAAGAGGGACCATGTTTATGAAATCTATTGATGCTTCTTCTATGGTCAAGATGTGAGAGAAATTGTTTGAATTACTTGACAGTTGGGTGGAGGAAGTTGGTGAAGCCAATGTTATTATAGTGATAACAGATAATGCTTCAAATTATGTGGGCAAGTACTTATAATTTGATTTGAAAATTTCATTTACTTTTATATGTAAGTGATTACATCTATTATCTATTTATTATGTGTTTAAATTATGTAAAGAGGTTGTTGGAAAAGAAAAGATCATATTTGTATTGGACACCATGTGCTGCACATTGTCTTGACTTGATACTATAAGATATTGGAAAAATACCACACATCAAGAAGACAATAGAGAGGGCCATATCCATAAGCGGCTACATCTATAATAGAACAGGTTTGCTCAACATGATGAGGCGATTTACTAAGCAAAGAAAGTTGTTAAGGCCTTTTAAGGCTCGATTTACAACGGCTTTTATCACCTTATCCCGTATCAATGAACAAAGAAACAACTTGAGGAAGATGTTTACTGGTTTAGATTTGACAGAAAGTAAATGGCCAAACAAGCAAAAGGGAAAAAATGTAGTCAATATAATTTTCATGTCTTCTTTTTGGAACATTGTAGTGTTTTGTTTGAAGGTGTCGGGCCCTCTTGTACGTGTGCTTCGTTTGGTGGATGGTGAAAAGAGGTCTCCTATGGGCTACATTTTTATGCAGCCATGAAAAAGGCGGAGGAAATCATTATCAAAAGCATTAATGGTAATGAAGAGAAGTATAGGGAAATCATGAAAATCATTTATAGGAGGTGGGAGGTTCAGCTTCATCAACCTTTGCATTCAGCTGGGTATTTTTTGAACCCACAGTTCTATTATGATATAAAAGGATTAGGAGTAGACCTAGATTAAAAAATCTTTGAAGATGTATGTAGTTGCATGTCGAGATTGGTGAAAAATATAGATGAACAAGATGCAATTATATCACAACTGGACTTGTACATGCATGCTAAAGACCTTTTTGGTAATGAGTTTTCCATTAGAAAAAGAAAGACTAAACCTTCAGGTTAGTCCTTTAGTTTTGTTAATTAGTGCATTGAAATTATTATATATGCTTTGTTAAAATAGGTGAAATGTTCAACTAATAATTTATTTATATTAATTGTAGCTGGATGGTGGGGTATGTTTGGATCAAGTACTAGAAGTTTGCAAAAGTTTGCATTGAGAGTTCTTAACCTAACATATAGTGTATCAGGTTGTGAAAGAAAATTGAGTATCTTTGAGAATGTAAGTTACTAGAGCAATTACATGCAATTGAATTTGTATCTTTAGACTCTTTACAACATTCTTTAATGTAACTTGGATTCTTATAAACTAAAACATTGAGATATAATCATGAAAACTACTTGTTTTTTCAAATTCATAGCAAAAGGAGAAATAGGTTGGACCATCAACGCTTGAATCATTTGATGTACATTAAGTATAACTGAACCTTGATGAAAAGATACACCAAGTGTCATACCATTGATCCCATTACCTTGAACGATATAGATGATAGCAACGAATAGTTGATGGGAAGAATGGAAGATGAAGGTGTTGTAGAAGATGATTTGGTGTTTGAGGGTGATGATTTAACATGGGGTGATGTTGCAAGAGCTAGTAGAGCTCAGGAACTTAGGGTTTATACAAGAGCTAAAGCAAGCAAAACACCAACACCAAAAACAAAGTCAAGACCATCTAGCTCTAAACATACTCCTACTCTTGCTTTGATTGATGAAGATGAAGAGATGATCTATTCATCGGGAGAGGAAGATGAAGAAGAGGGGGAGTAGAAGTTGATGATAGGGATGATATTGATGACGATTTTCTTGATTTAAAATTAGATGCAGATACGTGAGTGTTTATTTTGTTTTAGAACTTTGAATTTTTGTGATGATAGGAAACACTAATGATGTTTGTTATTTTGTTTTGGAACTTTAAATGTTTGGATGATGGGAGCACTATTAATGTTTGATTTTTATGTTTGATGTTATTTACTTTATTATATTTTATTATTAGATGAGAATTATAGACAATATTTGGTTAGATATATAATTTTTATTTGTATTAGGTAGGGTGTGCCTCAAATAAAAAAGTTTGTGCCTCAAGTGCGCCTTGTGCCTCAAGGCCCCAAAAGGCTTTTGCGCCTCGATGTGTCTTGCGCCTTAAATAACTATGCTCATAATAAAAGTTACTAGATTATATTCACAATAACTCCACAATAACTCAAGTTTACAACCAATATGCCTACTTTACCACTATGTTAACTATCTGATTAACCCATTTTAAAAACCAATTTATTCCGAGTCAATAATTCTGCCCACAAAAGTTACATAATCTCATAGAAACACTATCTAGGCATTTTAGTCATAATCAAAATCACTTTTTCTTCATTTTAACTCACCAACACATGAGTTTGCGCACTATTTCGAATTACGTCAAACCTTTAACAGTTTGGAAATATAATTTAAACACATACATGCGGTAATTTTGCAAAGCAAGACAATACACACGATACACATTATTCATGCATTAACATACATTGCCTTCCTTTTTCATGTTAATCTGCCGAGATCAATTAGCCAACACCGAACCAATTTATTTATGGTTCAAACCGAAGCACACATGTCTGGTGCTACATCAGCAGGGGTCTTGTGAGGCGAGGCGACTCGCGAGCTACTTTCGAACTCGACTTGAGTGAAAGCGGAATTGGCTTCGACTGAGTGAGGCTCGACTCGAAATGTTAGCGAGTCGAGTCGGGCAACTCATATCTCGGCCTGAAAAAACTCTGTGAAACTAGAAAATATTTTGTGTATAAAATTTTAAAAGTTTTCTTTTTAAATTTGATATCTTTACTTTAGGGGATGTCATAAATAATATATCTCTATTTTGTATTCTTAAAAAATCATAAATTTTCATTATTTATTTAGTTATAAATATATTTATTTTAAAAATAATTAATTTTCTTAAAAAAAGATTTAAGAGAATAAATAAATTTATCTCTATTTGTATTCTTAAATAATCATAAATTTTGGTGGCTTATAAATGGATATATATCACTAATGGCCGGGTTAAAGAGTTAAAATAAATTTAGGTAAAACCTTTTCTCTTTTTGTGATATGTTATTACTAATTGGTACTTAAAATTTTAATTTTAAAAAAAGTGGGTTGGTGATCCCTTTCTCTGACCCTCTTCCTCACCCATCCTCTTCTCTCTTCACATCCAACACCCATTTTTCGGCCATATAACAGTCTGGCTTCTTCTTCGATCAAGAAAACCGACCCTGTTCTTGAGATCATTGTTGGGTTATAGGTAAATTGTACTCCGAGTGCGGCGGACTAAGGAACCCACCCGGTAGTCAAGTGAATACAATTAAACGTTGGACAAGGATGTTACCTCTTGTAGCGCAAAAAACTTTTGATTCCGAACGATTCGGTCGAATCCTAGCACAGTCAAGTGTTCGTGCCTCTAGCGGTATCCACACGAACGTATCTTCGTTGTTACTCGTCTTACGTGCACAAACCAGATCTCGTTTTTTTATTTCGTTTTCTATCTCTCCCGGATTTCTGAAACCTTGAGAGACCCCTTTTGCTTATTGGTGTTCAAAACCAAAGTGTTAGAAGTGCTAGTTTTTGTAAAAGGACGATTTGCTATTTAATCAGATCCCTCAAAAATCTCCCTTTTGGTTTTGCACACACTTATCTAATAAGATGTGTAACACCCCAAAAATACCCTAAAATTTTTATAATAAAAATTATTATATATTCCGGGTATAATTGAGCCAACTTGGGTATTTTTTCACCAAAAATTTTTTTAATATTGATTGGATGATTGTTGAATCCAGAAATGAACCAAGTGAAAAAAAGAAAATATAGAAATTGTAAAATAAGATTTGAATTGATTGTAAATAAGTTTTATATGTCTTAAGTGATATTAGGAGAAATAAATGAGTAAAAGGAGAAAAAAATCAGGGAAATGACATGTGGCAGCGTAGGAAGAGGGAGGAAGCTTCCTCCTTTTTAAAAATGTCACGATTAGAGTGATCCATAAGAAAGAAAAATAGAGAAAAGGGAAAGTTAGAGAGAGAGGCTGCCTTCTCTCCTAAGATTTTAGGCGATCGGACCATAGGTCTCAGGCGAAGCAGAGAAGTCCTTCCTAGTGACAGGCTACAAGTGGGGCCGGAGCTGGGGACTTTTTAAATAAGCTCCGTGGGGTAGGTCTTACTCTACTTGAGTGCTAACCCTGTAAGGATTGTTGGGTAGTTATCTGGCCTTAGGGGAAAGTTTGGTTGCATTTTAAACCATGGGAAGCTGCCACATTGTGGTAGTGCGCAACTAGCCGTACCTTAGAACGGGTTTTTGGATCAGAAATAAAGAGAATTTGGCAGTAAGTCCTTCTGTGAAATTGTACCCACATCAATGAACTTGATGTTAGGCTTTTGAATTTCTTAATTCGGACTTACGTAGACCAAGTTATGGTCTTTTACTCACGAGCAGTCAAATGAATGTGCGGTGGTGCCGTCCGGCGGTGGTCGTCAACATTGAAATTCGTCAAGCGGTGCCGTCAAGCGGTGGTCGTCAAGCGATTGGTAGATCGGCGGTGGTCATCAAGCGGTGGTAAGATCCAGCGGTGGTAGTCGGCGGTGGTCGTCAAAGCGATTGCTTTCGTCAAGCGGTGTCGTCAAGCGATGATCGATCAAGCGGTGGTGCGTCAGAAAGCGAAGTCGTCAAGCGATTGGTCGTCAACCGATTATTAGATCCAACGATTAAGTCAAAGCGGTGGTCGTCCAACGGTGGTGAATCAAGCGGTACTCGTCAAGCGATTGCTCGTCAGTTCAGGTCAGCTCATCAAAGTTGACTATGTATGACCTCCAACTTCGGAAGGTCATATCTCCTTCGTTTGAACTCCGATTTGGGTGTTCTTGGACTCTATGGAAAGCCCATGGAGTCAAGAATACATTCATATGCCTGAGGAGGATGTTAGATGTCAGACCGAGGTGTTTGACTGAGCTCTTCACTTATGTGCAGCTCGTCAGTTCAGGTCAGCTCGTCAAGTTGACCTACACATGACCTCCAACTTCGGGGTCATATCTCCTTCGTTTGAACTTCGATTTGGGTGTTCTTGGACTCTATGGAAAGCCCATTGAGTCAAGAATACATTAATATTCCTGAGGAGTATATAATATGTTTGACCGAGGTGGTAGACGAGCTCGTCCAGTTCGGGTCTGCTAAATCGATTCGAGTTTGGCTGTGTATGACCTCCAACCGGAAGGTCCTAGCAACTCCTACGTAGAACTTCCAGGTGGTGTTCTTGCACTCTATGGAAAGCCCATTGAGTCAAAGATCCATCTACACATATAGAATGCTTAAATTGGAACTCATATTAAACTCCGAAAATCAATCCTAACCAAAACCACTCTAGTGCAGCGAATAATATTGTTCTTTAATGGTTTTGGAATAGGGGCAGCAGGAGGAAAAGCCAAGCCCCGTGATTGAGATTCCAAGTTGGAATCAAAGTGCAAATATTTTTTGGGTTTGTTCTACCAACTCCTATTCCTCGTTTCAAGTTTTTTGCATGTTTTGTTCCTAAAAGCATATTGAATTGATTTAATTGATTTGAGAAAGTGATTGTGAAATGTTTGCATATAAAATTGCATGATTATTGAAAATAAAGTATTTGCTCTGACGTACATATTGTACTATATTTTCTCAGGATTTGAGCGGCTCTTAATAGAATGTTAGTTTATTTCGCATTAAGGATAGATTGGTATACCCAATGGGGTCAAATAAGCGATCTTGCGGTATTGATGTGTCATTTCCGTCGGCTGACCCGGTGGGGCCGTATCGGTGGTGATTCTTTATTTGATTATTTATAACCGGTCAGCCGGCCAATGGGGCCGATGCTTGTGTTATAAAACCATGTAATCTGGAGGCACGCAGCCCCGGCGGGACCGATGCCAGGTGACTCGACTATCTGTATATCGAAGACATAGGTTAGAATGTCGTTAAGGCGCCAAAGCGGAATTGATGGGCATAAGCGGGTAGTTAGCGCAGCGAATTGATTTTGAGCCCCGGGTGATTTTCAAAAAATTGAATTGAATGTCGAACTAAATTGAATTTGTGGCGTATTTGAATTGATTTTGAGATTGTGAAATATTGATTATGAAAATATGTATTTATGGGTGTCGATGAACTATAATTTATTATATATATATAACAAAGTATATGTAATGTATTTATATTGATCATCGAAAAGATTGAAAGTTAAGATTATTAAATTGCATGAATTGATTTAAAGAGTGGGCGGGAATGGTTGTATAGAACCACTAAGCATGAAAATGCTTAAGCGTAATTTACCAATCTTGTAGTCAAGTGATAGATAGTGATCGATAAGCGGACCCGAGATCGGAGCGTCGAGTCATAAAGAAAGAAATGCGGGTATGCTCGGAGCATGTGCCACTCATTTCATGTGTTCTTTTTATATGGATATTTTGTATAAAACAATTTTAGAGATCTTGAACATCTATTTTTGTAAATCATTTTGAAAAGACTTGGATGCCTACATTGTAAATGGATTTTGTTAAATGTAAATGTTTATGGGCTTACTTGATTTTCATGTCGCTTAAGCAGATATGATTTTGAGTGATTTTGAGTGATTTTAGTGGCATCCCGGACTCGGTTCGGATCCGCCCAAGCGGGTCGGGTCGGGTAAGGGGCGTCACAAGATGTGTCATTAACTGAAAAACCAACACGATCTTATCTGATAAGATGTGTTTCTATCTAAACGGTTAAGGTTAACATGATCTTATCGAGAGAACGTGTTTAACTAGCAACCTCCAAGTCTTATCGATAAAGCGATATTTGGAGACTGAAATCTAATCACCCACAATTAAGTAACCGTCTGTTAACAAAAAAGGGATAAAACGTGGGCTTTAAGTTTGGGCCCGTTTTAAAGGTCAAAACATCTAATCTAATATTATTCTAATCGTACATTACACCACTTCGAGTTACATTCGAGGGGAATTAGATGAGAAAAGAATTTTACAACTTGAATTGTAGATTAAAAAGCCATGACTCATGAGATGAAGTATTTAATTTATAACAACAACACATAATCCATTCATATGGGGTAAAGGGCCATAACCATGCACCACACAAAACATACATCTAACATCACTTTATCATGATTATAATTGAAATCAAATTAATCATTTATGGGCGTTTAAATTTGGGGTCTAGGGCGTCGGCCACGACGGGGTCGAGGCGGCGCCCAGCGACGATCCTATGAGCATATGGTCCATTTTTGGGTTGAGCTATGGTTAAGAAGCCTCTGACCCAAGCGAAGCCCGACCACTTTAATTAAGTGATAACTTGGAATTTTTAAATTTGGGGATTGGACTCGTCTGAGATTAGAATTTTGAAAAAATTAGGGGGTGATTCACCGTAATTTTAAGAAAATATAGTGAAAGTTATGCTCTTAAATGAAGCGAGAAGAAACCACTATCGATTTCCCTTGTTTGTCACCGCATTGTGGGGTCACCGGCAAGCCGACGGGCTCCACCTCGGCAACTACCCTTCCTCCTTACGGTCGATCTATGCGCTTCTTTCCTTTACTCTTTCTTAGATCGATGTGTTGGTTTTGACAAGTGTTTTTATCACAGAAAGGTTTTTTTTTCTTTTTCCCATGTTATGTACAATGAAAAGGATGATGGATGGATAGTTTTCATATTAGGTTATATGAGAAAGAGGGTTTTCTCCTCCTGGATTTTTGAAGGGTCTTTTGGGTTGTTCACTGAAGTAGGAATTTAATAAGTTTTGAAGTTTCTATGGCTTTTATTCTTGTCACAGAGTGCTGAAAGAAACAAGTGTGAGCGTATGACTTAGAAGTTTAGCGGTATTTATATTCAGTTATCTTGATCGAAAAATAAAAAAATGTCAGTATTTTAATTATTTTACATGGCATTGGAAGGGTTTCTTGTATTGTTCTCGGCGCATAGTTTATTGGAGCCGCCCCGAAGTTGTCTTTTATTTTTTTTTCCTTTCTTGGGCTGAAAATTAAAGGCACGAAATGTATTTTGGTTGCCTACTTTTTCTCATCAAGAAAATGGAGAATGAGAGCAATTCTTTGTTTTATGATTTGCCCATTACGATAGGCGAAATTCGGGGATGACCCTTGCGGGGATCGGGGCGGGCCCATAATAAGATTTTTATAAAAATGGGTTATAGCGCCAATCAAATCACAGTTTCATCTATAAAACTGTTTAACATTTAATGGAGTTTGAATAATGGGGTTTGAATAAGTCGGTCTTTGCATTCAATTAATGGAGTTTGAATAATGGGGGAAGGAGTTTGAATAATGGGATGTTTTAGCCATTACATATATGTTTTGTTCCTTGTCTATACTATGTTGTTATAATGACTAGTGGAGTTTATCATATGTATTTCAAAATGTCTAAGTTTTATAGTGGACCACAAACATCTTCAACACCCATGGACACTTCAAGAGTAGAGAGGTTTTATGTGAATATTGAGGATGAGATTAAGGAATCAGATGAACTTAATAGAAATTAGAAGATATTAAATTTGGAAACTATTGAACCTCCTATCACTACATGAAAAGCTAAGGTTGAAAAATCTTTCCAACATTTAAGAGACCAAGAAGATCAAAGTTTGGATGATTTTCTTGAACCTTAAATGATAAAAGGAAATGGAAAGTAAGGTGTAAAAAATCATGGAAATCTCTTTCTATCTTGGCAATAACCTTCTCATTTGATGAGCATTTGGGCCTTGTTTAAAAAAAGGCATTACACTTGAAAGCAACAACAAATGATTAATTTTTACCATCTGATTCAAGTATCAGTGCAAACCAATACGGATTTTGTTAGTACTTTGCATAATGGTAAATTTGGCGTATTAAAGATGAGAGAGGGGATATCACATTGGCTCGCGATGCATGCGACATCGCCCATAACTATTGTAGAAGAGGAAGGATTTAACGATGATGAAGCGAGAATACCACAATGGACTAGTGTGTCTCGTCACACTATAAGAACAGACTCCTTCAAAGTCTACGATTTTGAGAAGAAGAAGCTAAAAGCATTGTGAAATGGTGGATCAATTAGTTTGACCTCTGATTTGGCGGTCGAGCCACGAGGATCGAATATATGGTTTTAACAGCTCATTTTGTGGATCTTGATTGGAAGCTTCAGAAGCGAGTGCTCAACTTTGTCCACTTACCTCCTCCATGTAAAGGTGCTACTTTCTTGATTGCATCTTAACATGTTTAAGAAAGTGGAAATTAGAACAAAGTAAGTGTGCTTCTGTTTTTGCTATACTTATGTTAGTATTTTTAGTTGTCATTTGTGAACTAATCAATAATTTCTTTCACATTCTCTCTTAGGTTTTTAATTTCGATTGACAATGCAAGTGCAAATGATTCTTGTATTCAGATTCTAAAGGATAATTTTTACATCTAATGAAGAAACTATGCAATGGAAGGTTATTTCATGTTTGTTATTATGCACATATGTAACATAATGGTTCAACATGGTCTTGAACAGTGAAGAGCATCATTGCAAAAGTCCATGGCTTGTGGACTTCTTGAATTCAGAGTGAGGCCAAGACTCAAGCGGTTTAGTGAACTTGTTAGCCAATACAACGTGCCCAAGAGCGAAAATTAGTCCTTGAATGCAAGACTCGTTGAAATTGACTTATGACATGTTGGATTATTATATCAAGTTTAGAAAGGTATTTCTAGATATACTTTACATTATCATAATTATAGTTTGTTGTCCTAATGATGATGAGTGGGAAAAGATTGAGAAATTGCTTAAAGTTTTTAAAGACACTACTAATATTATATCGGGTTACGAATATCCAGCTTCGCTTGTTTCTTAGTGGGGTGCATAGGATTAAAGTGTTGGATACAAAGTCGAATCTCTGATGATTTTGTTAGGAAGTATAGTTCAAAACATGAAACAAAGGTTTGACAAGTATTAGGGTGAATGCAATATGCTAATGGCAATAGGAGCGGTGTTGGACCCTAGATTGAAAATGAGGGCTCTAGATATTACATTCCCCAAAATGTTTTCTTCGCATGTAGCTCGGGAGAACATTAGTGAAGTTAGAAATGTCATGTATCAACTTTATGATGAATATGTGAGAATGCATTCTTCTTTTACTGTTGAAGAAAGTGCGGAATGTGAATCTGTTTCAAATGCTCATGAAGGAGGAATGAAGTATCCCGACCCGGATTAACCTCATGAACCCGAGGGGACCTCCCGGCACTCCAATGGATATAGAAACTTTTCCTTAAAACCATCAAATAAAATCCATGGAGCGAACCCCTTTACAATCCTTAACATATCTTTAGAAATAATGCGAAGGCCGTGATAAATTTTTCTTTTTCAAACCTTGGATTTTCATAAAAATTAGCGAGTTTCCTCTGTTTTTCGGACTTTCCCAAATTTACAAGTACACATAAGCATTTAAAAACACTTCTAATATTAGATTTTCAACTTCGTTCTTAGGACTCCTCGTCCACAACTCAATCAACAATACCTTATATACCATATACCTTTATTCATTTCAATCATCAAAACATTTAAAACTTCTTCAATTCCATGCACATTTATCAAAAAATTTAGGCTTGAAGCGGGTTAACCCGGCGCCTAAGTAATTCATTTTCAAAATATATCCATATATGCTATATATACATGACAAATTATTCGACATATAAAATATGCAACTATTTATACAATGCAGTTCACATGCGTCGTCTCTTCGATGGCTCGACTCCTTGCCTGGGAGGATACTCTGCTGGTCTTTGTCTAAGACACGAAAATATTTTTTGGAAGCATATGAAAGAATGAGCTAAAGGAGCCCAGTGAGTGTACATTTTCATTAAGATAACATTTTCAGTATATATCAAAGTAATACATACTTATACATTTAAAAATCCATTTATGCCTTAAACAGTTATGCCTCAAACTTTCTTTCTTTCTTTATAATAAATACTTGTACATTTCAAATCAATTTATACATGCGTATTTATACCTCAAACTTTCTTTTATTTCCTTCTTTCGTGGAACCCGGGAATAAACACACCAGGCAGTTTCGAATGTGACGGTGAGGGACAGTCACATTCAGTCATAACCACTATTTTTTGCGGAGAAACTCACGCTTTGCATAGGAGTTCAGTCTGCTTGCTATCACGTGTAAGGATGTACCGGAACACCTATTTTCCTCAGTTGTGCTATAACTTTACCCTCTAAATCCTTGCGCTTAAAGTACCTCTCGGCCGATACTCGGTGTACTTGATCATAGGGAGTTTAGGGTAACCATCGAGTAAAAACATTTCTTGAAAATACATTTATAAATCCATTTAAATCATTTACTTTATCATTAAAACACATAGCCATTCTTTACACATTTTTAAACTTTCATAATACCTTAACATATGCATACATATTTCATGCATATAAATATATATTGATGCAAGATAAAACATTTCCATATGCCTTAGCATTTACATAAACATTTCCATGCTTCCAGTTCCAACATTAATCATTCACTTTTAAAAACTCAATTTTCAAAATATCATTTTCACTCACAGTTCACAGCCTGATAAAGCTTGCTTCCGTGAAGTCCGTTTCACGTCGATGATCCTTTTCACCTTTTCAAGAAAACCACAACTATATTAATCTTAACTTCCATTTTAATCACCATACACATTCATTTAAAGCCAAATGAACAAATTACCCTTAAGCACTAAAAGCCCATTCATTTTGGCCAACCTTTTTTCCAACAATACTCATAGACTTTGACCCCAAAAATTATTCAAAAGGTCTTCAAAATTATAGAAACTCTCTAGATCAGTCCTTTATATATCCAACATCTCTTTAAATTTTCAGTTAAATTCCTTCTCTAAGGCCCTCAACCACATAACACAAGTTATTACATCTAAATGACTCAACTTGGCAGAACAGAATCTGCACATAGCTCCACTTTGACAAATTTTATGGTCACTTTAGGGTTACAATTTGCATAAACTTCCTTCAGATAAAGTGTTCCCCTAGAAGTCTATTTTAACCAGAAACTTGAATCACTCAAATCGGATCTGAAATGAGCAAGTTATGCCAAACCACGAAGTTAGTCAAGCAGAAGAACAGGGCATTTCTGTCACAAGGAGCCTGCTTTGCCCGAGAGAAAATGGCCGGAATGTGTTTCTCTTCCACTTTTTCCTCTAAACACTCAAATCGATGCCTTATACCCATTTCAACATATCACACACAATTCACTATCAAATCCTACTTGATTCCCTCACTTTCTTTTTCAAAACCTAACCTAATCCATTTCCTTCTCAATTTATATCAAAATCGGCACATTCAAACCTTAAATACCTGTTTATTTCATCCATACCAGAAAATTCAAGACATTAGACATGAAAAACATCAAACCCTAACACCACCATTAAAAAACTTACTTGTTCTTAGTTTCCTTTGGCTCCTTCCTCTCCTTGCACTGCACTTGTAGAGCACTTGGAAAGCTTGAAGGAGAAGAAAAAAATCACATCTCCTACCTTGCTCCACCATTTTCTTCAATTTCTCTCTTCTTTCCTTTCTTTTCTCTCCTTTTCTCCCTTCTCCTTTCTCAAACACGTATGGCTCTCTTGTTTGGGAGACAAAATGAATTATTTTTGTCTCCCTCCCCCTTCAATTTAACTTTATTTATTAACCCCTTTGGTCCTCCCATCCTTCTATTAATTGCACTTCAATTTATTTTATTGCATTGAGCCCATAGATCTCATTGGTCCATTTTAATGAGTCACAAACCTAACTTAGCCATTAAGAAATATTTTGATTGGCTCTCATAATAAAATATCTCGAATTATAGCGATTTTTATTCATTTTATCAGCCAAATTTGCTTTTATCACGGAATTAAGCGTCAAAAAATATTCTATGTTAAATCTAAACTTGAATTGACCATAGAAATATTCTAAGTAAATCCTTCCACGATGGATTCCGGACTACGAAATCACGAAATCAGTTTAAAATCCTTAAACTCGGCAATTCGGACCCGATAAGCGTATTATTAATAAATTACGTTAATCAGCGCTAGTATCAAATGGTACGTTTCACTCAGTTTTAGTTTAGTTAGACTCTATGATTTATTAGGACATTTCGTATTTTAAAACTTCTGTGCTCCAATTTTCGCCCGAAATCACTATTCACTTAAATGTCCACTCCTTCGAATATCGCTTCAAAGTCATAGAATTCAGAAATCTCTTAAAAAATTCCTTTCGCAACCCTCCATCCTGGATATATCAAGAAAAATCACTATTCCTTAGGGCAATCTTGCCATAATTTTTCGGTACCTTTCACTTTATGCCCAAATGACGTCTCGGAGCGTCTAAATTTAATCTACCCTCATTTCTATCATCGACTCTAATCAATTCAAAACTACTATTATAAATATTAATTCAGTTGGGGTTTTACAATCAATTTCTCCTTATAAAAATTTCGTCCCGAATTAAAACATTCGTATCTGCATCAAAGAGATGGGAATAATGTCTCTTCATCTCGTTCCTCACGCCTCCCATGTAGCTTCCTTCTACCAGAGACTCCTCCACAATACCTTCACCACCGAATAGTCTTGTCGCTGTAACTTGCTCTCGACGGTCGAGATCTCGCACCGGTTCCTCTTCAGAGGCCAAATTCTCTCAGATTTCACCCATTTCTCTGTCAATACAAGGTGAAGGGTTCATATATACTATGGGAGCAGAAACATGGAAAAACATCGTGAATGCGACGAGGTCGATGAACCCAATCGATATGCCACCTCCTCAATCCTCTCAACAATCTCAGAGGAGTCCAATATACCGTGGACTCAAATTTTCCACTGCTCCCAAATCTTAGTACGCCCTTCCATGGGGAACCTCAAAAATACCATATCCCCTACTCTCGAACACTAGGTCCCTACGGGCCATTATTCTCATAACTTTTCTGGCCGGTCTTGTGCAATTTCGCCTATCCCTTATCACTTTAATCTTATCACAAGTCACTGACAATTTCCACCTACTAATTTCCTTTCACCTACTCGTCCCCAATAGTAATCGAGTTCTACATTTCCGTCCATAAAGAGCCTCATAAGGCCATGCCAATACTAGCCCGATAATCAAGTATTGTATGCAAACTCCACCGCAAGAGTGTTCCCTTTAAGGTATGATACATCTTTGTAATACTCCTGATGCATATATGTTGAGGAATGGGCTTCCTCCATAATATCTCTCCTCACATCACCTACATCCCAGACACATAACCTCCTGCCCCATGACCACTGCATTCATCTCTCAATGACAAATCTCCTCGCTACTCCGTGACTCCTACTTCACCTCTCAACTTTATTATCCTCAGGATCCCTAATCCGGGCTCTAATCCTATCTATCAATACGTGATCGCATGAAATGGCTAACAAAGGTTCCGAACCGTCGCCCGGGCCTCATACCCAAGGACCTCAATTTATAGTCGAGGAAGATGCACCTACCACGCGCGATAGGAACTCATGGGTCTTCTACTAAGAGCATCCGCTACCACTCGCCTTCCAGATGATATCCACGGTACATTCATAATCCTCGATCACTAATCCATATCCTCCGTCTCATGTTCAATTCCTTCTCGTTAAACAAATATAATCGCAAGCTCTTATGATATAAAAATCCTACTGTGGCACTCCATATAAGTATCGCTCCAGCATCCAAAGGCAAATACTACGCTTGCTAGCCTGTCGTGTGTAGGATAATTGTGTTCATGCAT
Source organism: Tetrastigma voinierianum (assembly GCA_016808115.1). NCBI lineage: Eukaryota > Viridiplantae > Streptophyta > Magnoliopsida > Vitales > Vitaceae > Tetrastigma > Tetrastigma voinierianum. The sequence goes on along the minus strand of JAEQBH010000432.1, from coordinate 463,507 downwards.
CTTCAATTGCATAGAAGCATATGCACCACCTGTCATCTCGCACATCACAATAACCTAGCCCTCGCTTCAGAGGCATCACAACAAGCACCGCAGCCATCCCGCTCCGATGAAGTGTGGTACCGAGCCGAGTCAATCTCCCGCTCATCGAAAACCCACCGACAAGCCTCCCACCATAAAAACAGCTCCTTCATTGTCAACTAGTCAAAGGTGCGCTTCTTCAAAATCCCTCAACTAACTTTACGATAATACCGCCAAACCCGTAAAACTCCTATCTCCGTAACACTCGTGAGGAGGTTTCACCCGCATAGCTTCGACCTTTGGCGGATCCACCGAGACCCTCTCGCGTAAACTATGTCCTAAAAACATGCATACATCAAGGAATCCAAACCGATACTTACTAAGTTTAAGATATATAACCGATGTTCCCGTGAATGTTTATGCACTATCCTCGCGTTTCGTGATGTTCTTCTCCATCGCTCGAATAGATCAAGATATCAGCCAATAAACACTATAACAAACTGATCTAAGTAAGGCCTAAAATCCTTCTATTCATGAGATTCATAAAAGCTTTTAAATGTAAGATCTTAGAAGTCCAAACGGTAATTTACTAGAAACTCAAAATGCCCGCATCGTTCCACGTCGCCTCGTAACATCCTCTCATCATGAAGTCTCAACTTATCCAATTCATCAAATTAAACTGGCTCATGACAACATCTTTGCAAGCCTTACATCAAGCCATTAACATCCTAAAGTGAAAAACCCATAATGTCCTTCACCTTAGCAAAAATTGTTTATATCTTAATCAATTTTCTTCTTAAAACATTAATCTCAACACATTCCATTAGGTATTAATTACTCTAATTAATTAAAATTAATGGAAAACTCAACTTTTCCATACTTCTCCTGGGTGGTCAACTTACATGTCACACATTCATAATTATTTCTTCAATTTCTTTCCATTTTCAAATTTATATTTGATAATTCATCCAATGTCATTAATTTACTTAAACTAAATCAAACCAATGCATTTCCAATTAAACCCTTTCTTGGCCTAACCCTCTCATCTCATTTTCTATTCAACTTCCTTTAATTCCATTAATTCTTCAAACATTTCAAGTATCAATAAATCAATTGGTAAAACCAATCAAACAACATCACTTCCATTTACATCTGCTGACCTAAATTGACAATCCTTATAATCTCATTCTCTTTTCAATTTCTTAGCAAAATCAACCTAGAATCATACTCAATTTAATAGCGCCTTATAACTCAATTGAAGGTTTAGATAAATAATCCATAAACCCACTGTTTACCTGAACCTCCTCGAACTCCACGTCGACCCACTCCGCTTTCTCATTGCCCTGACCGTGCGTAGCCCGGGATTTCACATCCATGCCCTCTCATCTCTAACTCCGCGGCCCTACTACCCGGCCAGATCGTGTGTGGGGCTGTCGACGCCACCGTGGTCCAAATCTCCGACTAAGACCTACAAGAAACTTCAAGCCATGATATGGACTAATTTCTTTTTTTTTTTTTTTTTTTTTTTTTAATCTTTTATCATCAGATTCAACTTTTCAAGCAATGATACATGACTAACTTCTGATACATGACCTGTGGCATTTCGAATAAGGACCTCTTATATCCTATAAATTGATCAGGCAAGATTATGTATAAGATCATTTATCAAGATGCAATGATTAGAATCGTCTCTTCAACTTTTTTCAACAATAATCTTGACATTGATTCTCAAATATCGATCTCCCATGTCCTCTAATCAAGCCATCCCTCGTTTGAACTCGTAGAACATTACTTAGCTTCCATGTTGAAGTAGTAACAGATTTTCATTCCGACGAATAGACTCCCATTTGGACGAGTCTGATTTACATTACATTAATATTCCTCCTAAGGTGTTGATGATGAGTGGGACTCTTCTACACATGCCTATAATTTCTTTTCCAACTTTTATGATCTTTTCACTCACACTATTCTCCTATCCTTCAAATGTAATCTTTGAAATTAAAGTCCAAGACTCCTTTTTGCCTAGATCTTCCAACCTGCCAAAGATTCAGTGCATTATTTCTATAAAATGAAACCCTCTGTGATTTCGGGGTGGTGGGTACCACGTCCTCAAGAGCTCTCCCAATATCTGCCTCGACGACATTTCCCTCATGAACTCAAAATTTCATATGTCATGTATCGCATATATGATTTTAAATCACATAAATAATTTATGAAATTTTAAAATAAAACATTAAAACAATCCTATGAAAACCAAATTTTCAAATCTTTATAACATTTTCAAAACCGTGGCTCTGATACCACGTTGAAGTATCCCGACCCGGATTAACCTCATGAACCCGAGGGGACCTCCCGGCACTCCAATGGATATAGAAAATTTTCCTTAAAACCATCAAATAAAATCCATGGAGCGAACCCCTTTACAATCCTTAACATATCTTTTATAGAAAATAATGCGAAGCGAAGGATAAATTTTTTTCTTTTTCAAACACTGGATTTTTCGTAAATCGCCGTAGCTTCCGCTTTTTCTGACTTTCCTGTAAATTTACAAGACTGCATAAGCATTTAAAACACTTCTAATATTCAATTTTTAATCTCCGCTAGGTGACTCGTCCACAACTCAATCAACACAATATATATAGTCACATACCTTTATTCATTTCCAATCATCAAACATTTTAAAACTTCTTCAATTCATGCACATTTGTATTTAAAAAATTCCGGGGCTTCGAAATGGACTTAAGCCGACGCCTAAGTAATTCATTTTCAAAATATATCCATATATGCTATATATACATGACAAATTATTCGACTTATAAAATATGCAACTATTTATACAATGCAAACCATGCGTCATTCTTCTCGATGGCTCGACTCACCGCATAGAGGATACTTACCGGCAAGACTGCCTTTAACCCTAAAATATTTTAAACATATAAAAGAATGAGCTAAAGGACTAAAGGAGTGTACATTTTCATTAAGATAACATTTTTCGCATATATCAAAGAATACATACTTATACATTTAAAAATCCATTTATGCCTGTCATTATGCCTCAAACTTTCTTTCTTTATAATAAATACTTGTGACATTTCAAATCAATTTATGCCTTAAACATTTATGCCTCAAACTTTTTTATTTCTTCTTCTCGATGGAACCTGGGGAATAAACACACTAACGCTTCCGGGTACTCGACGGTGAGGGACAAACACATTCCGCCATAACCACTACGTCAAGGAGAAACTCACGCTTGCATGGGGTTCCAAATACAAAGACTTTTATCACGTGTAAGATATTACCAGACACCTATTTCCTCCCTCGCTTAGGGTAACTCATAACTTTACCCTCTAAACTTACACGCTAAAGTACCTCGCCGATATCACTATAATGTTTATAGGGGGTTTAGGGTAACCATCAGAAACATTTCTTCAAAATACATTTTATAAATCCATTTAAATCATTATTTTATCATTAAAACACATATGCATTCTTTAGCATTTTTAAACTTTCATAATACTCTTAACATATGCATACATATTTCATATACATATATAAATATATATTGATGCAAAACATTTCCATATGCCTTAGCATTACATAAACATTTCCATTAAATCCGCTTAACATTAAATCATTCACTTTAAATCAATTTTCAAAATATCATTTTCACTACGCTTCACCGCTCAATCCCGCTTGCTTCCGTCAAGTCCCGCTCGCTCTGATAGTCTTTCACCTTTTTCAAGAAAACCACAAACTATACATTAATCATAACTTCCATTTTAATTCACCATACACATTCATTTAGCCAAATGAACAAATTACCCTGTTAATTAAAACCCATTCATTTTGGCCAACCTTTTTCCAACAATACTCTATACTTGACCCTCAAAATTATTCAAAAAGGTCTTCAAAAAATTATGAAACTCTAGATCAGTCCTCATATCCAATAACATCTCTTAAATTTCAATTTAAAATTCCTCTAAGGCCCTCAACCACATAACACAAGTTATTACATCTAAATGACTCACTTGCGTAACAGAATCTGCACATAGCTCCACTTTGACAAATTTTATGGTCACTTTAGGGTTACAATTTGCATGAACTTCCTTCAGATAAAGTGTTCCCCTAGAAGTCTATTTTAACCAGAAACTTGAATCACTCAAATCGGATCTGAAATGAGCAAAGTTACAGCCAAATACGAAAGTTGGTCGTAAATAGAAAATGTGGCATTACTGAGACCGCTGCCTGTGAATAATTCAAAATGTGTTTCTCTTCCACTTTTTTTTTTTCACTCTAAACACTCAAATCTGATGCCTTATACCCATTTCAACATATCACACACAATTCACTATCAAATCCTAACGATTCCCTCACTTTCTTTTTCAAAACCTAACCTAATCCATTTCCTTCTCACTGAGTATCAAAATCAAGACCATTAACCTTAAATACCACCAATTTAACATCCATACCAGAAGTGCACCAAGACATTAGACATGAAAACATCAAACCCCAACTTTCCCAATTATTAAAAACTTATTTGTTCTTGGTTTCTTTGCTCCTCTCCTTTACTACCACTTTGTAGAGTACTTGGAGTTTGAAGGAGAAGAAAAAATCACATCTCCTACCTTGTCTACCCATTTTCTTCAATTTCTCTTCTTTCCTTTCTTTTTCTTCTCCTTTTCTCCCTTTCTCCTTTTCTCAAACACGATGGCTCTCTTGTTTGGGGAGACAGAATTATTTTGTCTCCTCCCTTTAATAATTTAACTTTATTTTATTAACCCGTCCTCCATCCTTCTATTAATTCACTCTAACTTATTTACTGTACCTGGTCATGAACTTAATGTCCATTTTAATGAGTCACAAACTCAACTTAGCCATTAAGAAATATTTTATCACTCATAATAAAATATCTCCATTATAGCGCATTTTTATTCATTTTCCTTAGACTCCTTTATACCGATTAAACGTCAAAAAATATTCTATGTTCGTTTAATCTCAAATTGACCATGAAATATTCTAAGTAAATCCTTCCACAAATGGATTCCGTACCTGAATTCACCAAATCGGATTTAAAAATCCTTAAACTCCGCAATTCGGACAATAGCGTATTATTATCCGACTACATCTGACCGGTCGAAATCATCCAAACGGACCCGCTTCACCCTCGCTTTCAGTTTCGCTAGACTCTATGATTTATTCCTACCTCTTCGTATTTTCTGCCTACTTCCGAAAAACTTCATGTGCTCCACTTTCACCGAAATCACTATTCACTTAAATGTCCACTCTCTTTCTAAATATCGCTCCAAACCACAGTGAATCAAATTTCTTAAAATTTTCTGAACCCCTCCATCCTGACAGGCCAAGAAAATCACTATTCCTTAGGGCACCCAGTTACAATTTTCGAAAATTTCGACTTTATGCCCAAATGACACCTGGAGTTCTAAATTTAATCTACCTCATTTCACTACCGACCTCTCTAATCAGTTCATAAACTACTATTATAACATTAATTCAGGTTGGGGGTTTTACAAGGAAGTACATCAAGTAGTTTGTTAGAACTTTTGCAAGTGGTTAGAACCTAGATATTAAAGAGAAGAGCTAAGCTCATTGAAATGAGTGCTTGAGATTATTAATGAATATAGTCAAGATCAAGATGGTGAGGTAGAACCTAGATGTAGCAAAAAAGTAAGGACAAAAAAATCTTTTGGTTTAGATTTAATGGCGTATGTCCTTTAAAGGGAACCTCAAACTTTCAGAGAGCAGTGAACTATACAAAGAGTCTCATGTGGAAAGAGACCATTAAAAGTGAAATTGATTCCATACTGCATAACCATACTTGGGAACTGAGCATATTCCATCAGGCCAGAACTTTTAAGTTCCAAATGTGGCTTTTCTGGTGAAATGGAAAGTAGATGGATCAATTGACAAGTACAAAGCAGGACTTGTGATTAAAGGCTACAAACAAATTGAATATCTCAATTATTTTGACACATATTCTCCTGTGACAAGAATAAATTCCATAAGGATGATGCTTGCGATTTCTGCCTTAAGAAACCTTTGCCACAATCAACGATGAAAATAACCTTCTAATGGAGTATTTAAATGAATTAAATCTCATACGAAGTAACCTAAGGTTTGATTCAGCACAAAGAAAATAGCATATAAGTTTGTGAAACTTTGTATGGGCTAAACAAGCATCGAAACAATGACATTTAAATTACAACGCTTATGATGCTTCACAAATGATTCAAATCAATGAATGTGGTAAGTGTGTAAGAAAGCACTGATACAAAACATGAATATGTCATTATATGTCTATATGTAGATGACATGTTTATTGTCGACAATGATGATAAGATGATCATATCTACTAAGAATATGTTGAATTCAAGGTTTGACATAAAAGACATGGGACCTACAGATGTTATATTGGGAATAAAACTCAAAAGAATATCATATGGACTCATTCAAAGTCAGTCACATTATGTTAATAATATTATTGGAAAGTTTGATAAAAACAATTCTACAATTGCCAAAACACCAATTGATGTAACACTACATCTATCAAATAATAAATGAGAGAGTGTTTCTCAAGTATAAGATATCCTGTTGTACTCTGAAGGCGTTACTGATGCAAATTGACAACAAATGCGTTAAAGACTCAAATCCCAGGAAGTGATTATGTTACACTCAGGGAAGTAGAGGCTCCATAAAAATCCTCAAAACAAATGGTTATTATCAGATCTACGATGAAATCTGAGTTTATAGCATTGGATAGATGTGGGGAAGAGGCTGAATGACTATGCTACTTCCTAGAGGATATTCCAAGGTGGCCAAAACCTGTGCCTCCAATATGCAAACATTATGATAGTCAATCTGGTATTGGTAGAGCACAAAATAGTATGTACAATGGTAAGTATAGACATATTCATCGTGTATATAACACCATTATACAACTACTCTCAATTGGGGTTATCTCTCTAGATTATGTAAGATCTAAGGATAACATTGTGGATCCGCTAACCAAATGGTTAAACAAAGAGTTAGTTGAAAATTCATCGACTGGAATGGGACTAAAGCTCATAAAGGAATATGTAACACTTCGTCCCAGAGAGGCGTACATGATACCTGTGAGGAGTGTATATATATCATGTCATATTGTAGTATTTTTTGGAGCATGGAACCCGAATTGTGGTATTAAACTAAGCAGCATAATTGTCATTTGAAGAAATGACATGTATGCATAATTAAGTTAGAGATGGCCACAATACAAATAAACAAGTTACAATTGCAAAATTAAAGAGATGAGGGCTATTTGCAATTGAAGAAATGTTAAAATATAGAAATGGGAAAATAAAAGCCAAAATCATATTTTGGTTCCAAAGCTAGGTCTGTTTTAGGAGAGGAGAAGAGAGCCAAGATGAGGAAGAAATATAAGAAGAAAAGGAGGAGAGAAGTCCAAAATCGTATGTTCCTTTGCCTCAGAATCCGATAGGTACCTGATTCTCAACATCTTACAGCGAGATGACGCCTTTGGTCTAGGTTTTAAAAAAAGTAAAGAGCACATGAACCTTGAATTGTTGGGGTTATGGAGAGTAAAAACCCTCAATTTGGGAGAAAATAACTATGGAATCACATTTATGTGGTTTTAAAAAGAATTGGTGGACCTAAGTTGAGTTCTTGGATTTTCACCTAAAGTTTTGAGGTTTGAGGTTCCATAGCACCAATTCAAGTGTCATGAAGTTGTTTGTGGATGATTTCCATGATAATTCTTGAGGTGTTAGGAATTATAGAAGTTATATGAAGTGAATTGGTATCATAAGTGGGGAAAATAGCAAAAATCTAGCAAAATTTATGTGTGTACCAGAGATGTACAAGGGTAAATTTAAGACACCCTGGTCAGAGAGAAGTGTACCTGACAGTTTCAAGGTGTACCGGCACACCCCCAATTAGAATGCAGTGTGTACTGCACAGTCCAGGTGTACCGTACACTGAACCCAAATGCCCATCGTTATGTGCTTGTATAATTTAAGCCTTGATTCGCATTAATCATAGTTTTAGGAACCTTATTAAAATGATTAAAATAGGTTCTTAATAAAGATTGGGACTGATGAAAACGAAGCGCACTGCCGCCGATGCAGTTTCGTCAGCCAGCTTATATTCTCGCTGAGCCAGATTAAGTCTAGGAAGCATGTTGCTGGCGCGCATTATGTAGGCAATTAATATCATTGTGATTGTCGAAATGTGGATGTAGGTTAAAACAAAGGGAAAAAAGCGAACCCGCGTCATGCTGCTAGCAAAGAGGCGAAGAGTTCAAACTCGCCATTTTCCATCACAGCGTATTAATATTATTATTATAAACCGTTTACATCGGGTACTTATGGTTTTAATTGTAAACCATTTTCAAGAAGCAAGTTATGAGTTGGGTAAGTAACCAAATGGCTTTGAGTTAAACCATTTTTGAAAAGCAAGCATTGATTTTTAAATTAAACTATAATTCAGTTAGTACAAATGGTTTTCAATACCAGTTCATTTTTCGCTAGCAAAGCAAGTATAATGGCTTTGAATAATTAAACCATTTTTCAAGGGCAAGTAAGCAAATGGTTTTGAATAATTAAACCATTTTCCAAGCAAGCAAAAAGAATAATTAAGTAAAATAGGCCTTAAGTGCTAGCTATACTTTGGTGACGATTGAGCATGGAGCCTTAACCAAATTATGGGTGATGGCGACACACGATAATTCCCACCATATTCACGTAAAAGGTGACGCGATTGAAGGTCCTTCCACCGGCACTATTGAAAGCACAAGTTCCTGTGTTACCAGGGTATGATAAGCAAAAACAGGCTCAAAGGGTTGATGTCGAAGCCCCAAAACCGGTGTGTCCGTTGACTGGCCACAACTCCGCGGAAATCTATAGGTCTCAGACATTTAGACACACACACAAAGAAATAGCCACACGGGGCCCATACATCCATACCTTCATAAAAACAAAATAATCAACTATATTATCATAGTTTCCATGCTTGTTCTTATTAAAAGATTTATACATATTTACAAAATATTTACTCAAAGCTACATGTTGGCTTTCTTCCTAAAGATTCTACCGCGCATCGCTTCCCGATAGTCCCCGCATCTTAAAGCTGGGTCCTACGACCCGGTGAAGCAAAGCCCAAGAGAAAATTTTTCCACAAGGGTTACTCCCCACCTAAAATGCATATGCAACGGCATATATAAACAAGCAATCACATTCCATACAATTATTCACTATTATATGAAATGTCTATATCATGCATGATGCGCACTTCATGCTCACCAATTAGTCCCACTCCTGACTTCTCACACTCGGGATCGCAAGTGTGACTAAACCATTACACACCATGACTAGACCATTGACACCCTCCAATTTTATTTATCAAAACCCGATTTTGATTCTTTTTCCTTTTATTTTCAAGGGCTACGATTTGGTTTACACCGTGAGACGCCGCACGCCTTTTTCAAACATTTTCGTTTAACTTACATCGCTTTGATTCATGTCTAACTGAATAATATGTGGACTTTCACTCCCTGGGATCTACTCAACTTGTTCGTTTCAAAACATGTAATTTATCATTTTGATCATTTACACACTGTGAATCTCTACTCGACTTTGTCCCATTTTTCCGAGTTCATCACCCATTCACCAACACCGGCGAATAACCTTTACCATGCACCCAATAACCGACCGACGCGATGTGACTGCATAGTGAAATGCATGATGCCACGCATTTTCCCCATGTTACATGTGCATGAATGAGCACTACATGAAACATTTACAACCATGGAAAATTATAATTTATACATATATACTCCATGCAAAACATATTAATACATCAAAAATCATGCATCAATATCACATTTCCATACTTAGCATGTTATTTAAGCAAGCCATAACACATAACAAGGTCTCAAAATTAGGACCATTCAACAGGGTACCTCACGGCCCCTTTGCAAACATGAACCATTTTGGTTCCAATCCTTATCATTTTAACAACAACAAATTACAACACCTAGAAACTTTCGCTCTAGTAAACCCGACCCAGTTACAAATGTCCAAAACTAGTCATGGAATCCATACCCCATCCCAAGGCTTTGGAACTAACTACATACCCTCAGCTCCTACAAGCAAACTCTCACCATTATAAAGCCTTAAAGCGGCAAACCAAGTAAAATATCCTACCGAGTCTGGAAGAACCCCAAAAACCGGAGTCCACGCTACTCGTATCACCTCCTTCTTGCCCCGGCTGAACTGACTGGGTTGATCGCTTATAAATTCCAGAGAGAAGTCGACGCTCTCTCTCTGCGTGATTTCTCCATGCTTCGCTACCAGATCTCCTCTCACAATTCTCTTCCTCGTCTTTTTTTCCTTTTCGCTTCTTTCTTTCTTTTTCTTTCTCTTTCATTTTCTTTCATTTTCTCCCCATTTTCTTTTCTCTCCTCCAATTAATCAATCATTTGGCCAATCGTATGAATCATTCTCCATATTTCCTCAAAAAACAGTGCATTCTCCTTTTCTACACACGTATTTTTTATTTCATACTTCACTTTGTTACATCAGATCACTTACACGGCTCAATTTGCAGGAGCCGCTGAATCATTTCCCTCCAAAGGTTACCGCTTTACCCAAACACTTTATGCAAGTGTCACACTGTGCCTCAGGACATCCCCTATCCTCGCGCATGCTTCATCCAATCTGCGACACGCTCGAAAAACGTGAAATCGACTAACTGGTCCAAATTATAAATTCGACGCGCAGAATTTAAATTTCATGGCATAATTTCAACTAGAAGTCCGTCAATATCCAAGATCTGTCGTAAAATTCATTTTACCAAATTACTATTGTTCGGTAAAATCGAATTTTCTGGTCTTACGTACGCCATGAAGACGTATATACGCTTAAAAATCAACCATTGCCTCGCCGCCAGTTTTCTCCTGAGAGAGTTTTTAAAGAACTTGTTGTTCTGTGCTCCGCCAGATTTCAAAACGATCACTGTTTGTTCCTGGATTTTCAAGAAACGACAACGCCCCGCTTATTTTCAAAGCATGCGCTGGAGTTTGCTGCCCTGCTTTTATGAAAGCCAGAAACTTTTAAAGCAAAAGGCTCAGGAAAGGCTTCAAGCAAACTTTTCAAACAAGAGAAATTATGAGAAGTTTTACAACTTTACATACACAAGAGTTTTGTGCTTTCAAAGTAAAGCAAAGCAAGTATAAAAGCAATACAAAGTAAAAGTTTTAGAAACTTTCAAGTACAAAGATAAAGCTATGGAAAATATCAGACAAGAAAGTTTTACGCTGAGGTTTTCCCTAAAAAGCAAAACCTTTATAGTAAAGTTACACTCAACGAGCTCTGTTTAGTCACACTTGTATTTTAAAACTATTTTCCAGTGAGTATGATTAAGACACTTATACAATAGGATTTGTCCCTTTATTGACGATAAGTGTCAGGTATAAATTATATTTTGTTAGAATATACTTATGTATATTTGAACATATGTATGCAAATATGCAAGATAGTTAGTCAGGAGGAATGTGTTGGTATGTTGGTCACATATTTTGACATATAACTGGATGACACAGATTTGGAATTATACTTAGGTGCTATTATGTCGCCAAGTTTTTCCTCGTCGCTAAGATTTTACCAAATCCTAAGTCATAAATAAAAGAAAATTTTTATAGAGGTTTGTTAGCTAACACCTGGCCTGGCTCACGGTGACAACTCTAAGAAGCGAGTAAACTACTGTGGGACACTCTATGGAGTGGCCAATCCACGGTAAATGCCGGGGTGTCACGTTAATACAATTGATACCTAACCTAGCTGAATCATTTGCCTTGTCTTTGGCTATCAATTTCATTCACGTGGGGAATTGTTGGTTTTTCCTATTTTTTGAGTTCAAATTAAACATACCTGGGTGGGGTTTTCTGCTTAATAATTTTAGTGAGTTTTAATTCCTCTTACGTGGGTTTCAATTCCCCGTTGAACTCAAATGATCGGTTTTTATTATCGCTCATCCCACGTGACTATATATTGGCTTAGGAGTCTTCTCCAAAATTTAATTCAATGAAGCATTCTCGCCACTCTCACTCCTCTCACAAGAATAGAGCAACCATCGTTTAGCCTTCATCTATAGTATCAAGGTGTCGTCAGGTCGCTTATATGTCGCTTTATCCGTGAGATGCATCGCGACATGATTTTCTCCAAACAACTGTGCTGGCATCGCATCGACCTGATTTTGGGCGAGACGCGACTTTCACACTCTGTCTTTGATATGACAAAGACAAGACTCAATCATTTTTGTTCTTTTGTAATTTTTCTTTCTTGTTCCTTTGTAATTTTCGCCTCCCTCTTTAGTTTTGTTTCCATGTTTTTGCAAAAGTTTGTAACAAAAGCAATTTTTAAAAACAACCCTATATATTTATGTTAGATAGTGACAATTTCAATTGTAAATATTTTGACAACACGAACTCTAAATTTTTTTACTTGTTTTTAACATAATTATTAATTTATTAATAGTGTTTACCATCGAATATGCAACATGCAGGTGAGATAGTTGAGATTTATCCTAAGTCATAACCTAATCAGTGGTTTCAAGTTTGAATCTTGAGAATACATCTTTGTTATATGATAGAATTTTAATGCCCCTATGATCTTTCCAGACTCGTGTAAGGATTATTTTACATGTGGTATGTCTTAAAGACACATTTCGTGTATGTATGAGTCATCAAGATACTTCATGATCTGATAAAAAAATAAAATAAATAAAATGATAGGGTTTCTATAAAAGGTTTTACAATACAATGGGCTACAAGAAATTTGAGGCTTGAATCCTTATTAAAATATAATATTAAAACGTAACATGGAAAGTGAATAAGATGATTTATTACTTGCCCATTATGTTTATCTCACGTATTAAAATGTTTAAAGATATAAGGAGGGGAGGGTCTTAAGGATAGTTTATTATATTATAAGTGAGTGTTTAATTGTAAAAGAAGAAGATGGTTTATTACTTAAAAATGATGATTTATTATTAAACTAAATCAGTCAAGATATGCCATAACAACTAGAGCCACCCTCCTTATTTCCTTTGAAAACCCTAATTTATTTTATTTTTTATTTTCAGTCCCGTTAAAAAGGAAGGTGGTTTTTTTTTGTCTTTTTTGGTCTAAAATCGTTGTTGAGTATATACCTAGACATGGACTTTCTCCCATAATAAAATGGTTTCTTCTTTATGATCTAACTTTTCATTTGATTTTTCTTTGTTTTTTTATGTTTTTATTATCGATTTATTGTGTTGTGTAATTATTTATTGATTTTTGTTAGAACGATTTAGATGATAAAACTACTTCAATTAGATAAAGAAATCACATCAAATCAAATATCTTTTCGTAATATGTTTTATCAAATCTAAAATTTTGGGCATTGCTATATTAAAATTATTCTTATCATAATTAATTGTTTTAGGAATTTTAAGTTAATGATGTAACATATTACAATATTTAAATCTATATAAAATGAGCATTCATCACAAAACAATCAAATTCAACATATTATTTTTTTGTTTTATTATCAGAATCTATTTTTTGAAATTATTTTATTTTTAATAACTATATATCAAAGATAAATTATAGACAAACCCATAGGATCTCCAAAAGGTCAGGTGGCCCGAGGCTCGGTCAGTCCCGGCTACCGACAGGCTTGCAACACCTACGGCTCCTCAGAGCCTGCCTGCTAGCATGCGGACAGCCAAGCCTATTTCTCAGTCCCACACGTGGCCGACACCAGGCTTTAGCCTCGCCCATGTCTCCCGCCTAAAGCCCGCCCAAGCCCCCAGAGGCCCTGCATCTCCCAAGCCCACCCAGCCGCCCCGCCTGTGTCTCTCGCTGTAGTTCTCACACAAAAAGCTCTCTCATATAGCCTCAGAGCCCATCTAAAAGCCCACTTAAAAGCCAAATTCTAAAAGTTCCTCAACCCTCCAATGAGGTTTTTTATTTAAATAGATTCAAAAGTTAAAAAGTAAGTTTAAAAATAATTCAAAATAAAACATATCATTTGTACCTATTAATCAAATATAATTAAGATTAGAAATGTATGAAAATTCTATATATCATCACAAAATAAAGATATCCCAATCCAGTCAAGTAATCTTACTTATCACAATCATTTGTACTTTTCAACCATAAGAAAATAAAAATACAATATACATTTCCAATAAAATATTTTAATCATTATTTTCTCAAGATTTAGGAACCATTCTGTCCATTCATGTCTCATATTTTTAGCTTCTCAGACGCCATCAGCCTCAAATTTTCTTCTCGAACATGATCATGCAATCTCAGTCCGCTAACCCAATCTTTTAAACATGATACCACGCTTCGATCGCTTAAGCGACAAATTACATCTCTTAACCACTCCACCCGCACTAAAAGCAAATTACGCGATCAGACTACGCATCTGCTAATACATCACGCAGAATAATGTATAACACCTGCATTTAATTTGTTGTTTTTTCCAATTCATTCTAAAAATATCAAAATCTTCATTATCTTCAAACTTAATTATTTTCAAGAATCGCAGACATTCATCATATCCGTCAGATTATTCGGGAGAACTAATATTGCCTTTTTCTACTTTTCAACATCAGCGGTTTTCTTATAAAAGACGATGAGCTAATACAGATTTAATAGATTTTAATTAAACTAATATTATTACTATTTTCTTTTAGTAGCTATATAAAATATATAATAAACTAATTTACTTCATTTTTAATTTCTATTTGATTCATTATGTTAATCGGCAAACTATTCATCTAAAGCATCAAATTTTAATCTAGGTCCACAATTAAACTAATATAATAAATCTTATATTATATTTCCCTAATATTTTTTAATTTTTCTATCATTACAAAAATTTTATCATTAAAACCCATAACTTAATAATTTCAAGTACCATATAAATACTAGCTTATTCGCATAACGACTGGCTGGAATGATAATACACACTACAAAAAAAAATATTTATCGGGCAGATCAAAATTTCAAAGATTCGTATGTCCGCAATGTGCCAATCATAATCATTTAATACATCAACATCTACATCATTATTATTAGATAATTGCATTGTGATAATTGTACTATATTTTTTTATATTTTTAAAATATTTTGTAAAAGTTATAAGTAGAATTTCATCTAGTTGTATATTTAAACTTTCTATATATTTTTTATTTTCATATTCGTAATTTTGCAACAATAAAAAAGTGTAAAATTAATATTTGTTTGGAACAATTAATATTATATGCATACGTTCTATACTTTTTCACGCTGCTATCAACTTTGTTTAATCCATCTTTACAATCAAATTTAAAATATGTGCAATAACAACGTACGTGAAATAATTTCGTACGATCATCGCTTATTTGCCAAAATCTTTTAATTCAGATACATCATTATTTGAAGCATTATCTAATGTTATTAAAAGATTTTATCATGTATTACCTAAATCTATAATTTCATCATTTATTAAAGTTGCTATTTTTACCATATTATGTGAGTATAGTTTATCGTTTTAGTCTTAAATTATTCTTATATTATAGAAACATCCATTCACTATCTATAATGATGAATACATAAAAAGCCTCTACGATTAAAAGAGCGTCCAAAATATCGATGTTAAAACAAATTTTTCTCAAAATTTGTAGAAAATATTGTTTTAAATTTTCTCTTGCCTGCTTGAAATTTTTTCATAATATATACCTTTACAGATTTTATCTTCAACTTTTTAATTTATGATTAATCAACGTTTCTCAATCTGCTTTCAATAATCATCGCTTCCATCATATTAAAAAGGCTGTTCCATTTTATTATGCGGTAATCAATCATTCCTTTATTAAGACAAATGACTCATCATATAAGAAAATGTGTTTGTTTAAATTTCACATTCATCTTTGTACTAATCGTGATACAAATTTTATATAAAGTTATCTACATTTATATTTTATATTGCTCATCAAGGCTTTTTAACGATTTCACTACCTGAATCTATTCCACTACTAAGTTTGCTGCTAAAATTTTGTTATTTATTTTTATATTTCTTTATTATTTTCAAAATATTTTATATTTATCAAAATTTCATATATTTTGAACTAAGTTTTTTGGCTAATGATGCACATGACTAAAAGAAGATTTATTACGCACTATCCATATTAAAATTATTAATAAAATATTATACTAAAAATAAAATAATGTGAATCAAAAATAAAATGTTACTAAATAAGAAAAATAGAGGTGGAGAAATATTACTCAATCAAAGATCGAAGTCGCAATTTTTAAAATCGAATCATCGAGCTGAATAATGCTGATTTGCACCACCAATAATATCATAATATAAATAACAATTGAAGAAAACGGAGTATTAAAGAATATGAGAGCAAATTACAAATGAAGTGAATTGGAGAGAGCATGAAAATGTAAGAGATAGCTGATGAAAATTGGAGAGAATTATGAAAGACAGAGAAGAAAAATAGTGAAAAAAACAAACAAAGAGGTGTGCAACAAATATGGATCGCAAGGAGGAGGGTTTGAGGCAGCCCAACTACATAAGGACCGTCAAAAGGTGGGGCTTGGGAAGAGGAGGAGGGGGGTGGGGAAGAGGAGAAAGGGAGGAGGAAAGAGGTCCACAGGTGGGTGGGGAAGAGATAAGAGATGAAGGTGCCATTAAGCTCACACTCAGCCTGCCTGCTCATTAATTATATTCACTGTGCCCGTTTAATTTCTAATCACTCAGGTACTCATTTATTCCTTGTGTTCATCGTCAGACGACTCAAACGACTTCTATGAGGTTTTGACATTTGTGGTATTAATGGAATTGAATGTTTTTGTGAATTAAATGCAAACATGGAAATCAGAGACCTTAAATTTATAAAGACTCAAGGACAAAATTGTAATTTATTCAAAATATTAAAAGTTGTTAATTTGAAAAGACTATGGGCCAAAGAAGAAATAATAGGGAATTTTCTTGTAATTCTAAAAGATTAGAGAGGCCAAAATATTAATAAAAGGAAGTTGAAATTCAAATAGTCAAGAGTCAAGGACTTAATAAATAAAGAAAGAACCCAAAATGGGTTTTATATTTAAAAAGGCCAAACATGGCCTTACTAACAGGAGAAGAGACATCAAATTGGTCTCTAAAAAGAGAGAGAACCGTAGGGAAAGATAAGAGGGAGACATACAAGGTTGAGGAGGAAGAGAAGAGAGAGAAGCAAGAGAAGCCAAGATAAAAGGTATAACTAAACTCAGAGCAATTATAGTATGATATTTTATATATATGCTTATTATCTTGCCCAAACCTAGGTCTGTTATTAGGGTTTCATCTTAACCCAAAGATTATGGAAAATAAGATGGATAAAACCTTAAATAGTATAAGAAACACATTAAATTTCTTCAGGATGATTCATGCCAATTATTGAGATAGTAGTTTGGAACAAACCTCAACTAATCATCATATTTGAGTTGTAAAGTGGTCATAACTCATTTTTAATGATTTCTGAGGAATTATGAAAGAATTTTGTGTATTATAGATATGTAATGAAAGATGAATTGAATAAAAGAGATTACAAGGTGAATTTGAAATGGTTTTGATGTGTGTTTAAAGTGTGTATTGATTTGATATCAAATATGGATAAAATGCAACAAAACACACACATTCCTGATTTTTCGCAGACGCAATTGCAGACCTCAACATGTACCTGAGACACCCCGTTCGTTTTTCCTATTTCGACTGGCGATTTCACCATAACTCATTTCATTTCTATCCGGGATGGAGGCGATTCAAGGTCGGGTTAAAAATGTATCAAGAAGAACCAAACATATATAAACAGACATCGTCAAATTTGACCTATGGCCCAAAAACTAAAGTTTGCCATGTGGCAAGCCAATTCCAAAGATCGCATTGATCATAGAGAAGTCCCCAGTTTGCTTTTGACTGACTGAGTTCCGCTATCTGATCTGTCATTCCAATGAGCAGAACCCTGAAGACCTTGAATTAAATGAGACAAAGAACCTGTCAAATACAGATGCGCACTGAATGAATATTTCAAACCGTCCCAAGAACCACTGGGGCTTGGCATGAAAATGCCATCATCAATTGAATGATCCAATCTGAATTTATCTTCAATTTCTAAGAAAATGTATTCATGTAGGACTATAATATACTTAATATGTAGAATACATAGGCATTATAATTATACAAGTGATATGAATGCCATATGGCTAGTGAATATGAAAAATATTATAGAAATGCAAATGCATAGCTATAAAACATAACCGATAATTTAATATATAAACGAATCGACACGTGATCATGAACTGAATATCATCATGCGAACAATACTAAGAATGCCATTATAAGATGGAGAAGTTATCAACCCATATAATTGTAAAATCATCAAGACCGCTATAAATGACACAAAGACTTGGCTTTCGACAAGACTGCAGATTCTCGACATGGCTCCACACTGAATAGTACTCATCTCGACATGTCCCAAGACTCATGATTAGTACTTCAAGACTCGACGAAGTTCAGCCTTGATTAGTACTTCCTAAGATCATGCTACTCAGATCTCACCTATATGCCACGACACTCCCGCTGGGCCTGCCTGCCACGACACTCCTGCATCAGATAGCTTCTTCCTAAGACTTAACGTGTCAGGTCCCCATTTCATTCGAGACATCGCTTCAGAAATCAAATGTTTATACGACAAGACCAATAAAGATATCATGTAAAACTGATCGCACATCCCAGATCGCTATGTGGTACCTGCTGCACTTATCCGCTTAAGTTCCGTGGTACCTACACTCTCGTGATCCGATTAAGTTCTCAGAGTATTCAATTTTTAGTCTGTATCCGTAAAATAATTATAAGTTCCGTAGTACCCGTAAATCCTGCAGATCCGGTGAAATAAGTATAAGTTCCAGAGTACCTACGAGCACCTGCATCCCGTAAGATAAGCATAAGTCCGGGAGTACCTAGCCTGCACTCCGCATCGACAAATTAAGATAAGTCCGCAAGACTCACTTCAGTACTCCGCATCGCTAAAATTCAAGTACAAGTCCGAAGAGCTCCACTCGGCACTTTCTCAGACGCAAAATAAGGCCAAGTCTCCACAAGACTCACGAGTACCCCGCATCTTAAAAATAAGTATAAGTCCGGGAGAGGGCAACCCACGTGGCAATTTCTTGTACAAGCATAATGCCTCAGAAGGACCATAGGTACTTCCGTGATCCGAAATACGAGAATAAGCTCCGTATAAAGATCCAGTACAAGGATACGTCAGAGATACACAGATCTAAAATACATGTCTGGTGTCTAATAAAGATAAGATCCAGAAGATAAGTATATACTCAAGACATGTATAAGATCTCAAATACATGTCCAAAGTTCAGAAGCATCAAAGATAGCCCAAAGACAAGATACAGTGTTGATGAATACACGCACGATCCGAATACAAGTATGTGCTCAAATACTTTCGTGATAAGTTCCAGAAGACCAAGATAAGTCCGTAAGACATGTATAAGTCTCCTGTAATATATGATAGATCCAAATACCAAGATGTGTCTCAAATACCAAGGTAAGTCTTAAGACAAGATAAGTTTTAGTAAGATTTACAAGTACTTCCAGATAAGAATGTTTTCCTACACACGCATATCGCCCGTAATTTCTACATACTCACTGCAATTCAATATGGGTAAACTCCGTGAGTATACAGATTAAGTTATGTAACTCCTAGAAGTTATGTAACTCTAGGGAGTTTTGAACAAATAAGTGCATTATAAGTATAAGTTAGAATAAGGATAAGTTACGCTAACTCTTTGAGTCATTTGAATAAACATAAGTAAGCCAAGTATAAGTTCTAAATAAGTATAAGTTTTATAACTAACTCACTAAAGTGCTTGAATAAGCATAAGTGCATTATAAGTATAAGTTAATAGCTTACAAGGAGTCTTGAATAAGCATCAAGTTTGTTATAAAGCGTAAGTTCTGCGTAAGGAATAAGATGTAACTCATACGGGAGATCAGAATAAGCGTAAACTGTTATAAGAAGAGAATATGGAAACATAAGTTAACTAATATAAATGCATGAAATTTATATTATGTATTGTTTTATGTTAAATGTGTATATGCATAAGGCATTATGTTCATGGCGTAAAAACATACGGGTTTTAATCAGGTGTAGGTACGAGAGAAAACGTCGAGACTTGCATCTTCTTGGCGAAGCTTACAACTAGTAGAGGGTTATTCTACGTATGGGTTTAATATTTCCCGATTTGTAATTGTAAAAGTGTAGTTTTTGTATAAGTGAATGAGGCTCGAGTATAATATATAGATTTTGATGGGCCTTGTTGGTGGTAGTTATTTGATGTATATGATATTTGGATTACATTATAAGATGTGGGTAATGCCATGGTCTGGATCAGTTTAAAAAAATAAGGTAAAAAAAGTCCCGGTATATGGTATCACACCGAATCGGTTCGGATCCAGCATGATCAGATCGGATCGGGAATCGGGATGTGTTTGTCCAGGCCGTCGACCACAGATTTCGTCAGGCCCGAATTACACAGGCCGTCAGGACAGATCGATGTAAAGCCATAAAATTTGTGTGGTATCAAAAGTGGTCCGGCCGTATTTGGCCGGATCATTGATATCTGGAACATAGGTCGGCCGAGAGAGCAGAAACTATGACTCTCTTTGATCGGTAGTGCCATGCAACCCATTGAAGACCCCAAGACAAACCCACTACTACAAAACAAAAAAACTGCAAACAACAAAAAAGAAAAAAAGAAAAAAGAAATTCCACGTATTTACATTAAAAATGAATCTAAAATAAAATAAAATAAATAATAGGGGGAGTACGGAATAGCAGTGTGCTGTAAGCCTATAACTGCAGAAACCATTCAGTTCAAGAGTTGTTCTGGTAACTTCTGTCTCAATTCCAATCACCTCTAAAGTCTTAAACCCTAGCCCTAATTAAAACCCCTATTCCTTTTTATCTCTCTTCAACTTTTTCTCTCATTCATTCAGAATCTGGTAATGCGTGCAAAAAAGCTGTCTTTTGATCATTCCGAGTCTCTTGCCATTCAATCCTTTTCCGTGTTCCTATGACAATCTGATCGAACCCTAAAGTTGCCTGAGCCTTTGGTTTTGGGAAACCAGAATCGGTCTCTTGCATTCTCGGTTTTATCACTTCTTCAGGGTTCTGGGTTTTTGTTTTCACAATTGGGGTCAGTGCAAGTCTTGATAAAGGTCGCAGCTTTCTGGTTTCTTTCGGTTTTCTGGCCGATACCGGAGACAGTTCCGGTCAGGTAAAGCCTTTTTATCCGGCCACGTCTGGGAAAAGTAATTTTTTGAAGTGTGTTTGTTTTGAAGGAAAAGGTTTTCTTGGAGTTGGCCGAGTAGAGCCCTTGTTTTAATGGAAAATTGCTTTGTGCGACATTGAACCATTGTAGCGAAATTTATAAATATATATAAAAAAAAAAGAAAGAAAGAAATTGAGACTGAACAGCAGCTTCTCCATAGACCTACTTTAAATTAATATGGTAAATGCCCTTGATCATGCTTCATATTACAGGAGATGCCACTGCGTGGGGTGGGGAAGGCAAGCTGGAGGAGTTGTTTGTTGAATTCAGTGTTTTGGTTATAAAATGAAAGATAACAAATTGGGTTACGTGGTTTTGTTTGGTTCAATGGAAAAACTTTCCAATATATATTTTTACTTTCCTTCTTGTTCGGAGAAAAGGAAAATCTTAGAGCTCCAGTTTAGTATCCGTACATGGAGTATTTGTTGTCGAGAAAGTAAGTGTGTGTGTTTCTGTATGACTTAGCCTTCTTTTCTAATAAAATGATGAAAAATGGAGCTTTAAGGCATTGTTTGTCCCGTGTGAAATCTTTCCAAGAAAAAAGTGTTTTGGAGAGGCCATAAGTTTCTCCAACTTAGTATCCATCGACAGATCCTTAATTGTAGATGCTCATCTATACTTCTTCTAATGGAAATGCTTTCCGGAGTTTTCTTTGTTTTTTTTCTTTTTCTTTCAAGGCTGCATTTTCCTCCTTAAATATTCTACTTTGACGTGGGGTGTTTACCAGAATCTTCGCTAAATGTCCCTTGCAAATGAAAGGAATTCTTCTCCAGGGAGAATTTTCTGTGGAACAAACGAGAATGAAAGAGATGCCCTTCTGAAAATTTTCTCAGAACATATTCACTGTCTGGGCATTTAATTTGGAGGAAAACTGGAAGGACCGATTAGTAACTTGTTATTTGGTTGCTTTAATAAAAAAAAGGTTGCTGAAAAAAACTTTGGAAAAGGAAAGAAAACTAAACTTTTGAATTCATCTTTTAATTAGGCTCAACCAAGTTGTAGTGGTGGACCTAGTGGTGTGGAGATTGATGAGAGCAACAATGGAAAAAGCCTATGATTTGACTTTTTTTCTCTTTCAATTTTCTAAATTTTCCCAGCCATATAAGCAGAGCTAAATGGTTTGAGTTTCTACAGCACGAGGCTTGTGCTATGATGCTATATTTTGGGAATTGATTTTCAGACACTGAGTTGTCTGCAAGGGTGGCCCTTGAAATCCATGTTTGTGGAATCATATTTTGGATATCGGAAAGAGTTGGGTTGTATTTTGCAAATTTCTTTGCTCTTCGTTTAGCATATGACACTAGTTTCTCATTTTGCTATCCTCATTTGATGGTTAAAGGACAGGTAGTCTTTTTAAGAACTTGAGAGTTCGGAGACATGGTTACATCAGATTTGGGTTCGGCTGAGGATGCTGTTCGTGCATTATTAGAGTACTTGGTTGATCCTTTGCTACCTTCAAAATCTTCTACCCGGTGTACTCCATCACTATCTCAACAGGAGTCAGTTGCAAAGCAGGTGTTATTCTTTACCTTTACCTTTATCAAACTGTATTTTTATTTTTGTTGCTTTAACACCTTGCCTCTGAATTCTTACCTGAAAACTTCTGGTATTCATTTCTAACTTTAGTTTATTTTGGTATAGTATATATATTTTTTTCATGTAGAGTTTTCTTTTCCTTTATTTATTTACTCATTGTTTTTTATTTTTTTTTATTTTTTTCCTTTTCTGTGTGTTTGATGGTGGATGAAAAACTATTTTAGGGAGAGAAAGTGTAGCATTCAAAATTGATTTTGGAAAGGAAAACTATCCATCATTCCATCCACATTGTTCCAGGTCATGCTTTGCTCAGAAAGGATTTTGGTTCCGATGGAGGTTGCTGACTTGGAGTTACTTATCTTTTGTTAGTTTAGTAAACAGTTGATAGGTTGGGTAGAGATGTCTTGAGGACTTAAAATTGTCAGTTTTCTCCACTTTAAGTTGTGGCAACCATGTCAAGTAGAATTATGCTAAGGACATAACGGAGTTTCTTTGGAGGATCTGTATGCACAGAAGCAGTCTCTCAGTGTACTTTTAGTAATTTTCAGGCTACACCCGTTTTCTTCAGAGGCAGAGTAGCCCAATTCTGTAGTCTTAAGTTCATTATTTAGCCTTTGGATGGGTATGGGCCTCAAGATAAACATAGACAGTCCAACCATCTTTGTTGGCCACCCAACCTTGTCTCTCCTTGTGTAGTTAAAAATATCCAGACATGCACCTTATTTTTTTGACTGGCAAACCGGACATTATGCATGTGCACTTGTAACCATATAAATAAAAATGCCCACATATAATCAACATACAGAAATGTGTATGTGATTGTGTTTGTATGTGTATCCACTTGTAACCATCCAATATGCTTCAGGTGCATGCGGTTGTTTTACTCTACAACTACTACCACCGGAAACAACACCAGCAGCTGGAGTTTCTAGGTTTTGAGTCATTTTGCAAGTTGGCTGTAGTTCTAAAACCAAGTTTGTTGTCACATATGAAACTCATGCAAATTTCTAAAACTAGTGAATTGGATGACCTGGAAAATCACCTTTCAGCCACAGAGAAAGGGGTCATGGATGCTTGTGATGTATGTACAAGTCTAAATGCATCAATAGATGTTCCTAACACAGAGGGATGGCCAATCTCCAAGGTCGCAGTTTTTCTAGTTGATTCTAGAAAGGCGAACTGTGTGCTGCTATTCAGTTCTATTACCCAAGGTGTTTGGGCAGTTATTGAGAAAGATGTTGATGCCGGTAATCACAGTTTGGAAGATGCAAAACAGATATCTAGAAAGAAACGGACCACTAAAAAATCTGCCAGAGATGAAACAGGCTGTGATGAAGCTGGCTTGCAGCAACTTGCATTTTTTGCTGTTAAGGAAGCGACAGGTATGCTATCTTCATATTGGAGGTTTTGTATGCCCATTTTATGAGGGAAGGTATCTATTTTAGCATCCATTTCTTTTATGTATTTGAGCTGATATTTCATTAAAATAATAATATGAACAGTTCATAAATATTGCAGATAAGGAAATAATGTGTTGATTATGGCAATTGCTTCAATTAAATTCCCAGTACGGTATATTCGTGTGGGTCTAGCTAAACAACATTTTTTTTTTGATAAAGCTAAACAACTTTTAATTGAGTTTGATTAATCTACTTATTAAAAAATAATTTAGTATGATTAATCTCCAATTCCAATCACCTGATCTTATGTCAGGAAACACTCTGTTTTTTTAACCCAAATACCTTCTTATTAATGGTTTTTTTGGTTGGGGGGTAAGCGACTTATCCAATCTATGTTGGTGTATTATTCAGGAGGTGGTAGTTTTGATAGCTAGTTATCCAATCTAATTTTGTTTATTATTTGGGATTGTCATCAAAATCAGCTAGAGAAAAAAGCTTCTTTCCTAATTGATTCATCACCTTCTTGATTAACAATCTAAGCCTCTTTGGGAAGATCAACCTAATCCCCCTATGAACACCCACAATCCAATAACTCTCGTTGAGTAACATAGAAGGATTGTCCAATGGACTTTCCTTTCATAGTTTCTTCCATGTTTGTATTTTATTCCTCGTATGTTTTTCCTTCCTTGCATATCCTATCTTGCTTCATTTTTTATTGTATTCTCTCTTTCATATATACGTAGAGATTGTATCGCTTTATACTCACTCATCCATTCAATAAAGAAAACTATTCTTTTCTTCTATCATTTCACATGATATCAGGCCTGGAAGGTTAGTTCGGGGAGTTTCTTTGTGTTTCAATTCGAATGACCCATGTAGTGAGGGCGGCTTTTCGTGAATTTTCAAGCCCTCTTCCATTGACCCTTACCGACGAGCCTCTTTTTTTCCTCTGACTCTCTTTCCATGACCCTCTTTCTTGCCAAGGCCTTCTTTGAAGCGAGCAAGGCCCTCTTTCTTCGTCGGACCTTCCTTCTACGTCGGACTTTCTTTTCTCCAACGGACCTTTTGAACTTCTCCATTGGAACTTCTTTGTCGGACCTTCTCTTCTACGGCGTCCCTTGTCCATTGGACCTTCTTCGGTAGCCCTTCTCTGACGGACCTCCTACGTCAAACCTTCTTCGTCGGATCTTCTCCGTCGGACCTTCTCTGGCAGACCTTTTTCGACAGACCTTCTCAGGTTAAGTAAATATGTAACAAGCTTGTTGTATATGACCTATATGCTCCAACTTGAAGAGTGTTGAGTAACGTAGAAGGAATGTCCAATGGACCTTCATTTCATAGTTTCTTTCATGTTTGTGTTTTATTCCTTGTACGTTTTTCCTTCCTTGCTTTCTTTTTTTATTGTATTCTCTCCTGTATATGTACATAGAGATTGTATCACTTTATACTCACTCATTCAATAAGAAAAACATTATTTTCTTCTATTTTTTCACTGATACCATGTGAAAGGATAGAAGAAAAGAATACTTTTCTTTATTGAATGGATGAGTGAGTATAAGTGATACAATCTCTACATATATGTTAAGATTTAGTCTCCTAATCCATTTAGGATTATTTTCCTTCTCTTTTTAGTCTCCTAATTAGACTCACAACTTTGTTCATATTTTTAGTATAACACTAGAGTGTAAATATGTATATTACTTCCTTTGTAAATTAATGAGAATCAGATTATTATTTTTTTTCTCTCAACATGGTATCAGAGCCATAGAAGTGTTTAAGAATAGTAGGGTTAGGGTTTCGTTGTGTGGTCGATTCGTGATCCATCCCGACAAGCCCAGGTATCACACTCGGATTTGTAGATTCACGGTCGTCCACGAGCCTCCACCGAGCCCGATCGTAGTGAACACCTATTGCAGACAATTTCGGCGACCTCCGATTCGCCCGGCGAGCACAGCGAGAGTGTCTCTCCGTCACCCTCCGGTGGAAGCCTCGTCGGAAAAGCCTTCTCCACGCTCCGACACGCGCTGATCTCCAGTCCAACATTGAAATTCAGCGCTGCCCGAAGAGATTAGTGCATGCGCCCAACGAGCACATCCATACTCCAGCGCCTACTGTTGTTGAAAAAGCCCTCCTTTTCCACTTTTTCTCTCCAGTGACTGTTTCTAAGCTATTATGTTGCCTGAATCTCCATTGCTTTTGTATTTTCTGAAGCTCTACGACACCTTTAGGACCTTGGGAGTTGTTTCTGTTGACCTTCTACCGATTTCTCATCTCTATGAATGAAAAAGACGTCTCTATGGTCAAAAGGTCGACCTTTTAATTCTTTTCAGATCCGAACTCCAATGATTACCTTGATTAACTCACTGTGAGCGAAAAATTATTAGTCATGGGCTAATTTAGTGTGGACTCGTTTATTAAATGTCAGGAGGATCATCTTACTACTACGGATACAAGTATTCCCAAAGATAAATGTATTCAGTGGAAAAAAACTGATGCTTTACTATGCAATATTCTTCGACAATCTATTGATGCCAAGACTTTATATAATATTGGGGTCTATAAAACTTGCTATACTCTTTGGAATTAGGTGAAGAAATCAGACACCATCGATATTCAACATCAGATTGGTAATATCCTCCATCGCTAATTTGAAACTTTGTATGATATATCTTTCTTACGACAATGTCTACCTTTAAGGATGAACTTGTATTTATCTTGCCAAATTCTACTAATGCTGAGACTTCACAACCAAAGATGGATCGAGTCTTTATGATCGCCCTAACGCCCACCCTCGCCAAATTTTGAGAAATATTTGAGAACAAATACTCACCGGGAATGCTTATTCCAAACTGGATGAAGATCTGCTCTCGCCATTTCGCCATACCTCCACTGCCACTTAGTCCATGTGATCTGAGATTAAATCGGACACTTCTGTGATGGTCTCTCAGTCTCATTCTCGCTATGATTCCAAAGGTGGACACGATAGCACCTGAGGTAGAGGACAAAGTAGTTAATGCACATACTGTCATAGACATGGACACACCTGTGATCGATGCTACCAGTTACATGGCCGACCTCCTCGTATTGCTCATTTGGCTCAGTCTTTTGATCATTCAGTGAGTTCGAGCTTTGTCTCAGGGGACCTCATCCACACCTCAGGGTATCATTCTTACGCCCGACGAATATGAGGAATACCTTCTCCTCACCCAAGCAGTCAAATCTTCCTCCATTGCTTATGTTGCCCAGATTGGTAATGTCTCTGCTTGTCTTACACATTCATTTGCACCTTGGATCCTTGATGCTGGAGCCTCTGATCATATATCTGGTAATAAAGACTTTTTTTCTTCTCTTACATTTCCTTCTCCTTTACCCACTATTACCTTAGCTAATGGTTCTCAAACAATAGCTAAAGGCATTGGCTCAACTTGTCCCCTCCCTTCCTTGCCCCTTTCTTCTGTACTTTATGTTCTTGATTTTCCTTTTAATCTTATTTTTTTAGTAAGTTGACTCGTGGCCTTCATTGTGTATTTACTTTTTCACATAACTGTGTAACCTTGCAGGATCGGAGTACAGGGAAGACGATTGGCATAGGACATGAGTCACAAGGCCTCTTTCACTCCATCTCGCTTTGTCTCCACAATTTTGCTCTTTCCATGGAAGCCTTCTCCTCCTCCACAGCCATTCCCATTATCCAGTTTTCGCAAGTTTTGGAAGTTGGTTCCTTATTTTTCTGGTTTATCTTCAAGCCAGAGTGTGAGGGCTACACTGGAAACATACTTGTGTCTTGTTCCCAAAACGTTTAGATCCTCCGACAAAGTCTCATTTTGAGCTTGTCCATACTGATGTTTGGGGTCTTTCTAGGTCTGAATCTACTTTAGGATTTTGTTACTTTGTTACTTTTATAGACGATTATTCTCGACATACTTGGTTATTTTTAATGAAAACTCGACCTGAGTTATTTTCTATCTTTCAAAAATTTCATGCTGAAATTTGCACTCAATTCAATACTTATATTCGTATTTTAAGAAGTGATAATGCAAAGAAATATTTATGTATGCCATTCTCTTCTTATATGTCTTCCCATGGGATTCTTCACCAATCCTCTTGTGCTTACACTCCTTAACATCCTCTTGTGCTTGCACTTATATGTCATTTAGTTGAGACAACTCGCACTCTCCTCCTCCATCATAAGGTTCCTTAACGTTTTTGGGGGGGATGCTACCTTAGCTGCATGCTATTTGATTAATCGTATGCCATTATCGGATCCATCATTCGGTCTTGCTACCTAATCAACCCCTTTGCCTCACTAATATTTGTTTTATTTATTTCTCAGATAACTGCTGTGCACTGGTGACTCACTCTTCAGAATATCGTTATATTCTCCGACATTAATCTCTACTTCATCTCTATTGATGTCACCTTCTTTGAAGATTCCTCCTTCTTCTCCTCTGCAACACGTCCTCCTGTTTCGGATGTCTTATCTATTCCTCTTGTCTTACCATCTCCAGATTTCCCTTTTCCACCTACGGATGCCGTGACTCGGCCACTTTAGGTTTATACTCACCATCCTCTTCCTCTTGTAGCCTCTTGTTGAATCATCTTCTATGCCATAGTCATTTCTTGCTCTGGTTTCGCAACCGTTTGATAATCTACCTATTTCCGTTCGGAAAAGTACCCGCTCTACTTCTAATCTACATCTTGTTTATAATTTTCTCAACTTTCATCGTTCATCTTTATCCTATTTTGCATTTGTTTCCACCTTGTCTTCTGTCTCCACCCCTAAGAGCACTAGTGAGGCTCTTTCTCATCCGGGCTGGAAACAGGCAATGACTGAGGAAATTGATGCTCTTTACTCCAATGGCACATGGGAGCTTGTCGCTCTTCCTCCTAGCAAGTCTCTTGTTGGTTGTCGTTGGGTTTATGCAATGAAGGTGGGACCTAATGGCTAGGTTGATCGGCTTAAGGTCCGTTTGGTTTCTGCCGCAGACACTCAGCTAATATACTTCAACTATTACGATACTTTTTCTTCTCTGAGTCAAGATCGCCTTTATTCGCCAAGTTTCTTTGATGGTTGTTATGCGCAATTTGAACCTTTTTTCGCCTCGATATCAAGAACGTGATTCCTTCATGGTGATCTCACTGTAGGAGGTTTATATGGAGAACCCTCTCATTTGCTTGCCCGTGGGGAATATGATTTGTATGCAAGCTACGACGTTCCTTATACGGTTTGAAACAGTCTCCTCGAGTCATTTGAATGGCTTTAGTTCGTTGGTTCAGAGTTTTCAGAGGATTTAGCGGGGTTGCATTTATTTCCTGTGGATCATTATACCTCTACCGACACTGTATTTACTGATTGTTTATGTCAATGATATTGTCATTATATAGAATGACTCAGATTATGATTTTTAGAATCAAACAACACCCTCTTCTCAAATTAATTTTAGACAAAAGACTTGAGAAACTCAAGTATTTTCTAGGATCAGGTAGGTCTTTGTTGTAATCTCAAGTGGTTATTTCGTGAGAAAGTATAATTATGGATATATTGACGTACACTAGTATGTTTGATCAGAAATCAGACACCCTATGGATCCGAATGTCAAACTCAGATTCAGTCAAGTGAGCTTCTACGAGATCCGTGGAGATATCGACGACTCAGAGGTAAACTAAACTATCTCACTATCACCTGCCCCACATTTCTTTCCGTGAGCATAGTTGGCCGCCTTCCTACAATCACCATATGTTTATCGAGACAGAATTAGTATTCTGCTATGTCTAAGGAACACTAGGTCTGGGGGTGTTGTATGAGAATAAAAGTCATACTCGCATTGATACACATTGATGTAGATTGAATGTTCACCCACAAATAGACGTCTACATCGTATCAGTATGCTCACTGAGTAACTTAACATCCTAGAATAAGATAAGAAACAAGATGTAGTAGTCGATCTATGTCAGTTTCCAGTATCGAGCTAAGACCTTAGCAATATGTGAACCATACTAAGCATCTCCCAAGAGCAAGATTCAGGCCATTTAACGTGATGTTTTATACGTGATAATCAAGCCGCCTTACATATTTCATCTAACCCAGTTTTCCATGAGAGGACCAAGCACATTGAAGCGGATTGCCACTATGAGAGAGAAGGTTGCATCAAGATGTATGACTATTAGTTTTGTCAACTTAATGACCAATTAGCAGATATCTTTACTAAGTCTCTTAGAGGTCTTAGGATAACGTGTATTTGTGACAAGCTTGTTGCTTTTGACCTATATGCTCCAACTTGAGGGTAGTGTTAAAGTTTAGTCTCATAATCCATTTATGATTCTTTTCCTTCTCTTTTTAGTCTCCTAATTAGACTCTAACTTTGTTTCATTTTTTGCCCTAACACTAGAGTATAAATATGTATGTTACTTCTTTCGTAAATTAATGAGAATAAGAGTATTTCTTTTCTCAACAGTATATATACAGGAGAGAATACAATAAAAAAGGAAGCAAGATAGGATATACAAGGAAGGAAAAACATATAAGGAATAAAATAAAAACATGGAAGAAACTATGAAAGGAAGGTTCATTGGACATTCCTTCTATGTTACTCAACACTTTCCCTAAAGTTGGAGCATATAGGTCCTATGCATCAAGCTTGTTACATATGTACTTAACCGGAGAAGGTCCACTGAAGAGGTCCGTCGGAGAAGGTCCGTCGGAGAAGGCCCACTAAAGAAGGTCCAATGGAGAAGGAAGGTCCATTGGACATTCCTTCTATGTTATTCAACACTTCCCCCCAAACTGGAGTATATAGGTCATATGCACCAAGCTTATTACATGTGTACTTAACTGGAGAAGGCCCGACGGAGAAGGTTAGCTGGAGAAGGCCTGTCGGAGAAGATGGCCGTCGGAAAAGAGGGCTCACTCCAGAACCAACCATGACTCTAATACCATGTGAAAGGATAGAAGAAAAAAAAATATTTTCTTATTGAATGAGTGAGTATAAAGTGATACAATCTCTACGTATATATACAGGAGAGAATACAATAAAAAAAGGAAGCAAGATAGGATATATAAGGAAGGAAAAACGTACAAGGAATAAAATACAAACATGAAAGAAACAATGAAAGGAAGGTCCATTGGACATTTCTTTTATGTTACTCAACAACTCTTATGGTTGTATCTCCAAATCATTAATCTCTTTCAACTGGCAAATGGGCCAGAAATAACCTTGTGGCCACAATGATACCCTAAAGTGAAAAAAGCATTTATGTCTCAAGAGTCAGTTTAGAAACTGACTTTCTCTAGAAAATCTCAAATGACCCTCCCTATCTTATGGTTGGTAATGGCTATCCTATGCATGTCCAACCTAGTTGCTCCTTGGAAGGTAGATTGAACTCCAATATTTGAAAATGATGCTAAGGGGAACTTAAAATTTTCTTGGTACTTTACATGTAAGAGAAATATGAGAAAATACATATTCTCCAAGAGTTAGTGATTGATCTATTCCCATTCTTGAAGACATTTTATTTTTTTTGATCAGTATAAAGCAGATATTATAAAGATAGGAAAAGTTCCCAGGAGTACACAGGTCGTGAACAAAAGGGAGCTAACCATACAGGAAACAAACCCAAACACTACTCTACTCCCAACCAAGTGAGGAAGTCCACAAAGAATCTGTTATCAACACTATACAAAAGCTAGCCCAAGTCCAACCCAAACAAAGTTAGCTTTAATCCTTTGGTCAGAGGTGACCTCGTTCTCGAACACCAACCTATTTCTAGCCCGCCAGAGAGTCCAAAACAGGCACAAAGGTTCCCATTCTTGAAGACATAACCTTCTTTTCTAACCAGACTACCTAAGAAATTGCTAAGATACCCTTCTCTGTAGGATTATGCCTCTAGCGTTCCTACCAACCCCAAAAAGTATATAACCATCATGTCAAAAACAAGTTTAGGAGCCACCAAAGCCATCCTTGCTAATGAAAAATGTCTTTGCCCTAACTTTGAGGTAAGGTGACGTTTGATGTCTTGTTTTGTGAAGTCCATTGGATCATCATATACAATGTTCCATTTGCAACACATGGGCATCATCGTGGCCTGGTCAATGATAGAATGCCGTGTATCCTGGGACTTCATGTCAAATGGTAAAGATGGTTGTTCACTAGCTTAGTCAATGTATCTTGCATTTGGGTTCCAATCTCTTACTATGCTTGTATTCTCCTCTGTCTTTGTATGCTTATGTCTAAGTAAATTTTATGTCTCTGACGCTCATGGAATCGGTGACGCTAGGAGAGGGATTATTGTTTCACTTTATAATAGAAACAAAAGGAAAATATTTATTCAAAAAGTTATGGCCTCTTAATCTCCTAATTTTTTTATGAAGTGTCACTCATGGCATAAAACCTTGATGCTAATAAGCCTAACCGGGTTAGGAGTCTAGTATTGATTTAGTGCATCTTGATGGTGTACGTAGCCTTGACATACAAGGATCCTAGGATTAATTTCATAATCTTGATTTGATAGCTATAGTTATAGGCTAACCAAAGCCTGTTTTGGCAGATGGATTGTTTTGACAATCAAAGTATCAAGAAGTAGATAAACCTCGGTCAATTTGGATATATGCCATTTTCTTATTCAAGAAGCCAATGGATCTTCAATAAAACAGTTTTGGTCTCTCTGTCTCTGTGTGTCTCCCACCTGATATATTTCCTTCCGAAAGATAGGATGTGTTGTTGGATATAATTCTTATTGTTGAGGGTGCTTTAGTTTGTTTATTATGAGTCTTTACAATATGTTGGTTTGTGTGATTATTCGTACCTCAATTAAACTTAAAAGAGTTTTGAGGCTACTAACATGAAATATGATGACTATTTTTTTTTTATCAGAATGAAATATGATGACTATGTATTGGTGTCACCTTGGCAGGCCTGATCTTTTTTGCTGAGTTTTAATTTATAACTCTTAGCAGTGTCTACTTTAAATTACATTTATTTGAGTTATGGTTTTTGAATTTGGTGAGGGTTTTCTATTCTTGGATATAATTCTTATTTATGGAACAGGCATTAGTCAGGCTGATCTTATGGTCCTGGAGAGCCATGTTGTATATTCTTTAAGCAAAGAAAAGACAGCTAGTCGCTTTTACATAATGCAGTGCACCCAATCAATCAATGAGGACATCGGTCAGATTCCCATTAACGAGGTTATTGAGAGGTTTGGTTCTAGTCACTGTTGTTTCTTCTGGTAAACATTTCATTTCTAGTTTTTGGTTAGTGGGTGATGGGGCATTTGGCTTTGCTTGAGATGCATCAATATAGCACATTTCAAATGCCAAATCAAATGAATTCTTGGACACAAGTAGTTACACACATTCTAAGTTTAGCTCTGGGCTGTAGATCAAATTTACAATCAGAACACCTTCATCTTTTATTCATAGCTTGCAAAAATTTTCTGCCTTTTGAGTAAGTTGCTTTGGACAACTTAACTCAGAGTCAGGGGACTAACTTTTTCTAGACCAGTGCTCGTGTCCAGATCAGTGAAGATGGGTGCTGGGTTTCTAAAATAATTGTAATGGTTTGCAAATGTTAATATAATTTTTATTCCTTTTCCTTATTAAACATCCTGTCTCTGCTTTTTGAGTAGCTTGCAAGGCCCGTTGGTTAAAAAGAGTTCGTGCAGTTGGACAGTGACCTCAGTTATTGAGTATTTCCATGTGCTTCCATATAAAGGGATTTTATCAGATTGGCATTCTAGGTTCGTTTGTTTTTCTTCAGATGTGTTTTACCTTCCTGTCATTCCTTACATTTTAAAATTTGTTATTCATCTTGGATGCTGGTAAAGCTTTTAACGTAGTTCTGCTAGACTTTTTTTGATAGGCAGTTCTGCTAGACTTTGACTGACCTGGATGCCAGATCCAGGATTCAGTTCTATAATCTTGTAAATGTTAAATAGGCTGTGGGGCAATCTATGTCTCACTTATTTTATGGTGCACCTTTTATATAGGCTTTATTATTTTATCCAAAATAAAAATTGTTAATGTTCTATACTGTTATGCATTAGCTTTGTAATCCCAGTTTCTGCTGTTGAAGAACTAAATGTCATATGGTACAGTTCCTTATCTTTACTGGAAAAGTGTTGTCCTGAAATGAAACAAGGGTGGTATTATGAGTAGTTACTCCAGCTGTATTTACTAGTCGCATCATCTCCAAGTTTCATCAACCTGTACTAGTTATAGTTACCTCTCGGATGATCTGAACCTAACATAAGGAAAAATTTTGGCCTAATGCATCCACTTTTTTACGTTACCATCTGTTGTTGAAGCACTAGTCTTGATTATTTAGATTGCAGTTTCTATGAATTAAAACTGGTCTAACTAATTGAATCGAATTATGTTATTTTAATCTTGTGGTATTGGAATCTACACATTCTCTTTTCTGATTATAATTGAAATAAAAAATGTAAAAACCCCATCGAGGGCAGGGTGAACTCAGAAAGAGATTTTTTTTATTTTTTTGAGTGAAAAACTCAGAAGGAGATGAAGGGTCCATTTTAAAATGAACTTACAAGAAAATTGCACGCAAGGAGTTTGAGGTTCATGGGAATTGGCAATGCAAGCCCATTAAAAGTGTGGCATGCAAGTGTACGAGCACACTGATTATAGAATCCAATCAATTTACCAACCTCTGCTTCTTGGAGAACATCTGCACCTCTTTTCCCAAAAGCAAAAGCGAAGAAAGAAAATTTTTCGCATTGTGTGGCTACTGGCTACTAGCATCCCATTCTGGCTGGCATTTGCGCCTACCTTTGCTCATTGTTTATGATTGCTTATTTATGGTAAATGCAAGAGAGGCTACAAGTTGAAGGTTTC
This sequence comes from Tetrastigma voinierianum, assembly GCA_016808115.1. Taxonomy (NCBI): domain Eukaryota; kingdom Viridiplantae; phylum Streptophyta; class Magnoliopsida; order Vitales; family Vitaceae; genus Tetrastigma; species Tetrastigma voinierianum. The sequence continues at coordinate 428,262 of JAEQBH010000432.1, read as the reverse complement.
TTAAAATTATGGAGTTAGATTGCATAAAGCCTAGGAATTTGTGTCTGTGTCCATGAACACTAACTGTAATCCTTTTCTGTTATTATGTTTTTGAAATTATACAAGATAGAAGGATTTCAGTTCTTCAATGCCTTGGTTCACACTATATGCATGATCTGGTACATAAAAAAATGTTTCATTCCTCACTTTGTGAACTCTAATTATTCTCCACAGGGGAGTATTCTCGAACAGTTTGCAGGATTTAAGGGTGGGATTGGGAAGTGAAAAATTAAACAGCACCCAGAGGACAGTTGAACCTTTGGATGCAATATGTAATAAGAACAGCGATGAGTCTCATAGTAACTGTGGCAGAGTAGATGTTCTTGTCAATGAGGCAAGTGATAACCAATGCTGAAAATCTGAAGTAGAAAAACAGTAATGAAAGTTATGTGATTGATTTGTCTTCATGCTTTCTCTGGGTTCCAGAACGTGAAGGATGACCCTTGCGAGGTTTGTCCCCAGAATGAAGTTGATGCTGAAGTTAATAGGAGACAAGTTGGATCTGATAGGTACTTCAGCACAGAAGATGTTCTTGGCAACAACTCTAGTGGCACGGACACTGAATCTCCTGGACGGAAATACTGTAATGTATGTTGTGTGATTGGTTTCTTGCTTTTTGTGTGTCCCAGAATATTACTGAGAATGAGTCTCCCATGTTTTGCCTCCAGAATGAAAGCAGAAGTAAGAACCTTCTGAATTCTGTTGAAATCAACCTTCACCAGAAAGAGACGACTCCATTTACAGCCAGGAATCTAAATGCTGCAGCAACTGATGCTATGGTCAATGGCTCAGACACTGAATCTCCCAGACAGAAATACATTAATGTATGTTTGTGTGATTGGTTTTTTGCTTTATATGAGTCCCAGAATATTACTGATAATGAGTCTATCATGTTTTACCTTCAGAATGAAAGCAGAAGTATGAACCTTCTGAATTCAGTCAAAATCAACCTTCACCAGAAAGAGACGACTCCATTTACAGCCAGGAAACGAAATGCTGCTGCAGCTGGTGCTGTGGTCAATGGAACAGACACTGAATCTCCCAAACAGCAATACAGTAATGTATGTTTGTGTGATTGGTTTCTTGCTTTATGTGAGTCCCAGAATATTACCGAGAATGAGTTTATCATTTTTTGCCTCCAGAATGAAAGCAGAAGTAAGAACCTTCTGAATTCCGCTGAAATCGACCTTCACGAGAAAGAGACAACTCCGTTTACAGACAGGAAACGAATTGCTGCAGCAACTGGTGCCGTGGTCAATGGCACGGACACTGAATCTCCCAGACAGGAATACAGTAATGTATGTTTTGTGATTGGTTTCTTGCTTTATGTGAGTCCCAGAATATTACTGAGAATGAGTCTCCCATGTTTTGCCTCCAGAATGAAAGCAGAAGTAAGAACCTTCTGAATTCAGCTGAAATCAACCTTCACCAGAAAGAGACGACTCCGTTTACAGCCAGGAATCTAAATGCTGTAGCAACTGGTGCTGTGGTGAAGGTATGATATATTAATCATGTATACTCTTTTTGAAGCTGTCTTGGCAGCTTCTCTTTCTTATGAGTTTCTTTTTGCCTATCAAAAAAACAAAAACAAAGATATATTAATCCTCTTCAGTCCAAGTCCTTTTATTTAACACCTTCCTTTAGGGTCTTATGCCTTCTAGTTTTGTCATAAAAGTTCCTTAATTCCTTTGCTGGTTATAGATTTATTCATAACATAAAAGTTTATATTTCCATTATTTCAGCCTTCTCTTTCCTCATTATTGTTAGGTTCTATTAGATGGACTAGAACTCAGAAATATTGGTCTGGAGCTCAAAGCTTAGATGGACTAGAACTCAGAAATATTGGTCTGGAGCTCAAAGCTTGCCCCTTTAATTTGCGTGTCTATAGTCTACTCATTTTGTAGCTATCCTTGAGCATAAGAAAAATAATAACACATGATGTTGCTCTAGAGAATTGCACTCCCAGTTTGTAGGAAATTACTGGAGCCTACATGCCATATGAATGTCTTCATAGTCCTTGACGATGCTGAGATCCCCACCTCTTTTTTGGCTTTTATGGGTTCAGCATTTTTTTTTCTTTTTTCTTCCATCACAGTCCTGGGCTTAAAAAAAGCTCTCTACCTCCCCGTTGCACTATCATTATCATTATTAAAATTATTATTATTATTATTATTTATTTATTTTGATATGCAAACCAGCAAAAAGATATGTAGAAGAGATGAAAGGAGCTAAAAGCCTGCACAGGCATACAGGGGATACACAGCAGGCACCCTGAAGGCCAAAACCAAAAAGAGAAAAAAGGGCAAAAAAAAACTCACCAGAACATACCTAGATCCCAACCAATCAATATCAAAAAACTTGATTAAAGGACTATCATATATGACACCGTAGACCAAGACCAAAGAGAATAAATAAAAGAGTTTTTCATTTTCTGAATGGAAAGCAACTCATTGTCAAAAGCTATCCTATTCCTCTGCCTCCAAACCATGCAAAAGAGCCACTGAGGTGCTGCTAATCATGCTTTCTTGTGCTTTCTCCCTTAAAATGACCCATGCGAAAGTCTCTATAACCATCAGAGAGAGAATCCAAACAACACCAAAAAGGTTTAGGAGCCATTTTTTTAATCAATAAAAAGCAATATATTGATAAAAAAGAACCAAGAAGTACACTGGACGTAGACAAGAGGGAACCAGATGGAAAAAAACAAAAAAAAGCTAGCAAAAAGCTGCAATATAACCTACTGGCCCAAACAACAAAACCCAAGCACCCTGCCTACTCCCCTTTCAAGTCAAAAAGTCCAATAAAGAATTCGTGTTATCAACACTATACAAATTTGCCCAAGTCCACAAATTGCTTAGGAAGTTAGCTTTAGTCCTTTGAGTAGAGGTGATCCCATTCTCAAACACAACCACATTTCTTTCATGCCATAAAGTCTAGACACTAGGGTGCTGCCATCCAGATTTTTTTTTGCGCTTTTTACCCACAGGAGCTCCTTGCTAGGCTAGAAGGTTATGAAGAACCGAGCACGGGAAAACCTAGCTAGTCCATACAATCATCAAAAAAAGGTCCTAAAGCATCCTGACTTTTTTGCAATGAATCAATAGATGCTCTATTGTCCCCTCATCCTCCTCATACAAAAAGCATTTATTAGCAAGAGCCCTTCCACGACGTTTAAGCTGATCCAACATAAGAACTCTATAGCGGGAGAATGGTCTAACCCTCTGTATAGAAGCTTTACCGAGAAACCTTCATCCCTAACACTCTTCAAAAGCAGCTTGTCCCCTCCCCCAAGGGGCTGAAATTATGTCAGTGGAGCGTTAACATGAATCTTTCAACCTCTTCTATAAAAGGTGTAGGAACCATTTGTAGTGAACATAATAGATATGGCCGCTTAGAGAAGGTGTTGGTCTTTTCTTTCTGTCACCCCCCATTTTGTTGAGGTCTGTAAACACAAGAGCTTTGATGCACTATACCATGGTTCATTAGATACTCCCCAAGTATGGAAATGAAGCAAACCTTGATTTGTGTTTTCAAAACCATTGAATTTTTTTTTATTATAGTACCAACCTCAAATTTTTCTTTCATCAAGTATACACAGGTTATTCTAGTATGGTCATCAACAAAAGATACAAACCATTGACATCCTGAAATATTGTTTACTGTACCAGGTCTCCATTTATCATCCTTAAATCATTCGAAATGGTGAAGTGTATTGTACCCTTAGGGAGGATAGTTATTTCTCACGTGTTTGGATAATTGGCACACTTCTTGTATGAAACAATGTCTTCAAATACAAAAAATTGAATGATCTAATCCATAGTTCTACAACATGACTGCCCTACTGTGACTGGATAAATTTGAAAAAAAAAAGGATATTACATACTATTTGCAACTTGAGCGTGTTTTTTTAGGATTTATTAGGACCTTAAAGGAGATTGAACCCTGCACATGCCTTAGCATTGCCAATAAACCTCCTTGATTCCAAGTCTTGAAATTCACATCAATCTGACAAAAAAATTTTAGTGACACAATTCAAATCCTTGGTAAGTTTGAGAAAAATTAAGAATTAAATTTGAAATTCGTAGATTTATTATTTTCATTCTAATGTTTTGTTGAAGTAGGCAATCTAATATTTGCTTGAAGTTTTAGTTTTTGATCAGAAAATATTTGCTTTAAGTTTTATTCCTTGCGTGGCATTTTGTTGTCTTAGAAATTGTTCAGGAATCAATGAAAATTTACATATCTAGGTGATATTTATAGAGCTTCAAATTATCTATGTGAATATGAAATGGTTGCCCACTTGCGTTTAACGGTGGGACCCCCGCAGTCCAGAGATTAAAGTGTTCCTTTTTTTATAATTTATGGGGTTGGTAGAGGACATTTATAGGGGTAGAGGTTTCTTCTGTTGTTGATTTTTTGGATTGGTTGGATTCCAGCTGAGGTTTTTCGTTTGCCTTGCTCTTTTGGGCCCCTTTGTATACTGTGGGCCACTTTGTATACTGCCTGTGTACCTTGTGGTTTTCTATTTATATATTCTGTGTTTATTCATCCAAAAAATAAAATGGTTGCCCACTTGCTTTTCATTTTCATTCACCACTAACAGGAATCAGAAAAATAGTCATTTTTGCTGAGAGATATTCCCAATTTCAAGTGATTGCATATTCAAGAAAATTGACACTTTAAAGTTAATATTTTCAAATTTATCGGTATTCTCATACTTGGATATGACTTGTATGATATGGATTTCCTAGTCAAGAACTCCATGGACCATACCCTTAATCCTTTTCTTAGCCAGATCACCTAATATTACATGTCTTGTAGTTGGCATACCCTTCACAGGCTCCATTTTCCATGTCTATATCCAGGTGTGAGTTGTCCAACAATAATGTTCATGTAACATGGTTTGGGGGCTAGAAGCATCTAATCGCTGAGCTTGGTTATGTTGTCAGTTAAGAAAGAGCGAACAGTTTGGCCTAGACGTTTATTGGCTGGACTTTGTTCATCTTAGTAGAGAACATAATAATGCTGCTTTGACTCATGATTTACTAGCCCACCTGGATTTCAGGCAAATTTTTTTCATATTCTATTGGTATTCTTTTGCTTAAATGAAGGTTGCTGAATGGCTGTGAAGGATAAATTAAATTATAGGAGTTTTGGTTGGTGAATGATGATTATGACAGCATTTAAATATTACAGATTAATGAACATGTATGGGAGTTTTACTCTATTGTGAGAACAAAGAAGGATCTTGAACTGTAAATCTAGAATAATCATACTTATCAAAAAATCTAGAATAATCATCAGTTTTCTTTTCTTTCTTTTACTCTGTTATGTTAACTCTTGGTGATTTTAGCTGGAGGAGATGGTTAACACTGCAATGAAACCATGCACGACCCGCTGTATAGATGAGAAGCTTGCCAATGGAGGAGAGACTTGCAACTTTGTCATGCTAGATCAGGATGTAATGCCCATAGGAGACAACGCACTGGTTACTTACGAGCCCAACTCTGAACATCTTGGCAAGCTTCATACGACTATTGCTTCGAAGGAAAAGTTAATGTCACAAACTGCCCTGAAAGTTCTTCTCAGAAGAAGGGATAGACTGGTATACTTCTTTCCTTCAATATTTAAGACAAATATTGTTTCTGATTTCATGGTGCAGCCAGCATCCAATTCTGTCGGTGCAGGACACTACTAGTTTTATAACATTAGAGACGTTTATGCAGGATTTATTCTTCATTATTCCACTGTTGAATGGCATGTGCACTATATACTTAACCTTTATTTGGAGATTAACTGCTGTCTATTTAAAACTGTATATTTGAGCTCTTCTTGAATTTTGGATTCAATGAACTGTCAAGGGATGGAATAGATGGTGATTCTTTGATCATGATATCATCTGAGAAGTAGCTTTGTTCCAGCATTAAACTATGGAAAAAGTGGTCCTGTGAAGTTATTTGGTGTAAAATAGCAATGGTTTTTACTAGGATTAATTGAATCATTTATCTCACAAACATTGCAAATTGATTATTTGCAGTTTGTTTGGCTGCATGGCTTATGTAAATGGGAATAGGTGTCGGAGTTTGGTGTCTAAGGGTTGACTTGATGGTGTCTGTTAAAGGCATATATTCATATTAAACTCAAATCCTACAAGTTTGAGCTTTTAGGAGAGTTAGGTCGTTTAACATGGTATCAGAATTTGGTTTGACATGAGTTCCTGGGTTTGAATCATCTCTCAGCAATTTATTTCCCATTTGTTGATTTGAGAGTCCATCAAGGACTCTATTTGGTTTGTTTGACTCTTCACGTTTGGGTAGACTCTTCACGTTTGGGTATGGGGCCCCTGAGAGAGAGGATGTTAAAGGTATACATTCCTATTAAACCCAAATCCTATAAGGTTGAGCTTTTAGGAGAGTTGGTCATTTAACATTGTCATCACCTTATTCTCCTAGTAATTATACCATCTTTTACATCAATTGAATGCTGTACTATTTTGAAAATTTTACTTCAGATATCAGGAGTATTCTTATAAAGTTGTTCTGCACTTGTGTTTCCAGTCTCATCAGCAACACAAATTAGAAGATGAGATTGCACGATGTGACAAAAATATTCAGACAATCTTAAATGGTAACGCTTTTCTTATGGTTTTTTTTCTTTCTTTCTTTTTTTTTTTTTTGTATTTTGTTATCATTTCCTGTTTTTATTTTTGCAAGTCATGCTTAAAGTATATTTGGATTATGAGATCAGATTACCACTGTGTTAGTACAGCATTAATTGTCTTATAATCCTGAACACATTCATGTCACTTGCATTGGTAGTGCTGTGCCGTATCCCTGGCCTTGAGAATACCCTATTCCTTTTTCTTTTATGAGTCTTTTCCTGAAACTTTGTTGTACTTTTGAAAGGAGAATCGATTTGCAGTAAAATAGAAAAAAGTGTAAAATTTGTAAATCACTTGGTTAGCCCTTCTCCCATGCAGTGTGGAAAGGCTGTTTTCTTTGGCAGAACTCTCTTGGAGTAGCTCTGAAACAAATTTCAGTAATGCTGGAATTTCACTTGGGAAGTTTAGGCACAGGTTGTATAGGAATGCTAGGTAGAAGTGCTTCTCCTCTCCTTAGCTTCTGTTTTCTGAAAATTGTTATGGAATCCGTCAGTATCCTTATGTTATATTGGCGTATGTGATATTTCTAGCATTAACTTATGATCTTCATTTCTTTTCCTTGGAGGACAATTCCATATAACCACCTTAATGTACTTTTTTATGATTTAGGAAGTGCAGGTGGGAAAGAAATGGGTTATCATTGGGAATCATATAGGAGAAAGCCGTTTTTGCTTACTTTTCAAAGTGGGAAGGGCTTTTGTAGATGCAAAGGTTCTTCTATGTATGAAATCTTAGAGAGTAAATCTCTCGAGGTTTGAGCTAGATTTTTTGTAGAAGTGGGACTGACTGCTTGTCATTTCCTAGTTGAGGGAGAGTAGAGATATGAATCCTTGTACCCATCTTATGAAGTCCTGACTAAATGTGTCCGTTCAGTTTGGAGTTCAATGTCTTAAAAGTAAAACATGATATTGGCGTCTTTTTTTAAACAGTATGAAATTGGCATATTATATAAGCCAGGTTTTAGATAAAGAAGCAGTGGATTGCAAATCAGATTTGATAAATCAAATGTTATTCCATGGTTGTCTTTGTTATCAATCCTGGACTCCTAGACCACTGGGATGGAAACCAAGTTGGAAAGATGGGAAGGGTTGGATAATGTCTTATGCGATATAGTAACATGCCTGGAAGGTTGGATAAGTATTAAGCGATATTATAACATACCTTGAAGCAATCTAAAGTCTAAACCACTTTCCTAGGCCTATATGTTCTAGAGTCATCTTCTATGAATCTTCTATGCAACATTGCCTGAAGAATGGCACTTGTAGAATGACAAAGTTTTATACTAGAATTGAGATATTTTTTGGTCCATCTTTTGGAAATTGCCGGTGTAGTGCCCACCCTTCTTCTCATAGTGATGCCATCAATAAATGCAAAGAACCTTAAACTTATATTTTTGTGTCTACTCACAATTTCATCTTTTCTTCCGAATTTTATTAGGTGATGAAGATGATTTGGCATTAAAGATAGAATCAATTCTAGAATTTTGTAATGACGCATGCCCTCAAACTCGAGATAGGACTTACCATCATCTTGAGGACCAAGCATCGCCTCAACATATCAAGAGAAAAAGATTGTCTGAGGCCATACTCAATATTCAAAAGTCATGTCAGGCAAGATATAGTTCTTTTTATTTACATATTCTTTTTTTCCTTTTGAATTTTGAATCTTATTATCTTGGATTATTCTGGATTCTTGAATTTATGGTATATCAACAATTTTTTTTCTAATGATGCTATCGTGATCTTCAAAGTTGGAGGTTGTCAGCTTGACCAGAAGAGGTTTCTTTTAACTAACTGAAATTTTCCACAAAACATTTTAAAGTTCATAACAACTTATCTTTTTCATATTATAAATTCACCAGGAAAGAAATGAGCTATTATTCTGATCGAATCATACTCCAAGTAATCCACTAGACTCTTGGTTGACCCATATCCACCATTCAACTTGTTTTATGTAACACTACCCAAAAGTCTGTCAAGATGCGAGCTCCTGAAATGCTAGACTCTTGAACTCTACCAAACATGGAGCATAATTTATCATATTATTTCTGAATGATATTTCAGCATAACAATTATGAGGGCCAGCATTCATTCAGAATATCAGTATCATGAGTTGTGTGCTCTTGGGCTGCAGGCTGGTGGATCCTTAATTTTTGGGTCTCCAACTTGTCAGGGTACTCAAATCCATAAGAAAATAGAAGTTTTTACATGCTAACTTTGGTATTTTACGTAGTTCTCACTTTGTTCATTGAGCAGGAACTTGATGGTATATGTTACGAGAACAACTGGATATTACCAACATATCGAGTATCTCTATTAGATGGTAAGATGATCTAACTTTGATTCGCAATTTGAACTACTTTTGTATTTTATTTTATAATGTCTTCTGAATTGGTTTGTGTAGCTGAGGAATGTTTGAGGTGAATTTCTTTCAAAACCAAGTCTGTCTGGTGATTTGGGTCCCTTTTTTTTTTTTTATCGGTAAACAAAGAATATTATTAAACAAAAAAAGCAATACAAAAGAGATAGTAACCTACCCTAGCATATACAAGAAGTATACAAAGGGCAAGGAACCAGACCTATACAAAAAGAGGGTTAGACAAAAAAACTTACCAGCCTATCAAACTAACCATAGAATACAAAAAAGAGTTCTTACAAGTGCGTGATCCACATTGGAAATTAAGCTAGCGCAAGAACTTAGAGACCGGAGGAAGGAAGACTTCAGCCTTGCAAGTGAAAAAACCTTGTTTTCAAAAACTATTATGTTTCTTTCCTTCCAAATAGTCTCGTTTGAACAAAAATACACGGCAATAGTGAATTAACTTGTTGGATTCCTGTAGATGGCTTGAACTCCTCTATTGCTGCTTTGTATTCTTCCTTCATCCCCCCACCTCCCCATCTAAAAAAGTAGCCCCACTCCCTAAGGTGCTACTCTTTGATAAAGAAGGGAATGAAATAATCTAATTTTTAGTAGAAAATGATGACTTTTATTTTTCTTTATTTATTTTTAATTTTTTGCAATAATACGTAGGAATTATTATTAAATTTGATACTAATAAGTGATCGATCCTTATAAATGTTGAATATTCATGAAAATGTATAAAGCCAAGTACTTGACATATTAGATTTGGAGGTATGACAAAAAATATATCAAGATGATGTTAGGAATGGCATGTAACTTCTGCATTTAGTTGTAGAAGAAGAGAGTTAAGTTATGATTGACCTTTAATCATCATTTTTAGTGTTTAAAACTCTCCCAAATAGGGCCGTAAAGACACACACCTGAACTCAGATTAGGATATATCTGGGGATGTATGTAAAGACTGTCAGTCAATATATGCAGGTTCAAAAAAACTGGCTTAATGCATGTATTTCTATTTCTTATAGGCAAATCTGAAGCTACTGTGAGTGTAAAAGGGGTGGATTTCGAGATATCGATTGTAGGGAAGCTATGTGACAGTCCTCGTGAAGCCCGGGAATCAGCCGCCGCCGGAATGCTGGCAAAACTGCAGAGTATGGCAACAGAAGCAGCAGCAGCAGCAGGAGGTAGGTTTTGAGTTTGATGGGCAAAAGAAAGTTTAAGAGGGGGGGGGGAGGAGATTCTGTTGAGAGAGAGAGATATGTATTGAGTTGATATCTTTTGTAAACTAATATAAAAGAATTCATAAACTGCTTTTGGGGTACTGGCATTTTTTACTAGTTATGGAATGATGTGAGAATTTGGGACACAAGTTTGTGGGACACAATTCATTTAGACATCACCCAGAAAACAATTTTGCTTTCTGATTTGTTTTGTTGATATTTCATCCAATGGTTTAGGTTCTAATTGGAGCTTGGGAAAGAAAAAATAATAATAAAGAAAATGATTTTCTTATGTTTGAATCAAAATTTTGCATATTTTTAAATTTCTTACTCATTATATAATAGTTTTAAATAAAATAAAATAAGTAAACATATAAAATTGAATTATTAAGTTTAATCCTATTTTTTATTTTTCTTCATTTATTTTTTCAAATCATTTTTTTTTCATAGTACTTTCCTCATTCCTTTAAGAAAGAATAAATTTTTTTCAAAATTTTACTTGTTTTAAAAAATATTTTAGAGAAACAAATGAATTAAATAAATTTATACCTTATTTTTTTCTCTAATTTTCTTTTATTCTTTACTCAGTACTTTCTGGGTTTAGAACATTTCTTCCTCTCTATTTCTATCTTCTTTCTTGAGTAATTTTTGGGTTCCAACCCTAACCCTAAGAATCGATGCAAAATGATTATCTCAATTTCCAAAACTTTTTCCGTACAAAACCTACCTGTTCTTACTAAGAAACATGACCAACCAAATTCAACATCTTTCTGTCCCTACCCTTAAAATGTTCCTTCGGGACACAACCCTAATTCAGTTCAGACTTCAGACCTTCTGACTCAACAATTTTTCACATTAAAATAATCCGATTTTATACACAAACTATCACGTTCATAAAGATTAAAAAGAAAAAAAGAAAAAAAATGAAAAGGGGGAACGTTAGAATCAGAAGTTTGCCTCATCATTTGCAAACTTAAACAAGAACTTCAAAATTGAAGGCTTTGGATCTTCTTCCCTACCAACCTCCTCACCAACACCATCACCACCACCACCACCACCACCACCACCACCACCACCTTTGGCTTCTTCAAACACGCCCTTCATTACCCGTGTGTAAAGCCTTTCCAGCTGCGGAATACCATAGTTTTCAGTACGATCCACAAATAGCAGCTTGATCGATTCGACTTGGCTTGAAATACCTGCATCCGACATTACAACATCTTCTTCTTGGGATCCACTGGCACTGGTATTATTATTACCTGAAGCTTCCTGAGGGGTTTCGGGTCTATTATGGTTATCATTATCAGCAGGAGAGCAATCGGGCTGTTCAGGACTCGCGTCATTTGTCTCGTTTTCTTGTGATGACTTTGTTGACACAGGTTCCGATTTGTCTTCTCCTGCGGCTGAAACTGAATCAAAAGGAGGTTTAAACATGGAAACCGTAAATTAGATTTAATATAAGACAAATAATGGTAGAAAGGACAACAGGTTTCTTGCATATATGCATTAGACAAAACGGAAACAACCCGTAAAGGGATATATGCAAAGATCAAGTCTATTACCATTATTTGTCTATGCATATAGATCAAATCATATGGATATCCCTTCAACATAACATAGGTCATCCAAAGGATCTTAGAAACCCACCAAAGCACAAGAGTAAGTTAGGATCTTTCAAAAGATGGATTTCTATTCGAAGGGTGCATAACCGCATGGATAATAAGCTCACACTTACTACCCATCAATTTGGGATTTTCCTTTGGGGACATCAATCCCTCCCTAAGGGTTGTAGGTGATTCCTTCCTATAAATAATCCTTGTGAAATTCAAATTACTAATTTTCTGAAACTTCTTTAGTGGTTCAGATCTTAAATAAACTTCTTTAGTGTTTCCTTAGGTTTTATTTATCTTCATCATGCTTTGTTTGGTTTTGTGTCAAAGCAGCTCTCCCCACAAACCAAACAAATTCTAACAGGAGAATGAAGGCTATCCTAGTAAAACAGAGCAAACTCTTTTCTTTTATTGGAGGAAAAAAAAACAGAAGGGAAAACTTTAGCAACAACAGTTTATAACAGAAATCAGACATGGAGAGATATCTATTAAGAACTGTAATCTAATTAAAGTGCAAATTACTTAGCAGAACTCAACTGTATCTTTTCCGAAATTCCACAGTAGCTTCTTTCTTATGATTGCTTTTAATCTGTCAACTCACACCATTAACCGGCCAGACAGGACACGACTACCAAAAAGAACTGTTTTCTTCATACCTCTCTTACCCCACATAATTCACTGTTGTAGCATTTATTTATTTTTGATATTGAATTCCAACTTGATTAAAAGAAAGGAAAAGAGAAAAGAATGATAGTGGTATCTGAAAGAAAAAGTTACCAGAAGGTGCAGCATCAGGGTTCTTTTTTGGTCTTTTCAATACTTCATAGCTTTGGTCCAGATTAACCTCCGGCTGCACATTCCGAAGTCGAGCACTTGCTCTAGTAACAGCTGCCATCTGAACGACGGGAGTGGGTGTGAAAACTGAGCCCCCAAGCTCATCTGGCACATGGGATGGACCCCCTTGGGCAGCAATTTTTTCACAGAATGCAACCAGTGCAGGGTCCATTTGAGACAGCATTCCATGAACCTGAAAGAATATTCTCTAAGATTAAGTGCAAGTTTCAAAGTCCAAAATTGAAACTGAAAGTACAAATAAAACATACTGCATCTCGAAGCTCGTAGGCTCTACTAACGATCCTTGCACCATTGTAATCTTCTCCATTATAAGCCTGAAACAGGCGAAACCAGACCGCATTGTAACACTACTACAAAAATTACATGCCAAACATTCAAGCATAATCAGTCAGCTAGCTTTCTATGATTCTGACTTGAAACTTGGAGGTTGGAATGTGAAGCAACCACGTTATGGTATAGAACTGACAACCCCTTGAATCATTTTAGATAATCGAAGTCCATTATATGAAGGAGAGTTCAAAAGAAAACATGAATGGAAATGAGAACTTTGATATATATATATATATATATATATATATATATATATATATATATATATATATATATATATATATGAAAACAAAATTAAGATAAGCTTCAACACAAAAGAATGGAATACAGTAAACAAACTAATGGTGAAAAAATGTTTTACTTAAAATTGAAGCTATTCTTTAACTTAATAAATGTGCATAGATAGTTTGCTGTTTAAATAAATGCCAGCACCCATACCCTTTGAGCATTCCTCTGCACTGTTTACAGTGGGAATCTAGCTCACACCTAAGTGATTTGTAAAAACAAAACGAAAGAAAGCAACTAAATGCTACCACCATATAATGAGTATACACCTTCGCATTGTTAACAATGAGATCAAAATCTTGCAGGAATGCTGCACATGTAATATACTGCCCACAGTCCACACACTGCAGCAGAGTCGCCATGTCCATGGGATTCTGAATAATTGAGCGATAGTTTGGCGCGTCCTCATCCATGACTGGATAATGGAAGACAGTGAACCTTTTATCATACAAAATCCTGCATGAAGAAAAAAGTATTAGAAATGGATCATTTAGGTTTTGAGAAGTAGTTATCGCTTTGTCAAAATGAGCAGGCACAGTGTTCCAGAGTATGAAGTAAAGCTTCCAAGACCATCAAATACGAATACTAGCTTTTTTTTCCCCTACTGTAAATTACTTTCCAAGTAGCAGACTTGAAACTTCGCTTGGTTGAACCTGAATCAAGATTCAGCCACACCTGATTTAAAGTTTGGCTCATGTGAACCTGATTGTGCCTGAGCATCATGAGCCTAAAAGACCCTTTTCATGAGGCATAATCCAATAAAAATGTGGCTATTTATTTCAACCTCAAGAACACCTATATAAAAAGGCCAGTTTCGATCATTTAATGTTATCACACTTAAGCCTCAAGAACCTAATCTGAAAGCCAAAATTTTATAGCTAGATTTTAACATAATTTAAAGCTCCTTTTAAAATTAGAACAGTTAGAACACTTCAAGGAGAAAAAATAGGCAACTTAATCTGAAAGGATCCAATTTCACTCTCCTCTGTTTTCTGGTTTAATCTATTGCAAAAAGTCCTATTCAAATATAGATGCAAACATAACATGACACTGATATTAAAAAAATGCAGAAGAAATTAAGCTGCAAAAAGACAGAAATATGAGTATTTATGCAAGTGACTAGGAATAACAGAAGACCACCATACCGATTGCAAACATCTCTAAGACACATTCGCAGTCGCCGGAGAGCATGCTGTTCAGCTTCTACCTTGGCTTTTAACTCGGACGCTTTTGGGCCACTTGCTACTTTTGGTGCTTTGGGGAGTTCAGGAAGAGCCTGTTCTTGGGATTTTCCTGTCGTACTCTCTGATGACACTGACAAAGAAGCTTCAACCAAACGCCCAAAAAACATGTTTCTGTCTTCAAGGGATGGTTTTCCCACTTCATAGCTGTCAGGAAAACACAAATAACATTACATTGCCAAGTTTTGAACAAGAAAACCACCATATGAATTTGTATTTATTGTTGCCAATTGTATAGTAGAAAATACATTACAAGCATAGTTTTAAAAGGCACAAGGCGCACACCTTCGTGAAGTGAAATGTGACATTCGCTGCACATTAATTTTATAAAATATAATATAATTTTAACATTTCTAATATTTAAAAGAAACATTCAATAAAAAAAAGTAAAGAAATTACATAAAATTTAATATATAATTAGAAATTTCAAGAATAAAAGTGTTTAGAAAAAAAATTTGAAGTCTACAAGGCGCGCCTTTTCAATAAGGCACATGTTTTGGAAAGTAAGGCGTTGTAAACAGGAAGTGATTGTGCCTTGAGCCTAGCCACGCCTTTTAAGACTATGACTACAAGTACCGACTCTAGAATGTGTTGAACCATATAAGACGACAACCACTATTACAATGTTAGGTCCCACATACACACATACATACATGTATGTATGTATGTATGTGTATATATGCATATATGTATATACATACACGAAAACACATATTAGGAAGTTCAGCAAAAATATGAGACTGTTAAAGAAAGCAAGAAGAAGAGGAAGAATAAATAAATAAAGAACATAACCTTTACCAGCAAGGCAGTTGAACCCATAGTCCAACGGCAATCCAACTGAAAGCCAAAAAGATGTAGACCTAAAACAAGCCTAAACACCGATAGATATTGATACATCACGGAGTGAGAAACCCGACCAAGCAAAACAACTTAAACTCTTGGCACAATACAACTAAACTTAAAGCAAAAACCTAGGACCCAAAATGAGAATAATTGTCAACAAACCACCCCAACCCCAAATAACAAACCACACAAAAAGTGTAAAGATGAGCTACAATGTAGCAGGATGAGATAATACCAACCATTTAAGTCCTCTATAAAAAAAATGCGTAGGTTCAGAAATTGTAGAAAAGATGTTTTAGAGACAGTACTGATAGAATGTAAAATTATTATATTTGGAATTAATAAAACATACATATTACGGTGAGAAAAGACCGATGTTGCACCCATAGTCTCCAATTCAGATGGGGGTGTCGAGGATGTCCCTAACAATAATATGGGAAAGTCAGATGGCAATTCCTCCAATAGAGTTCGCAAAACAGCCTTAAGCTGCTCATGTGCCTGCAATATGATTATCAAGATCAGATAGGACAAGCATATGTTCAGTTGTAACAAAAATTTCAACAATAAGTATACACTCACATTCTCCCACCAAAGATGGAACTGAGGTAAATACAGTATAGATGGTGTTGTTCTTCTTGCTTCACCAAATATATGTACCAATGCCTCTTCCGGTGTCTTTGCACTTGGATCTGAAAGAAGAGCTGGAAATCCTAGAGAATGAACAGGAAATTTTTCCAGCTCATGCAAAATTGCTGGCCCAAGATGATCCTGTTAAACTAAGGCAGTAAGTATATTTAGTTTTGGCTCAGACTCTGACCAATTTGTCAATATCAAGAGTTTCAAAGGTAATTACCAGCCCCACAGCTTCGCAGCCATATAACAAAAACCGAGGTCTATACACGAGAGGAATTGCAGAACCATAGGACAACATAGAAAGCTTGGTTGATTCTGAGGAAACTGCAAGAGCAGGAAAAATATCTGATATATAATTCATAGCTTTCTGGAGATGTCTTTGTAGACATGGTGCAACAACTAACGACAATGGCCGAGAGTGAACAATAGAGCCCCTGTGTGCAGCAGGGGTAATTGTTGACATGGCTTCTACAAAATGATACTTTTCAACCTTTACTGAATCGACATCTATCACAAATTTGTCATCACTAGTGTAAACTTGAGGATATTTTTCACGAAAAGCACGAATTGCGGCTTCAGTGCAAAGAGCTTTTAAATCAGCACCGCAATATCCTACACAACTGGAAGCAAGCTCCAATTTTAGTTCCTTCGAAGGAGGCCGCTTCCATTTGCGTGTATGAATGTTTAGTATTTCAGCACGTGCCTCACAGCCAGGCAGAGGAAAGTTGAATTCCCGATCAAACCGACCAGGGCGGCGTAAGGCTCCATCAATGGCGTCAATCCGGTTGGTGGCTCCAATAAGAACGACTTGTCCACGAGAATCAAGACCATCCATCAAGGCAAGCAAGGTTGACACAATAGAATTGTGAATTTGCTCTTGTTTGCTAGATCGAACTGGGGCAAGTCCATCGATTTCATCAAAGAAGATTATAGACGGCTGATTCCTTTGAGCTTCTTCAAAAAGTAGTTTCAATTGTCTTTCAGCCTCGCCTACCCATTTGCTAAGCACATCAGCACCCTTTCGCATGTAAAAACTGACTTTCTGGCCAGCCTTTGAAGCAGCACAAGCCAATGCTCTAGCAATAAGTGTTTTTCCCGTGCCAGGGGGACCACATAACAAGACCCCCCTAGGAGGGGTGATGTGGTAACTAGCGAAGAAATCTGGATATAGCAAGGGGAAGAAAACCATTTCTTTTAAAGCATCGATATATTCAGAAAGCCCACCTATGTCATCAAAACTTACACTCTCATCAACCTGTAAAGGTTGAATATCAGCCCCTCCCTTGGAGCTTGGTCCAGCTGTTTGGATCCCAGATGTCAATGTAGCAAAAGCATCACTCTGATGTCCCCAACCTGAAGCAGCAACATTCAACCCCCATGCTGATGTCCCAGGCACATCTAGTCCACCAAAAAGCCAAGGTGGTGCAGGCCTGCTCCCACCTCGCCCCCAAGGAATAGCAGGACCTTGATCTAGCTCATCCACAAGAAGTGAGTCATCAGAATCTTCAGCTCTTGTTAGGCGACGCTTGTGACCTCGAGATCCACCCTTCCTTGCATCTCTGCTGACCTTAGTACCCATCCCTTGATGTAACACTCTTCGAGGAGATCTTGGCCTTTGCTTACCTTCCTCCAGAGAAAGCCTGCGGACATCAGTACGATTACGAAGATCATACCGCCTCCTTCCTTCCTCCTGTTCTTCTTCACCCTCTTCATCATCACCATCTTCCTCTCCATCATCCTCACCTTCGCCATCACCCTCATCTTCATCCTCACCATCATCAGCGTCAGCATCAGCATCATCAACCTCATTTCCATTTTCTGTTTCATCACGGCCACCCTTCTCTTCAGATGTACCTTGTTCATCATCAGATTCTAGATTCAACTGTTCTCTTGCACCTGCTTTTGAGCGACGAGGTCGAAGTCCTTCACGCCTAGGCAATGGTCTAGAATTAAGGATTTTTTTCTGTTTAGGAGATGATAACTCATCTTGACTTGCACTATTGTCAATGCGGTTTCTAGAAGGTCGATACTTGGGTCTCTGAAACAAAACCATCCAAAACATTAAGGCACTGATAAATCGTATTACACTGTCAATGAAAATGTAGAATTGTAGATGAAGCCAGATTATGAATGACCTTGATAATCAAGGCATGCTTACAGAGGAGGAAAAACTCACCATCAAGTCATCATCTTCCTCTGATCCAGAACTATCTGTATAACCTTCAAGATTTACAGAAATCCTCCTCTTTCTGGTAGAACGTCTAAGGTTGGTTGCAACTGACTGAAAGCAATAGCACAAACAACTGAACATAAGAATTAATGATCTACCAGTGAAATCAAAGGTTAGTCTTTCAGTTTAACTAGCTTTACCAGAAAAGGCACATGTAATTTTGTTGTGAAACATTACAGGTCCCATGTGAAACAAAACAATTTAGAAAGAATACACACACACACATATAAAGCCTAACTGAAAACATTCTGCATCATATTATACAAGTTCAACCAAGGTAAATCTATCTTCACAACCTGCCCATCATGGAAAAGGCACACCAGTGCAAGAGGAAAAGATATTTCACAATTATATTATTCAAATCTAAAAAATTTTACTGCGAGCTTCCTTACAATCTCACTGGCATCATAATTTCTTTGTTTGAGTGGGTTCCAGGTACGGGAGGGTGAGTTTGTATTGAACTTTAGCTGCTGCTTCTTTTGTACCCTTAGAATTGTCTACCCCTTCCTGCCTTCCATGCTTAGTACAATCCTTTGGGCCTTTTGTTTTATTTTGATAACCTTTTTTATAGGTAAATATATATTTTCTTTTTTTCATTCTTTGTCCCCACTGGGACTCGAACCCAGTCCCCTCCCTATGCCCACCCTAATCCTTATGTTTATCTATCCAAAAAAATATAAAAAATCTCCACTTCTTAACAAAAACAAATATATAAATTATTGCCAGCTGATAAATTCTAAGATTGCAGTTCTTTAACATAAAAATCTCAATGTCCTTAGACTGCCTATCAAAGCAAATTTATTTATCCATTTTCAATGCAGAAAACCTTTATCCATTGACTTATCAGGATAATGACAATATGGGAAAATTATATAAATTCAAAAGATGAGAACATACATTACTGTTTGAGTTCCGCATTGGCCGATTCCCAGGACGCAACATCTTTGCAATCTGAGAAGCCGCTGTTCTTGTTTTACTTTTGCTTTTCTTGCTGCGTATAATGGTTGGACTATAATACAAGTATGAGCGACCATACATCTTTGGTCTTCTCCTGAGCCTATCGCTTGTGCGTACTGGTCCTGAAGCAGGTCCATCCCCTTGACCAGACCGTTTTGAATACATAGATAATTACTATCTTCAGTTATAATGTTCTCGAATAAGCATTGGACATGTGACCTGTCTACATGTTCACATATAAGCAAACTTGGGTTCCAGCCTCAAAATCAACAAGAATAAAAAACATTACTAACTCTGAATTATAAAAAATAAAAAATGAACAATAACAAAGTATGGGAGAACACTTGGATAGTTGGCATAGTTAAAAATGATCAATCAAATGGTAAAACAAGAGAAATGAATCAACAAGAACCCAGGTGTCAAATTAGCAGGGCAAGAAATCATACTTATCTTGTATGAGACAAAAGTAAGCATGAAGATGTATAAAGGAACAAAGGGCAAGAAATAGTTAACAAAAAAGAAAAACTAGTAAATTTTCAAAGTCCTAAAACAATAAAAGTTATTAGGAGGATTTGGTGTCAATCAGAAACATTATTTGGGTAGTATCACAATTAACTCCGTGAGGATGTGCTTATAGGTCAGAGAAAGATGTTACGAAGTTTTCACATCCTTGAGAATGCTTTATTGTTCCTTGCATTCAGCTTTTATTTATTTTCCTATGGGCCTTTTCGTTCTTTGTACTCATCCTTCTTGTACCTTTGATTCTGATGCAATGGACATATAGTACTAGTACGAACGAAGAAGAAAAGGTCGCAATTAAATGTGAGTTGCATTTGCTCAATAGAGGGAAACAATCATACTCTTCCCCTTGTGCTGTCAGTTGTAAATGTTTTTACATTTCTTATCTATCATTTATTTACACCAAAGTTTATTTCGCTTTTTTACGGATAAAAGAAAAATATTCATCAAAAAAAGAGTGCCCACGGACAGCCCCCAGGTATACAGGAAGTATACAACAGGGTCCCCAAAGGAGAGCAAAAGAAAAAGGAAAGAAAGACAACTATACCCACCAGCCCACAACTATACCAATCAAACCTCATCTGATCTATTGAAGTCAAAATCAAGCCAGAACAGCCTATCAACCATATACAAATTTGTCCATGACCAGAAATTGCAGACAGTTAGGAGTTGAGGTGGTTAGAACTATATGTCAAAATACATCAAAATGCTCCCAACATAGGAGCTGAAGAACATGCAAAACCTAAAAAAAAAATCAACAGTTAATACAAGCCATTGTTATAAAAGGACAATATTTTCTGAATATGAAATTAATTTAATCCAACCACTCTCTTATCATTCTTTTACATGCTTCTTTATATATTATTGTCTCCTCTCATGTGAAAAAGGACGAGAAACATGTTTTTGGGGTATGAAATTTTTGGTGCTTTTGTTGTATTTTCTGCACTTATCAAACAGCATTATAAAAATAAAATAATAATAATAATAATATTTTTTTTAAACACTGTGTAGCACTTAATGAACACAGGAGGTTAGCTCTTGAAAGAAACTCCAGCCTTGGTCACAAGAGAAATCAGGAAAAACTGCCCTTTAAGGCCCTAGAAGTAACTCTAAAAGTCCTGGAGAACTATGTAGGATAATGGATCAAATTGAATGACACATGGATTAAGGACATGTTCGTTAACTTACAGTTTTAAACACGTGGATTAAAGTAAACTCACCCTTGTTCTTCTGCACCTAACTACGCTAAACAGTTATGGGCTCTTTTGTCATGACTGGCACATCAACAAGTGTCAAATTGTCAATAAGAAGTTCCCAGGAAACAGAAAACAGAATCACATTGCATTTTCTCAGCCCCAAAGAAAACATTGACTAATCTACCTTTCAATACCTCTAATTCTTATCAATAATATATCTTCAGCAACATAGGCCAGAGACAACCCCATTCAAGCTGCTAATCCAATTGTTACAACCACTTGGATAGAATTCATCCTTAAAAGCTAGCTGGGGAGGGAACCTAAGTGGTTATAAACCCACAAGGCCAAGTTGTAGCTTGGCGATGTGGGACTTAGAATGGGTCATAACAATCCATCCCTCTTTCAAAACCAATGTCCATGACTTCGCGGACCCCATCTTCTTTTGTATGGGTTGCCCTCCCACAATTTTGGGACTATTACAACTACTTGGGTAGAACTCACCCTTAAAAACTAGCTCACCCTTGAAAGCTAGCTGTCAAAAGAAGGGAGACCATGTTTATAAACCCACAAGGCCAAGCCGTAACTTAGTGATATGGGACTCATAATGGGTCATGACACCAACTTAGCATGAAAAAAGAAAAGCCACAGAAAGTTTTATTCAGAAATTAGAATGGCCAGCAAAATTTCACTACATAGTGATCAATTTCCGCAATATAGCCAAAGATAAACCCTACACGACGATAATCCAACTGTTTCAGATAATATCCACAAAAGCTAGCAAAAAGAAAAATTGGATCAAAAATTAAAATCAAACACAAGCCCAGTAAACCAAACTGCCAAAATTATACCAAAAATCACACATGCAATCCACACAAAGACTAGTGCACCGGAAACCTAAAATGCACAAAAACAACGCCGATCAATTTAAGTAAAAATAACAACGACAAAAAACATTTTTCTCGTCAAACAAAAAAAATCTATCACAAAAATAAGACTGATTCATCGATTTCGACTGATGAAAAAAAAAAATGACAACAAAAATTTGCGAATGTGAAAAAACAATCAGGTTCCTACGGGGCGTTTCACCTGGCCGGAGATCTCGACGCAGGGCCGCCGGAGAACGGAGAATCGAATCGGAGAGAAGCAGCGGCGAAGAGAAAGGGTTCAGGGAGAGAGAAAGGCTAAAACCCTCAGAAGCGCTTTGGTTTGGTGCAAAATGAAATATAAAAGAGAAAGTGTTATTGGCCTACTGAAAATTTACTATTTCCAGAAACAAAGGAAGCGTGTGAATGGACAAAACGGAGTGAACGAGATTGGAAATAGTGAATATCTGTCTGGTGGTAACACCATAAAAAACGGGATACATAACAAGGTGGCATTTTTGCGCTTTTTGTGATGACCTGTTGAATAAATATCGTGCCACGTCATTGCCACGTAATCATTTATTACTCTTTTTATGGAAATATATATATATATATATATATATATATATATATATATATATATATATATATATATATATATTTATTTTAAATAGGTCAAAGGAATGCACTTTAGACTGACAGACTGTCTAGAATTTCTTGAGAATTTTGGAAACATATATCTCATAAAATGTAACTTTATATTAAATCAGGATGTACACAAGAGGTTTTAGGGTCGAGTTTCTATAAAAATAAAATAAAATAATATAAAATAAATAGATGTCAAAAAACCAACTGAGTAAATACAATTTTTAAAAATTGTATATTTTGATAAAAATATACAATTGATAAAAACCATATAATTGTTCATGATTTGAATATTGACTTGTATATGTGTCATAGCCTATATTCAACAAAAATCATATTATATATAATTGAATTGAATATTCATTTATGTGATACCATTGGACAAAAATCACACACACACATATATATATATATATATATATATGTATGTAATTGAATATTAATACATGTGATATGATGTGTCTAGTATTGTTTGAAGAGGCCAATCATGTTTAACTTATGAGGTAAATCGTTCATTGTTTCAAATAAGTAATGTATAAGGAAGGGGATGAGTCTTGAATTCGAGTTTTGGTTTGAACAATTTACTAAATTGTAATTCAAGTATTTAAATGTATTGTTTAAAAAGTATATGGTTAAGAATTATATGAGAAAAGGTAAAATTAAGACTTGTTAGTAGATCATAGAGAAATTGGATTAAACGGATAAATTCCAAATATATATTGTAAGAATATAACCTCTTGTAAAAGTAACAGTGAAAGCATCATATTTTCGAACAAAAATACCTATAAGAGTTTAAAGATAAATCAACCACATGATTATTAAATAACCCTCCTAACATTTTGTCCCATCCCCACGTCGTAACTATATCCTCATAGATAAATTTGTCCATATTATATATTTTTATCACCTTTTTTTTTGGATTTAAAAAAAAACAGTTAGTTCTACAAATAAGTTTTGTTTTTGTCGCTTTTAAACGGGATTATCCCTATATTATATATGTGCATACAATTATACCATAACTCTTAATCTCACAATAACTTTTAATTAATATGAGATTTACATTTAAAAAATAAAAATAAAAATAATGGAAAACTTACAATGACATGAATCTGGGACCACCTTGTAGTGACAGATGGCATGTTGGGATTGGACTACTCCTTCACTGGGTGTAATATTTTTTTTTTTCTCATTTTATTTTAGGGTGATTTGATTAAAACACCCGCATCATAATTTTATCCCCAAAGATAAATTTATCCATATTATATATTTTTATCACCTATTTTTTTAATTTGAAAGAAAATGGCAAGTTCTACAAATAAGTTTTATTTTTATCACTTTATTTGAGTATGACTTTGAAATGTGAAATATCTTTCGATTAACATTCGATTTAATTTTAAAAAAATCAAAATAATTAATGGCAAATTTGCAGGTGTAGCAACAGATGGCTTGTTGGGATTGGACTAGTCTTTCAATAGGTTAATATTTTTTTTTATCTGATTTAATTTAAAGACTGTTTAAAACCAAAACGTGAAGATCTAACCATTAATCAAAATTTGACAAAAATACCGTTATTATTCTCTTATAAAAATAACTCTTTATTTTCAAAGACAAATATAAATATATAAAATGAAAAAAAACATTTTTATCCAAAAGGTTATAGTTCAAGAAAAAACTTGGAAAGAGATAGATTGACAAAATATTGGGTTATTTAACCAAATATTTATTTATTTTATGCCTCACAAGGGCAACATGAGGATGGATTTAGATAAAAATAATATATTGAACATAATTCTAATTCATGTAACAACGATTTGCTTCATATACTGATGAAGAGAAAAAGGGGAAAAACAAAGAAAAGAAACATGAGATATCTTAACTTTGCTATTTCCCTATTTGTATATATATTAAATTTCAATCAAAGAATATTCTGCAATCAATATCACTCATATTTCCCCTCCTACAATGATTTTTTTTTTTTTTTTTTTGGTTTTTTTGTTTGCAACCACTTCAACAACATATATATATATATATATATATATATATATTATTATCATTCAAGCCTCAAAGAAAATCTGCAACATGATACTGAACTCATATTATGCACTTCATCTTCCTCTGCCTCCCATCATGGACTACTCAAAACTTCACCTTCTTAGCTCTATGCAACCGTAAAAACCGAAAAAGAACTCGATATTTTCTTCAAGAAATTCCAGCAGAACCTGCATCTTCTGGTTGGTTCTTCTTCATTTTGCTGCATATCATCATAGACATTATCAATACACATTTGAAGAGAATAACTACAATGATCCATCAATCATGTAAGTCCTGTAACTTAATCTGGAAACTATACCGGAAAAACCCGTACCCATTTGTAGGTTTTTGCTAATGTAATTATCAGTTTATGCATTAAGTAGTTTGGCAGTCTGTTTTCTGCTATCTTAAGCATTTGGGTGCGAAAAAGAAGAAGTAATGCCATGCAATGTGAGAGTTTCCAAATAAAGGAAGAATGGATGGCAACCTGCCTGGGGATGGATGAAGAAAAAAGAAGGGCGTGTTTGGTTCCTGTTTTTGAAAACTATTTTATGTTCTCAAAAACAAGGAGAACGAGGAAAATATGTTAGGGATGACATACATTTATAAGACAGCTGATCTGTTACTTTTAGCATCCAGCAGCCTTCATGAATTTGTCGTAAGGGCTTGAAGGGGGAAGTCTGAAAGACTGCTGTCCGTACTCTCGCGAACATAGGACAAGCTGATTCCGCCCTTGAACATGTTCTTTGTTTACCAGCTTCAAATCATCTTCTAGAAAATCCAACTGGGATGGAAGACAAAAGAGCAATATAAACTTTAGTACAATTGTTATTGGCAAGAAATGAAACTGGTTAAAGTTTAAACCAAGATTAACGTGCCCACTGCCACAGGTTTTATGGTAAAAGTTCATTGTCAAATACCAAACAATGCACATCTCACTAAGAACTCCACAGAAGAGATTTTTTATTTTTTATTTTTGAAACATATATTAGTATTGTGAAAAAAATATTAATACATAATGCTCAGTATTTTTTTCCCTTTTGGGTAGAGATATCAGAAAGCTTTTCGGAGGCTTTTGAAACAGGAGTATTTTTTTTCCCTTTTGGGTAGAGATATGAGAAAGCTTTTTGGAGAGTTCTAAAACATCCTGATCCCAATTGTCTGGTTGTATGTCTTATAATCAAGTATGGAATTATGGTTTTTTCATTTTAAAAAAATGCATATTGTTAATTATGCTTCCAAAACATCACTGATCATAATGGTCAGGTTGGACGTCTAAGAATCAAATATGAAGTTACGGTTTTTCTATAAAAAAAAAAAAAAAACATTTTCAATCATACTAAAATTCAAGCATGAGGTAAAACAGTGTTTTCTACATACTGAAGTGGCAGGAGAGGCAAGCTCGTCGCATCTCAGATTAATTACCTTTCTGATATTTAAGATTTTTCGTGAGAGTTTAACAAAATCACAAAGAAATTGATTTTTTTTTCCATAACAAATATACTCACTGATTTTGTAGAGGGGCTGCTCTGCTCATCTTCACCATAGACAACAATCGCTTTTGTATCTTGTTGCTTGTAGCTTTGAAGCACTGACATCTTCCTATTATTTACCATCTGAGACTGCACTGACTCTTCATTTGGTCATATAGTATAATAGGTGTGGGGAGACTGGAAGCTTTAACTGTCTGAACTCTTTAGGCTCTATGTTACATTAAAACCTCCTCCATCTCTATGTGGCAAAAAAATTGACAGATGTTTTGTTGCCTAGGGAAAGGAGAAAATATCGCATTGCATGAATCAGACAAACAACCAAATTCATTAGCATGGGGTTTCACTAAAGATCTGTGTGCCAAATGAGATGCACGAGGAAATAAACCTTCATTGTTATTTCTATCCTTACAATATCCTAAAGACAATTTTAAATATATTGGTGTCTCCAAGGAAACAGAGATTAAGGAGCTGATTTTCTCATATTTGGTTTCATTACTCGATTGGATTTTGGGAATTATTTGTCACTGTATAATAAAAAAATACGTGAAATGAGTTTAAGTAAATATATAAAAATAATTTATTGACATTAAATCTATTTTTTATTTTTCTTGACCTTTTATTTCCTTCTATTTTATTCTTTGTCTCCTTTCTTTTGATATTTTCCATAAACCAAGCATAGCCTTAGCTTTCATCTGGCCACCGTCAATAAACGATCTAAAAATATCTGAAGATTCAAAGTAGACTTTAGATATGCGTTTGTTTCTTTGCATGGTGGAGGGCTAGCATCATCGAATTCTTCCTCGTGAAATTACCATGGATCCCGGTCCTTGCATCAAAAAACGAAAACATTTTTGTCTGGAAATTAGTCAAACCTCGGCTGAGATGGAACAGCAAGGACGTGCGTGATAACTGTGGCCGAGACTGAGACTATAATCACTATTGGCTTTTTTTTCAGGTTTTCTTCTTCCTTGATCAACAACCATCTAACCTCGATCCATCCCACCACCTCAATAATTTCCCAAATTCACATCATAATATGTACCCAAAATTCTTAGCCTCTGACTAAGTCACAGGCATGGAAATGCTGCAAAATGAATTCATTAGCACTAAGTTTGTGTTGTGCGCGGTCGCTGATCATTATCACTGAAAGATCAAACTCTTCGAAGAACCATGTGCGAATAAGATTCTAGAGCCCAGGCTAACTTGGGTTCCAGGCACCGTTGGCATATAAAAGTATCAAATTGCGTTGGTGGAGAGTGATGTTTGCGATCAAACCAAGCTATCGCTGAGAAGCTTTGCCATCTCAACAAAACACGCTCTCCAGGCTCTGTCTTCAGGAGAAAGAACCATCCGTAATTACATAACTGTCAAAAGAAATTTTTTTCCATTTGCTGTTACCACCCTAAGACTGAAATGTAGTCTGAACTGCCTTTACCTCTCTGAAGGGCTGGAACTCCATTTTATGGGCAAGAAGGAGAACGCTGATACAAGTGATCTCCATAGAATAAGAACCATCGGATATATCAAGTGAAAATCCCTGTAATAGTTGTTTTTTCATGCCAGATAACTCATCCTGGAAGGAGAAAAAATGAATTTGATATTAATTCTTTTAAGAAATAAAGCCCCAAAAAATGCTGGACCTCACCTTCAAAACTGAAGTCACACTAAATAGCTCGGGGGTATAATCTGAAATCAACGTAACAATTCACCTTTGCATCCTCTGATCTGATGTCGGTTTGAAAATGTTGCGGATTGTGTGATTGACCTCTCTCTTCTTCGCCGATCTGGCAGATGTCATATCTTAAAATAGTTTAGGATACACATAGATGGGATCTCCTAACCATGACCAATTTTATCACCTGAATTCAATTACTAGATCTAATGAGCCGGATTTGTTATCTTCCATTGACTCCTCAAAGTTTCAAGTATGATTATTTAAAACTGGGAAGTATGGCAAAATGATGGTTGATGAAGCTTTTCCAATTCAACTGGCGAGTTAGGGTCATGTTGTCACCAGATTGATAAGAGAATTTATGAATTAAAAGTAGGAAAGTCAAAAATGAGACTTTCTCACATAAGATAAAGTTGTGATCTTTACTCACTGGCGGTAAATAGTGCCTCAAGAATCACCATCACTCTATGTATTTATTCATTAACTTTTCCTTCTCTTCCTTTTTTTCGATGAAAACTTCAAGATTCCAGAAATTAAAGTTCTCTTTGTTCACCCCCTTACAAATCAGCCATGTTTGGCGGCAAGAAAAATGGTACATACTTGGGTCTCAATTCTCTGGCAATGATTTCCTAAATCTTGAACCACCATTATTTCAACTCAAAAGCAACCAGAGTGCAAGGTTGAATGACAACGCTATAACTATAACTCATAATTTCAAACTGATTGTAGAACCACCATGCTTCAGGAGACAACACAATATAACTTAGTGTTTCAACTAGAGGTTATTAGATTGGATGACCATTTGAATAATGTTTAATCAAGATACTAAATTACCAGGGCATTTGAGTGTAAAAATATAGAGGGAAGAGGCATTAAATTAAATTTGCCTCTGATAATTTTCATATTGGTCATGAAGTGGGATATCACAGTTTCTTTCAACTGTTGGTCATCCAGTTCTGTAACAGAAGGTTTGGCGCCCAGATAATTCACATCCTAATGCGATCCATTGTTCCACTTTCTTACCATTATGTTCTGGCATACCCTATTCTCTTCATTCACTCATTCTCTGAATCAACCTATCAGCGGTACTGATTTCATAATCTAATCTGACTCAATAATTTTTTTTTTAAAAAACATACACTGGAAATATCAGAATCTGAATCTCCTGTAGTTTGTACAAATCTGTGTTCCTTATCTTTGAGATAAGTGGGCCAGCATTTGAGATAGTTGATTAAAACCTTTAGCTTAATTTTAAATTTGATCCTCTGTCAATTTTTGGCTTGACTTTGACAGAAAAAAGGCCCTTCTTGTTTTCTTGCAAAAATAACCCCTTTTAATCGACAATGTAAATACATCAAATGGAGAAGGACATTTTAGTCCAAAATGAGTTATTTTTCAGGAAAAAAACATTGGAAAGGTTAAATTCACAAATTGAGGGTTATTTGATTTCTTTTAACCAAATATTTCAAATTTTGACCTACTTACAGTATTGAAGCAAAAGAGAAGAAGAAGATACCAATTTAACTCTTAAACCCAAGTATTTCACTTCATGACTCATTCTTATTAGAGGATCATGACTTTAAAGGGCCTCTTCTTCTTCTTATTTGTTTTTTATTTCCACAGGGCAAAACCGATTTTCCTTGGAAAGAATTTTGGGATGCAGACATTACATAGAAGGACAATCAATCTGATTTCAGAATAGTAGCATACTCATGCCAAACCAAAGGGAGATCAATGTAATTTCATCAAACCTAAAAGGCGCTAGAGATCTTGTTCAGCTATCATTAAGTCATCTATTCATTGGACCTCAAAGGTTAATGCACTAAGCTCAGGAAGGCAGGCCTTAAAGGATAAGCTGTAGATGTTTACAATAACTGTATCAGATGCTTTAACAATGAGGTGCTCATTCTTCTATTTGAAAATATGGCATGTAGCATTACAAGGTAAAGACTCATGTATGTTCCCATATGAACCTCTTCCATATTAAGCAAGAAAATAATAGAATAATTTCTAATCAAAGAAATAATAATAACATTTTTTTATAATTAGGTTTCAGTTCCTAAAATATATATATTGAAGATATAAAACAGGAGATGATATTTGTATGAACCTCACCCAGACCATATACTAGGCACAAAGATTGTCACTTGCTACTCTACCTCGCTCTCGCTCAGTATTAGAAATTGAGAAGAAAAGAGGAAAAGAATAATCAGTGAACCAATAATTCAGAAGATAATCGAAAGAGAGCAAAGGAGTTGATGATAAACGCTTGTACCACTGGCTCCTGCAGAGCCATCTCATGACAGCGCCGCTTCTGCATACAAGTATTCTGTTTATTAGATATGGTCATCTCCATCGCCTCATCACTTTCATTTTTCTTTTCTTTAAATCTGACGGAAAATAATCATTTGATAACAAAATCAACTCCATCTAACTTACCATCTTGATCCAGAGATATGCTCCTAAGGGAGAATGCCAGCTGGAAACATCGAACTAGAGCCACGTGACTGGATGTCTGTAACAACACAAGCAAGATGAATCATTATGAATGGGAACAGATATGCATTCAAGTACAAAATACAGATGATTTAATTTTCAATCACCGAAAGATAAGGTGAGACTAGTTAAATAATAGTAACAAGAGTTCAACACTCAGAACTTACAGTACTAAAGACGTGAAAAACTTTATATTTTACTTTCTTGATAAGTAAGGCATATATTAGAAAGAGGTGCACAAAAAATGGCCAAAACAAGAAAAGCTTACCCCACAAAAGCCAACCAAAGAACAACACCCTCAGCAGCTGAAAACTTTATATTCAACTCTTTGACATACCTTCGGAGCTAGCATTAAATGATAAGGTAAAGTGGTAAGTAATAATGCTAAAAATTTAATGAAATAACTTTATTTTTATAGTTCCGAATTTGATGACTTAGGATATTAAGGTTGTTTGGTAGAACTCTCTTTCTTTCTTTTTTTTAATATTTTTTCTTTTTGAAACTATCAAATTTTAGTATCATACCCTTGTTGTGTTGGGGTGAGGCTTACTGAGAAAAGAAATAAATGAGGAAAAAGCTGAGCAATTCTAGTGGGGGCAGTGAAAATGAGGGTGTCAACTGTTTTTAAACTTAGAAAAAATCAGCCACAGCTAATGCTAAGTGATTATGTTCAGGTATTAAACTCAATAGCGTTGGGTTACTTTGCCAAACACTTAATTATCAAGCTTCATGACTTTATTTATTGGCTATATATATATATGTATATATATATATATATATATATATATATATATATATATATATATATATGTATATATATATTCAAATAAGTAAACAAAGCAATATCATTAAGGAGCCAAAAAAAAAAGGAAGGCTTAGGAGCCCCTTACTATACAGGAGACAACAAGCCTGTTAAAAAACAAAATGTGAAAACAAAACTAAACTAGGCCATAAATCCTCCCAAGGAATTCTTTCAAAAGAACACTCCTCATTAGCAATTATTAAGCTATATTAATTATTAAGCTATATCAAGTCATCAAATGAATGACAAATGCCCTCAACCTAGGAAAGTCTTCTGATAATACACATATGCATAGTCTGCCACTTGGATGGTAATACCACTAGACACAGTTTGAACCTCAGCTCTTACTAAAGAATAGATAGATGTTGTCTTTTTCTGGATTCAAATCTGAGGATTCATAATATATATCTGATGAGATCTAACACATTCAAAATACAAAAACTAATTCCCCTCGAGTTTTAATAAATATCTTTCCAAGTGTCTCCCAAGCACATTATGGTGGAGCCCACAATTAAAAATGCAGATGCAAATTTTTTCATTTTTTAATTACAATTTTCCCCAGTAATATTACATTTTTCCAGACACCACATATAAGAAAAAATATTTTAAAGGACCATCAAGATTTGCATAACAAAAGGAACAAAGAAGGAAACAAGGACATAACAGTCATTGCAATCAATAATAGCATACGATTAGGGAAGGACCTAACCTTAGATCGGGTAAACAGCAAAGCAATGTTATAAGTATGGGCCATAGCTTCAAAATTAGCAGGGGTATTTTCTGGAGATGTTGCCTGAACCCAGATTGATGAAAGCAAAAGACTCACTTGGTGACTACTCAATCGAAGTGATGTAAACTCCTGGAGAATTTTAAGATAGGTTAGGCAAGTGTAAAAGATTTGAAAGAAAGAATTCCTCTTGAAAACTAAATTAAAAGACTAAATGAGAAGTCATAGAGCCTGGAGTTTAATACCATTTTCCCACCAGTCATAGCATGCTTAAAACTATATGATTGAGCATGTGCGGGAGAAAATGTAACATCAGCAATTTGATATCGTTCATCCCTCAGTTCTCTATCTGCAGTTTCTGTATTGTTTTTACCAAACTGAATGGAGAAACTTTGGCTCCTTAATGTGTTGACTACAGAAAACCCAGAAAAAGCTTCTGAAGATTTTCCATTTTGATCAACCCAAGGACCAACCAGAGATGGCATGAGAACAGTTGAAAAAACATGGTGTGCCCCAACTCGTGTTTCATGGTCTGGATGGGCCATTGCTAAGAGCAACTGATGAAATAGAGCTTCAGGGAAGGCCTGAAAAGGATCATAACCTTTAACAATGAGATGATTTTGCATGATATGAAGAAGTAGAAATGTATCAAGTATACTTACCTTTTTGTGATATAATATGTTGGGGACTGAAGAGATAATTTTTGCAGTTTGATTAACAGCAGAAATTGTTGTTTTAGCTACAATGGTATTAGTCGGGATGTTCTCTAGCACCACAGCCATCATGTCAAGAATAGGTCCCACATCCCCAACCTGAAGATTTGAAGAGAATCATGCACACAAAAGTCAATTGGACAAGTTAGGATGTAAGAATAGTAATGAGAAAATTGCTTCCCAACCACATTTCTTGAATTTGACTGATGCTTATTTCTATTTTATACTTAAGCACATCAAAGAGAGTATGTGAAATATACCACCAGTAAATGTAGGAGAATAAAATAAGAAGGTTTCAAAACATAGATATGAGTCAAATAACTCTTTCATGTCAGTTAGACCTCTTACCAAGTCCTACCATATTACCTAAAATCTCTTAATAGTGCAACAAAGTATGAAACAAGATTTTTTCAGCTGGAAAGAAAAATAGAAAAAAAAAAAACCTAGAAGCTCATGCAAGAGTCATCCAAACAAACTAACATAGATGTGATGATATAGGAAGCCTTTGACTGTTGTCTGTAATAAATGCAACGGCAAGTGGTTGCACAGCAATTGGATTGAAAATGGACTTTTCTTTTTGGTGGCTAGCATTGAATGATATTCTGAAATATCTAAAACAATCACAGCATAAAGGCTTTTATGTACTGGCTGTCTAAAATTATATTCACTCGAGAGAGAATCCAAAAAATAGCTATCAATTTATTTATTTGCAATGTTTAATTATCATGTCGAACAGCGGTGGGCCATAAAATGATGAACATCTTAGGTATACAACCACTGGATTGTACCGTAAATATAAAATATTTGCCTGACATTTTAATGGCCTAAGTTTATAAACAACTATAACAATTCTTTCCCATTCTCTGCCTCTGCTCATTTGGGACCAGATCAATAATCTCAGAAGTGGCTTAATAAATCAATGATAAGGAATATGCATTTTAGGACATAGGATAACAAAACCTAAACTATCTTTTTGAGGAGCAACAAGCAGCAGACCATCTAAGCATATTTTCATTTCCCATAAAGTTGCACCAAATTAATTCTTATCTACCAGGAAATGAAGCACAAAAGTGGTATGCTAATACTCTGAAGTTTTGCCTCCATATTCAATTAGCCTGAGAAAATGAATTTTGCATTTCGAATTTCTGGATTAACAATTTTCCTGTGGAGTTTGAAACAAGATGGAAATGCAATAACAAACCTTATTTGAGAGCTGTGAGATGCAGGTCTCTAATGCAGACTGTAGAGCCATGTTCCTTTGATCTGCAACATCTGTGGAGCTTGATGCTTCAGCTGAATATTGCATGCATTTACGTAAATGTTTCATCAGGTCAGTTATTGCACCAATTATCGCAAGGGAGGTTTGCTGTTTCGCATTCTGGGCAAGTTGTATGGTTACATTAACAATATCGGTTTGTATAAGAGGCTGCTTGACAACATTCTTGTGATCCAAGTGCTTGACCAAAATAGATAATAAAAGATGCGAGTTTTCTCCTGGTGTGAAAAGAACAAGGGAAAAACAAAGCAAATATCAGCTTCAATGACAGGTAAAAATTATTTCACAAGTATCTGTTTGGTTGAGAAAAGATATGATACTGGAGTCCAAAGAAAACCTGATTCCTCCAACAGCAATTGCAAATACATCAACACAGAATATGCAAGTCCTTTTTCAGAGGACCAATAGTTTTCAGCATCAAAATAATGAAAAAATGGTTCGAGAACACGCCGCACAGTTGTCGCTTCTTTTGACAATATGGCCATATTATGCAGGCAAACCCTAGACCAGTAAGAAGGGTTGCTGGAGGTATCCCTATCAAATATGTGACAACAACCAAGATGTTACCTGTTAAGAACAAAAATGAATTCATAAAAACTGAATACATTACAAACAATGGTAAATCTGGAGCCTTACACTGTGGTGTCCAATTCAAGTTTGGCCTTAATGTGGTTTAAGGAAGGAGACTTCTCGCTGATATTTGGGAAGGATGAGCCATTTTCCTCTTTTTTAAGGACTCCTTGAACCCACTGGTCCTGATTTTGAGAATGCTGTTTGTCTTCATATGTGGTTTCTGGGTTCATTTGGGTATCCATATAATTCTCCAAAGTCACTGATATAATCTATTTCAAAATAAAAGAAATAATTTCAATTGACATTAGTAACTGCTTAATCAAATCCAATCAAGAATGCTAAAGATGATAAGCTTCCAACATCTAGTTTCTCTATGTACACAACATAATTCTTTACAAGAAGAAAGGTTAGCTTACATTGTCAAAGTCCATTGAAATATGGGAGTGCTCACCCATGAACCACACCTGGCACAAAATAATTGCATTGAGGAGATCAGATTTCTAAAGGCCAGAAAACTTAAGGAACAAGAGCGGTACTAAAATAAATGGAGGTAAATCAAATTTTAATATATTGGTATACAAAATCTTAAAGGAAAATGGCAAATGTATCTGAACAATAGTATAAATGACAAAGATAAAAACAAAATATTAGGGGATCCATGAACTGGTTAAGAATGATAAAATATTTTAGTGTCACTAACAGCCCAAAATATCCACTTTAAGACAGGAAGCTGCAAATTTAGTTTGCATGTGTTTTTTATAACACCAGAAAACATAACTAAGTTGTATATTATGTACTTTTCATATATTGTGCTTGTGTGTGTATTTTGAGACAAACAAGAGGAACTTATACCATGAAGGCTAGAGCCTGCAGTCCAGCTGAACGTAAACGTAGAGCTCTTTCATCATCTCCAACTTCTTGAGCCAGTTGACAAAGCTTAGGAATGAGGCCTTCTAAGTTGAACATGTATGTACCATCCATCTACTTTTACTTCAAAAGGTCAGAATCAATTCTCAAATAAGAAGGCTAAATATGTAGACCACAGCACAATATTGAGCCCAAATATGAAGAACATGATTCTGCACAAGATCGGAATCATGCACCTATCCCCTTTCTCTCATTGATGCCTACAAAAATTTATGGATTTTCCATTTCCAACACCACCAAAGTTCATTAATGGAGAAATGAACATTCTGGTGGTGCTCACTGAAGTAGTACTTACCATTTCAAGTGTTATAGTCATGCATGCCATCACATGTCTAGTTTGCTTAAGAAACCCCTTGCAACTCAGAGTTTGATTTCTCATCTGTAATGGCAGTGTTTACCTGGCTATTTACAAAGTCGACTAGAGTACTGCAGCCTAAAATCCGCATCTCATCATGTCGAGTTTGTTCCAAAAGAATCCGAACAATCCCCAACAAACTGCTAGCATAAAAAGGCCTGCAAGCATTGAACAGCTTTGGTGAATATTATTATAGATATAACTAGTCTCCTAATAAAAATAATAAAATATCAGAAGCAATCACAAAGCCCCCCAAAAGCAAACCTACTTAAGCTATTCCCAGATTTTCAGAAACCAAGTAGACAAAATCGCAGAAAAAATGTTATCAGAAAAGTGAAAAATCCATTTTGAATCTGTATAGAATATAAATGAGAAGAGTTAATGCTGTATCTATTACAGTTTCTGCCACAGTAAATACTAGAACAGTATGATCCATGTATGTAATATTTTGGCAGGTATATAGGGTTAGGAATCGTCATACTTGATAGGCTTTTTGTATCTTTTATATAGCACTCTTTGGATAGTGAAGGTTTACTTGGATCCTTTTGATTTTAGGTTTGTACTTCATGGGTGTTAAGGATTAGTTTCCTAATCCATTTAGGAAGTATTTCTTTCTTTCCTTTTCTCTTTAGGCTCCTAATTAGACTTTAATTTTGTTTTCTTCCTTTGCTCTAACACTTAGAGTATAAATATGTATGTTCCTTCACTTTGTTAATTAATGAAAATCAAAGAGTTATTTTTCTCTTCACAATGGGGAGGATTCCTCATCATTCTCATGTTTTATGTTTTATCATTTAATACACATGCTCATTTCGGTAGCCATCTTTGATATCTCTATAAAGTAAGAGACTGCAGCACTCCTCGTATTGTAATGATTTGCTTAATGATAGTATTTCTAACTTTCACCCAAATCCTGCCCTTGGTTTCTAACTGTAGGCTATTCTGAAAAATCTCCCCTCACTCATCTACATAGACATGTTCAAGGTTTCCAATGTTTCTTTCTACTCAATCTTCCTCGCTAGAACTTAAGCATCAAAGGCACCCATAAATTCCAAGCTTCTACAAACAACCTGCCCGAGCCAGAAATCACTTATTCTGCAGAGTTTCTAGCATTTCATTGGTAATGGCAACCACTCATTCACAATTTTCTTTCCAGGATGAAGCAATTACAACCTGATTGAACTTTATATTGTTATCTTGATGACTTTCCAAGTATCTTATGTTCTGATGCATCTTTTAATACGAAGAAGACATGGTATTAAACATCTACTTTCCTACTTCACAAAATTTTTCATAATGCAAGTGAAACATGTAAGTTGGCATAGCTAGTAAAATGAAAAAACTGCAATCTTAATAATGATCATATACTCCTAAACTGCTGACTGCATGATATTTCCACTATTTAAAGGAAAATTTCTTCATGATTAAGGTTCTAAAATAGGAATGCTCAATAGCACTAACTATCAATTAAAAAAATATGCAGTAGCAGAACCCTGAATTGGGTTTAAGAAGAGATAAAACAGAAATGGTTTTTTTTTTGTATGTAAAAAAAGGTTACACCAAATATTCTCTAATGTTTGTGTCCTATATTACCCAACAAACCACTTCATGATATACCTTGGATGTTTTAGAAAAGAATAGCAAGCAAGAAGCAGTCTTAGAAGGTAAGTATTATATTTGATTTACAGTCATTACCTTTTTACTTTATATTCTCTCCTCTTTTCATGAGCTAATCATTTATAAAGGTAAAGAAAGCACTTGTCTGACTTAAATAATTTCAAACTTTAGCAATATTGTGCAGTTTCAACAATTGGAACGGCAACGTCATCTCAATAATGATTTATATATCTTTGCCCACATGAACTTGCATAATCCAAGTAAAATTAAAACAAGGCAAAGTATACAGTGATATAAATATATAATTTTTTTTTTATAGGCAAACAGTGATATAAATATATAATAAAGAGATATTCTCCTTGTTTCAGATAAAAGTAAAGGATTTAGGTATTCTCCATCTAATCTAATTCTAGTCATATTTATGACTCTATTAATCAAAATCAACTAGCTAATCGTGCCTAAACTTCGTCAGATAATCTATCTTTAAGAATCCTATACAAAGGAATCAGATTTAAGAATCCCATACGCAGGAATCAGATCTAAGACTCGTATTCTTATGAACACAGGACAAACAGGCCCATCCTCTAAAGAGGACAAGGGTTTAGTTCAAGGCCTCAAGAATATGAACTTCAGAATTAACCTCTTAAGTGACATGTCATGGAGAAGTATATAAAAGGTGAGTTGACCGGGAGGTTGACTCTTTCTTTTGGAAAAAAACACCATATACAAGCAAAATAAATATTATAATCACTTTCTGTTTATGTTTACCGCTGTTAAAGTTATCTTCATACTGTTTCATATTTGAAACAAAACAGATGGAACTATGGGAATTATACAAATTATAGAAAAAAAAAAAAAAAAACATTCTAAACCCCATCAAACTTACATCTGCTCCTTACATGAACATAGCAATTTCCTATAAATGCACAACACAACTTTTGCAGATCCAAAGTGCTCATTCCGCAAATCCTTGTAACATCTCTGCTCTAGGTAATCAGTAATCTGGAAAAGAAAAGCATTGCAGATGTAATAAGGGCATTTCAAGGCATCAAACTGCATTGGCGTAACTTAATGCTTTGCCAACTATTTGAGCAAATTAAAAAAGTTCAATCTTGAATTATATGATAAACTTGGATATTTATATTACCAAGTTGTTTTGTCGCTTCCACAGTCACTAAAGGCAGCCAATAGGACATCTCCACCTAAACGACCGCAGAAGCAATCAAAACACCTCTGGAAAACAAATGGAATCTAAATAATGATGGAAATATTATATATCTTTGGATCTCATAAAATAAAATAAAATAAAATAAATTTCCTAGGAGGTAGCAAATATAGTTAGTGGTTTGCTCAATTAAATGGATTGATGTAGGCCATTGCAAGGGCTGAAAATTTAAATGCTTAAATTTGAATTTCTTTTACTATTTGCCAAAAATCTCATCAAATGAATAGTTCATAATTTTGAACTATCTGCATCAGGGTTCGAAAAAGAGACCACAAAATCAACAAGTATTACCCATAGCTTATAGATCAAATACCTTTGGAATTCGTATTGCATTTTTTGACGCATATTCACAAAGCTTTCCGATTTTCCTATCATTTGGTTCCGCATCCTGCCAAGCATTATGGAAAAACAAAAGCAGATCAGAAGCCCTCAAGAGAATTTAAGAACCCAAACAGAATGGAAACCCATCATATATTAATAATATGAAGCTACAAGCCCAGAAAGTCAAACTTCCTAAACTGAATCTAGCGATGGTGATCACTGATCATTACTATCAGAATTTAAACCTTGGACACTTCATCACCAGCAAACTAACTTCATGCGCTCTGGAAACAACATCCCAAGATCAAGTGAAGATCTGAACCTAAACTTAAGCTCAGAACTACAGGATCTAACTGGGATCAGCACTTAAATTACCAAAACTTAAATGTTTGTCATAAAATCAATGCCGGATAATTCAAGAACGAGTGCTGATCAATCAGCACAGTCAGAGAATTGTGATGTCAACACAATTCACTCACAAATAACAAACTTTCATAATATTCCATTAGAATATAAACAGTTCAAGTAATGTAAGCTAGAAATTTACCTG
Source organism: Tetrastigma voinierianum (assembly GCA_016808115.1). Taxonomy (NCBI): domain Eukaryota; kingdom Viridiplantae; phylum Streptophyta; class Magnoliopsida; order Vitales; family Vitaceae; genus Tetrastigma; species Tetrastigma voinierianum. The sequence continues at coordinate 388,996 of JAEQBH010000432.1, read as the reverse complement.
AGATCGTGGAAATATATCAGCAAGAAGCTTCTTATACCGTTTCACCGGCTGCCGAGACCTTGCCCGTAGTGATGGACAGAAGAAACAGAGGTTACCACAGGCGGGCACAACCCGCCTTGACACAACCCCCATTGTCCAAGGAAATTCAGACCCGTTGCTGAAAATCAAGTCAAATTTCGGACTTCAATTCATATAAACCTCACAAAGACCACACAATTTCACAAAAGAATTTCCCAAAAACTCATTCCCACGGTGGTTCAACGACTGGGAACCAAATAATTCAGACCCTTTTGATCAAGTCAAGTCAAAATCCAGCCGCCAATTCTCCTGAAACTCATTGACCACCTCGCAGAAACCATAGAATCTCACACAATTTTTCCAGGAAACTCGTTTCCACACGGCTTCATAAATGGTTACACCAAAATTCCAGAAAACAAACAAGAAAGTGCATTGATTCTGCGAAAGAGATGAACAAATTGTGGAAAATTAAGACATACCGAGTAACCAGAAATGCAGGAAACTTGCGTTTCAACACAATCTAGCCCTCTGGGTGGGATCTGGATTAGCCTGAAATCCAAAAATTGGGACAAAAATTGGCTCAAAAACAGAGGAAACTTTAACATCCAACAAATTCAGCCTCGAATTATACACGGAAACAAAACAAATTTTTTCCTTTTATTAAAAAAAGGATCAAATCCGGAGAAGTCATGAAACAGGCATTGAATTCAACCTCGGATTACAGAGAATGGGGGCTCAGGGAGGCTTCAATCTCAGACTCCCCCAGGCATTTTCTCGCTATATCTCTGTCAGAATAAATATTCAGAAATTTTTGGTTAGAATTATAATTTCTGAATGATATTAATTATTAATTTATTACCCTTAAAAAAAATCAAAATAATGCCAATAAAATTAATGAAAAATAATAATAATAATAATTTATTGTGTCACAGGCTCACAGCTGGCCTTCACCAAACTACAAACTTCCTGTGCTCACTGACAGCCAATTTTTGTGGGCCATTTGTATGATTTTATAATTTACATATTTTCCACTTTCTAACCGGTTTTATTCTGATTTTAGAAAGCTTTTTTTACCTAAAAAAAATTATTTTTGTAAAAAAAATTATATATTTAATAAAATCTTCAAAATTTTTTTTTGAAGATTTCTCACAAATCAGACCTCATTGGGACTCTAAACTTTGGATCCCTTCACGAGATCTTTAATTCTTTATCATTTGGCATTTTTTTTCTTCGATAAAATAGTTATTTCACACAAATTTAAGTTTTTATTTGTTTTTTTCTACGATGACCACACTTTATACGCCACATGGATGATTTGTTTTCAGGCATACGACACAACACTGGCACATGTGGTCAGGGAGTCATTTTAATACGACAAGCTTGGCCATACTCACACATGACATTTATTCGCTTGACAATTCAAACGAGTAAAATATATACGATCATAGACAATAAATCAAATTGATTATTATCAATATATTTCAAAATTTGAGTCATATGTATTATAATCTTAATAGTAATATCAAATATATAAGCTTAACTATCAAATTTATAAGATTTAAATCGATTCATTATATTATTAATCTAAATGTTGTTTTATTATTTAAAGATTTTAACGAATTTGATTATATGTTTATATCTATATATTGCTGGTTTGAATCAATTAAATCATTTTTCTCCTCAAAAAAAGACATATATATAGTTTATAATTTATTTTTATATTATGTTTTAAATTCGTTTTTATTTTAATTCTTCTACATAATATTTTGAAAATATATAATTTTTTAGTTATATTCAATTCCTTAAATACATACTCCTTAAAAAAAAATTATATATATATACATTTTCTCTTATAAGATAATGAAAGAAGATAAATTTTTTTTTTAACATATTTTCTTAGTAATTAGGGAATAATAGAGGTAGCAATTTAAGCCCGACTCGTTGGGCTAGCCCGATCTATCCAAAATTAAGATCGAACTAAGCTATTAATATATTGACCTAAAAAAATAAGGCCAAAATTGGCCTAGTTTGTTTGCCGGTTTTTTTTGCATTTTAAGGTAATTAGGCTTGATTCATCAAAATTTAATCGGGTCGGACTGTTATAATTTTGACTCGAAAAAACTAAGCCAAATTTGATAAGTCTAACCCATCTGCTCGAATTATTACCTTTAGGGAATAAGAATAGATTACTATCTCTAAAAAGATAAAGTTATGCAAAAAAAAAAAAAGACAAAAAAGAGTTTTGTTTTTTTTTTTACTTATATTTATTTTTGCATAGTACTTTACAGCAAAAATAAAAAATAAAAAAAATCCTTGAACGGTGGTAAAGGAACATAACCTTCACTTTTTCATTATTGAATTTTATAAAATTTACTTCAAAATTATTATTTTATCTTTTTTTTTTTAATAAATTTTCATCGATATTTAAGAGGGGGGTTCATCACGAGATGTCTGTGTATTTTGGTGATGGAGGGTGGAGATGGGACTGTGACAGGAAAGGTGGGGAGATGGCTGTCACTCTATCAAAAGAAAGTGTAACGTTTGCTTAGGGGAACTGAGCTAATAATGCCAAAAGACCCAACGGTACCGACATTTAAGGGATTGTTGCACAACATGTTTTTTATGACGAAAATACCCTTCGACTTTTGCTTTTTGATTTTTTTCTTTTTAATTTTTTAAAACATTTGTAAAGTAAAAATATTTCATGGGTTTGGTCTCTGATTTGACATGCTAGAAGACTAGGTTTTGTCAAATCCATATGTGTTAATATTTGTTCCATTTATGTTTGAGGTCTGAATGGGAATTTCCAAAATAGAGTAAAATTTTAATGTTGTCCTCTAACATAAATTTTTTACTGCTTTAAAAAAAAACCATAACTTTTTTTGGATAGATAAGAGGGGGTTGCCCCAGTTAATTAAGTCTTACCAACGACTATTTTCGGGTTTTGAATTATCAATTGTGTAGATCTTAAATTGATATTTTTTGCTATTAATTTATATATTATATCATTGTTTAAAGTTTTTAATATTTTTAATTATATGTTTTTATGAATTATATTACTAACTTAAATCAGTAAATTTATATATTGGATAGACTTTTATTTTTAAGAGCATAAAACATAATGTTTTTGAGAACATATTTTAGTTATTTTAATCACTTTCACTGTTTTCTAAAACCTTTACTCTAAAATAATCACACAAACATGGAAAAATAATTGAAAATAAAAATTGTTAATAAATTTGATTTAAAAACTAATTATATTTGAAGTTCTAATTTAGATTATTATTTTATAAATTATCACCCAACAATTTTCAGAAATAGTTCTTTAAACTATTTTCATTCAAACTAGTCTTATCTGTTGACTTATTTAAAATAAAAAATAGAAAAAAACATAATAATAATATAATTTTTAAAATGATACAAGTTGAGTTATTCCTTTCTATTTTTAATTATTCAAATAAATTAATGAATGATTTAAGAAAAATTAATAATGTTATAATGTTACTTTCTTAATTGAAAAAAAGAAAAAAAAAAAAGAAAAAGGTAAAACATCAATTTCTAGAGCCTAAGGCCCTAAACCCACTTTATCAATGTAGAATTGAAAAGGGTCTGAAAAACATAATTACACTTTATCTAAAGTGTACAAGCCCTCATATTCTTTTCCTCTTTTTTTTTTTTCATTATTTTTTAATTCCCAATCTTTGTATTAACCTTGAATCTTAAAAAAAGGAATATTTTTTTTATGGTAGTCTCCAATCATTACCATGGTGGGTGCCACCATTCATAATAAATGTTTGTATAATTTATAGTAATAATGTTAAAGTGTATACTGGAAGACTAGTATTTAAACCATCTTGATTTGACTCAAGATTGTGTTTTGTCTAATTAAAAGTTATTTTTTATTTTTTTTTCTTTCAACACTTATTGAGCTTGCATATTACAATTTATATCGTAGTACTTTGTTATGAATTCAATTATGGTTCTTTTATATATGCATCTCGTCTTTTTATTTTTTGAGATATGACTATTTTATAAATTCGATTTTGATTTTTTTTTATACATATCCCACCTTTTTATCATTTGAAATAATAACGTCTAAATAAAAGTTATTGAAAAACAACAAAAGAGTTAATCTTACACTTTCTATCTAACCTATAAACTAAGCATATACTAGACTAGATAGTGTTTTAATATATATATATATATATATATATATATATATATATAAGGGAAAAGTTGGATGTTTCCTTCTTTGTTTTATATTCACATTGTCCTCTAGCAAGAAACAACTTGAGACTTGAATCCATCCTTTTTATGCACATCACATAAGATTTTTTTTATTGTCCCACTATATATATATATATATATATATATATATATATATATATTATGTGTTAGACAAAAAGGTGAAATGGGTCATTTTAAAATGTGAAATTTTGAGAAAAAGGAGAAATGGGTAATTTTGAAAATGTTGTATAATTAATTTTTATTTTTATTTTGATTTTTTGTGATCCTTAATTATAAGGGAGCTTGAAGAGTTAGGTGAAGTAGGTAATCTTGAAAGCCTATTCTGCCCACTAAATGGGGGAAGTGATGACATTCATTCATATGCTTGTCTTCTCATTAACAAAAGAATACAAAATGAAAATCAATTACTTCCATGTCTCCATTGGTTAATTGATCAAGTGGTTTCCATCCATTTTGTTGCAAAAAAAAAAAAAAAAAAAATTGAGTCTTTTTTATTTTTTTTAATCTTATTACATTGTAATACTATGTTGTTACAGGGATTTGAATATCTCATAAACTTATCCTACCTATTTATTACTTGAGTTAGGCTTTAATAGCCAAGAAAAAAAAAAGGACTCTTATAATTTTTTTTTACTAATTTTAGTTCATGAAGCTATTAGATATTTGTTATAGTTTTTTATTACTGTGTATTAAAACAAGAGAAAAAAAATTATAAGAATAAGTTTGGTTCTTGAAAGTTTTGATGAAAATAAAATATAGATCAAAAGAAAAGTGAAAGAAAACATGAAGAAAAATAAATAAATGTATATTTAAAGTTTTTTTTTTTGAAAAGAATATATATTTAAAGTTAACAAATTATTTTTATATATAGGAAAAAGAACATTATAGATTCAAACTTACAGTAGATTGACAGATCCAACATACAAATAAGAAGCACTACATATGATCGAAATAATATCTAACCAAGAAGATAATAACCCAGATAACCCATAAATTTCCGATAATATAACGACTGTAATATCTACGATTCCAATATATCGACACTACTATCAGAATGCCGTCGACCTCGTCAAGTAAAGGGCGTCACACGGGGCAAAGAACTATTAACCTAATATTAGTGGGCCCATTTCAAATATATATTCATGAAGACATAAACTTGTAAAACTACCACCTTAGCGGTGTTTAACTTGTCGTGTGTATACATGCTTGAGTCACCAACTACTTATATCTACACAAATTCCACTATCTCAAAATATTACATTTACATTTTCATTACAATAAAACTAATTCGGGGACATACATCAGAAGGACTCCTGATGTTGTGTTGGCCCTGACAAATACGGGATGTCCCTGACAATCTCTTTAGTATCTACACGAATGAAACACCCATACTAAGCTTATAGCTTAGTGGGAAAACATATAACAGATATGACCACTTCTAGTGGTCCTTAATTACAGTATACATTTAAAATAATTCACATATCAGAGTATTCATATCTCCCTTAGGAGTACATAACAAAAGGTACACGAATGTACACTACAAAATATAACTGAATTATGCCTTAGAATCAAAGCTGATTACTTTTGTTTTTATATTGTTCATTATTCAGATACTTATCATATAAATTGTGTTGTCTCGTACAGACCAAGAATAATGAATGAGAGGACACGACACACAGGCGCCCGACAGATAATACACTACTTAATGTATGCTAAAGTACTAAACAAACGTGCCTGCAACATAAAATAGAAGTGTCGTAGCATTATGCAGAAGTGTCATAACACTAATCAGACGTGCCTATCACACGAAATAGAGGTGTCGTCGCACTAGACAGGAGTGCCGAAACACTAAACTGACATGCCTATTCATTTACTATCCGGTCTTAAGTAGACCTACAATTATACGCATTTCGTGAACTTTATACTAGTATTTATAATATCTGCTTTAGGCCGATAAAAATAGAAAACAAACAGCAGAGAAAGAGGCGATAAAGCTCGCTAAGAAGACGGGTTCATCGAGGGGAAGTAGTCGGGGGTCAAAATATGGTCTTAGGTTCGCCTAGGAGAACAAACCTTCGTTTAGGCGAAGAGCTTCGCTTAGGCGAGCATTCCTTCGCCTAGGCGGAGAGGCGTCGGGCTGGAAATAGAAATGAGGCATTTTTGCCATATTTCACCAGACAATTTCCAAATCAAAACAAAACCAGATCAAAACAACTCTCAAACCAACCAAAAACACATTTATGGAAGAGTTAGGGTTTTCCTAACACAAACATAGACAAGGAATGAGTTAAGATAATTTCCTAACCTTGATTCTCTTGAAAGACTTCAACCTAGCCTTCATTTTATTATTTTCCTTCTCTTCTTTCTTTCCTTCCTTTACTTGATCAAGTAGAACTCCAAAAAATGGAGAGAAATCAACCCATATTTTGGCTCTTCTCCAAACCGTATGCCCTAGCTCTCCAAAACCCAAAAATGAAGAATTCTCATCCTCTAGAGAACAAGTTGTTCTCTTAATGCCATTTGACTCAATTTGACCCTTTTTGCTTTTTAGTCATTCTTCTTCATTCAATTTTCAATTTATCTTATCAAAATTCTACTTTAACATATAACCTTTTTATCTTATGTCATTTGGGTCCTTAATTGGCTAATCAACATTTTACCATTTTTCACACTTAGCACTTAAATTTCCGAAAAATACAAATTGGACTTTTATTATACCCTAAACATATCATAAAACTACTAGGGTATAATTTGGGGTGTTACACCTCCCCCTTAAAATAATTTCGGGCCCTCGAAATCTACACCGAATCAAGAGTCATGGGCCATCGGCCCTCATTGTCGATTTCGGCTCCCAAGTTGCTTCCTCCATACCGTGGTATTGTCAAAGCACCTTTACCAGAGGAACTTATTTGTTCCTCAATCGTTTTACTTCACGAGCTAGAATGACCTTTGGTTCTTCTTCATAAGTGAAGTCTGATTGCACTCTCAGATATCTTGTAAATTTCTGCATGTGAGATTCATCATAATGGTAGGGCTTTCACATCAGACATGGAATACATTATGTAATTTGGCCAACTCCGGAGGGAGAGCCAAATGATAAGTTACTGGTCTAATTCTTTCTAAGATCTCATAAGGTCCGATAAACCTTAGACTCAGTTTCCCTTTCTTTCCAAACTGAAGTATCTTTCTCCACGGCGATACTTTCAAGAAAACCTTATCTTTGACTTCATACTCTATGTCTTTTCTTTTTAGATTTGCATACGACTTTTGCCTATCACTAGCATCTTTTAACCTTCGCTCAATGACCCGAACTTTTTCTTCTGTCTCCTTTACTATGTCAGGGCCAATAACGTTATGCTCATTCAGGTCGGTCCAGCATACATGAATTCTACATTTCCTACCATATAAGGCTTCATAGGGGGTCATACCAATACTTGACTGATAATCGTTTTTATAGGCAAATTCCATAAGGGGAATATACTTATCCCAACTTCCGAGAAAATTTAGCACATGACCCCAAAGCATGTTACTAACACTTGAATCACTCTTTCAGATTGTCCATCTGTTTGTGGATGGAAGGCGTTACAAAAATTAAGTCGAGTACCTAAGGTTGACTGTAATTCTTTCCAAAACCTTGAAGTAAACCGTGGATCGCGGTTAGACACTATTGATAGTGGAATGCCATGCAACCCGAACAATCTCACCCACATACATCTCCGCTAACCGATCCATGAAATAGTCAAGCCGAACCGTAAAAGTGAGCGTGACTTCAGGTTTGCCGTACGGCCACCCAACCGACCATGCTTTAGGTGAAGGAAAAACCGGATACAAAATCCATAGTTATGTTGTCCTACTTCCATTGTGGAATTGAGATGAGATTTAACAGGTTGAACGGTACTTGATGTTTAGCTTTTACTTGTTGACAAGTTAGACATTTGGATACATACTCTACTACATCATTTTTCATCCCTCGCCACCAATAGTAGTGTTTCAAATCCCGCAATATCTTTGCTACCTCCAAGATGCACATGGTGAATATGGTATTGCGGCTTTCATACATCAACTTATTTTTCAATTATGGACATTCTGAGACACATAATCTATTCTTGTAAAATAAACTCTCCATCTTCTTTTATAGATAGCCGGCCTCGTCTACTTCTCGACTAATCAGACCATTTTTTGTAACTTAACATCATTTTTTTGAGCATATATCATCATCTGCTTCAAATCCGACATAGCTTTTAATTAAGCTAACAAAGCTCCATTAGATGCAAATCTCCATGTACCGTGTTTCAGGGACAAAACAAAAATTGTTTTTCTACTTAAAGCGTTCGCCACCACATTAACTTTTCTTGGGTGGTAATTCCACATGCAATCATACTTCTCAATAACTTTAACCACCGACTTGCCGCAACGCTTCCTTATGAGTTAACAAATACTTAAGACTTTTATGATTTGTAAATATTATACATTTCTCACCAGTCGCCATATTTTCAAAGCGAACACTACCACTACAAATTCTAGATCATGTGTGGGATAGTTTTGCTCATGCGGTTTCAACTTTCTTGAGGCATATGCCACAACTTTTCCATCTTGCATCAATACATATCCCAAACCAATCCTTGAAGCATCACTATACATGGCATATTCTCTACCCGAAGTAGGCTGAGTTGACACTGGTGCTTCAACTAGTATTTTCTTTAATTGATCAAAACTTGACTAACATTTGTCATCCCATTCAAATTGCACCCCTTTATGGCGTAACTTAGTAAGTGGAGAGGCTATGACGGAGAATCTCTTTACGAACCGTAGGTAATACCTAGCTAAACCTAATAAACTTCTCACCTCTATTATATTTCGAGGTGGTTTCCAACTCACAATCGTTTCAATTTTCGTAGGGTCAACTCTAATACCCTTTGCAGACACCATATGGCCTAGGAATGACACTTCCTTAAGACAAAAATCACATTTACTTAACTTTGCAAACAACTATTTTTCTCTTAGAATTTGCAACACTATCTTTAAATGTTGTTCATGTTTTTGTGCATCCTTAGAATACACCAGAATATCATCTATGAATACCACTACAAACTGGTCCAAATAAGGGTGAAATACCCTATTCATAAAGTCCATGAATGAGGTCGGTGCATTAGTCAACCCAAATGGCATTACTAAAAACTCATAATGACCATATCGGGTTCTAAAGGCTATTTTCGGGAGATCAACATCTTTTACCCGAAGTTGATAATATCCCAATCGTAGGTTTATCTTTGAGAAGACACTCGCTCATTTCAATTGATCAAAAAGATCTTCTATTCTCGGCAACATATATATATTTTTCATTGTTGCCTTATTTATTTGCCGATAATCAATGCACATACGTAGAGTGTCATCTTTCTTTTTGACAAACAAAACTGGCGCACCCAGGGTGAAACACTAGGTAGAACGAATTCCTTATCCAATAGCTCATGTAGTTGAGTCTTCAACTCTTTTAGTTCAGTCGGAGCCATACGGTAAGGTGCTTTAGAAATAAGAGTTGTTCCATGTAAAACTTCAATAGATAGATCTATTTCTTTTTCGGGTGATAAACCTGGTAATTCCTCGGGAAACACATCAGAAAATTCCTTTATCATTGGAATATCTTCCAAATTTACCTGTCCCCTTCAAGAGTCAAGCACCAAGGCCAAAAAGGCTTCACAACCTTTTCTAAAAAAACGTCTGGCTTGCATAGTTTAAATTACATTTGACATTGGTTCAGATCGGATACCATATACAGTTACCTCTGACAGGTCAGAACATTTAAGAATTATTGCTTTCTTATCACAATCAACTATAGCCCGATATTTGGATAACCAATCCATCCCCAAAATCAAGTCAAATTCATGAAAAGGAAAAGCAATCAAATCAACCGAAAACTCTCTATCATAACCCATTAGGGGATAATTATTGTATACTCGGTTAACTCTAACACTATGCCCTAGAGGATTGGTAACATGCATGTCATATGCTAAAGGCTCTAATGATGGCAATTTATCTAACCAAAACTCAGCTTTATCAGACTCTTCCAAACTTGTATTGTAGAATTCTTCTACTCCATGTTTTCTTATTGAATCAATCAGAGCTCTAGGGGCCGTGAGTCGATCTAAGACCCTTGCCATATCCTGAGAAATTTTTAACAACGCTTCGGTTGACACATGTTCACTTTTAGCTGGCTCAGATGGACTAGAGACAGATGGATCAAGGTCCATAGGATTAACGCTTTCGGCTGTTTCTTCCATAGCTTCCTAGGATTGGTCAATTCTAGTCAATATACAAAACAAGAACATCCGCATTAGGCCACAACAATACTATGTAGGTACATTTTTAACCTAATAGTTTTCTAGAAACGCCTAAACCTAAGCTCTGATACCACTAAAACTGTAACACCCCTTCCCCCTAACCTCATCAAGTGAGGGGGTGTCACACGGGGCAAATAACTATTAACCTGATATTAGTGGGCCCATTTTAAGCATATATTCATGAAGACATAAACTTATAAAACTACCATCTTAGCGGTGTTTAACTTGTGTTGTTTATACATGCTTGAGTCACAAACTACTAATATTTACACAAATTCCACTATCTCAAAATATTACATTTACATTTTCATTACAACAAAACTAATTCGAGGACCTACATCAAAAGGACTCCTAATGCTGTGTTGGCCCTAGCGAATGCGAGATGTCTTTGATGATCTCTTTAATACCTACACGGATGAAACACCCGTGCTAAACTTATAGCTCAGTGGGAAAACAGATAACAGATATGACCACTTATAATGGTCCTCAATTACAGTATACATTTAAAATAATTCACATATCATAGTATTCATATCTCTCGTAGGAGTACCTAACATAAATATGTTAACAAAAGGTACACGTAGGTACACTACAAAATAGAATTGAAATATTCCTTAGCATCATAGCTGATTATTTTTGTTTTCATATTACGCGACATCTTATATTTATCGCATAATGTTCGCTTGCGTGCCGAATACGAACGGTATGGCTACCGTTAAATCGGCATGTTACACATCATTTGGTATTCAAGACTCAACGACGTTCAATTACAACAGAGGTCGTGAGCATCGCAGATGTTCAACATTCAGATCACTAAGACATAAGAATCACACGACGGCACAAGACTAAACAAAACGCAGACCGATACTTATCATTCAAACATTCACATCGTCATTTTTATACATTTCGCATATCATTTATTATAACAAAGCAGAACAGTTATATATATGTTATGTGTTCATATGACTTATTCACGAGGCGAGGTGGTTTGCCTAGGAGAGGCATCCCTTAGCTTAGTGGAGCGCATCGGCGTCAAAATGCTGGCTCTCGGTCAGATAGACGCAACGATCTGTTTAGTGAAGAGCTTCGCTTGAAGTGAGGCTGCTAGTTGTGAAACATAATGAGGCATTTTTGCCCTATTTAACCGAACAATTTCCAAATCAAAACAAAACCAGATCAAAACAACTCTCAAACCAACCAAAAACACATTAATGGAAGAGTTAGAGTTTTCCTAACATAAACATAGACAAGGAATGAGTTAGGATAGTTTCCTAACCTTGATTCTCTTGAAAGACTTCAACCTAGCCTTCCTTTTATTCTTTTCATTATCTTCTTTCTTTCATTCCTTTATTTGATCAAGTAGAACTCCAAAAAATGGAGAGAAATCAACCCAAAAATTGGCTCTTCTCCAAACCGTATGCCCTAGCTCTCCAAAACCCAAAAATGAAGAATTCTTATCCTCTAGAGATTAAGTTGTTCTCTTAATGCCATTTGGCTCAATTTTACTCTTTTTGCTTTTCAGTCCTTCTTATTAATTCAATTTGCAATTCAACTTATCAAAATTCTATTTTAACATATAACATTTTATCTTTCAAGTGTCTCAGTCCCTTGACCGACATCAAGTTATTTTATCATTTTCATATTTACACTTAAATCTCTCAAAACACAAATCTGAACTTTATTTACATCTCAAATATATCATAAAAATTATTATTAGTAAAAAAGTAATCTGAGGTAATATGGTTCATGAGTCTTGATAAGACTTTAACATCAACTATTAACATCTAAATCGCTCTATATAATAAAAGAAAGATAACAAGATTATTTAATATTAACATGTCGAATAATAAATCATAAACCAACATTTAATAATTATGCGACAAACTCAAACTTTAATAAACATGAACTAATGTTTATAAATGAGGTCGATAACACAAGCTGAGAAAAACCAAATAGATTAATGGTAGAAATTACTTATTAAACACAACAAATGAAAGAGATGCAAATGAGCGATTTTAGATCAAGAACGACAGAAATCACTCATCCACTGGGCGAAAAGCGCTAAGAAAACAAGATGAGAGAAAATGAGGGGGGAGACGACTTTTTTTTTTTTTTTTTTAACTTACTTTACTTATGTAACTGTTTTGAAATGATTTTCGATAACTAAGCGACTTTCATATAACGTAATGTTTCGTCCCTACTGTATTTGAACCGACCCTTCTCCCCAGATGTACCGCCTTTAAATTTTGAACGCTTTATCAATCGAAAGCCAGCATGTGGACAATTGTTTTCAAATGATTTAAAAATATATAATTTTTTTATATGATTTACTTATTTCAAAAATATAAAAATTTAAAAATTATTTTACTTATTTTAATTATGTTTGAAGTTCTTTCATATTTCTCCTGATAAAATTAAATATGAGAAGAATATTTTTTATTGATACATTCCAAAAATTAAACATAGTATAATTTTTTTTTTTTTTTATTTATGATTTCAATTATAAAATATAAAAGAAAATAAATTTCAAGTAGCATATAAAAATTTTCTTTCATTTTCCTTTTGTTTTTATTTATTTATTTTCTCTTCCTCTTCTCTTGAATTTCTCGGAAACCAAATATAACCCATATACAAATATGGATAATTTGAATGTTGAAAAATAAAAATATACATATGTGATTCTTTAATTATTATTATTTTAAAAATAACACATTTTTTTGGGAGTTCAACAGTTATAAGAAATGGATACAGAAAATATAAAGAAAAATGGTAGGAGAGGAAAAAAAGAAAAAAATATAAATAAACTTAAAATCATAAATTAGTTTAAATGCTGCTCCAAATTCATTTCACTTTTTTTTTTCCTTTCTATGTGAAAGATAACTAATTTAAAATTATAATATTTTAAACTAATTTTAGGGAGAGTTATGCTTCAGGGTCTTATAGGCCCTCTTATTTAACAAAGCCCCTATAAAAGCATCAAAATTAGGCCCAAAACCCATAACAACATCTATGATTAACAAGAACACTATAAAAATTTAAAAATACCAAAATTGTCCACCACCCTCCTACTTGCCAAGCCTTTTTTTCTCTTCAGTTTTTATTTTATTTTTTTATTACGTTTTTCCATCTTTCAAATAAATTTTATTTTATAATTTTTAATTAATTTTATAAGAAAATATCTTATTTTCACTTATTTGTTGTTAATTATTATTATTTTTTCAAATTTTTTATTTTTTATTTTTATTAGAATTTTATTTTGTACAATAAATATAGTACAATAATTAATTTTTAATACATAAATTCATCTATACCAATAAATAATTTAATAAATATACAAATAGGTGCTAATATTCTAAATAATATGAATTTAATATTCAAATTACTATCATTAATTTTTCATTAAATAAAATTGAGGATATTTGATATAATTAGTATTACGATTTTATTTTATTTATAAATAGTTTCAAAATAGATAATATCTTTCACTAACATTTTTTAAAAGATTTAGGTTTATAAAAATGTAAAACATAAAAATATACAAAATAAAATCATAATTTGGAAATTGTAATTATTATAAATAAAAAGTTATTAGGAAAAGGAAATAGCATAATTAATATATATAATGAAAAATATCATTAGTTTCACATTTTTTCCTTATTTCCATCACAAAAACAATGGAAACATGCATATAATAGTCTTTAAAAAAAAAAAAAAAGGTTTGTAATAGAGTGATAACACTAATTATATAAGGCAAATGCACCAATTGTATAATGGGTTATTATACTGTTTATTGTATTGGCAAATGTACTCATGGTTTATTATACTGTACAAGGTTTATTATTAAGAAAAATAAGGAAAAATATATTTTCATAAGAAATATATTTTAGATAAAACAAATATTCAAATTATAGGATACATGTAAGCTTATACACTCAGTACAGTTAATACATTTGTGTTGTACAATTAGTGTAATTACCTTATATAATATAATAAACCTTGATTTTTTTTTGACATCATAAAAATCATATTAAAAAAATTAATATATGCATGCTTTTAATGTTTTGACGGTTAATCGGAGAAGTTTATGATATAAATATGTGTTAGGTTGTTTATTATATATGAGTTAAGTATTGCATCCCTTAATTTGAAAATCTAACTTTTATTATTAAATAAATTATAAGAAAATAATTAATAAATTACATAAGAAAATTTTTTAATTGAATTTTGAATATAAAATTCAAATTATAAGTTTTTTAAAATTATTTTTAAAGTATAAACTTATTCTAAAACAAAATTTTTTGAAAGCAAATCCTCAATATTAAAGATAAAAAACTAAGCAAATCACAAAAGTAAAAAATAGAAGTAAAAAATCCAAATAATGAAAGTAGAAATTAATGAATAATATTAAAATCATTAAAAAAAAAATGAAAGTAAAATATAATTTATTTAAGAAATGGAAAATGGGGATGGTTTAGATGAAAAAAGCAAAAAGAAAAAAAAATGGACACTGTAGGGGAAGGCTGGAATGTCTAGTTGGGACAAGGGTTGAGGTTTTTTGAAGAGAAAGCCATTTTTGTCTCATCAAAACATATGTCTTCGCTTTAATTTGGGTGGTTTGATGGACTCTTAATGAAATATTAGGTCCCTTTTAAAGCTAAGAATATAGGTCGCCCTAATATCCCTGTCCAAATTGGCTCGCGGTCCATTCGGATTAGGGTCGGGCTGGCTCGTTTGCCCACTTGACCCAAATTGTTTTTTATTTTTAAATATAAATTTAAAACAAAAAAATACGCTCAAAATCAAATAAAATTTCGTTTTCAGATAAATCAAATAATATTTTAAAATTATTTTTAAAAAGTACTTTTCAACCAAAAAAACCATTTTCTAACTTTAATAATGATATTTTATATAAGATTGATATGTTAAAACTATTTTTTACTATTGTTTTTTTAAATGTCTTACAAACACATTCTTATAAACCAATTTTTATTACTTTTTTTTTTTAAATTATTATAAAAATAATTTTCATTAACATTTGAAATCTGTTATATAATATTTTATAATATTGTTTTATATTTAATATTTTATTTTTTTAATAATTACACATGTTTTTTTTAATATATTTTTAAAGTAGTTAATTTTCTAGTTATAAAAAATACATGTTTCCTTGTATTATTGACAATATAAAAAATAATAGTTGCCACAGTGATTTCAATTATTTTAATAAAATAAAATCATAATCAAATGAAAATTAATTAAAAATAAGATAATATTAAAAACGAATTAATATATTTTATTATATAGTTTTTAACAACATAAAAACAAAT
Organism: Tetrastigma voinierianum; assembly: GCA_016808115.1. NCBI lineage: Eukaryota > Viridiplantae > Streptophyta > Magnoliopsida > Vitales > Vitaceae > Tetrastigma > Tetrastigma voinierianum. Next base: position 373,065 of record JAEQBH010000432.1, on the reverse strand, counting down.
TAATAGTATTTTAAATAAAATTTTATTTTATAAAATATTTAAAATTTTAAAATTTATTTTTTAGTGCTTTTACTATTTTGGCTCGAATAGGCCCATGCAGCCCACCTCCGACCGAGCTGAGTTGATCAAACACTGGCCCGTGGCCCATTAGGGCCGGGCTAGCCCAAATTCCTAACTCCAGTCTTATTGAATCCTAAAGCAATATTGTCCCTTATGTTAATTAGATTTATTTCCTTTCTTATTTTCTTTACTAAATTCAGATAAAAAAAATTTCTTAATATTTTTTGTATCATTCTCTGCAACCAAACATACCAATTTTTTAAAAATACCAAATTTAAAATTTTTATTTTAAATATTATATATTAAAAAACCTCATTTCAATTTTTTTATCTAAAAAAAAATAAAAAGGGAATAATGGATTCGTACTTTTTCAAAACTTCACCAGCTTATACTTTAATTTAATCATTTAATTGGAATAAATTTATAGTGACTATTACTCTCACAAATGTTTGACTTGTATTGAACTCCTCATAATTGACTACTATTGCAAGAGATTTGCTGGCAGGCATGTGAGGATTCAAATTATTTCAATCATCATTATTTTACCTTTTTGGCATTTTAAATGTTTTTCTCTGTTTGCACTTTTGAATTTTGAAGTTTATTTTAATTATTAAAATTTAATAAGGAATATATTGATTATATATATATATATATATATATATATATATATATATATATATATATATATATATATATATATATATATATATATATATTATTATTATTATTATTATTATTATATTATTTTAAAACATCTTCTTATCACATACCCGAATGACGCTTTTTCACCTGAATCCCATTTGAGCTTGTCGGTCAGCTGGGCTGTATCAAGATCGCCGAGGGGCCAACCAAGGATGCTTGACCGCTACTGGGTAGGATTACTGCAATGTCGATCTAAGGTGCTCGATGCAGACGCCTTTGGCCAAGAAGAACCAGAATCTAAGAGGGCTCCATGAGGCTTCACGGGCCGCCCGATGCCTAAGCCGATTTTCTTCTCGCAGAAAAGAGAATGTTTTTCTGGTTGCTTAAGATCGCGACCTTTTGGGCCAGCTGAATGGTTCAGGTTTATAATGATGATTCATCCACCTGACGATGATTGGGGGTTCTTCCTTTCGAGGATAGGTTTCCCAGCAGAATGCACTTTAAGATTTAAGAATTGACAATAAACAGCTTTATTTCATCAATCCCCTCCTTCCTTATCAGATCCAACTAATCTGGCCTTCCACGCTTTTCCTTCCTTTATAATAGGACTCTGATTCGACGAACATGACGCCTTAGTAATATTCTATCTCCCATTGTTTGTAAAGATATGGCCTGACCGGGCCGTGCATGGGCCTTCCCGCTTCCAACCATGTTCGCCTAACGGCCCGCCTTGTTCGCCTTCAAGTATAAGGACATGGACGGGCATGTCCTCACTTCACCTTTCACGCGAGTGAGATGCCCGGCCCGGGCCTTCAGATCCCTATCGTCGCCCCCCACTCTCAGGGTAATGGACCGCGCTGGCAAGGGTCATGATTAACCTCGCGACTCGCTTGTTATTTCCGTGTCCATTGGATGCATTAATTTTAACCCGACCGCCACTGGCCGGGCTAATGCAGGCGCAAGCACGATGGCTCTTCGAAGCCAAGGCCGTTTTCATACTCCCTTTGTTTCTTCCCTGTTTTTGTCGACCTTCCCAGCTCGACTTCCTTCGGGGCCTCAACTTCCCACTTCGCCTTTACATTTCTCGGGGCGTCTCTCAGATTTCGCTCGGATTTTCTCTCGTCTGGCTTTACGCCGCGGGTCCAAACTGCCTTCCTTTGCGTGACAAACATGACTCTTCTGTTGATGCCTGGCCCCGGCAGGCCGGGGCGTTCCCGCTTTGTTTGACAATCAGGTGGCCTCCCAACCCGCCTCCCGAGGCGCTCCCCCTTCCTTAGGTGGCGGTAAAAAGAAGATAAACCCGATCAAATATCCTAAGGGGTTCGATCAGGACTCACTGCTCGCATGTCAAGGTGGGCCCCTAGTGTGGTTGGTCCTTCATATGAGCTCCTACCTGGCCGAAATGCCATTCGCCTCTCCTCGGTGTCCTGATATGGTCCCCAGATGTTTTGACCTTTTACACCGCCTCCGTGCCTCGTATGGTCTCGCTTTTGTGCTGCTTAATAACGACTCGTCAGATCCTTCATAGTTAAGTTCTTCAACATTTCAACATCCGCCTTCCTAAATACTGGGCTCCCAATGGTCAGTATTTTAGTTGGGTTTATTGGTCTTTTCGCGATTGTGGGCTCAAGGCCCCATCGTGGGCTCGTTCCTCCATCTTTCAAATCGGATGGCTACTACAGAGGGTTTTTATTTATTTTCCAGATGCTCGTGTCTCTCTCATGATCTCTGACCTTCTTCAGACCCATTACAGCCGACGATATTTCTTCGTTATGGTTCCAACTGAGTATGGACTCTCGTGACGTGGATGATACCTCGGGGTGCCTGTGATCGGAGCGCCCGATAACCTTCGCTGTGAGTGTTTCAGATTACTTTTTGGTTTGATTTATCTAAAGACGATCGAATACTTTTGACCTTAAGCCCTTTATGCTTCCTGTGATGCTCCGTCGACCTCGCCGACCTAAGATGCTCGCTGCGGGTTCTTAAATAATGTGAGGAATGCTCGCCTGCTCCTATGCAGTATCGATAAAGCCTAATCATCCTGTCTTCCCACTCATTGGCCCGCATTCTACTCGCTTTCGAGGCCCCACTCTTTCTACCCTCGAGTTCTTCGCTCCATCACGCCACTCCCCACTCAGGGAGATTTTAGGTTCATCTGGGGGCGACGCCTCGGGGTTCCTGAGTGTGAAGAGAAAAAGCCTGACTCCTCTGAAAGGACCGGCCGATCCCGCCAAGGTCTCGTGTCGGGTGTCTCCTTCTTCCCGCAGTGGGAACCTGAGGCATCGCGCCTCGCGAGGCTCGTAATACGGCGTGTTCTTCTCTCGCCCACGAGCCGAGCGGGTCGCCGCCCGGGCTTTGACTCTTACCGCTCTCTCCTAAGCATGTCGCAAGGCAAAGGGTCTTTCGCGCAACCGTCGCTCACGCCGACTTTCCGGCTCACTTATAACCGTATGGAATCCGCCTTCTGACAATGCCAAGTCACCTCCTCGAGGGATGGCTGAAATAAAAAAATCGGCAAAACCGTGCACAAGGGCTTTCGCTTCTAGTGTCAACTGGCAAAGAAAATGCCGCCTCATCCATTCTCCGTGAGTCCGGCTACTGTGGGATCAAGGAATTCGCTACCGATAGCTTCGCGCTGTCTTTGTGATCAGCTTTCGCAGTCCGTAATTATGTTTATTTTCATGCTTGTTCTGTGCTGAACATTATGTCTCGGTTCGACATGCGCCGCCACCCATTTGAAGGGTTTCGATAAGGCAAACTAATGAAAAACATGTGAAGATCGCCTCGGATGAGTAAAGCGAAGGTGGCTTTCTTACTCGAGCGGTCGAAAGTCAAGCAGAACGGCAGCGCAACATTTCGACCGAAGAATGAGCGACTAAGTCCGACGGCACTCATCGGCCGCCGGCGAAAAATAGAGAACGAGGTCCTGGAGCGGGCCACGAAGGCCGAGGGTGAGTCTCGGAGGTTAGGGGTGAGCCTGTGCTGCAAGTAGGTGAGCTGTCGAGACTTTGGAGGGGCGGACTGGCCCGTAATGAGCTTCAAATGGTTGTGAGGAGCTCACTAATTCTCCTCGGGCGTGCGCTGGATCTTTCGTGGAGTCATGGAGTTACTCGTGATTCAGCGCCAAAGAAAAATAACTGTTGCTTTGTCAGGTCAGAGGGCAAGGTATTGCTGGAGACCGTCGTCGTGGAGTCTTCCTCCGCTTACAATTTATTAAGACTACCGAGCCGATGAATGTGGTGGTTTCGCGCGTTGCATCTTCACGCATGGTTGCTCGTGAGGGATGAGGTTATCAAACAACGGCGATCAAGTCAGCCTGGCTTCGGGTGGCCTCGCTTCAACCTAAGGCCGTCAGCGCATTTCAGATTAGATTTCAACTGACTCCGGCGATCGCAGGGAGGCGCAGGGGTCTTCCGGCACGAATTATTCCCGTGGAGCCTCGTTATTAATCACCGGATCCCTTCATTCTTCATTGTCTCGATGCCTAAATTTTTGACTCATTTATGCTTTCCTCGATGTCGCATCTTCCCCTTTTTGCTCGGGCCTCGGGGCCTGAGCACTGCGTAGCTCTTCAATAAATACCCATTTTTTGAAAACTCAGGTTCTAAACGCGAGATATCTTTATTCTTTTTCCGAATCGCGGTTGCCCGACGGAGATCCGATTTTCAAGGTCTCAAAGAATTTAGACTCAGACAATAAATTTTGGCGTAATATCCCGCTTGAATCAAGGCTCGTTCCCCTAATATATGGTCGCGAGGGGGCGGAGTTTCGCCGGATCGGGGTCTCTGTGGCCTTCGCTGTCTCACCGGCGGGTGTTGGCCCGGCTTTGCGGGTCGAGGTCGCCAATGCTCGAGGCGAGCAGCTCTTATCTTCGGGGCCAAGTAATGGAGGCTCGTTGAATAAATTTCTTTGGGAAGAGCTCGTCGATGTAAATAGTAGGAAGGAGCCCGACTGTTTGGAGTCCGGTGAAGGGCTCGTCAATGTGAATAGTAGGGGCTCGTCCATCTGAGTTGAGGGATGAACCTCGTCAATATGAATTGTACGAAGGAGCAGATGCAATGCGGGGCCTTGTGAGGCTCGTCGATGTGAATGAAGTAGGGGCTCGTCCGGGCATACGAGGTTGAGGATGAGCCTCGTCGGTGAATTGTAAAGCATGAGCGGGATGCATGCGGGAGTGCGGCGGGGACGTGAGTGAATAGTAGGGCGTCGTCCATCGAGGTTGGGGATGAGGCGCCGTCAGTCTCGTGTAGAAGGAGCACGGTACGGTTTTGGGTGCGAAGGGCTCGTGAAGTGGATAGTAGGGCTCGTCCGTCGAGTTGGGATGAGCCTCGTCGATATAGTGTAAGAAGGAGCAGATTTAATGCGGGTCTGTGAGAAGGGCTCGTCCTTTGGGAATAGTAGGGGCTCGTCGTACGGGTTGAGGGATGAGCCTGTCGATGAGATTATGCGAAGGGCAGTGCAATGCGGGTCGCGTGAAGAGGGCTAGATCCTTTGGGAATGGTAGGGCTCGTCGTCGGGGTTGAGGGGATGAGCCTCGTGATATGAATTGAATACGAAGGGCCCGTACGTACGGGTGCGTTGAAGGGCCTAGATCAGCGCAGAATAGTAGGGGGCTCGTCCATCGAGGTTGAGGGATGAGCTGGTCGAAATCGAGTTAAAATGTGGGAAGGAGAGGATGTTTGTCCCAGTCGTGACAAGGAAGGGTATCAGTCTGCGGATCGACGAGATAGTCCATCGGGTTGAGGGATGAGCCTCGTCGACTATGAATTATGCAGAGAAGGGCAGGATCGTCCCGGAGTCTGTGAAGGAGGCTCGTCACTAGGAATGTGGGGGCTCATCCGTGGTCGAGGTTGGGGATGAGCCTCGTCAGCGTATGAATTGTAGAAGAATCGTGTATGAGTGGGGAGGGCTAAGTCACTGGAATAGTAGGGGCTCGTCCATACGGGTTGAGGGATGAGCCTCGTCAATATAGATTATCACGAAGGCGTGCATGCACGGGTCGGGCCGAAGGGTGATCCATGTAGAATAGTAGGGGCTCGTCCGTCGGGTTGAGGATGAGCGCGTCGATATGAATTGTGAAGGAGCTCGATGCATGCGGGTGCGGCGAGGGCTCGTCCTTTGGGAATAGTAGGGCGGCGATTGACTGAGGTTGAGGATGGCGCCGTCGATATGAATTGTGTACGAGAGGCGATGCATGCCGGAGTGCGTGAAGGGCTGCGTCAGGAATAGTAGGGGGCTCCGTCCAGTCTAAGTTAAGGGATGAGCCTCGTCGATATAATTATGCGAAGGAGCCGTCTGTTTGGAGTGCAACTTGAAGGGCTCGATCAGCGGGAATAGTAAGGGGCTAGATCCGTACGAGGTTGGGGGATGAGGCCTCGTCGATGAATTAATCTGAAGGGCCGGTCAGATGCAGGTGCGTGAGAAGGGAAACCCTGTCAGAAGTGAGCAAGGCGGCTCCTGGCGGCGTGGTCTTAGTGGCGTTGGCCAAGTGGCGATGTGGCCAGAGTGGCGATGTGGCTTTGAGGAGGCGGGTCACCTCTTGGAGCGGCGTGGCACCTGTCTGCAGTAGGGGCACGGTCAAGTGGCCAGGCCGTTATGCGGTGACTTCGGAGTCTGAGGACTTTGGTGGGCGAATCGCGCGCGTGATTTTGGTATGTGAAGAGCTTTGGTGAAGTGAAGCGCCTCGCGTGTCCTCGAAGAGATGAGACGAGTCATTAATCGTTTATGGAATCTGGGCAGCTTGCGTGAATTTTGAGCGCTTTGACCTCCTTATAAATGGTGGCTCTGTTGCCTGCGTATCTTATGTTTTGGGGTCTGCTTTTCCACGGTGGGTGGATGAAGTTCGCACAGGATGGATCTTTCGACGTTCGGTACGCCTTCATTTGGAGTTCCTCGACGCCTTTGGATCGACCTTCACGGGTCTTCATGTTGGGGTTTGTGTGTTTTTCCACTAGTCTCCTTTATGGTCGTGTTCCCAACTTCGTGGGGAGTGGTTCGGAGGGGGTCAGTAATATGTGAAACGCTCTCTCTGTACTAAACGCTATCTTCATTATATCACTTTCATATATATTTTGTATACCTCAACATATTTATATTATTTATGTCTTTCTTTTTTTTCTCTTTGTCGTGTCATTTCATAACCTTTTATATCATATAACATATTTTAAAAATGCAACCATATCATATATTACCTCATTTTTCTTTTATTTTCTCTTTGTCTCAATTATTTTCCCCTCTTTTCTTTTTCCTATCACGCCTCTTTTCTTTATTAAATGCTTTCTCCTGTGAACTCTATGTTTTTTTTTTTTTGCGATTGCTTGTCTTGAATGTTTTTTGAGATGTAATCAAAGACATCAGAATGATTGTAGACAGATATGATTTATTTGGAATAAGAGGGACTTTTATTTTTATGAGATTTTCTCACTTCAATGTAGTATATTTCTTTATATGTCGAATTTGTTTGAGATGCCTAAATTGCACGTGTGCCCAGGCTAAATCACATAAGAATTGATAAGGTTTATTACAAACCCCGATTACTACTTGGTAAAATGCTTAGAGTACTCAGTTCCATGTATGTTGTAAGATTTTTCCTACCATACTGTTTGGAGCTCCTGTTAAGTGACGACCGGTTTGTGTTGTTTTTAGGACCTTCGATTGGCTAGTTTCGATACGTTGGATTCTTTCTTCAACTGCGAAGCTTTTAAGACCAGATCCCATTATGTAACCGGATTTGACTCTGCAGTTATAGTACTGTTTGTCTTTCCTTGAAGTACTATTTGTTAGTGTTGGACATATTCCGTTTTCATCCGGGAGTTCCAAGTTCGGACGGGGCCTCGTGTAGATTCTACATTCCTATGATGCTTCTTTACGACTCTAGGAGATTTTGTCCCAACCTCATGAAATTTCACATACATTACGAAAGTGAGGCGAATGGGGTCTCTTCTGAGTTGCTGACACGTAATGAATCACGTGGGCGTGTTTCGAGGAGTGTGCCTTCCTTTAAAGATCTTCAAGCAGTCATTTAAGGCGAGATTTGGGAGTTGATGGTGACACCGGCTTGTCAGTTTGCGATTCTTGGTGTCTTTGAGGTGTGAGTAATAATTTTTAATTCGAGGCTTCGGCCTGAAATATGGTGGTGTTGCTCCGAGCTGTTTTCCATGCTCACGATACTAGGGCTCTTGGGATTAGAACACGCATATGATGGTTAAGCCTTACCAAGATAATATATACATTCGTATTGTAGGCCCAAAGGCCGGCTTTGGCTATGGTGAAATAATCCTTTGCGGCGATTGCCAAATTTACGTTGGCGCGCTGGCCGTGAGGCGATATGTCGACCCAGTTTCTTTGGAAGGGCGGTAGTGATTGATGTTGAGGGCTGCGATGGGAGCGTGATATTTTGGCGTGTTCTGGCCAGTTCTGCGTCTTTGTTGACTAGGTCGGTCGCGTCTTTAAGAGATGTCGTAAGCCCGATAGTATCCACTGCCTCGAACTTTCTGCTTAACGTTAATTTCCAGATATGATTCCCATATATACATGTCTCTTCATAGGTGGCACATATAGTGTCTTCTCATTATGCATTTCGAAAGGTGTGAAGAATCACACCGCTTCTTAAAGGCTACCCTTGTGATTGGTAAACTGGAAGACCTTACTCTTATCTTGAAATCGCTTCTTTAGTGCCGTGGTAAGGGATTCGCGTCGTTAATATAATCCCAGATAGGGTCCGTCCGGTTCGGCTGGATCCGCGAGGCGACCACCATCGCTGTAAGAAAATTCGACGAGAGGTTCACGCTAGGTATTCGGCCGGCGTTGACGTGAGGTCTTCTTGCGAGGCGTGGCTAGTTTTGCGGCGTCGGCTGGGTATTCTACGTACAGGGGCGTGCCGGCTGAACGTCTGAACTTTTAGCAAATCACGGACCTTTTTGGAGATATAGGATCATCGTCTCACTTTGACCTCATTATGTGTATCTTGATCACACTGACCACGGTTAGAAGTCAAGCATGTGGACCTTCTAGGCCCCAGTGGAGCCTCCCAATGAGTGGGCGAGGTTGGGGGCTGCTTGTGACGACCCTCGTACCGGCCGTTGTTGGAAGCATGGAACCCAGGCACAGTGCGTATTCAATACTCCCATCCTTGCCAGTGAAGGGTGAGGATTAAGCACAACTCCGCTCCACGTGCGTTTGGGGCTCCGTCGGGAGGAACCCATAATGGGGAGGAGGTGCGTCCTCTGGTACGTAGTGGGCTCATGAAGCTCTATCGGGATGAATTCCATGGCGAGAAGTCGGCTAGGACTGTCCCTTTTATAAGCGATTTTCGGCTTGTGCACGATGTCGAACTCGCTTAGCTCACGACAATGACCATGATAACCAGGGACTTACGGTTTTGTAGTGTAATACGCTTCATTGGGGTTCGATTGGGACTTACATGGTGTGGAGTGCGGAAATAGGGACGGAGCTTCGATCTTCTGATCCGCAGTGCTAGTATCAAACTTTCAAGTTCTCGGTGCCTCTCCTCAGCTCGAGCTCATTGCGATGAATGTGGGTCTTTGGACTCGCTCTTTGTCTCTGACCGAGTCTTGCGAACGGTTCAAATAATCTTTGACTAAGTCTGAAGTGAGGAGTTCGTCCTTGTGGGACTTTACTAGAATGGGAGGAGGGGAACTTTCAGTATGTTTTTAATCGCTTAGTGAATGCTTAGTCTTTCACATTTTTCGTCCCACTTGAAGGCTTTCTTGGAACTTGGAAGAGAAAGGGTGGCATTTATCATTCAGCTCTGGATCTGAAAGCGGCTTAAAGGCTGACCCTTCTGTCGGTAGCCCCGGACCCATCTGCATTCTGAGGGGCGACGACATGTCGGCGATACTTTTATTTTTATGCAGTTCGCCTCGATTCCCACGTGGTTAACTAGCAAACCAGTTTTCGGTGATATGCAGGAAAGCGCATTGCGTGGGTTAAACTCATGTTATAATTTCTCGGGATGCGGAATGCCTCGGAGATGGGTGATATGGAATCGGACTTAGTGGACTTCTTGGCGTGTCATCTATGTGATACACCAATTGTTGCGCAATGCGCTTTTGGAACATCGGTTCACTAGTCTACGGTAGGTTGCTCCAGCATTCTTTTGGATAAACGGCATTGCAGATAGCAGTAGGTTCCTTAACTTGTGCCGTGACGAACGCTGTGATCATTTTTCTGATCGCAAGGTTAAATGTTTGAATCAGCGGTTGGCCAGGAAAATGCATCCGTAAAGCGAGTAGTTGCGTGAGCTGCCGTAGAAAGTCCGCGATGAGGTCGATTCGCGGTGGGGAAGGCGTCGCCGGGCGTGCTTTGTTGTGTGAGTGAAGTCGATCTTAGTCGCCGCTGGTTGGCTTTGTCTTGGCGAGTCGCAAGCGTTAGCTAGCCGCTCGGGGTATTACACTTCTCTTATCGCTCTGCTTGGAAGAGTTCTGAGCTTCCTCGTTGATAGCTTTGTCTTTTTCGATTACGAAACTCCTGGCGTTTTTGTTTAGCAGAGTTTGAAGAATGAGGTTGTAGTGACCGGTTTATGGGTAATTATTGCGGGGTCGATTTCTCGTATGCGCTTTTGCGTCCATGCGGCGTCTCTGACCGAGTCTGGCGAGTGAGGAGGCCTTTGAGATCCTTTGTGATTTAGACGATATAAATTTAGATGTTTTGGGTTGTCCGATTGGCGCGGGTTCCTAGTTCCTCGAGGGCTCGGGTCGAGTTGAGCACCTCGTGGCGCATATGTATCAAGCTCGTCGTTCACGTGGTCGGCCAGCTTTTTTGTTTCATGGAGGGTACGTGTAACGCTCGGCCACCGATTTCTCGGGCCGTCCGGAGCTCCGTTCAACGTCGGAATTTGATTATCATGTGATATCTTTGAGGGATGGCTTTTGGTGCGTTGAGGAGATACGCTGGCGACGCGCTATTATAAGAGGCTGCGGGCGTCATTATGGGAACGCTGTCATCGTTTACTTTGGCGAGAGGTTCTCGAGTCGACCACCGGTTGGTCGAGCCCAGCGGTAGGTACCTTCTCCACGAAAATCCCGAGATGTGTGGCGGGGATCTGGAAGCGGGCGCGATACTTGCGATGTTGTGAAGGCGAGCGCTGGGACGTCGGATGGGACTTCGCGTTTCTCGGGGGCGGGATTTGATTGGAAGGTTTGAAACTGGTTCTACGGAAGATGATTGATCGAGCGAGATGGCATCTGGATGGATTCGACGTCAGTGATATGAACCGCGTTAATTGATCACTGCTTGCATATTTCCCCATTATCTGGCGATCTTATGCTCCGTGGTGGGCTTTTCGATGGGAACTAGATTCTCTCCTCGTGAATCCTCCACGAGATCACTTGGGTTCTCGAGAGCATTCAGTGCCGAGCAGTTACTGTCGAGATGGCGTTTCTTGGGCGTAGGTTATGGTTGGGCACGACTCATAGGTTGATGGGTTTGGTCGAGCTTGGTTCCACAGGGATATAGACAGAAGATATCCGTATTTGTATCAGATGTTCATGGCGCCTTTGTTTTATTGGTTGAGCCTTCCCGAGTTGTCGGGATGCGATGTCCGTAGTCCACTGTGGAACTCGCCCGATACTTGGTATTGACATCCCTTGTCGTGGGATCTGATTTCATGCGTGGTAATCTGAGGAATTGCTTTCGTTTAAGGCACCTCATGCGGGACTTGTGATCTTGAGGCGGATTAGTGGAGTGAAGCGTTGTGACCAGGTAATATGCGTCGATCCTTCAGTTCATGATTAGGCAGAACGGTCTGAGACTCCAGCTTTTTAGGGGATCGCTCGAGTCCTGCGCTGCAGGGATTTCCTGCAGTGATCTTGTCTCTTGAGACTCAGCCCTCGTCGTCTGTCTGTCGTCCCTTTTCTTTGCGGGGCGGAGGCTCTCCTTCTTTGATGAGGGCCTCCTCGCCCAGTTTATGTACTACCTTTGGCGAGGACCTGGCCGTACTAGCTTGAGGGTTCTTCGAGGATGAGAACATCGGGTCCTTTGATTGTAGGACCCTGACCATGATGAAAGGTATGTGGCCGAATTTTGATGGAGGTGATATAATATGTTTCTAGGGACTCGTTGAATCTTTGTTACCTCCCTGATTTTGAACTTTCTGCGATCCTTGTTTAATGGTCGGAGATAGATGGTGGCTCGACTTTACGTAAATTCCCTAACTCGGAGTAGAGTGGGAGGCGAGCATAGCAGTAGTTCCACCTGAGATAGCCAGAGATAGATGAAGGGAATTCTATTGAACCGGGCCCAGTGGCCCGCTTTGGTGGCGTAGTGGCGAGAAAGCCGCTACTTCTGGGGTCACGGTTTGTTCCAGTGCGGCTCATCGGTTTTGGGTAAGTATTGAGGGTGATCGATGGGATCGTTGATTCCATGAATGTTTCTACGAGGCGATGCGAGATTTTGTTGGAAGGGAAAGTCAGGCACCTCGGGCTTGTGAAGGAGATTCCATTCTTTGCTGAGGTATCCATAGTATCCAAGGAGCTCGCCCTTCCACCACTTCCTTCGCGCGGATGAGCTCTTGTTGAAGGTTTTGAACCTCTGCTCCGCATTTGTTCCCTTGCTTCGCCCGAGGGTGATTTAGCGTTCGATCCACTTTGGTTGCCTCACAGGCCTTAACCGTTTTCACACCTCCCGATTGCAGGAATGACGATGGATCCAGTACCCCTGGCTTGACTAGACTACCTTTTGCCGATGCCTCGGGGAATGTCGTGACAATGGTTCTGCTTGCGGGGAGGTTATGGCCTTCACAGGTTTAGTGTCTCACATTGATGTTGTATACTGCACGGTAAGAATTTCACTTTCGGGGATTCTTCGACCCGGGCGGTTTGGTTGGCAGCGAAGCGCTTCCCGCCGTTTGTATTGGCTTGCATCGTTTCCAGCGCAGATCCCGAGAAATTAACGCTCATATCACACAGTGGATTCGTGGTCGCTTTGGTGGATTAGTGTTACTCCCCGGTTGTGTTCCTTTGTTGTTACCATCGATGGCGAGGAATCGATTATGTTTATGAAGGAATTATCGTTCCAGCGGTGGCGCGATGATGCCTTTTTCAGCGGGCGAAATTTTGGAGCGTGTTGGGTCGTTAAGTGCCGGACGAGAAGCTGGCGAAGTGGCCGAAGGATCTTAGGACCGTTTAGGTTGGGGTGGATTGCTGCGATGTCGATCTGAGGGCTCTCTGGATCGCGGCGGGATCCTGCAAGAAGAACCCGAAACGAAGGGGCCGAGGCCGCGAGACATTTCCGATCACCGTCAATTCTTTCTCGAGGAAAAGAGAATGTTTTTACGGTTTGCTTAGTATTGGCGTGCGCACCCCAGTGTTGGGCGGCACTTGTGTTTTATAATGGATATTAGGCCAGTTTTGGACGATGATTAGGGGTTCTTCAGCATTTGGAGGATATTCTTCATGTAGTCGACCTTAGATTTATGATGGATTAGTCAAAAAGAGTTTATTTGGATAATCATAAGTACCCTTAAGTGGGGGGTATCCAACTAACGGTCTTCGTTGCTTTTCGCTTCCCATATAATAGGGACTTGATTTGGACGGACGGGGCGTCTTTTAGGGATGTCCCCATCATACATTGTTGTAAGAAAGATATGGTTGGTAGCCGTGTATGGGCCTTCTGTTCTTAATCAGAAGTGATACAGGCGCAACGGGCTGGTGGGCGCTTTGGTTTGAACATTATGGAAGGACATGGACGTGGCATGGTCCGCCACCACTCTTTTTAAGAATTTGGCGAGTGAGATGCACGGCCGGGTTAAGTATCCACACTATCCATCGATTAATATTTTGTGATGTTCTACATCAAATAATATATTTTCTTAACTATATACAAGTATTTTTAAAGTCTTAAGTACCCTTCAAATACAGAGCGGAAGATATTATAGTGACATAATAAAGATACTTTATCAGCATGAAAACTAAATGCATACATATATATCTCGATTAATTTTATGAACTGAAGTTATAGTAAAGCGCCGATGACACTTAAAGAGCTGGCCGATGACCATTGGATAATTTCGCGCAATGCCTTTATAATAATTAAGTTACCCCTCGAACATATACATATAAATGTATCAAGATAAAAGCAATTAAAATAATAATAATTATTATTATTATTTGAATATATTTTAATTTTAAGCTAATAAATTGTCTTTATTGAGATTAGATACGAGGCATTACATCACTTATGCACTTTTAATGCAGTGGACGTTTCACCGCAGGCTAAGGCATGATAAACTTTATAATAATCATTTTAATAGCATAAAATAATAATTTTGTAAATTATTTAAAAATTTTATTTGAAGTTGGAAAATAGTGAGAAAAACGAAAAGGGCAGAAGGGTAATTGTCAACATGTAGTTCTTGTATTTTGGTTGTGCCCACATGAAGAGTAAAAGTTAGGTGAAGTTGTTTATGAATCTTAGAGTCTTACCCTCGATATTAATGTATGCAGGAGTTGGAGGTTGATTTTGTCTTCTCCAAAAATGTCCAAATTTAATACTACCATATCCCCTATTTATTCCTTTCTCTCTCCTTTTAATTTTTATTTTTTTCTCTTTCTCTCTCTTATTTATTAATTGTTTTTTAGAATAATGGTGGAAAACCCAACATTAATTATTCCCCTTCCCCTTTTTTTTTTAATTAGATTTTTGCTCTTATTTATTTCTTGCTTTTTGAAATGACGGTGGAAAGTTGAAACCAACCATTTGTGGCAACTATGTTAATAAATTCTATTGAAGAAAAATAGAAATTAAATTAAAGAGAGTGATTTTTGTTATATATTTTACATTTTTTTTATATTTATTCATTTTACATATAAAGATTTGAAACTACAAATCAAGAATTCCATGTTTCCCTTCTCAACCTTTTACTACTTACTTTAAGTCTTAAGGATACATTTTACATTTAATTAATCCAATAAACATATTTTCTTTAAAAGCAAAAGAGGAAAAAATATTTGCCATGTGTGAGCTGTTTTGAAAAATTTTCCCTTCCTCTTCTTTTATACTTACATCATATTTTATTCTATTTTTTTTTATTCTTAATTGTTTTCATGTCTCAACTGTTAAAGGTATTAAAAACAAGTGGATCATAAATCACATTGAATACTCTATTTATTAGTGGTCTTATCACATTTATTAAAAGTATTGTAAACAAATGGGTCATAAGTCACATATGACACGTATAGGATTTGATTTCATTATTTTGTTATTTCTAGGATATAATAAAATTGTAATTAATTTAACCTACCCTAAAACAATAAATTGGAACAAATAATTAAAATCTAAAAACTTATAAATTTTTTTAGAACCAAGTTATAAACTAGTACTAGGATAAATAAATATCAAAACATTTGAAACATGGTGAAATAAAATTTTATGATATAGTACTTTTTTTTATATAATTTAATAAGTTTATTATCCACATCAATATTTCAACAAGGATCACGGAGTACAGCACAGTTGTTGCAAATAAGTCGATGCAGTAGTTATGAGAACATTTTTGCGTGCCTTAGTGATTGTGTCCATATCTACGATCCTTTAGCGGTACCGCGTGTTGGTAGATTCTTGTCATCGCCATTAAAGAGTGTGGTCTATATCTGACCACACTTGGGATACGTTGTGTTGTGTACCGGAAGCCACGGTTGGCTATCGACACGGCGATTAACCACATATTTTCTACCGCCTATGTGATGGACAAAGGCCTATAAATATCAAATGATTGTAGTGTTGGTTCCCAAGTTCATAATTATCACTGGAATATACCATCACAGTGGTGAGAAAGGAGATCTTGAAAGAGCAATTAATTTTCGTTCTCTGATTCGGTTGAAGAAAAAAATACTTGGTTGGAGGTAAGATTATGATATATATGTGTTGATACTGCTTGCATTTGAATGCTCTATTCGAATAAAGGCGCAAACCAGGTTCCTTCTTTCACGATAATTTGATATCGAAAGACGGATGGTGTTTTTTGAACGAAAATAATATGAGGAATGGTTAGGAAATGATTTTTCATGAATTTTGATGTAAAAATCACATTTTATTGATGAAAAACGAATATGGGTTTTGATTCGGATTCGATCCCTATGGAAGAAGTATTGAACCAGGGACCTGAGGCTTAATGAAACAAGCGATTAAGAAGCGTCGTGACCTGCTTGAGCGCATGACTATTTGATCGATAATTCATCGATAAATGGATATATGTCGTACCTCTTTATCACCGAATATTGAGTTTCATACAGGTGAAATTATTATTTTGAATATATTTTATATATATTATGATAAATGATCTTGAAATTAATATCCCAATCTTTGATAATTTTGGATATGGATTTGGATTTATTTAGACCTAATTATTTTCAATTCATACGCAAGAACTCAATTTTGAAAAATGGGCTCTTAAGGATTTAATTTGTATACCATTCCTTATGAATATCATTGAAAATTATTACATGTATTGTGAATTTGTGATCCGTATGATTTTTAATTAATTAGAGATTGACCACAACATCTATAATTATGAAAAATCATACATTAATTTGTTATGAATAACATACATACATACATACATATATATATATATATATATATATATATATATATATATATATATATATATATATATATATATATATATATTAAGGACATTTATTGTGATCGGAACATACCTTATATGATAAATTTTAGCATAAGATTTTGTTATATTTTGATAGGGTTTGGAAATTAGGCGCCTTGAGGCCGGCTCGGCCCAGGCCGAGGAGAGACGGAGGCTCGTCAGTTGAGCAAACTGCCCAGTGTTCGGATTGATTGACTATGAGCGGGTTGAATTGGTCGCTTAGAGGATGGTTTAGCGGCCCGGGCCCAGTCTGCGAACCCAGACCAAGGTGGGCCGGGAACAATTAGATGGGAAGACTCATAGTCTGAGAATAGAATAACCTAACCATATATTATCTGCCGATTCAACCAAATCTTGCCAATAAGGAAGGGAAAATAATACGGTCGTAGCGGTTAGTTTACGCAAGACAAGGAAAGAAGATTATCTCGAACAAACGGCTCCTTCTATATCACGAATCCGTCTGATTTAAAATAAAAATATCTAAATCGATAGGAAGGACTCTAATTACCATCAAGCGGAATTTGAACATCTACTATAAATATAAGACCACCCTTCGATTGAAAGGTGCGCATGATTCACGCACATTATACGGTATTCATCGCATTCGGCACTCACGTTCTTAGGCATACATTCGCCCTCTAAGCGTTTCTTCTCTCGGGAAAGAAAGTGATTTAGGCGTCGGGCGGCAGCTGGCCGCGGCCCTCAGCCGGCCCCGCTGCTTCTTTGTTTTTGCGAGAGGAGGATTCGTCGGGCCGCGGTCAAGCCCGGCGTGCGGCGATCCTACCTCGGCCACGCCTGATCACGGGGCGCTGCATCCCGGCCCAAGCGGTGGTCAGGCCAATGACCACGCGCCGCGCTCGGCCCGATTCGGTTGAAAAAGCATCATCGAGTTAAGCGCCGTTTGTAGGAGCAGCGGTTCCTTTACCTCATCTCGCCCGATTTCTCGATTCTGTGGTATAAACGGAACCTGGCGGGGCGCGTCGTCGGTAGGGATCACGAGGATCCACGAGCGATACGGATGGCAGGACCTCTGGGACGGTGGAAGCTTGATACAGAAACCCGATACAAAAGCGAGAACAGAGCACTTGATCACCGTCGTCAGCGCTGATAGGAAGAATTGGAGCAACTTGCAGGACGATTTACAACATCGGGAGATCTAGCCGGACAGGAAGGCGTGACCTTCCTCCGCGGAGATGACTCGGTCGCGACATTCCGGCGTCGAAGCGACGAGGAGTCCACGGTAGATCCGAGGGGGCGCACGGACCCGATTAGCCCTACGGAGGAGGAAAAGCGAAGCAATACTTTCGGGGCGGTCGCGAGAGCGAAGCACTGCATCGCACTCAGCCCGGGAGGCGGGAGAGCGTCATGGGAGTAGAGTTCGAGTCTTCAACGAGGAGCTCGACCGTGTAAAGGAGAATGGTTAAGGGACGCGCCCGGACAAGCATGGTGCCTTAGTACAACGAGCCCCGATCACCCTTCACCATCGAGGTGTTCGTTATCCCGCTCGGCAAAATTCGAATGCCCTGTGAGTGGAAGCTTTTAATGGAGCACGATCAAGTCGACTAAGTCTCGATACTGAGAATCAAATGGAGTTGCATGGTATGAGACCTTTGTACGGTCTGGAGGCTTTCGCCCTTTTACACTAAAGGCTGGCCATGGCACAGTTTAATAAGTCGGCCCCGGCTTCATCTATCTCTTCATTTAGAGAGACTATCCTATTGCATTCATCTCCCACTTCATGGACTGAGCGTCTGAGGCCAGGAGTTACCATCTGTTGGCCAGAGTCGAGCGGGGCTCGTAAGGAAAGAAATAAGTCATGCGTGCAAGATTCAATAGGAGTCCACGAAGATAGACGTACTCGATGAAAAATTAAGCTATCCATGACATTTATTGCGGGGTTAGGGTGCGTTTGCAGATCGTGTTTTCCATCTCGAAGAACCCCCGACGGCGTGGCGGGGATGCACCTTAGCGGAGAAATATAAGCGGCGAAGCCCTCCTTATCGAAGGAGGGCTCATCCACTTTCGTAAAGAGAAGTCACGGCGAGATAAGCCGGCGAGGACAAAGCCACACAAAAGGCAAGGCGACCCGGAATAGTCACGAAGAGATCAGAGCGATCCCCCCCGAAAGGAGGGAATCACCGAGAGGCGGAGTGCAGGCCCGCCTGTCCCGAAGAGCGGCCGGATTGTCGCACCGGTGCTTCACTCCCCTGCCGGCGCAAGTGTGCATGGTCTACTTGCGAGTGCAAGCAGCGATTCACGAGATAGCGGCTTCCGGATGATAGGATCGACAGCGAGGAACTGACACGAATATTGCGAGTTTCACGGAAGGGGACCCTGCCTGCTATGGGCATCGTCACGGGCCGGTTGTATCTGGTAAAGAGAGAGAAATAGAATACTTGCTCTGGCGGATACCTCGGCGTTTCATATCTCGGGAATCAAGCCCGAGTCAGCCGGGGCCGGGCGGTCGGGCCCGAATGAAACCCGGGGCTCCGAGCTCGACAACGGTAGCCTCGACAAAAGCGGCGACTTCAGCGCGGCAGCAGCCCCTTGGGAGAAATCCACACATGATCACCGGGGATTAGCGGGAGGAGGAAGAATCTGGATTCGGCCGAGGAAGGCGCCTTGCGTAGCATGGTCAGCGAAGCGGGAAATGCAGTAGTAGCCCAAAAGCCCGCATTCGACCTTGCCATTCGTTCTCGGCTCGGACACGGAGGATGCCGGCACCCCCGTGTGGCGACCCATTGGTAGTTCGTGCGATCGTGGCCCAACTGCGTTTATCGGGTTTTAATTGATAGGGATTGGTGACATCATTTTGCCTCAGCCTTTGACAAAATGGGGCATTGGGAGAGAAAAGTAGAACCAGTCGACCATTTATCTGCGGGGGTTTTAACGGGAGAAGGTATTCTGGATTGGGGCTCGTGGTCAAGGCTGGTGCTCACCTTAGTCGAGCCACAACGCCGGCGACGACCAAGCGTGAGGTTCCTTGTCGTAGAAGCCTCGTCGAAACCTGTGAACTTGTGTTGCTAGAGCGGACCCTCTCTCCCGATGCGATAAGGCGAGTCCCTCGGCGTATCACACTTGATTATCAAATTCCCCTTTCCTTGTGGATAGGGATGGTCAGGAGATCGGTAGATTGGCAGGGGAATGCTACGGCCTCACGTAAACGAAACAATCGGCCAGCGTAGATGCAAACGGAAGCTTGACATGCGCGGCGAGGTACTCCACCCGGCCAGAGCCCTCGGAGGAGGCAAAGCCGTCGGGTGGGCGACCCGAGAACATCACCTACATCGGCTCCCAGAGCTAGCGGAGAGACTCAAAAGCCTCCTCGCTCGGTTTTGAGACCAGGGATAGGATGTTCTTCGCGCCAGACGGCGGTGGAGGAATCGACTACGTGGATCACTCATGGGTTGAACATCGACCCGTCCCTTTAAAGCGGGTTCAAATGGCGGGAGCTTGTGCGCTACGGGCAGAAAGTAAAAGCCATCAGAGGGAGATCGTGACTCATCGAGACGGAAGCGATCGGAGAAGTGGATCATCGAGTGGTTGGCTAATGTTGTACTCGTCGAAAAGCAAATGAGCAAGTGGCGAGCTCTGTATCGACTCAACGACATAAGCAGGCGTGCAGGGGATGGCTTCCGGCGCGAGGATCGACCTCATTGTGGGCGCCCTTTGCGGGCCTGACTACAGTTTATGGATGCATTTTAGACTCACAATCAGTCGGCCATGGACCAGGGCGGCCAGAAGAAAAAGACCTCTTTCGTCATTTCGGGGAACTTGAACGTTATCGTGTGATGCCATTCGGACTGAAACGCGGGAGCGACTACGAAAGGTTAGTGATGAATGTTCGAGAAGCGGTCGCGCAAGTTATGGAGGTATCGTAGGCGACATCTTTGGTAAAATCCACCACGGTGATCTCCACATCGCTCGTCTCGGAGGCGTTCGGATCTAGGAATTACAACATGAAGTTGAACCCGATGAATTGTTTGCCAGTTAATCGGTGAGAAATTTTAAGGATTCATAGTGCGACCGCAGGGGGAATTGAGGCAAATCCGGACAAATAAAGGGCGTGCTTTCGACGTACCGTCGCCATGGGAATAAAGGAAGTCCGTGTGAGGAAGGATTGCGACCACTAGTGGAATTTGTATCGGGCGAGTGTGAGTGCGGACCTTCTTGAAGTCTGAACCTCAAGAAGGCTCTCCAATGGGACGAAGCAGAAGAAGCATTTACAACATTAAAAAACATACTTGAGTTCTCCACCTATTCTAGTAAGTCCTAATGGGCGGAACTCCTTACCTATACTTAGCCGTATCGTACTCTCAACCAGCGGTACTACGAGACAAGGAACGAGTACAAGGACTCTGCTTACTATTGTAGCCGAGCTCTGAGAGGAGCTGAGGAGAGGTACCCGAGATGAGAAATTAATACTGCACCGGTAACCACAAATGGGAAATTTTGTCCCATTCGTGCCCATACCATGGGTCCCTGCAGTATCATCCGATGAAACAAGTATCGCACAAACCGTATTCCTAAGGTCGATGAAGTGGGCCATAGAGCTAAGTGGAGTTCGAAGCATCGTGCACAAGCCGAAATCGCCATAAAAGGATAAAGTCCTAGCCAACTCACATGGAATTCACCCGATAGAACTCGGCTTCAGACCACTCACGAAAAGGACGACCTCCCAATTTGGAAACTCTCTGTAGATGGAGCCTCAAATGCGCACAAGCGTGAGCAGTCTAATTTAACCTCACCTAAGGGATAGACATTGAATACGCACTCAGACGGTTCCATGCTTCCAACAACGGCCAGCATGAGGCCGCACAGCGTGCCCCAACCTCCCATTCATTAGAAGTCGACTCGCACTAGATATATACAGCGATTCAACCCGTGGTCGACAAATAGAAGATAATTACGAGGCCAAAAGTGAAACGATGATTCTATACCTCCAAAGGTCCGCGATCTATTAAAGAAATTTAGGTCGGGGTTCAGCAGCTACATGTCCCTGCAGCGCAGAATTCCCGAGCGCACGCCTCGCTGGGCTAGCCACAGCCTCACAGAAGACCCCACAGATGACGCCCGGTCAATACTTGGCGAACCTCCATCGATCCTTAGCATGACCTGCCGCCTGCAGAGTCCGTGCCGACCGGATGGGACCCCCATTTGAATTATATAATAGACTCGGCTCACTGCACGACCAAAGAAGCAGCCAAAATAAGGGCGAGCCGCCCAGTGTTCACTAATCATAAAGGAAGCCTCTACAAGCGAGGATTTTTCACACCCTTTCTTAAATGCATCGCGGGAGAGGACACCAAGTACGTGGCCGAGAAGTACACGAGGCATATGAATCATATCGAGCCCAAGCAGCGTAGAAAGTCTTAAGTGTGGATACTACTGGCCAACCATACTCAAGGATGCAACCGACCTAGTCAAGAAATGCAGGATCTGCCAGGAGCACGCCAAGATCTCACGCCTCCCGTCAGAGCCCTTAACATCGATCACAAGTCCCTGGCCTTTCCAACAATGGGGTTTGGACATATTGGGACCCCTGCCCATTGGTAAAGGTCAGTGCAAATTCATAATCGTCGCAGTGGACTACTTCACCCGCTGGCAGGCCGAGCCTTTAGCCACAATTACGGAGCAAAAGATACGCAATTTTCGTGTGGCGAGCCATCATATGTGTGTTTGGCATCCCTGCAGCCCCGTATCGACAAGGAAGCAAATAGCTCGACAATGCAATTCGTGAGATTTTTGTGCGAGTTCTAATTAAAATTATTACTCGTCCCCAAGACATCCGCAATCGAATGGACAGTCAAGTCACAATCGAACCCTTAAAGCTACTGAAGACTGCTAGAAGACCTTAAAGGAAATTCAGAATACTCCCCCGAGGTACTTGGCCTACAGATAACATTGTAAGTCAAAGAACTCTGAAAACCCCTGCTCGCCTCTAGCCTTGGCATCGAGGCAAAGAAATTCTCGTGAGCCTAATCAAGTCTCCTGTGATCGAGTTAGCATCAGGAGAGAATGACGAGGCCCTACGTCAAACTTAGAACTCTTAGACGAAAAGCGAAAGGCAAAGTTCAAAAGCGCATTTGAGAATATCAAAAGAAAACAAATGAGGTACTATAATCAAAGTCAACCTGTGGAGCTACATGTCGGCGACTTGGTCTTAAGAAGTTCGCCAGCTGAGGAAGAATCCAAATGAATGGAAAACTAGGGCCCCAACTGGAAGGTCCTTAAGATCACATCCTAAGTCACAAACCAGTAAATTATGAGCTCCAAACAGTATAAGGGAAAATCTGCAAGATACATGGAATGCGAACATCTTAAACGCTTACCAAGAAGCATCACAGTTAAATAATGCCTTACCTGATCTTATGTGGCGAAAGTGGAGATGCCCATTGATTATTTGGTTAGACATCTCAAACAGTTTATATATATGTAAGATACAGAAAAAGGCGCCGTAAGAAGATATATAGACATAAAAGGAAAAGTTTCTCTTTATTTCAATTGAAATACATCGCCATAATCGGTATCCTCGACACATCTGAGAAGTATCCAAGACAAGCAATTCCTCGAAAAAAAAAAAAAAAAAGAAAAAGAAAACGAGATGGAAATAAATAGAAAAGACCGTAAAGGTGAAAAGAGGAGTAATAGTGCTGTGGGTGATATGAGAAAAGAAAAGAGTGACAAAGGAGAAAGACAAAATGAAAAGGAAGAAGCAGAGGAAGAAAAGAGAGGAGTAGAGGGAGAAAAGAGGAGGAAAAGGGCATTAAAAAACAGAGAGAGCAAAGGTAAGAGATACACCGCCTCTCTCGACGTATCTCTAGCACGAGCTGTGAATGACCCCATGGGAGACTAGGAAAACACAACTCCCACATGCGTAAGAACAGAATAATCCCAAATCTTCAAGAATCTCCTATTAAGACGATCAAACTCGACTCTTCATCTCACGCAGATTTCGCTTGTGCATCGAAAGCAAAATATACAAAGAACAAGCCCCTACAAAGAATAAAACCGCTTATTTATAAGAAGATCGTAGAGTATTCAAAGTTCGCGTAAGTAATCATTCCAAATTCTCCATAAATCCGCATTAAAGACGCTCGCCTCTTTCCAAGAATTGAAAATTAACTAGCAACACGAAGCGTTTCAGCATATCAAACTCTTCAACTAACCAAGGCCACAACGCCCGAGCTGCTGTACTTACTACAAGCTCTCCCCATCAATCTCGTACGACGAGCTCTTCCCAAAGAAGCCATAGTCGAGCTCCGCGATTAGTTCGCTTATGACGATCTAACAATTCAAGACACAAATAGGTCAAAGTACTTAAGGAATCGCCCGCACATGCAAGTCACCCAATGGAGGACGTCATAGAGTTGACGAAGCTCGAAAATAAGTCATACGCTTATGAATCAAGACAACTCATGCGAGTCATCTAAAGGAGACCGGGCGAACAGACGACGAGCTCTACCGTAACAGGTCATGCAAATAAGGAATCAGTTCGACTCAAGCAAGTCAGACGACGGAGCCATCGTCAACTTTAACGAGCCCGCCTACTCGCACAGTCACGCCACCGAGGAGTCGGGACCGTCAGCTACATCGCCACTGGCGCGCCAATACCGAGCCACGTTCAATTTGGACGGTCCGGCTTACTGCGACAGCGTCACGCTACCAGAGTCGATCCGGCCATGCTACATTGCCACCAGCGCTACGCCTCGAGCCACTGCCAATTTGACGAGCTCGTTTACCGCATGCGTCACGCTACCGAGGAGTCGATTCGCCAGTTACATTGCCACGGCGCTTACGCTACCGAGCCACGCCAATTTGACGGTTCCGTTTACTCGCATGTGTCACGCTTACCCGAGGAGTCGACCGCCAAAGTTACATCGCTACCTGGGTTAGCTACGCCGCCGAGCCACGCCGCACCTCGACGAGCCTGGCTTACTCGCACAGTCACGCCATCTCGAGGAGTCAACATCAACTCAGCTACATTGCCACTCAAGGCCACGCCGGAGCACGTCATTTCAATTTGACGAGCCCGTCTACTTTGCATTGAAGCCACGCTACTGAGGAGCCGGGATCCGCCAGTTACATTGCCACCAAGGCCACAAACGCCTCGAGCGCCACGCCGCTTCAATTTGACGAGCCCGTCTACTCGCACAGTCACGCTACTCCGAGGAGTCGATCCGCCAGCTACATTGCCACCGCTAAGGCCACGCCCCGAGCCACGCCGCGACACCTTCCGCACGAGCCCGTTTACTTCCCTCGCATGTGTCACGCTACCCGAGGAGTCGATCCGCCAGCTACATCGCATCACACACTACCGATGGCCGCCAATTTGACTAAAATTTCGCCTACTCAGACAGTCACGCCACCGAGAGTCGATCCGCCAGTTACATTGCCACCAAGGCCACAGCCGCCGAGCCATCGCTTCAATTTGACAGCCCGGCTCTACTCCGCACGTGTCACGCCACTGAGGAGTCGACCACAGCGCTACATTGCCACTGGGTGTCATACGCCTGAGCCACGCGCTCAATTTGACGAGCCCGCCTTACTCCGCACAGCGTCACGCCACCCGAGAGTCGATCCGCCAGTTACATGCTACACTAAGGCTATACTGAGCTACGCCGCTTCACTCCGACGAGCCTGGTTTACTTCGCACAGTCAAGCTACCCGAGGAGTCGACTGTACCAGTTATATCATTACTACATCGCCACTTGGCCGAACGCTACCATTGACGAGCTCACTCTACTCAAGACAGCCACGCCGCCTTCAGAGTCGACCACCAGTTACATTGTCACTTAGGTTACATCGCTCACTCTGACGAGCTTTACTCATCGATCAATTTCTGGACGAGCTTACCCATCGATCACCCTGACGAGCTCCACTCAACTATCCACCCCGACGAGCTCCTTCCTCCGTCCACTCCTGGACGAGCCCCACTCAATCCATCATGAAGCCTTCCTCCGTATCACTCCTGACGAAGCCTCCACGCAGCGAATCTATCGACGAAGCCTTCCTCCGATCACTCCCTGACGAGCCCCACTCCAACGATTCACCCCTCGACCAGCTCTTCCCATCAGCTCACTCCCTGACGAGCCTCCCACGGGCAATCCATACTCGGGACGAGCTCCTTCCCTCCGCATCACCTCTGACGAGCCCCACTCAACTATTCACCCTGACGAGCTCTTCCCATCGGCCCACCCTGACGAGCCCCACAATCCATTGATCGAGCCTTCCCTCCCGTATCACCCTGACGAGCCCCACGCGTTAACTACACGACGAGCTCTTCCTCCGCATCACCCTGACGAGCCCCACCAACCATCCACCCGACGAGCTCTTCCCGCCCACTCCTGACGTAGCCCCGCCAAAGAATTCACATCGACGAAGTTCCTTCCTTCCGACACTTGACGAGCTCTACGCAAAGAATTCATCGACAAGCTCTTCCTCCGTGATCACTGGACGAGCCTCCACTAACCATTCACTCCGACGAGCTCTTCCCATCAACACCTGGACGAGCTTTAATTAACTATTCACCTCGCACGAGCTCTTCCTCTCGGGCTCACGAGGACGAGCCCCCGCACCCATTCACATTGACGAGCTCTAATTTAATTCCATTCATATATTGGCGACATCTACCCAAGACAGACACTTAACCCAAGGAACTGTCAACTCCGTGTGAATTCAGCCCATGAAGGTCAACAGCTCGAATCGACGAGCTCTACCAAAAGCAAGTCACGCAGCCCAAGGAATCATCGCCACTCAGGCAAATCAGCAGACGAAGCCCTACACGCTCATTTTGACGACCTCACCATTCTACACACGCCACGAGGCATAAGGGGCCTGCCTCTACCGACAGACAGCCCACGCAGCGAATTCCCCTACTGACGAGCTGTTTGCTCAACCCAAACTCTCAATTCAAATCGTTCAAAAAGGAAAGCGTGGAATGCACCGGCAGAAACACAAACAACATTAAAAAAAAAAAAGAATGAATATTTATTGAAGTAGAGGCCATATATGTCTCGAGCTCCAGGCCCAAACAAAGACAAACAAGTATACATGAGAAGGAAAGTATGAAAGTCGAAATCAGGTAGACGAGTACAAGGATTTAGGTACCGCCTGAGGGACACGCCTGAGAAGAGGGGAAGTCTCTACTCAAGTAGAATACCCTGATCTTGAGAATAATTTATAGAGAAAGATTCCTCTGCCTCCTCATCACTGGGAAGATCGAAGTTTAAGTCTAAGTCCGCATAAGCATTAATTGCCTTCGCCGAAGTACAGCCACCTTTAAGCCCACCGAGCCGCCTCGGCTTGGTCTCTCACCTTCCGATAACTTCTCGCCCCTCCTCGAGCAACCAAAGAAATCTGCTGATGTAGGTCCCCATGGCAACCGTGACACTTCTCCTTTAGCCGCTCCGCCAAGCTTACAACTCCTGAGGCCTCCCCGACGAGCCACCTCTGCAAGACCTCGCCTGCTTCGCGACGAGTCGCATCTAGTCAAGGCAAGCTATCACCCGGGGCCGCTTATATCGATCGCAGACGCAGCCCCGAGACTCCCAGAACTCACCCCAGGATGAGATAGTTCTTCCCTTACCGTCAGTTCATATCGGGCTGACAGAGCCCATCCCTTGCCCCAGCCTAAGTCGTCTCGCAACCCGCAACCCGCATTTAACTCCCGGGCTCGCCTCTTAACCGCCATCAAAGTTACCCGAACTTCGTCCCTACTTCTCGCCCGAGCGGTCGACATGGTGTGCTTTAAATCGGACTGCTTCCTCTACTCCTTCGCAACAAGTCGGCTGCTCTTGTAGCCCTGGTCCACTAAGAGTAGCCGTCGCCTTATAACCGAGCAATTTCACATGTTTTTCATTCACTTTGGCCTTCTCAGCCAAACCCTTCAAATGAGTGGCTACCTGCACATCAAACATGGAGTCAACATCCTACGCGAGATTAGCACGGAGATAAACGCAACGAGACACAGAAACTTACCGAGGCAACACCTCGAAGAGCCAGAGCCAAAGCCTCGTCGACAGGCAACGCTTTCGACCTCCCAAGATCAGAATCCCTCAAGATGGACGATACTTCAAGACTCGCGAGCTCTAAGATTAAAAGCAAGAAGTCCCCATCCTCACTGGTTTTTGATTCCGGGGCCTTCTTCTTCAACCCTTCCGCCCGGCGAGGGGGCGACCTGACGCCTTCGCTTCACGACTCCGCATCTGCGATGGGCAACCGCCAAATCTACATCGATGGATTCACCCAAGAGGTTTTTCGCCTTCGCAACAGACGTAGAAGGGGGCTGCGAGCTCAAAACTATAGGAGCCCCTGCCGCTGGCAACTGCACCCGCTCTGAATCTTGAGCAAGAACAGACCGAGAGGACTAGGATACCCCCAATCTTGGAGCCTTGGCCAAAGTCGGTCTATCTTTATCAGCAAATCCCGATTTTTTCCGTTTCACACTCCGGGGCTTCCGGGATAATGCCTCCAATTGCGCCAAAACCTCCCCACGGGTGGGAGTGGCTGCGGAAGGCCCAATGGGAGAGACTTTCTTGGAAGGAGGAGGCGAGGGCCTCAAAGCAACAAAAATGCAGCGTGCTTCCAATCTCGAGGGGCCAAGAATGTCCGATTTAATTAGCTCCGTGTAGAGGCGAGCAGAACATTCGGCCAATCTCGAAGCACTACAAAGATCATCTTCAAGATCGAGATCAACTGGAGCACCTAGGGAAATGTACATAAACACGTAATATTCGACAACCAAGACAAGTCATACCAAAAACGACACAAACATTTACGGAGATTCTCAGGGGTGGTCCAAGCCACCGAACGCCCAGTGTGTCATCTTTGTTAAGAAGGTCATATTCCCAACCTCGACCACTAACAAAAAAGTAGCGACCCTTCCATGACCTATGAGAAGAAGGGAGATCGAAATCACCATAGGAGATCCAGACGCCTAAAAACAAAGGAAGCTCCTGGTATCCTTTCGGAGTAAAATAGACAAAGAAGCAAAGCTACACTGGGAACACCGAGTCCCCTATCCCTAAAGAAGGCCAATAGGCCAACCAAATACCCCAAATCATGGTGCAGTTGGGGAAGGGCGTGACATTGAAATAAGCTGTAAAACCCTTTATGAAGTGGGTGCAAAGGAAACGTAAGACTACTCAAAGGCGACTTCAAGAAGCACACCATTTTTTGCACAAGGACTACGTGAAAAGTCAAAACATCAGGGACCACACCGAACACCAAAAAGGAGGTCGAAGAGTCTCGGCGAAGTGGTTCCATATGAAGGATCGACCATTGGACTCCTACTAAGCATAAAGATGTCGAATCCGAGGTCGAGATAATCAGATCCTCGGGATAGTCAATCAGGCTCACCCTCCCTTTCCTCGTCCCGCAGGAAGAGGAGGCGCCCCAGAGCATCTCGTGAGTTCGACCACACCAGCTTCATTTGCCGCTCCCAGCCCGCCCAATACCGCAAGAACTCAAGAATCACCACCAATCCGCAAAGAAGAAGAGCGACCCGGAGCCATGACGGAGGCAAACGACAAGAAATAAAAAGCCAACTTGTTGAACCCCAACGCTTCGCCGCACCAACCTAAAAGAAATCAAATATACGACACAATCTTAATCAAGATACACCCGAGAAAGACTGCGTAAAAGGCACGAATGTATGCTAAGAAAGAAAGGGTCCCGGGAGCAGAAGCAGATAAGACGAAAGATATCCACAAAAGAAACAGAAGGAAACTGGAAGGAGTGAGAAAAACGAGCGCGAAAACCTAAGAGTCATCATTACCCCAAGACATATGACGGTGACAAGGCCTTAACTAACCTTGTACCCAATGCACGCTGCGGGAAACGCCAACCGATACGAAGAATTACGTACTCTTGCCCACAACAAGACACAAGGGTCAGCAACCGATAGGGCTTGGGAATGCGCCACAGCCCACTCGCTGCACCCAAGGAGAGACTCCGAGGCCCGATCCATTGAGCAAGCCCGCTTGAGTATTCGGATTGCTTGACTATGGCCCAGATTGAGGGCTCAATTCGCTTAGAGGATAGTTTTAGCAGCCCATGATCTGCGAACCAAACCAAGGTAGGCCCGGAGCAATTATGGGAAGACTCCCATAGGTACAGAGAATAGAATAACCCCTAACCATATATTATCCCACTGACCAACCAACTTAAGCTAATAAGGAAGGGAAAATAATAACATCATAGCTAGTCGGGATCTCCCAATAAGGAAGGAGGATTATCTCAAGCAAACAGTTCCTTCTATATCCTATGACCGAATCCGATACGGACTAAAATAAGAAATATCTCATCCAATGGGAAGGACTCCTAATTACCATCCAACTGGCTGAACATCTACTATAAATATAAGACCAACGATCGGAAAGGTACGCCAATTCTAACGCATTATACACCAAAGATTCATACGCATTCTCGGGCACTCACGCTCTGCACGCATACATTCGCCCCTCTAAGCGCCTCTTCTCTCGTGAAGAAACCGATGGCATCTGAGCGCCATCGGCACACTCTCACGACCCCTTCTTCTTTGTTTTTGCAGAGGAGAGTTACGTCCGAAGCCCGCAGATCAACAGCGTGCAACGATCCTACTCAAATTTCATTAATCCAGACACGCATCCCAAACTTAAAGATCCGGTCTGCACTTCAACACCTCACACGCTCCAAATTCGCTCCATGAAAAAAAAGCATCATCATATTTGATATAATTAATCAGGGCATAATATCATATTACATTTCTTGATTTACCCATAGAAATTAAGAAATTGAACATAATTGATAATTTTGTCATATAGTTAAATAAATTCAATTGAATTGAGACTTTGGCTCACAAACAAGTCTTATGTTGCTGGATTTACACATAATTTACATCGGTAAATTATGATTTATTCTTGCCTCAAATTTAAGCACTTAGAGCATCTCCAAAGGGCTCAACAAATAGCTATTTTTAGCTATTTTGTTGAGTCAATTAAAAAAACTAGGGCTCCAATCCGCTCGCTACCCCGCTCGTGATTTTGCCTCCTCACCTTCTCCCTCAACAAATGGCGCCGTTTCGCTTCGCCAGATCTCTCCCTCCAAAATCCCCGGGCCAACGTCTCTCTAGATCCACTGGATCCGCCGACACCCCATGTACCACAAAAACCCAGCATCGCACTCCTAGATTGTTGATCGAAATGGAGGAGTGATTCACATAGATGGTTGGCAAATGACGACCGTGATGGTGTCTCGAATTCTGACTACAGAAACGCTACAACATCCCCAACTTTCTCCGCCTTCCTCTCTTTCTTCGCTTACATCAACAACCGTAACCCATCCGCATTCAAACTTCTTCACAAAGGTTTTTTCTTTTTGGTCCTTCTACTTTATTTTATTTTCTCTTTTTTGGTTTCCTTCTTTAATTATTATTTCTATCTTTTTAACTCGTATTTGTGTTTGATTGTTTTATTCTAAGTACAGTTTCAGCTTTTGTTCGTCAGGGTCGCAATTGATCGCTTCATTGAAATGGCAATGACCCATGAAGCTGTTCCCAATGGATGCTTATAAGGGTTTGAAAATTTGTCGATGTCACAGATGGAAACTTTATGGTTCTAATTTTGTTTTATATCCGATTAAATTGGTTGATTCCTGCTTGTGGGGCCCAGTTAAAACCCCAAATTAGTAAGGTGCTGGAAAACGTGAATTCATGAAATCTTAAAAGATTTATTTTCTCCAGGCAAGGTGTTGAATGGGCCGCTTTTAAATGACGAGAAAGTATGGAAAATACTATTGTCCTTTTTGTCAGACATCCAAAAATGTCAGTTCGATATGTCATGTTGATGTTGCCATGTATTTTGATTTTATTGTTTCTTTGCAAAATTGAGGGTGGTGCTATGGACTGATGAAACAGGATGGTAAGTAATCTTATATGGAGGCAAAATGACTAGACCTGTGAGTGCATATGGAAGCTGGTATATATACCAAGTGTTTCAGGGTTGAGAGAAAGAAAATGTTCTTAAAAATGTGTGTTATGAGAGGACTTGTTGTTACTGCTAGTTCAAGAAAATGTTCTTAAATATGTGTGTTATGAAAGAAAATGTTCTTAAAAATGTGTGTTATGAAAGAAAATGTTCTTAAAAATGTGTGTTATGATAAGTCCATATTGGATGCAGAAAGCAGATGCTGGACATGCCTCTAAGGACTGGAAAATTCCTTTCCTTTCGTTTTTTATCAACTATGAATTTATAGTTGCTCGACTCATTTGAAAATTCATCCTAGGCACTATTATTGGTTAAACCTACATTGCATTTGCAAAATAACTCACATTTTCTTCAGATAACTAAGTGATCTACAATTCATCGCGCTATACAAGTTCCAAATGTAATGCCTCGACCGTGTGCTTATTTAGACCATGTTATTGTAGAAAATATTCTCGTTTCGAGACCGCTAACAAGTGGTTACTATAGTATCCTCCTAGGATGTAATTGATAGCACGTGATTTGTGACATTGATTTATCGGGTAAGAACATGATAGAGGATCAGTTGTTAAAAGGAACTCCGCTCAAAAATTCCCCGGGCACTTATCGTGGAGAAAAGAAAGAAGATTTTTTATCTTCCTTTGTAGCTACAGCTCACACTTGTATTGAAAACAGACTTGACCGTGAGGGAGAGAAAATGCTTTTAAGAGAATGTTTGCTCTTGCATCTTCCCTTTAGTCGAGGTTAGAAATTATTTTTTCTTTTCCATTAAGCATTGGAGTCACTTAAAATCTGCTGAGTAAATTATCTTTTTTTGCCAGCAATTTAATCGATGTGTTCATTAGTTATTATATCGTATTTTGGTATTTGAGATAATTTGGTAATGCTATCGCTATCATCATATTAAGTTGTTTATCGTGATTTTTGTATTTAAGATAATTTTTAGTAATACTCTATGAAACTCCATGTTTTTCACCTTTAACTTTCAAAGTAGTGGTTGTTCAAGTTCTTTGTTGTTTCTTGTTAGAATTAATATGCTCCACATTAGGTAACTTGATTCAGATTATTACTTTGCTTCTTATTTGGATTTGGTGTCAATTCTTTCTATGCATGTATATAGATATTACTTTATGTAGCACCTTTTTTATGCACCTTTTTTCATCAACAATGTAGGTTTCTTTGATGGATGAACATGGATATTACATTAATCTATTGAATGAGGGAACAACGTAGGTGAGCTTAACACTCCAATCGCAGAACAAATAAATCGGCCTTTCAAGAATATCACTCAAATAGGTTCAACCACCAAAAGTTTCGAGAAGGCAACTTTTTCAATCGAGGAGGACTTAGTTTTAATCTCGCTGGCTGAATATTAGTGATGCCGTGCATGGGAATGAGCAAAATCTAAAAGGTATTGGCAAAGGGTTTGGGAGTACTCAACAAATACAAACCTCGAGCCGATTAGATCGAAATCAAGTTTCTTTGATGAATCAGCATTTGTTGATTCAACTAGCACCACAATTTTATGGTCAAGTTGACCAAATTGAAAGGTTGAATCAAAGTGGTCTGACTGAGAAAGACAAGGTATGAGTGTATTTTAATTACAAGTGTGAAAATATTATTATGATACATAATATTATTGTACAATTTTCTTTTATGATACGTAGCATTATTGTACAATTTTAGTCCGTGATGTAAGAAAGTGCATAAGGAACTTCATAAATCCTTCTTTCCATTTGAACATTGTTGAATGAGTTACTAAGGAGATAACCAAAAATGGATGGAGGATTCACCCAAGAAACAAAAACAAAAGTATTGCAACTCTAGCGCCTCTAATCCTTCAACACCGTAATCTAAAACATGTAAGACGGCATAAAGGGGGGGCTCGAGAGGCTAATCGAAGGAAGGCTGCGAACGAGCGAGCAAGAAAAAAGTCAAAGAGCAAACTCTCCTCAAGACACAATTCAAGTTCAACCTATTTCATGAAATTGTTTGGAAGAAATGAAGGAGGAGAAAAGAAGACATGAAGAAAGTCACTTACATGGAAAAATGTAGGTTGTCGAACAAGAGAAGTTAGTTGTTGAACAAGAGAAGGTGGCTTATCAACAAGAGAAGGCATGTCCTCGAGCAAAATGAAGAGGAAATGCAGGCCAATGTTGATAGGATACGAGTGTCATGCCTCCGATTCAAGCTGAATATTTTAAGCGCCTCCAGATGGAAATCGTGGCAAAGAAAATGTAGTTTTTTTTATTATTCATCGACAAACAACTTATGTTATTGATCTAGATGGAAATCATGACTGAATATTTGGTTTTATTTTTTTTATTTGACTGTTTTTATTTGAGTGCAATGACCTTTGATTTCTTATTAGTTTATGTTATTGATTTAAAAGGGATGACTATGATTCAAACTTGGAATTAAATTACATCAAAGAATTTAATAAAGAAAAGTGAAAATTACTAAGACCAAAATCAAGCCTAACTTGGAATTAAAGACCATAATAGTTCAAATTCTACATTAAGTTTTTCATAGCATATTACTCGCTAAAACATTCCATGCATATTCCACGTGCTCACTAAATCAATTCGGGAGTATCAATGAGTGTCTCCGTCTCACCACGGCGTTGAGTATGAAAAATTGAAGCAGCCTCCGAACTCCGTCCCGATATCAATGTAGGAGTAGGAATTCCATCCGATGCATCATAACTAAAGTCCATTTCATTATTGTCCCTCTCATCCTCGACAATCATGTTATGCAATATTATGCATGCCTTCATAATATTCTTAAGCACTTCAAGTTTCCAGAAACGTGCAGGTCCACGAACTATAGCAAATCGTGCTTGGAGCACTCCAAAAGCCTAACATCCTTTTGGCCGACTCTGAGTCATAAAATGTATTTGCTTATTGCCTCGATACGAAATTGCGCTTGACAAACGTCTACTTCTGGATATATACCATCAAGAAAATAATATCCCATAGTATAATCAAGCTCCATCGACGAGTAATTAACCAAAGGAGCCCTACCTTCCGAAAGAAGAGTAAAACAGTATGAGCCGTCTAGCACATTTATATCATTGTGGGATCCGTGTAACCCAAAAAGCACTAAATCCATGATCATGGTGAAGCCACCGCTTCTAATATAATTGTTGGTTCATGAACATGACCGTAGTACATACCTTCCATGTCGTTGACAATTCTTCCATCTCCACGCATGCGCCAATGCTACCTAAAGATCCCCTAAACCCACGTGCCTCTCATCGATTACACAATCTAGCAATGTCCTGCGACCGCTTGCGAATCGAGGTACTCCATCGAATAAATCGCTACTATGTATCGATACAAATCTTGCGCACTTCTATGGCGTGCTTTCGCCGATCCTCACATAATCATCAACAACATCTGCTGCAACTCCATAGGCAAGCATTCTTATAGCGGCAGTCATCTTTTGAAGGGGAGACAAACCAATGTTTCCAACAACATCATTTTTTTGGACAAAGTATGGATCATAAACTTCCATGTTGGATAGAATACGAACGAAAAGTGATCGATTCATTCGAAACCTCATTCGAAATAAATTGGGGATAAGTAGGCGACATTTAGCAAAAATAACTGATAAAGTCTCTCATGCCCTTCAACTCGATTGCGAAAAATAAACAGAATGACCTTGAATGTGAATCCACGACGTATCATAACTATTCTCAAGACAGTTTCTCCATCGCTTGATACCAAAGAACTCGCTAACATCTCCAACCTATCATCGAGTCAGAATCACTAAGAATAATCTTCCATTTACCATCATAAGCCATAACAAAGAAATATGAGTTCAATACTAGTAAAATAAATTTGAGCTATATGACAATGAGAAGAGGGAGGTCTTATTTATACATTTTTAAAAATATGACCGTTGTAAATATGGCCATTAAATAAGGATCAAGTGTAAATATAGCCGTTTTAAATATGACCGTTGAAAAATTTAAAGATTAAAATTTGATGACGTGGCATGACACGTCATCATTATGGCGCTTACGTGTTATGCAATGTGGCATTTTTTAATTATATTATTGAAAGTTAGTTAAAGGTCAAGTAGCACCCATTTTGCCGAGCTTAGTTGAGTAAATTTTAAAAAAGTTACGCTAAATAGTGAATTGAATGTTTAAATATATTTTAAGTAGCTATTTTGTTGAGTGTGGTAGGAGATGCTCTTATAAGCATGTATATTTATTCTATGCAGCTATGCAGCCTACAAATCACTCTGATATTAGATGTAATGTTCCTGAATTGAGTGGTAGCAATTATAAAACATGGAAAGAACGAATCCTTCTTTATTTGGGATGGATGGACATTGACTATGCCATAAGAGAAGATGAACCTGAAATTAATAAAAAGCACTAAAGAAGAAAAGGTACTCCATGAACAGTGGGAGTGATCAAATTGCCTCAATGTTATGTTCATTAAGACAAGTATCTCTGCTAGTATTTGTGGTTTAGTATAAAAGCATACCAATGTTCGAGCATTGCTTAAGGCGATCGATGAGCAATTCGTCACTTCAAATAAAGCGCTTGCTAGCACTTTGATCATGAAATTTTCATCACTAAGGCTCACTAATGTGAAAGGTATGCGTGAGCACATCATGAAGATGAGAGACATTGCAGCTCAATTGAAAACACTTGAGGTTGGTATGTCTGATACCTTCCTAGTACACTACATTTTGAACACCCAATCGCAGCAATATGGACCCTTCAAAATCTCCTACAACACACACAAGGAAAAATGGTAGATTAATGAACTACTGACCATATGTGTTCAAGAGGAAGATTGCTTATGGAACAAGGGGGAAGTGCGATGCTAGTCACTGAGGCGAAATACTAGAATCTAGGAAGGAATCAGGGCAAGAACCAAGCTGATAAGAAGGAGAAAACAAAGTGCCAACCTAAGGAGGCATCAAGAAAGAATCCAAGTGTTTCTTCTATAAAAATAAGGGACACATGAAGAAGGATTGCGACAAATTTAAGAAATGACTTGAAAATAAAGGTAATTCAATCTCGTGTGTTTGTTATGAATCTAATATGGTTGATGTTAATCATAATACATAGTGGATTGATTATGGATCTACAATCCATATTTCGAATACCTTGCAAGGTATACGAAACTCAGGCAACAAGGGGAAGTGAGCAGTAACGCCTTACTCCGACAAATGCTGTTAGCTCACATGTGGAATCCATAAGGACTTACAAATTAGTCCTCGGGATAATGGCTATGTTTTGATTTAGAGAGGACCTTTATATACCAAGTTTCTCTTAGGAAATTTGATTTAAGTCTCAAGACTTGTAAATTCTTAGGTATCCTTTAAGTTTTCAGATTGTACCTTCAGTTTGTTTTGTAACTGAACGCTTATTTGAAAAGGTATTATTTAATGGTCTTTTCTATTAATCAAGTAATACAATGCAGTTTTGCATACTCATATTGACAATAAGTGGTGTATTATGAATGAAGATTCCTCTATTTTGTGGCAACAGAGACTTGGACATATCTCCATTGATAGAATTAAGAGGTTGATAAATGAAAAGCATTGAATACCTGATTTTGTCGACTTTGACACTCAGATAAACCGCATAAAGGGAAAGCAGCATTTGTCAAGTTCAAGAAAGGTGCTACAGAGCACTGAGGTTAGAAATCATACATTCGTACATATGTTGTCCCGACATGGACGCCATGGTCCAAAAAATATCACCTTTATAGATGATTGTCTTGATATATGTATCTTTATATGCTTCATAATAAAGATGAAGCCTTAGACTCCTTTTAAGGTCTTGGTCAAGTAGAAACAATGTGGTAAGAAAACAAAGATACTAAGTAATAGATAGAGTAGAATATTATGGAAGATACAATGAAGATGGACAAGCACCTGGTCCATTTGCTAAGTTCCTTCAAGAACATGGGATAGTTGCCTAATACACTATGTCTAGTTCTCCAGACCAGAATGGTGTAGAGAGAGGAGGAACAAGACCCTATTAGACATGGTGCGTAGCATGTTAAGTAGCTTTAAGCTACCTAAATTCTAGTGGACTGAAGCTCTTAAAATGGATGCGTATATATTAAATTAGGTTCCAACTAAGGCTGTCTCAAAGACGCTATTTGAGCTATTTAAAGGTTGGAAACCAAGTTTGAGACATATGCACATTTGGGGATGCTTGTCTGAAGTAAGAATTATAATCCATAAGAAAAGAAACTGGACCTAAGGACTATCAGTGGATACTTCGTTGGATATGTTGAGAAGTCTAAGGGTTACAGATTCTACTGTCCACATCATAATCTTAGGTTTGTGGAATCAAGGAATGCTAAGTTCCTCGAGAATGACTTAGCTGGTGGAAGTGATATCTTTTCTGAAAGAGAATAACCTTCCATGTCAAGTAAAAGATTGATTGTCATTTAAAACATCCATCGGGTTCAAATGGGTGTTGCTCGACCAATCAATGAGAATCCACAAACTACTGCTAGTAATTTGTAGGTCAAGTTGTTCATCGCACTTATATATTGAACAAACCAGCTGTGTGACAACATGACTCACATGGAAATGTCAGCCACATTACAGATCTACAAGAGTAAGAAGATCAATGATTCCAGATGACTGTATTGTGTATCTGCAAGAATTGGACAATGATCTTGAAGTTGAAAATGATCTGATAACGTTTTCACATGCCATGATTTGCAAAGAATCTTATTTATGGTTCAATGCGATGAAGGATGAGATGAAATCTATGGCAACGAATGGAGTTTGGGACCTTATTATGTCATTTAACAAGCAAACCATCAAAATGGGTTCATAAACAAAGAAAGACTCATCGTAAATACTGAGAGATATAAAGCAAGACTCATAGCCAAGGGATTCACTCAAAATTAAGAAATCAATTATAAGAAGACTTTTTTCTCCTGTATCTACGAAAGATTATTTCGTATCATTTTGACATTAATTGCACATTTTGACTTTGAATTGCAATAAATGGATGTGAAAACAACTTTCCTCAATAGGGAACTAGAGGAAGAGGTATATATGAAACAACCTGAAGGATTCTCCTCTAATCAAGTGAGCATTTGGTATGTAAGCTTAAGAAATCCATCTACAAATTGAAACAAGCTTCCCATCAATGGTATTTGAAATTCCATGATGTGATATCTTCCGTTGGATTTGAAGAGAATATCATGAACCAGTGCATATACCGAAAGGTTAGTGGGAGCAAGATTTGTTTCTTAATCCTGTATGTAGATGATATTTTACTTACAACCAATGACAGGGGTTTTATGCATGAGGTGAAACAATTTCTCTCTAACCATTTTGACATGAAAGATATGGGTGATGCCTCTTATGTTATAGGCATAAAGATTTTTAGAGATAGACCTAATGGTATTTTAGGTCTGTCATAAGAAACCTATATCAATAGAGTTCTGGAGAGATTTAGGATGAAAGATTGTTCACCAAGTGTTGCTCCCATCATGAAAGGGGATAGGTTTAATTTGAACTAATGTCCTAAGAATGATTTTGAGAACGGGAAAATGAAGAACATCCTATATGCTTTAGTTGTTAGCAGTATAATGTATGTTCAAGTCTGCACCAGACCTGACATAGCATTTGCTGTTAGTATGGTGGGAAGATATCATAGTAACCCAGGTATGGTCCACTAGAGAGTTGCAAAGAAAGTTTTAAGATACCTTCAAGGAATAAAGGAATACATTCTTATGTACAGGCGAATGGACAACCTACAGATAATTGGTTATTCAAATTCATACTTTGTCGGGTCGTGGTTGACCATGTAAACTCAACATCGATACATTTTCATGTTTACTCTGGAGTCAGATTATGAAAGCAAGTAGTTGCACTTTGATAGCTACTTCCACTATGAAGGCTGATTTTGTCTTTTGTTTTGAGGCTACTTCACATGGTGTATAGATGAAGAGTTTCATTTATGGGCTTAGAATCATTGATTCTATATCCATGCCACTAAAAGTATTTTGTGACAATTCAGTTGTAGTCTTTTTGGCTAAAAACAATAAAAGTGGGAAGTCAAAGAAAACACACCGACATCAAGTATTTAGCCATAATCATTTCACAAAGTATTTTATATCCGTATTTATTGATATTTTGATCCTTGGCTTTAACAAGATTTGAATAATCATTTCACAAAGTTAGAAAACCAGAATAGAATTTTTGGACTGATTGGTCCCCTTGAGTATAGTTAACAATGGTTAACTATTAGCTAGCTGTTGTCGCGCATCGCTGTCTATTATATATTTTCTGTTTAAGATAATCCTAATAATGACCTTTGCAGACTTATGAAGACGCAGAGAAATAATAAGCTGTCGTGCCTCCATAGAAACAAGAATCCAAGTCATGATTTGATTATCTTTAGCAACCCAAGTTGTCTTCTTTGTAGCAATAGATCCTTCTTTGGCATTGTCATCTATATGATCCCACGACTTCTTACCTTTGAGAAATGTCTCCAACTGAAAATTCCGAGCAGCATAATTTTTGCTAGTGAATCTGACACAATAACACAAACATGAGTCTGACTTCTTCATAATCACTAAGGCTATGGCTAAGAAATCTAGGATTTCTTAGATGCATGGTCTGATACCATAAAAATAACAAAGAAAAGTTAAATGGTTTGAAAACAGACTTCCCAAGAAGGCCTTTCATTATTAGGCAAGAATGCTAGCTGTACAAGGAAAAAATAAAGTTGTACTTGCTTGTTAAGAATAAAAAGCTTTGATGAACAATAATATGAATACCAGAACACAAAGATAAAGAAATCATTATAAAATACCAGATATTTGAACGGGCTTGACCAATTATACTCTACATCCACGGATACGAGAGAATATTATATTATTCCTCGAAGCAACACAAAGAACAAGATTAAAATATCAAGGTATAGCGACGACTAGGAAAAATCATAAAATCACAAAATCCTAGAATGCCCACAATACAGAGAAAATACCTCATAAAACTCTCAATCTTTCAAACTTTTATATCTCTGTACATATCCAATATCTCTCATAACTTTTTCCTTTCGTGACCCAGAATATTTATAGCGATAACCTTACAAGCTTTCTTTATTTTATAAGGAAACCTAATATTATAATAATATAACAAATAAGAATTATCCTAAAAAATATTATTTACAAAAAATGAATCAATACTAAATAGGAATTTGAGACATATTCTAACAATGCTAATTACAAGGACTGATCCTAGGAAGCTATACATAGTTACAAGGAGTGATCGTAGGAAGCTGGAGAGAATATACAGCTTGATTTCATGTTAATTTATTATTATACAGAAGTAATTTAGCTATTGACCATGATGATTTATTGCTTTCTTAATTTATTTCCTTCTATTAACATTTTGTGGGCCGGAGGGCTTAATGGCAAAGGATGGCCAAGTGGAAGATCATATTGTCCTCCATGAGGTTGGGTGGCAGAGGATGCGCTGGCAGTGGACCATATTCTCCTCCATGAGCAGGAGGGTTGGGTGGAGGAGCACATTTTGCCTTCAATTCCAGCATCTTCAAAGATTCTTTCGGTAGGTACATTTAACCAAATAATTATGGACAAACTAAAATAAAATAATATTTTCTATTGAGAACTAACAAATTTAAAATAAATAAATAAAGTAAATATAAAAAAAAAATGCTCATAATGAAGAGGAATAATGTTAGAGAAAATATTAGCAGTGATGTGTACACAAAGTTAAAAAATTCAAATGCATACAATGGAAGAGTAATTTATTTTCTTTCTAAATTTTCCCATCTTATCACTATAAATCATCTCTCAAGTTTGATATCCAAAACAAAGAAAATAAAATAAGGAAAATTCACATGAAGAAGAAAAAGAAAATCAAGCTATGATAAAGTGAATGTATTTAAATGAAAAAAAAAAAAAACCCAATAAAAATTTTCATTACTGAATCAGAACTTCAAATGAATCCCAGTAAATATTTCGAGAAATCAGGATATTAAATGAATAGAATATATAAATTGGAAGGAATTTAATAATTCAAGAAAGCATCATGCCATGAAATTGAAACTTGAAGCCAAAAGAGTAAGAACTGAATCCGAAATTGAGAATGAAACCCAAAGAAGAGAATAAGATCTTCATAGAGTAATTAGAATAAATAAATAATCCAAGAAATAAAATCAAAAGACTATATGAAAAAGCTTTAGTCAACAGTGTCACTACTCAATCAAAGATTAAATTAAAAAGGAAAGAACAAACCTAAGCAAGAAAGTAATCAGGAATATAGCTATTGGATCAAAACAGACCATGCCAAGAAAATCAGAGCAATGTATTGAATGAGGGAAGTGAAATGAAAAAGGAGAGAGGAAGAAGAAACCTGGAAATCGGGGAGAGATTTGAGTAGCGGGAAAAACCGTTAGCAATAACAACAGCGGACGATGAAAACACGAAAAATAAATTAAAAAAATAAATGTGTGAGTCATTTTATTAAGAGAAAGACCCATATATGTGCAAAGGAACCATTTTATTGAGAAAACTATAGAAAAAGAAAAATATGAGTTGTGTGTGACATACCTTGACACCATTTACTTAGCATTGAAAGTTACTTTAAATCTTTGCTGAATCATTCGAGCCCTATAATAAACAAATATAACAGCAATATTTGTGACTACGAAGCTGAGAAACCATTGCATTTTGAGAAATTGAGGATGCTAAAAATGCTAAAAACACCTCAATTTTAATCACCATGCTTATCCGAATTCTTTCAAACCATGTTTTTTTTTTTTAAATCCATTTACATTTTAGGAGTATGTGATCCCATGACAATTCCATCCTTTACCTCCCAACTATCCTCAGATTTTTTTGTACCCTACCATATTTTGATGTTTTAATTTTTTATAATAATACAAGTTGATAAGGATATCAATCCTCTTATGGAAACGAATCCTTAACAGCAGTTATGTTACAATTATTCCCATATATTATTACTATAATTCCTTTTTATATTTATAGAGATAGAATATGATTCCAAAAACTATATTTTCCTTTCCTTCTGCACATATCTTATTAGTGCATACTTATACTCTCACAATACAATAAAACATTTCGAATTTCTCTATCGATCATCTGGCATTAACACAAAGTGTAGTTAGTATGAATAAATAGTATTATTGTTATTTGAACAGAGAGAATATTCTTAAAATTAAAAAAATTTAAAGGTATGAAGAATGATTTTTATGAATATATAGTAAAAATGATTTTACAATATACAAATGATATTAATAGTCACAATGTTCTCTTCCAGAAACTGATGCATGTAGGATATGATTTATCACATTTAATAAAAATATTTAAAATTTTAAAATATATCTTATAAAAATTTATTTGATTTCGACATATTAAATAGCATAAAGAAAATGCATAACCACATCGGTCAAGAACAATATCCGAAATTGAGGTTGGGTTTCAAAGAATGAGAGGGCCACGACGGTCGGGTCGACCCTTGAAAGGCCCGTTAAATTCAAATCTTTTGAAATCAAAACTCATAACAGAAATTTGAATTTCAGACGCCAAGATTTTGTTTTCGGTTGGAAGCCAAACATATTTTTCATATTTTTATTTTTATTTTTATTTTTGAGAATAGAAAACAATTTTAAAAAACAAAAACCAAATAATCAAGATTTTGTTTTTTTGTTGGAAAAAGAAGATCGATACTAGCACTTCTCGCCGTTCACCTAATCTCCCTCTCATAAAATTTTCCCGTTGGAAAGAAAAGACATATCCTTTCTCTTCTTTTATCTTTGATATTTTTATTCAATTAGTATAAACTAAGTATGTAAACAAATCAAATTATTCGTGAGCTACTTAAGCTTGACTTATATAATATTCAAATTCGACTTAAAATTAATCGAATCGAACTCGAACTCGAGTATCATAATACCCAATTTGAGTTGTGCTCGTGAGCTTAACTATTATATTATTTATTAATCGAATATCACAAGTTTAAATTTATTCAAACGTAATTGAGTTGAAGTCG
The DNA here is from genome assembly GCA_016808115.1 of Tetrastigma voinierianum. Lineage (NCBI taxonomy): Eukaryota > Viridiplantae > Streptophyta > Magnoliopsida > Vitales > Vitaceae > Tetrastigma > Tetrastigma voinierianum. Next base: position 329,730 of record JAEQBH010000432.1, on the reverse strand, counting down.
GGTCGAGTTTGAGTATAATTATAATAATTTTTAAATTGATTTAAGTTTTGTTGAATCGAGTTTCGAACATCAAAAAAAAAAGAAGATCAAGTTCGAATTTCGATTTTTTTGATCTAGTCAAATTCAAGCTTTATTGACTCAATAAGACTCAGGTACACCTCAGTCCAAACTTACAGTAATGAGTTTTTTTTTTCTTCTTTTTAGGTGGAAACTTCCTTTTTCTTATTAATTCTTTGCAAAAGTTGGGAACAATATCCCATATTTATGGACTTATGACATCATTAATGAATTAATGAAATTTCTGTTCATACCAAAGGTTATAATTGGATGATAAATAAGTACTATATAACCTCTAACAGGAAAATTATTCAAAAAAAAAAAAAAGAGAGAAAAAGTAAAAAGAAATAAATAAAATTTGAAGGAAAATAAAAAATTGATTTAAACTTAATAAATTAATTTTATATGTTTATTTAAACTCATTTAATTTGTTTCTCTTTATTATATAAAGACTACGAAATTTAAAAAAATACGTAAAATTTGGAAGGATTTTGATTATATTTGATTATCTTTTATATTTTTGACAGTGAAATCAAACATTAGAAAATCATTTTTCTTAATTTTTTTTTCATTCCTTGTAACTTTCTCAGTTCCAAACGAATAGTCAAACTGGCAAAATAGAAAGAAACATCTAATTTAATTTTAATGGTCAATCAAGACTTCAAATAAAACTTCACATATACTGATCTTATTTTGCAAAATCTCAAATCATTTCTACAATCACTCAATAAAAAGTGGTCTGCATTGGCGAAATGGGAGATAGATTAAGATAAATATTACAAGGGTGGAAGTGCTGATATATTGCACTTCTAGTATTCCACTAGACTAAAAGGTAAAAGTTTATATATGAAGAACTTGAACTTAATACTATCGAAACCCTTTTTTGAGGGCAAGGCCGCATAAAGAAGTAAAACCTAAAGGATCACTGAAAGCAACTCACTTTGAACTGGCAATATCACGGTTAATTGTCATATATTACTGGGGATTTCCTCATTAGCTTCAGTTTGGAATCAAGTTAGACAACTGGATCCAAAATTTACAGAAAATAAAGATTCCGAGTACAGTAAAGATCAATTAAGAAGATTTTAGTTGATTTTTTTTTTATAACAGATTGGAGCAGAAAAATTATGGTCAAGAATAAAGCACATAAGAATGGAGTAAGCAACTAACCATGACAAAGTACAAACAAACACATCAAAATTTGACATATTCTGAAACATAGAAATTGGCATATGAACTTTCATTTATGTAGATGGAAAGCTGGTTCCAAATTATGGTTTCTTTCTATTACACAATGGAATAGATACAAAAAGTTTATTATCTTTTACATTTTTTGATCTAACTTTTATATTACTTCTCTTTACATGTGTCATTTCACTACTCGATGTCAGAATATGCGATAGTGGAGGAGCATGGTTGTGCGCAGTGTTAGAATTAAACCCAAATAAGCAAACTAGAGTTTGAATTAAGTTGAACCATTGAACTTATATAGGTTAATTATAGGCTCAAGTATGTAAGTGGAATCAATGGCCCATTAAACCTTATTATAAATATAACTTATATTTAGGTTTAAGGTAACAAAAAAAAAAATATTTTCAAAAGAAGAGAATTTTTTCGTTCTGCATCTGAAAAACAAAGGCCTTGATTGTTTCTCGAGCCCACACTACAAATTAAACCCCGCAAATCGACACGCTGGAAGATTCACTGATCGCTTCAATCTCTGCTAGTATGTAATTTTATTTTTTCCCGGGATTCCAACATCTAGTACCAGAGCGGGTTTCCTAGATTCTAGAATTGAAATCTTGAGATTTCATAGGTTAATAAAAATGAAAAATCCTAGATAAATTAATTTAATTAATTTTGTGATGAGGAGGAATTAAATTACATTTTAATAAGACTTATCCTCTAAAGAATAAATGTTAAGTAGATATATAATTTAATTTATATTACTAGGAATTAAATTATATTTTAACAAGAATTATCTTTAATGGATAATTATTAAATAGATATATAATTTAATTTATTTATAAAATGATGGATTTAATTAAGACGTGTTGTTGTTTTAAGATATTTAAATTATTAAATTAAAGTAAACAACTTACATGTTCAAGAAAATTATAAGTGGTATGTTTATAGTGCGTATTCTAGAATTTGTTTGACTATAGATGTCACACCCGGATCTAGATCCGACCCGAATGGCGGATCCGAATCGAGTCTGGGGCGCGAGACTATATAATGGGACTCATTGACCCGTTTCTTATCGTGAGCCGAACTTGTACTGCGGCACACAAACAATTTCTGTAATAACAAAAATCATTTACATATGCAAAAGAACTACCACCGGAGTGGTGTCCATAAAAATCTATACACCTATACTGAGTCCCATTTACTTATACATATACATTTGCTATTGAATATATTTTGTAGTAGCGGAATTCAAAATATAATCATACTCCTTCATTGGAGTTTACATCTGATAAAAACGCTTATACATATACATATCTAATACAAATCATCGTAGATTATGGAAGTAAAGGCGGAGCACCTATCTCTGAGCCGGGGCCTACTCTCACGATGTGGGATGTCCCGTTCTTGCCTCCCTCTTCAGCACCTACAAGGATTGAACACTCCGTGCTGCTTTACGCTTTAGTGGGAAATACAAGTATGGACAACCACTAATGGCAGACCGTCACAAGCTTATACATATGCATTTCCCCATATATCTATACATATTCATATAACTTTTATTACTTATCATCTTTTTACATCTTGGCTGTATGTCAATTTTCCGTTATAATGCTCTTCATGCCTTTGGCATATCTCCTATCTATACTTTTACTATATTCCTATTTCTATACTTTGCATATTCCATATTCATTCTATAACTTATTGCTTTTCATATCATAACATTACTTTTCAGATTATATGAATTTCTATCACATCTTTTGTATCTCTCTTATGAGTGCAAGAGCTTTATACTTTACTATCATATCATATAACATTACAGTTTTCACATATACTTTCATGTGCTTTCTCATATACTATACTTTTCATATACCTTTCTTTATATACTTCTCTCTGCACTTTCATGTGTTCATCTTCAAGTGCTATAGCCTATTGCTTTTCATGTTCTATTACATATTCTTTCATATACTTTTCATGTCCTCTTATACTGTATTTCTTGTTCTTGTAACGATATACTATCATCGCATAGCAGTGCTATGCTTCTCATATCATATCATATACTTTATACATTTCCTTTACCTATACTTTTCATTTTTCTTTTATGTTTCATGCACCACTTGCTTGGCGAGAATACCTTAGAAGCGGATACGGAAATAGCGTAATATGCTAAGAGTCTTATCGACATGCAAGACAATGATCTCACATCATGTAGCCAGAAGGTACTATCAACATGCGAGGCAATGATCTCTATGACCCAAACGGGGCCCGTGATATATACGAAGGTATCGTCATTGCACAAGGCCGGTGACCTATACTGTGATATGTGATCAGAAAGACGGGATCTATGTCATCGACCCAAACGGGGCCTTGATATATGTATCTGTATCTTTACTTGGCGACTATATCTTACTATGGCATGCTATCTATCCATCTACTCGATCATAGCGAATAATGGGTTTATTACATTTTACGTATATATCTCATAAGCATGAATAACTATTGTTATCATGATTGCTTATACGAAATATATACTATCATTACTTTAATGTCGTTCTCATATCTGTAGCTTCATGTTACGGTTCTCATATTTCTCTATAATACATATATTCCTATATTTTTATCATGCATGCATTTACACATTCATATATTCATATATGCCTATCGAGCCTCATATTACGGTTCTCATATTTCGCTATAATACATATATTCCTATATTTTTCTTCGTACATCGTTTACTCGTTTATATATTCATATATACCTATCATTTATTGTCGCGGTACTCATTCCCAATGCTTTGTCATCTTTACTTATCTCGCATTTATGCATTTATATCATGTGTTCTAGCGTGTTTTCCATCCCCGATGTTCATTTAAGGTAATAATACAATAAGTATATTCGTATCATATAATCTTATATTCATATCATGTGTCATCTACTTGTAACATTTTATATCTTTGTTAACATATCTTACGTATCTTTATACATGAGACCGGAAATCAAGGATCTATGAAGGAGGGTAAGCAGTAATTTCGGTTAGAAATCCGAATTTTTTCTAGATCTTGGATGACAAAGCGGGACTGACCTTAGTTGGAATCGTCTCATGAGGAAATCTAGCTACGTCGAATTTCGTTGAATTAAGATGAGTCGGGTGCAGCGTTTTTCGAGGCGTGAGGCGTGAGTGTCGATGACAAATGCTGGGTTATGGGATGCCACATGCCGCAAAGAGTGACACTTGGCTGTGGAAAGAATGAACACATGATTAGTGCATGTGGGAAATGGATCATAGCTGCAGTGGCGCGTGTAAGGAAAACAATGTCGTAAAGAGAATTAAGAAATAAAAGAAAATGAAGAAAAGGGAGAAATATGTTTGGCTTGAGGAAGGTCGAGGAGGAAATTTACTCATTTTGTCTCATCGTATAATGGATCAAAGGAGGAGAAAGTGAGAAAGGAGATAATGGGGAGAAGTGAGAGAAGAAAATGAGAAAGAGAAATGGAAAAAGAAAGAAAGCAAACGGAAAATGAAATAAGAAGGAAAAGAGAAAAGAGCTTATGAGGGAGAAGGAGTCTTGCCTGGGAGGCTTGGATCTCCGTTTTGGGGAGAGAGTGTTTCCTTATACTGGGTTTAAACAGTCAGGCCAGGTCGAATTTCGTTTCGATCTGAGGCAGGTGGTCTACATGTCGAGTACACGTGTGAGTCTGGGATTTGGGAGTTCTACCTGGCTAGGAAGAACAGGGTTTTCTCCCTCACCTTTACTTTGAGCTTAAGGGTTATGCTAATGGAGTGGGGGATTTGTTGAGGCCTGGGTGGCCGTGGTTTCGGTTCTAAAAGCTTTGGGCCAGGGTTAAGAAATCCACAGAGTGTTTTGGACCGATCCACGGGCCCATTTGTGTGAACTAGCTTGAATCGTGTGGTGTTATTATTGTCTTAGCTGAGAAAATAACATGTTGTGTGAAATGGTGGGCTGTTAAAGACGAATCGCAGTTAATGCCTTAAGCGTATGACTAAGTTTATATTATTATTATAAAATAGAATAACATGATTTATGGAACTAATTATGGTAATATATGCATAGTGATACTCCGTGGCATGTGTTATGTATGTTGTGTGCCATTGCATTGCCTTAGGTGGGAGTAACCCCAAGTAGGGAAATTCAACTACTGGGCTTTGCTCTTGCGTCGTGGGAATATATTTTTCGAATTATTGAGACGCGGAGTGGGGATGGGACGCAGGAACCTTAGGCGAAGAAAGCGGCCAAGATGGCCTTATCTTGTATTTGTAATTTTGTAAAGTGCGGGGCGGGAATTTTGTATAAATTAGCAATGTTAATTGTAATAAATCATTTTGTATAAAATGTCGTTTATATGAGGTACGTGCGTAGGCCCAGTGGTCATTTACACATGTACGTCTTCTCCATGACTTGAGACACGTAGATTTTGTGAGTTGTGAGGGTAGTCAACGGACACCCAGGTTTGGGGCTTCACATTATCGGACTATCCTATCTTAGGTAAGTCTGAGTAAGACTTCTTCCTTTGATACTCGTAGGTACTTTTCTTATCTATGCTCCACTTTACATGTCGAATCTAAATATATTCTTCATTTCTTGTTCATATCTATCCTTTCTTGCAAGCTAGCAATTCGATTAACTTTAACCAAGCGTTAGTACACTTGGTACAACAATTCCATTTTTTAAAACCAGAGACGTGGGCACGAGTAATAGTTAAATGACATATGGTTAGATTCTAAGAACATTAGGCTTTCCGTAGAATCGAGAATACGTAATGTAGTCTAGCGAAGGAGTTATGCAAGTTGCAAGCGAGTGAGAAGAAAATCGACAACTTGCTTTGCAACAGCCACTGTCTTTTATCATTTTCGAGGGTCTGAACTTCATATTTGACACTGGTTCTTTGTACTCGTTTAGAAACTAAGGTGCTGAGTTTGCCTTCTCCAACTAGAAATCACCCAAATCAGACACGAAATACAGATCCTAAACAAGCAAGAGGCCTCTATGTTCAAAAGCGAACCGAAATTGGCTGAACATAGCCCCCGCTGAGTGAATTTACGGGCCAAATAAATTGAATTTGAAGGTACCTATTTCAGGGAGTTTTGTTTTCCTTGAAGTCTAGTTTAACCAGTCACTTTAATAACTCAATTCAGATAAAAAATAAATAGGTGTAAGCGAAATACTAACAACGGTCGAGAAATAGAACATTAGATGCCGGTCATCGAAAGTCGGTGCTGGGTACCGAATGAATAGAACATGGTACCGGTACCACTCTGTTTGGTACCGGTACCACCCCTCGAAAATGCCCAAAAATGGTGGTTTTTCTCTTATTTTTCCATATTTTTCTACCCAAACCAACTCAATAATCAATATACACATCAAAACCCTTCCATATTCATCTTGTAACCTCTATTCTACTCAAATCATCTTTCAATACTTATCTTACACCAAAAACCTATCATGAGTTCCTCCCAAAACAACTCTAAAATGGGTCGTAACAGTCGTAAACCAAATATAAAGATGGAGTTAGGGTTGTTCTGACCTAACTCCCGTATCTGATTAAACCACGAATCCAACCTCGAAGGGAAGGATTCCATATTTAGCTCTTGTACTATTTAGGTTTTTACCAACCTTACTTTCAATAATTTTAGGGTTAGGATGAAATCATAACAAAACTATGTTTAGGGACGAGCTTCCTTTCTGATTGCATGGAGATTCATACAACTTTAGAATTTCATACTTAATGTTAGATTCCATACCTTTTTGTCACTTATTTCTTAGCCCTGTACTCTTAACTTCTTCTCTTGCTCTTCTCTTATTCTCTTCCTCTTCTCTTATTTCTTCTCTTTGTACTCTCTTACTCTACGTTTTTTAGTCTCTAAAAAATGAGAGACCAATTAATCTTATCCATATTTTTGAGTTAAGGCTATGTTTGACCTTTGCATTTTTAAATTCTTTTTCTCATTTTTAAGTCCTTGGAAATTCTTTCCGATTTACATTAAGTACTTATAAATTCATAATTGCATATAAACTTGTGATTTATACCTCTCATATTCTCAAGTGGTAAATGACTAATTTACCCTTGGCTTTATTTTTAATTCCGAGTCTCTCGTTTTATTTTATTTTTAGCATTCTTTTATTCCAGAAAAATATAATTTTACTTTTATTATACCCGAAACATGTTATAAAACTGTTAGGGTATAATTTGGAGTGTTACAATAGAAATTTGCTAAATTAGCTAAATTAGCTTGTACTATTTAAGGTTTTACCAACCTTACTTTCAATAATTTTAGGGTTAGGATGAAATCCTAACAAAACCTTAGGTTTGGGGACAAGCTACTAACCATACAATTGCATGGAGATTCAAACAAAACTTTAGAATTTCATACTTAATGTTAGATTCCATACCTTTTTGCTCTTCCTTTCTTCTTCTCTTCCTCTTCTCTTCTTCTCTTCCTCTTCTCTTCTTCTCTACGTTTTTAGTCTCTCAAAAATGAGAGACCAATTAATCTTATCCATATTTTTGAGTTAAGGCCATGTTTGACCTTTGCATTTTTAAATTCTTTTTCTCATTTTTGCATTTAAGTCCTTCCATTCTTTCCAATTTCTATTCCATCTTTTTTCAAATTCCATAATTGCATATAAACTTATTGATTTATGCCTCTCATATCCTCAAGTGGTAAATGACTAATTGACCCATGGCTTTATTAATGGTCGGGTCTCGTTTTATTTTATTTTAGCATTCTTTTATTCGAGAAAAATATCTTCTTTATTATCATGACTTGTGTTATAAAAGCTTGTTAGGGTATATTTGAGGTGACCCACAATAGAGAAATTTGCTAAATTAGATAAATTTAGAGATCAAATTTAGTTGAATTTAGAATAAGCGAGACAATGACATAATCTTGAAAACACTCGAGTTTTAAAATAATTGAGTGGGAAGGTTTAACAAACCTCTGACCTTCCCTTTGAAGAGTCTTGGGATTCATGTTTGGATCAGTCTAAAGTTGGACAAATGTGAGGATCCTAGTTAAGAGACCCCCTTATGGTTAGTTAATAAATATTTTAGTGGGAGCAATCAGATTAAAGTTGAGGCTCTTTACTTAAGAAATATTGAAACTAAGATCAATGGTGCATACACTTAACTTGAAGAAAATAATAAACTATATAAAATAGTCCCTATTTATTTTCTCAAGAGGCTAAAGTTTATAGGGTAAGTCAATCACCTAGTCAAAGGATAAGTAACTTTTGGGATTGATTAGATTATATATCTTAGTAACTGAGAAGCTAGCCACGCCTAAAGTAGGATAGTAAGTTCTCATGAAAGTTAATTTTTCTGTGATGATGTGTGTAATTTTGGGTGGTATATTATATGATATCGAGTCACGTGTATATATAATTATAGATGTCTTATGTAGTAATGAACACATGCGATCAACACCAATTTGATTCTCGGGATAGATATGTCTACGCTTGATCCGGTAGCATCAATCATTTGAACAACGGGTTAGATGAAACCCGACTATGTGAGTTGGAAGGAATCTAAAACATTGTCTTAGCAGTGAGGGTATAATTTATGGGTGACCTTAGAGTCACTTCATGTAGCACCCACGAGCTCAACATACACGAAGAGAGAGAGTGACTATGAGGCATGGAGGAAGGATGATGAGAAAGCAGGATGTATATCTTAGCCTGATGAAGTGCTACAAAGTCAGCATCAATCCATGAGTACCTAAAGTGCAATGCTCTTGAATCTTTAGGAGATGTTTGGAGTTCAGAGTAGATCAGCTAAGCAAATGGTAATGAAGTAGATAATGAACACTAGAATATCTGAAGGTACTCCAGTGAGAGATCATATGATAAAAATGATCGGACTCTTTAATGAACTGGGCGACCTAGGTGCTAATATTGATTAGGAAACACAAAATAACATGGTCCTTGAGACATTGTCTCCTTCCTTCAATCATTTCAAGTTGAATTATTCTATGAATAAATTAGAATGGTCTTTGATTGAGCCCGATGCAACAACAGGATAGGCGAGAACGATTGTAAAAGGGGCCGGCTGATTCGTGCCACGCAGTAGGGTGATCCAGGAATCGACAAAATTTGTTTCCTATATTCCTCCTTATCGTAGTCGAGCTACTGCGGGTATGTGATGCAGATTGGGAACACGAGGGATGAGTTTTTCATCCCACGAATGATTCGCATCATGTTTGAAAATGGTGAGACTTTTATTTGGATTTTTGGACTTGGGTGAAAACAAGGGAGATTGGTTGTTCTGTTTTGGAGAGATGAAATGGCTTAAGTGAAGTGTGAAATGGTGACCTTGAAGGCTTAGGTCACTAGCTTGATAGAATGGTGTTATTAAGATGTCCTCGGGTTATATCCTCGCATTAGGGCAAATGACATATAGTCAAAGCCAAAACCGGATCTTCGTTTGACTATAAAACCTAACCCTAAAAACACTCCTATTTGAGTCCAATCAAATACTGAGCATTCAATGTTCCAATCAGTTTGAAAACCTAGCATTTAACCTCATTTCAATGGCTCGTAAATGACATCTAAAGAATGTCAGTGCATCTACCATTAAGAATGCATTGAACCCTAAAGCATGACAAGTATTGACCAAAGGAAAGACATTAAATAGCATTAAACCCTAGTTTGGAAAATTTGGAACCATAAATGCAGTACCTGTATCATTAAAGGCATGAGGACACTGCCAAACCACCAAAAACCAAACTAGCAACCCTCCTCTTCAAGGCTTTGAGGCTTAGCCAAGCATCCCTTGAGTTGTCATCCTCAAGGGGTGTCAAGGGGTGTGTTTGGCAGCCAAGAAAATGAGAGAAAGAGGAGAGAGAAAAGAGCAAAATATAACCTAAAAACTAAAGCTGCGGGAAAGCTTGCATAAAAAATGAAAGTTAGGGTTACAAAAGTTGTAGGGGAGCTTATATAGCCAACCCTAATGTGTGAAATGACAAAAAATGCAAAATATGAGATTACAATAGGAGACGAAAATGGTAATTAATCAAAAGCATTAATTAGTTTGGAATCAAAAACATCAAAAACTTTTAAAGAGGCGACAATTTCGCTATGTAGTGAATTTATTTATCATAGAAGATTTAACCATGATAGCGAAAAAGCGGGCATAGCAAAATTCAAATTTTTGCTATGCATAGTAATTTTCACTATGATAGCGAAATTTCGTTATGATAGCGAAATTTCGCTAGCCTAGTGAAAATTTGTGCATAGCGAAAATTTCGCTAGGATTGCGAAATTTTCGCTGTGGTTGAGAAATTTTACATGATCACTTTGCGAAATTTTGCATGTCTATCATGAAAATTCTACAGTTTGCCTCCATTTGCCTCTGCTTTGCCACTGCATCTTCTTTTCATCAATTCCACTTCACATTTCTTCATTTTTGGTTGATGAAATCACCGTGAATCCTCAGCATTCAGCACCCACTCGACATCAAACTTGATATTATTGGTTGAGGCTCGCAAAAACACAAATTTACAAAACAAACTCGAAATGGAACTAAGTGGTACTAAGTGGACACTGCACATGTCAATTGGCTCAATTCATATGATTGACTGCGCAAAAAGCACTCAAAACCTATCTTAAATAGGGTTAATATCACTTTTGGGCGCTAATGCACCCCTACTTAGGCATTGCTAGTCCCTTAACGTCCCGAAAAGTAATATAAAGGTATGCATCTGTGCTTTTCTGAAAAGTGTATATTGTTGAGAAAAGAGTATTGTGCAGATAAGCTTTACCTTTAGTATGAACAATTTGAATACGAGCGAAAACCGTCTGTAAGAGAACAAATGCCATATGAGAACAAGTTTTAGAAATGACATAGGTTCAGTCGACTTTGAACTTCCACCAAAATCTAATTGTTCCTAAGGTAACCAGTTTGAGCCAATAAGATGCAAAGCTATTTCTTCCCCCCAACCTAGCTACTGCCATGGCCTTAAACTGTTGACCAACCTAAATAGGACCAGCTACACTTTTATTTCTTTCTTTGATTTCATTGTAGGGTGCAATGCTAAAAACTCGACTTCATCAAAGTCCATGTAACGGGGTCCGCAGTGACTCTGACGATTAAGGTTTAGAGGCGTGAAGCGAAAAGGATCGTGACCACAAACTACAGGCTTCACGGACTTTGAATGACTTGAGAATTAAGCACCTACAACTTCGCTAAACTCTACCTATCCACCGTGCTTGAACGCTAAGGTCGATGACTCCCAACCAATTAAGGTTTAGGGCATCGGGTTTTAAAGGCTTTCGCCATGTACCCCTCGGACCGTGTTCGGGATTCAAGGCATAGTGTCACGACTTTTATTCTTCTTTTTCTTCTCTTCTTTTTCTTTTGCTTTTTCTTTTCTTTTTCATTTGGAAGATTACATTGGTCTTCATTCCACAGGTAACTGAGCCTATTGCCAAGTGGTCAGCGGTCTAGGGTGGCTTTGCCAAGTGGAAAGAGGTATATAGCTTCTCAACCTATTGGTACAATCTGGTGTGCACTGTGGGTGAATTAGCCAAAGGGGGATGTACCAGGTTGAATACATCGAAACTTCAGACGACCAAAAACTTAATCATGCATGGAACTGTTCTAGCATCATGGTAACACACGTATCTTTAACTCAAGGCAAGAGGGAAACACAAATGTAGGTACAAAGCAACTTGGTAAAGCTACTTAAAAACAAAGTTTAGGCATTGCAGGGCATGTATAACCAGCAAAACTAAACTCCAAATGTATGAAAATTACCGACCGACCCATCACGGAACGTAAAAGCTAGAGTAATGGAATCCGCATTCTCCTCAAACATTGTGGCAGGAGGTTTATCCTCGCGGTTAATGCATCGCGAGTTGTTAATAAAGCAAAGTCAAATGCCAAACTCGACCATACCAAAACTTTAAACAAAAAGAATTTTACTCAAAACTAAGCAATGGAAATTGTAAGGGTTCTCGAGACAAAGCAGAGCCACCCTTAAATGTGTGTGGACTGTGGGAACTCAAGGAGGGTCCGTATGAGATTCTCCTGACGGTTTGTTGCACAACATAGGGCTTCACCCCTCTATCCATTGACTTCAGATCACCCTTTATCATTTGGGTTGAGTAAGTCCCCACCAACTACTGGGCGCCAAACTATGAACGGGACCCGTCCATCGCGATTTCTGAGCTGTCTTAAATGTGATGGAGCTTGAATCACACAGAGGACTTGGTCCCCCTCATTGAAATTCTTGCAAGCATCATTTGATCATGCCATTTTTTTTTATCTTTCCTTTGCACTTCGAATTTAAGTAGGCATCATTTCGTATTTCTTCCAACTCACAGGTCAAGGGAACTTTGAATCCCGCCCTACTTGGGATCCATGTTCAGCTTCTTGATTGCCCACCATGCTTTATATTCGATCTCCACTGGAAGGTGACATGCCTTACCATAGACTAACCGATAAGGGGACATTCCAAGGATTGTCTTGAAAGCCGTTTTGTAGGCCTACAGCGGAATCGCGCTTTGATTTGACCGCCTTTTTCGTCATTGTTACTCACCTTCATTAGAATGGTCTTAATCTCCTGCTAAAGAAGTTCTACTTGACCACTTATTGAGGATGGTAAGGGTGGCCACTCTTGTTTCACGCCATATTTAGCCATGAGGTTTTCAAAGGTTTGTTTTTAAATGTGAACCCCATCACTAATAATGGCTTTCGTACCCCGAACCTAAAAGATGTTTCGTTTTCAAGAATTTAAGCACCACCCCGTGGTCATTGGTTTGTGGATTGCTTCAACCACTTGACACATAGTCCACTCCCACCAATATGTAAGTATGACCATAAGATGTGGGGAAAGGTCCCATGAAATCATGCCCCAAACATCGAATATCTTGACCACTAAAATCGTCTGTAAGCATCATATGATCTACGAGACAATTTCCCGAGTCTGCATCGATCATGATATACCAAGACATTTGGTATGCTTCTTTTAAAACAAAGAAGGCCGCAGGAAACCGCATCGCAAAGACCTTCATTGTTGTCTCTGAAGCAAAGTGACCACCACAGCACTCGCTGGCAAAGGGGCCTGTAATTCCTTGTCGTTTCCTCGTGCACACACTTCCCCCGATTATCCACCACGATTTAAACAAGAAGGGCTCTTCCCAATAATAGGAATGACTGCAAAGAAATATTTCCTATCCTGCTCTTCCAATCGATGGATTTCTCTTGTTGCAGGAAATTGGCAATGTGAGCATACCAGTGGTTTCTTTCCAACCGCATTTATGATTTTCAGAAATTCATCATCGACGGGTGGGCTATGAGTGTCATGGTTAATGCTAACTCAAAGATGGTCTGCCACAACATTCTCTACCCCCTTCTTGTCTTTAATTTTCAAGTTAAATTCTTGAAGCATAAGAACCCATCGGATAAGTCTCGCTTTAGCATTTTGCTTGGTCAGAAGATATTTCAAAGCGGAATGATCTGTAAAAATGATTTTATCATACCCAACCAAGTATGCTCCAAATTTGTCTAATGCGTAGATTACTGCCAACAATTCCTTCTCTGTAGTGGTATAGTTCCTTTGTGCTTCATTCAAGGTTTAGCTTGCATAGTAGACTACATGAGGTTTTCCATCTTCTCTCGCTGGCACGCCTCCAATAGCAAGATCGCTTGCATCACACATCACTCAAAAGGCAACTGCCAATTAAGTACCAGACTATTGGTGCAAAGGGTCAAATGGGACTCACCTTCAAAGCCTCCCCGGGCATTCTTTTTCCCACACAAATTTGCATCTTTCTAGGAGCTTGTAGAGGGGCTTCGAGCAATCTTCGAGAAGTCTTTAATGAATTCTCTATAGAAGCCTCGCGTAGCGACTAAGGAATTGCCTAACCTGCTTACATTTGTCGGAGATGGCAATTTAAAACAAGTTCCACTTTCGCTTTGTCAACTTCTATTCCCCTACCGGAAATACGTGCCCCAAGATAATTCGTTAACCATGCTAAATGGCATTTCTCCTGGGGCCAGGCACCAAAGTTCTTCTCATATGCACCTTGCAGATGGCCTCAAGATTAGTCGTGATATTCTTCAAAATCAATTTCCATATACTGGGTGATATCATCCATGTATACTCTCCCATTATGCGCTCCACCATATCGCTAAACATACTAAGCATACATCTCCTCAAAAGTGGTCGGGCGTTGCAAAGACCAAAAGGCATCCTCCTCAGAAGCATATGTGCCAAATGACAAGTAAAGGTGGTCTTTCCCGATCCTCCGTGCACTCTATCTCGAAGTACCCCGAATCTAATCCAAAAGCAATAGACGGTGTCCAGAGACTCTCAAGGAGCTGATCGATACAATGGCAACGGAAGTAGATCTTTCTAGTTACGCATACACCTCCAACCGTAGTAAGCCCGTAGACAATTCTTCACCCTTTCATTTTTTACGCTTGTCACCTCGACTTCAAGTACCACACTGGTCGGCTTACCTAAGTAAGATCGTAAAGGGTAAATGATACCGCTTGGAGCAATTTCAGACTTCAATGCGAATCATACTCGCAAGTGGGGATTCAACCTTCCTTCACGCCACGCTGACAGCTTCTAGACCTTCTTAATAAATGATAGTGATTAAGGGGTTTATGCCTTCAACCAAATTCTTCACCCTAATGTCTCGCTGTTCCTTTTGAGGAGGTGTAAAGAAAGTTATGCTCGTGAAGTGGCTCACTGAAGATAAACCGCAATCGGGATACGCCATTTTCAGAATGCATAATGCTGAACTCAACTCGGGAGGGGTTTGAGCTCTAGCCGTTGAGGTTCCTTGGTTCGTCACCGAAGAGGTAGGATTTATTTTTCCTCCGCACTCGCACTAAGCTCATGCATCGAGGTTCTGTTGCCTCTAAGGCACTCGATAACTCAAGTTAACATCTGTACCGCCGCCACATCTCCGTTTCTTCATGAATTGTACTCACTTATGCGGTGACTTTCACAATGTCTCTCCTCTCGAGTGCATATGCTCATATCAATTTAAGAGATATTGAGTTCATGGTCACATCTCTAAACGTGAGTTGCATAACTCTATTCATTAACTATTATGGTACTGAAGTAGCCAAAAAACTCCTAAATATGATGGGTACATGATTGGCTCCCCACCCAACCGGTCAGTGTCAAGTACAACAAAATCCACCGATAGACCACTACTTGTATTAAAACATCTCATTTGTCCCCTTCGGTATTTTAATGTAATTTAATGGCTAGTAGACAAGGTGGATGGAGGGGTGGGTTTTCAGCCCCAAACCAAGCTGCTGCTTGTACATGGAATAGGTGTGCTGTTCACAACAGCTCCCAAGTCTACTGCTTTTCATCACATACCCAAGAATCCCGAGATTGTCAGACATGCTCGCCCTTATATTTTACTAGAGTTCACCAATGATAGCATCATACTCACTGTTAAAAAGGCCTTTTTGTTTACATTGAGGCCTCTTCAAGAACTTTGCATAGGTGGGGACTTGTTTCTGACTTGTAAAATATATAGAATGTTAATCTTTACTTGCCAAAACTCCAATATTTCAAATTTAGTTAATCTGAATTTTTCTTTTTTTGGAGAGCCTGTGGGAATGGAGGGGTACACCGGCTCACCTCTTCCCTCTGCTGACTGCTCTTCCTGTGGATCGCTTACTATGGGAGTCGATTACAGAACTGACCGCGGGTCTCATTTTACCTACTTCTTAAAGTCACCACCGCTGATTTCATCAATTTACATTCGATTACTGTTGAGCTTATTTCATGCACTCCTTCTGATGCCAGGTCTCGGGAAAGAGATTTTTTTCGTAACTCCCGCAGCTTGCCGGGTTGACAACTCGAAATCTCGCAGTGCATACCGCTCCATTTTCCCCGTTGAGTGAGCTCTCGACGCTTCACTTTTCGATTAGTCTCGGGACATTCAACACCTTCGCTTCTTCCATACAAACGTGCCTACCACTTTGTTAAATTCAGGGCTGTCATGTCTAATAACAGGAGTAAAGGAAGAGAGGCGGTCACGTTAGGGAAAGTTGAAGTGGAGCCAACCGTCACTGCTCTCCGTAGGATATACGCAGGGGTTTATATTTCCACGACATGTCGGATGATTTCTCCAATAGGTTATATATGTGTTGCCATATGGAGCATTTGTGGTGGCTTATTTTTGACTCAACATTATTGGCAGATGTTTCTCGACATAGTTCCTAGATGACTATTTGACGACAATAAAAACATGGTCAAGAGTGTGCAATCTATTTGACATCGCTTGCATTTCAGGTTTAATTTCCTGTATTTTGCCTTCCAACTCGAGTCAAAGTGGTCAGTTTTTTCATCTCGTGTCTCGGTGCATAAATGCTCTTCCGTAGCTCAAGGCCTCATCTTTCGGCTTCCCTTAGATTCTGGCTTCATCCCATGCCTAGAGGTTTTGGCCACATAGTTCAAAAGTCCATGGCCTCATCCGGGTAAGCTTGCTCAAAAGTCACCTTCCACATGGTTTCTAAAGGCTATCATGGCTGGAGAGATACCACTGCTGTACATCCACTAGCATCCATGCATCAAACCATGGTGTGGGCATGCATTGATGGTCTCCATGAACACCTTTCCAATATCATAAACTTCTCATCGCCATAGGTCAGCAGTGTAGATCCGTTTCTTCAAACTCGCTGGTCTTGGTCAGACAAAGAACTTCCTCAAAAACTGCTCAAGTTCAATCTAATTCCATTTTCTCTTGGCCTCAATGAATTACAGCCAAATTTTGGCCTTATCTTTCGTTGTCGTGGGAAATGCTTTTTACTGAAAGCAAATCCATGTCGGGCACTCTTCCTTAAAGTTGCATACTTCTTCGACTCCGGATATGAGTATATGATTCTCATTCTCCATTCCATGGAATGTGGGAAGCAGGGGTACCAAATAGGGTCTTACCACCACGTCATCAGCAGGTGGTATGATGCAGGGTGCATCACTCCCAGAGGGTGTATGTAACCTCATCGAATTCGTATGTCATTGGATTCATAGGGGCTGCTTGCTGACTTTGTTGTTCCCTCGTGCAGAGGATCCATTTGATCACCGCAGCACCGATTTCACAACTTCTCTTGCTCAATCAAAGACTCACTTTAAAATCTGACCATATCCCTCTATCCCAATGCCGCATAACACCGAGCACAAATTGAAGACATCAAAGACACAAATGAAGTTATAAAAGGATCGCTGTTAGCTACTAAACATCGATCAGAAGAACAAAAACAAAGTATAAAGCATCCGCCAGAAAATCCTGCGTTCTTCAAATAAATGAAATCTCGTATGATCAGTTAGTCACCAATACACTTTGCAAGGTGGGATTACAAGTATATCAACCTGGTCATTCAGTTTCGATAACTTCATTCTAACACGCCATGATCGTTACTCAGGCGGATCCTAATCAACAAAAATTTGTTTCCATACTTCCTACTGCCGTAGTCAAGCCACCGCAAAGATAGCGGTTCAGGCCGAACACGATGGTTTTTTCACATCACTAATGATTCGCGATCATGTTTGAAACAAGGGCATTCCTCTTTATCATGGATTTGATCTAGGAAACAGGGGGAGATCAAGCCGTTCATGGATCGAAATGGCGAAAGAAGTGTGAAATGTAGACCAAGGCTCGGGGTCACTAGCTGATAGAATGGTACATATGATGTCCTCGGTTATATCTCGCATTAGGCAAGACCATGGGCCAAAAGCTAAAAACCGGATCTTCTGCTTGACTATAAACTGTAATCTCAAAAACACCCTATTTGAGTCCAATCAAAATGAGCATTCAATGTTCCACCGCTTGAAACCTAGCATTTAACCTCATTTCAGCTGGTCAGGCAACGACATCTAAAGAATGTCAAGGCATCTACCATTAAGAATGCACTCCAACCCTAAAGCATGACAAGTATTGACCAAAGGAAAGACATTAACAGCATTAAACCTCAGTTTGTAAATTTGGAACCATAAAATATAACACTGATTATTAGCATGAGACACCGCCAAACCACCAAAACTAAACTGGGAAACCTCTCCTCTTCAAGGCTTTGAGGCTTAGCTAAGCATCCTCCTGAGCTGTCATCCTCATGTCAAGGGGTGTGTTTGAAACAAGAAAATGAGAGAAAGAGTGAGAGAGAAAAGAGCAAATATATAACCTAAAACTAAAGTCGCGAAAGCTTGCATAAAAATGAAAGAAGGCAAAAGTTGTAGGGGGAGCCTATAGAAGCCAACCCTAATGTGTGAATGACAAAATGCCTAAATATATGAGATTGCCAATAGGACAAATGGTAATTAATCAAAACGTACGTTTGGAATCAAAAACAATTAAACACAAAATAATTTATGTAGTGAATTTTACATCACAGCGAAAATTTCGCTATGATAGCGGCCTCGCTAGATAGCCAAAAAAAATGTGGCATAGCTTAGCTCAATTTTCGCTGAGGACGTAATTTTCATGAGGATAAATAAATTGCCATGATAGCGAAATTTCTAGTTCAGCTAAAATTTGTGTATATGCAAATTTTCATAGATTGCGTGCCTACTTGCTGCGTAAATTTGCATTCAAGTAAAATTTCGCAATCCTGCAAAATTTTTGCAATGCATATTAAATTCCCGGTTTGCCTCTCATATTTCAGGCACTCGATCTCTTTTCATCAATTCCACTTCACATTTCTTCATTTTCGTTGAGGAAATCATCGTGATCCTCAAAGATTCAGACCCACTAGGACATCAAACTTGATATTATTGGTCGAGGCCCCAAAACTCATACCTACAAAACAAACTCAAATGAATCGGCTGGTACTAAGTGACTCGCACATGTCAATCGCTCATCAGCATTAGTGCACAAAGCACTCAAAACTCATTCAGAGCATAGCCAAAATAGTACTGGGTACTCAATCACCGCCTAAATGTTAATTTTGTGTTAGGTGAATCCTCTAAGCTCCTAATGGAAAGAAAAGGAATAAAGCAAATCAGTCAGGTGTTCATGCTAAACCTAAGATTGCTAAGAAAGTTAGACTTGATCCTAATAGGAACCAAAAGGAAAGTGCTTCAAGTGCGAACAAGGACATTGCAGTTAAGACTGTCTCAAGTTAAAGAGACAATCGTGCACCCTCTACTGCATTATTGAGTCTTGTTTTGTAGGCTGATTTAGGCTACCTTAGGATAGATTTAGAGCCACCGACCATATTTGTAACTTCATGTGTCTGTGGGTGACAAGAAGCACAATGAAGGAGATGCGCTAAAGATGGCTTCTTACTTTCATCTCGTCATATAACTTAGGATCTTAGTCTTAGTTTTAAATACCCAAATTTTAGTTTTTTGTAAGATTGCTTATTTGTGCGCATCATAAAGAATTTAATTTGGGCTTTCTAAATTATAATGACTTGTTATTCAGCTTTTTTAACAAACTTATGTTTTTATTATGAAAGAAAATGAAGTTTACATCCGCACATTGCGAATAATCTATATCATATTGATTGTGTTGTTATTCGTTGATAAATGTGGAAAAATAATTGAAAAGAAAAAGAGTCATAGTATCAACCAAACTCAGTTATGACACTTAAGGTTATCACATAAATTTGAAAAGAATATAAGACTAGTGAGTCAGGGCTATTAGCCACTTGACCTGATAATTACCACTAGTGTCAAATTGTATTCAAGCGTAAATGACTAAGAGATCATTTACTGCCAAAGGAGTTAGAGCTCAAGATGCTCCAGATTTTATATTTAGATGGTGTGTGTCATTTAGTGTCCAGTGCAAGAGGTGGTTATGAGTATTTCATCACTTTACCGATTTACTACCAAGATATGGATATGTGTACCTAATGAAGAAGAAATCGAGTAGAATGATAAATTCATGGAATACATGTCAGTTAGGAAAACAATTAGAGACACATTAAATCACAGGTTTAATCTAGGGAAGTAGGTCGCACATGTCTATTGAATTTGTTTCTTCCCCAAGAGCATGATTTTATCTCAGCTTAGTGCTCCAAGAACTCCACAACAAAATGGAGTGGCAGAAAGAATTAGAATCCTATTGTATTATGGTAAGGTTGTCAATGATGAATTCTTCCACATTACATTTTATCCTTTTAGATATAGTGCCCCAGACACAACAACTTACATTATGAATATGGTGCCATCCAAGTCAGCATCAAAGACACCCATGAAATGTGGACAAAGCCTGAACTTATTTTAAGTCATATCCGATACGGGATTGGTCTCACTGTTAAAGCAAATATCTAACAAATTGGATGTCGAATTGTTTTGGTTTATTGATATTCAAAGGTACAAGGGTTACAATTTCTTACAATAAATCTAGCATGAGAAGGTATTTTGGTGGAGTACAAATGCTAAGTTCATGAAGAAGAATACATCATGAATCAAGTATTTAATTAGGATATGAATGAATGAAGCAAGACCGAATTCTAGCATCCAAGATAATGTTAATCTATTGATCCAATAAACCACTAATAATTGAGCATGGATACACCAAATATGCCTCGTCATAGTGGAGGGTCATTAGACCACCCGTTGCTCATTACTGATGGAGAATCATCTTGACAATCCGCAGTCACATGAAGAGGGGTTGAGATCCTGGCTGCTACTATGAAGCATTTAATGATAAGGATTTATGAAGAGGCTATGAACTACTAGAATCCATGCATTCTAATAATGTGGACTTGTGGATTTACCCCAAGGGGTTAAACCCATTGGTTGTAAATGAGTGTTCAAGAGAAAGAAAGGAGTAGAGATGGAAAGGAGATGATATGGTGCCGATCGTGTGGCAAAAAGGTTATAGTAAAAATCAAAGTGATTATGAGAAATCCATCACAAGGGCCATGATCATAAGCCCATCGTAATACTTTATCAATTGCATATTATGATTATGAATATGACAAATGATGTCAAGACAACTCTTTCTTAATGATTATCTTGAAGAGAACATCTATACGATGCAAATCCGAGATGGTTTCATAACCAGGTCAAGAACATATGGTATGCAAGTTGCACAAGTCCATATATGGACTTAAGTAAACATCGAGATCATGGAACAAAATGTTTTGATCAAGTAATCAAATCTTTAGTTTTGATCAAAAATGAAGAGGAACTGTAGTATATAGAAAGATGGATGATATAGTGGTTTTCCGATTTTATATGTGACGACATTTTGTTGATTGAAACGACTTTTGAGATGTTGTCAGCAGATCCAGCTTAGCTACTCACCTAAATGAAGGATTTGGGAGAGGCGCAATATGTTCTAGGTATTAAGATAATACGAGACAAAAAGAATAAGATTATTGCACTCTCTCAAGAAAATTACATTGATAGTATGTTGTCTAAATACAACATGCAAGATTCCAAGAAAGGATTTACACCTTTTAGATATGGAATCAATCTTTCTCAGGACCAGTGTCCTATGATAGCTGAAGATAAAGAATACATGAAGACAGTACCATATGCTTCAGCAGTTGGTAGTCTTATGTATGTGATGTTATGTACTAGACTAGATATATGCTATTCAATAGTGAGTAGGTATCAAATTAATCAAAGTAGGGAAATATCGACCGCCGTGAAACATATACTCAAGACTCAGAATGAGAACGAGGATTATATGCTAGTTTATCATGGCGATGAGTTGGCTTCTATAGGATATACCGATCGACTTTCACTAGATGCGATTGAGGAACCACCTCCTGATATAAGCTTTTACATCAAGTGTAGAGCGGTTAATGATGAGTATCAAGCAATCATGTGTATTGCCGATACAACTATGGAAGTTGAATAAAATGAGGCAAATTTAATAGAAGATAGCTTAGGAAATTCTTTATGGAATTAGGAGTCATAACTACAATAAGATCTTAAGATAATATACTCGTGGATAATAGTGGGGTTGTTGCTCACAAAAAGAACCAAGGAATCATAGGAAAGGCAAGCATATTGAAAAAGGTAAGTGCATCACCTAGCACAGAGATTGTGCAAGAGAGGGAGAGATATTATAGTAGAAAGATTGCATCGAGGATAACCTAGGATTCATGTACCGCAGGTATCCGAATCAACAAAATTTATAAACCTAATCTCCTACCCAGAGCATGAATTCACCCGTAGTATAGTGGCTCTGTAGAAATGAACACATGGATGAAGTTGGTGAAAATGATTTACTACTGGTTTAAATGGTGAATTTATTTATGGATTTTAAGGTTTGCAAAAACAAAGAGGTTTGTATATTGCAAGTTGAAAATGTATAAAAATGTAAAATAGAATTCCTTGTGTTGTTAGGTCATCGAAGTTGGAGTCCTAGGGCAACCGAGGTTCTAGAAGTTTATTGCTACAGGAGGGATTTAATTTATAGCTGATTCTCCTGAATCGTTCTTTATTTAACTGTAAAAACTGACCCTAAATAAATATCTCTGAACAATTGGTATTTTCTGCTTTCATTGATGGTCTCAGACGCTGAATAACATCACCTTGACTCACTTTCCTCACTTAATAAATGAGTGATTCAATGAACATTAACTAATAATAAGATTACAATGAACCTTATAAGCTTACCAAGCACTAACCATTTAAAGTGAACCGAAGGGATCAAACCTAAAATTTGGAGAAAATAAAAATATCCTTGCATCGCCTTTCAATAACCTATAGATGATACCAATGATGTCAATAACGAGTAATACATCCAATGAACGCCTAAAAGCTTATCAAATACTGATCATTCAAAGCAACCCAAAGGGATTAAAGCTGACGTTTGAATGAAACCATAAATGGTAGAAATACCTCCAAACAACATGGAAAACCCTGCCTGGCCTTAGATCCCCGCCAGCCTTCCACTGCTGAGAAGAGGTTCTAGCCACTCATCCTTCGAGTTGTCATCCTTGAAGGGTGTTTAGCTAGTGAGAAAGGAAGATAAAGTGAGGGAAAATGAAGGAAAATGAAAAGAAGCGGGAACTGTTGAAAGGTTCCCGCCTAAGTTTATTAATGAGTAAAAAGAGAGCCCCTTTTACAGTCTGTACAAATGGCTTATATAATGCCCAAGACAAGCAAAATTACCAAAATACATGAACTAATAATTATTAAATGTAGGGTAAAATGGGAAGCAAAACCAAAAGTGACAAAGAGTCAAAAGGCCAAAAGTTGAGAGGAAGGTGAACAAGTAATAGAAAAGGTGAACAAAGGGCGGAGGCAATTTTAACTCACAATTTACAGTTATAAATCGCGAAATTTAGTTGCGAAAATTTCGTAGCCCTCGCTTCGATTCTTCTTTCCGTTTCGCTTTCTTCTGAGCCACCGCAGCCTCTAAGTTCAACTCACTCTGTTTGGATTTGCTATGATAGAGTTGGATCAAATGGCACATTAGCTTGCAAACACAAAATTTGCCACAACACGACAAGAGCTTTGCCAGGTCCCAACATGCCAATTGGTTAATTGCTGATTAGCACACAAAGCAAGGCCAAAACCTACAAACAGGTTTAGTACAACACTACTGGGCATCACACCACACCTCAGAATCGAGAGACATTGCTAGTCCCTTAGCAATGAAAGAAAGAGAGAGCAATCAAGACCAAATCAAAATTATGTTCACAAAAATGGTATTTCGCGCGCTGTGAACGAGTAATGCTTAACCCTTTAGTAAGAATCATAAAACCCTTGCCCAATAACTATCTCTGAGAGAATGAATGCTAATAGACATGACTATCAAAAGATCCTCCTTCAGGTGAATCAACCAGAGAGACTTCATTAAAACCTAAGAGGTTTGCTGACCGCTTCCTCAACACAACCGCCAACCGCACTCTCCCCACCTAAGCTATCGCTCCACTCAGACACTGTAAAACTAACCTAAATAGATCAAGACTCACTCTTATTCCACAACTATTTTTGTGTTGTAGGGGTGCAATGTTGAGGAATCAACCTCACCAAAGTCCATGTAACGGGGATCTACCGATGACTCCCAACCAATTAAGGCTAAGGGCACCAAGTCATAAGGATCTTTTGATCACTAACTCTTCAGGTTTCACCCTGACTCTCAATACTTCGAGACTCCAACACCTACAACTTGCTAAACCTCACCCATCCACCCGTAGTGGATGCTGTCGTATTCCAAATCCGCTGGCTTAGGGGCACCGGGCTTTAAATATTTTCACCATATACCCCTCGAATCGTGCTCGGGTTTCAAGGCAAAGCGCTTCACGTTTTCCTTTCTTTTCTTTCTTTTTCTTTTTCTTTGTTTTCCTCTTCTTTATTTTGAAGACACATTGACCTCATGGGGTCCTTAACCTATTAAAGGTAGTCAACGAAACTAGATAGGTTTTGAAAAGCTAGGAGGTTAGCGCGCCAGCTTATTGAAGAAACTGGATGTAGAGTGTGTGGTTAGCCAAAGGTGAAAGAAAAGGTTTGAAGCAATGTAAGAACTGATCATCCACTTAATTACATGAAACCAATCTAACATCAACGTAATTGGACAATGTTTCAATTTTTTCAAATTGGGTGTGCTAGGCAAACACAAAAAAATGGGGTGCAATTTGAACTAGAAGTGAAAATCTGTATAAAAGGTACATAAAAAAGCAATGGCTATATTTTCAGTTTTTTCAAAACAACTAACAACTAATAACAAGATAAAACAGTGTCACTGAACAAATACAAATGGGCATATATTTCAAATAGTAACAAAAGCATAAATAAAGCTTACCTTCCTTCGCTAACTTCCCCCAACCAAATGTCATCAGTTCTCACGCTCGGATCGAAAGTTAAAGAAGGAAGTGATACCTCCTTGATGAGATGTACCCGTTTTTGGATATAAGACTTTGCAAGCTTTCCATCGAGACCTTATTCACTCCATTTGGGCTTTAAATGAATAAGTTGGAAGAAGAAAAGAGAGGAAAAAAAGTAACTAGTTGGAGCATTTTGAAAATTACACCTCACGTACTTCGGGGTAGTTCTTTTGGCTATATTTGGATTCTATACTTAAGCTTCATATCCGTACCAAAATTACCCAAGACGGAGTTCGGATGAAAAGTTATAAATGAATTGGCAGTTATAAATTTCGTAACCTTCGAATTTTTTTTTAAAAACACATTTTTTTAGACAAAGAAATTTTTTTAAATATATATATATATATATATATATATATATATATATATATATATATATATATATATATATATATATATATATATATGTTAGCATTTTTTTTTTTTTAACACTGCTCTGCTTGTCTTCTTCGTTGGTTTGCTCCACAGATGCTTGCTATAGTAGGGAGTTGCGAAATTTCGTGAATCACCAGGCGAAATTTTTATAGTGTTAAAAATTTTTTGTTACGAATCTTTCAACCTCAAAAGGTTTTTTACGCTTTTTCTTTGGCTCATGCATTTCCTCGCTCAAAATTTTACACAACCAAAATTAAACACAAAAATAAAAAAAGGCTTACAAAATGAAAAATAAGTTAGAAACAAGATTATCATAAAATTATAGAAAATCTAAAGAGAAAAATTAACTAAATCAAAATAAAATAAAACAGAAAAAAATAAAATAAAAGTGGGGAGACTGAACCCCCAACCCGCTCGCCTTTGGAGGTCGTTGAACCTGTGAGCTAGTGAAATTGCCGAGGTTCAAAGTTCGGACGAACTGGAAGACTGAAACCATCCGCCAAAGCATATGTAAGTATGAGCAATGCCAATGTTCGAAGGTAGTGACAAACATTTGTAAAAAGCACTAACTCAAAGACATTCACGTATTGCGTATGGGATGGCTCATAGCAAAGAGAGCATCGATGCTTCTGTGTAATGCATTGTGTTGCCTGTGATAGGTAGGATATAGTACACTGTAATCGCAGAGGCGTGTAAAATTATGCTGGAGCCTCCACTCCGCATCTTTTCCATCACTGGTCACCTCCTCACGTCATCATCGGGAGGTTTCTTCTTTCTTCTCCCATGGACACACACAATCACACACTGAGAATTCAAAATATCTTTTTGTACAATTTTTCTTAGCTAACAGAAACACTACCAATCACATGTCACCGTGCAGACTTTCTCCTCTGATGAACGCAAGGATCGGGTGAGCCTTGAAAGCAGTTATGTGGGTAGGATGCTCAATTCTTTCAAGTATGTCACTGAAGCACATCTAATTTTTTGTTTAGAGAGCTCACGTATCAATTCTTGTCTTAATTCGCATTGATTGTCTTCGCTTTTCACAAAGTCACCAGAGCACTAACTTGAAAGAGGTTCTGTGGATGACTTGTTCAACTAGAGAGTGTTGACTGTGGTAGGTCGAGGCTCAGACAGAAGGAAGATACCTGGATGGAGCAGGGCATATTGTGTAGTAGGCTATGGGTCTCCATGAGAGGTTTAGATGGTTCCTCCAATTAGGGTTAAACATTTCCCATATGGTGCAGCTTGTCGAGGCACCATGGCTGAGTGCACACTATCCGTGGAGGGTTTCTATAGTCCCCCATGGACCTATATGATTAGGATTTCTCTCCACCGGGTATCGACTGTGTTGCTCTCCTCATAGGTGTTCCATTCGGGTTAAACTAATATTCAATTCAGAATTGACTCTTGTAGAACATTTGACTCCTGAGACCAACTCGTCGTAATTCTTTACCCACTGAACATGTTCTCCGCAAAGAAGAACAGGCGCATACCAAGACAACTAGAACAATTGGTACTCTAAAGGGTTAGGGTAGTTAGCTAAAAAAAATAAACAGTGGAAACAAAATTAACAAACTCGACGTAAAAATATTACACGTAAAAATAAAGTAATTCATCGATCTTGTGACGAGGATCAGTGTTCATCGATCATCATTTGCATCATAGCACCATCCTCGCAACTAATTTATTTGATTCATGTGCCGCAGGTATTCGTAATCAACAAAATTTATAAACTCATTTTCCTATCAGAGTTATTAAAGCACAAGTAGTGATAGTAGGCTCTAAGGTCAAACACATGGATGATTTTTCTTCGTGAAAATGATTTACATTTGGTTTAAAATGGTGAATTTGATTTGGATTTTAAGGTCAGGTTGCAACCGAAATGCACAAGTAAAATAAAATAGAATTCCTGCCAAAGATAGGTCATTGGGGTTGGAGTCCCAGGGTCACCAAGTGCCCTGTGCTCCTTTCATATTGGGAGGATGACTTATATAGTCATCCTCGACCTGCCTATTTAATCGTAAAAACTCGACCTGCAAATAAATATATTTGAAAAACTCAATATATCTCTGTAGTAATGATGGTCTCTGACAATGAATAACATCAATTAATTACTTTCCAACAATTTAATAAATGATAATCATTGTGTCTTAATTCAACTGGGGATCGAGACCGGCCATTGGGGTGAAATTTGTGGAGGGCAGAGGCCACCTAAAACCTTGAGAGAACCAATAACCGAAATACTCATACCACTATCATGCGACTGTCTGACAATATATCACTATACATATATAATATATACCGATACTCAAAATATCATTGGGAGATAAATCTCAATTCCCATTATTACACCATCTTCACACAAAATAAAATGTAATTATCTCCACTACAAATATACTAATATTCTATACTAGTTGACACTCAGATTAAATAGACAAGGATTAATAAATACCATAATAGGACATAATCACGCTGAAGGAAGAGAATCTGACACTGGTTATCAAGGATCGGAGAATATAATCTGGCTTCAGACTTAAAAAGCCAATTGAGACTGGTCGGGCCTCAAGAAAGTGAGTTAACATCATATAATTGAAATGTTTACTAACCAAATGTTATAACATACTATAGTAATTCATAATATAAATATTAAAATGAAAATCATATTAATAAAAGAAATGCCATGATAATTATGTATACGCACCCAAAGATAGTTCATGTCATAACACAAACTTCTACATCAATCGAGAACACTGGGAAGGTGGACCCCATAGCTCAACACGTTATGTTCCAATTTTTCCCTCTCAATCCAAGAGATCGGCGCCCGAGAGACGCTCCAACACATCCTTAACTCAAACAACATTAATCCGAATCAACCTATAGCCGGCATCGTGAGGAATGCTTGACCAGGGTCCTTACCTCGATATTCAATGAGTATCATAATCCATAGCCTGGCGCCCGAGAGTAACGCTCAACTGTGACCTTACCTCCCAGATCTCAGAGAAACGCCAACCAGGAGCCTATACATAAACATAAATCAGATCGTATAGTCTCCATTATTATCAGGCAAGATCACTGTCCTGATGTAACCCATCAGGTGGTATGTCCCCGCCATCGCCTAGCTTTACAAACATTACAGTACACGCACAACAGAATATCACATCCAAATAGCATACCACATCCACGATCTTCACAAATCTCATATGCAGATAATAATAATAGTAATAATGATATCGTATTGAGATGATGAATACAAATAATGCCATGGAATATCAAAGGCATGCATGAGATGTTATATGTTATATAGATATCATCCACGTAGAGTATCGATCTTTAACGCCTCGCCAGTCGTCTCGGGCGGTCAAGCCATAATCTAAAGAAAACGAATCGACAATAAGATTAAGATTTAAACATACCTAGACTGCCACACCAGACAAATCACAAACTAAACCGTCATAAAAATTATCATGTTCTACCGAAAAATTCAACAACCCTAAACCGGACTTAACTCCCTCGTAAAACGGGTCCGTAACCCGATGAAAAGAGCACTCTACATCACTAACCAATGTCGAGCCACACAACCAGCGAGCAAATCCACTATTGACCATCCATAACTACAATATGCCATCAATCAACATAATCTAATTATACAATTAATAGCTTAGATATTAAATAAATACAAATGGTCAAAATACGTTAATAAATTTAATACTGTCAATCACTAATATGATTAAATACAAAGATCAGCCCGAATAATATGTCCATTTAAATTTATAATCCAAAATACGTATTATACGTAATTAAACGATAAATGTTACTTTAATATAGTATATTTTATTAACGCACAATTAAAATTCGGCCATCGTGACAAATACACAATTAGGGTTCCAGATTTGTATATAGATTCAATAAGTCGAATGCGAAACTGACAGACCGCCTGAATCCACGAATGGGGACGGACGTTTGTCCGGGCACGCCGAGAGTCCACGCCGCCTGGCCTGGGTCGGAAAATTTGAGGGTTGCCTGAATAGACTTCCGAGGACACCCACGCCAAGCCCAAGGCCCAAGGGACCCAAAAATGTGATTGTTCAGGACCACCGAGCTGTGTCGGACCGCCCCGATAAAGCCTAACTCGCTAGTCACCGCTTCACCGCAACAACGAATTTTGAAACGCCACCGCGTGATCTTTAGGTTTGGGTGAGGAGTTCGTATCTCGTGTTTTCAGCTGGGGGCGAGGTGGCTTTAAAACGAGAGAACGGAGCGCAAGGAGAGAGAAATGATGAGGTTTCGCATTTGAGGCGCTTTTCCCCAGAACTGGTTTATATGGCGCCGAGTGTGAGCTTCCATAGTGATTGCGGTGCTTGGGGGTGGCCTAAACTGGCACTCGAGGTGGCTGGCCGGGAAGGGAGGAGAGAGAGTGGTCGCGCTACGAGGAAGAAGAAGCACGCCAAAATGCAATTTGGCAACTTCAAAACTACCTTTAAATCCTCCATTATTTTAATTAATAATTAAGTCCTGACCATAATTAATTAGGGTTAAATCAGAATAAAACTTAATTAGGTATAATTAGTACATTTAAGTATTTACTTTATTTTAACACTTAATTACAATATAATTATTAAAATAATTATCTAAATAATTTATATACAAAAATAAAATATTAAGATCAAAATAAAATACTTAGGTTAAAATAAACAGAGTAATAGAAAAAAAAATCATATTAATAACTAAATTAAAACGTTGTACCACGTATTACATTCTTCTTAAGTTAAAATTCGCCTGACTTAAGAATGGTGAAACATACCATTAATGGGAATGCGAACGGGTATGAACGTCGCGATTCCCGCCGATTCTCAAGGCACTTCACTTAATGATCACAAGACTTTGACCATCGAATGACTTTTTGATCTGAGTCGATTTAACCCGAGATTCACAATAGCCATGTGTCGCTCTCATACGATAAACTCACCGATTCTACGCCCAGAAAATATGAAGGATCCGCACGCATTTCCCTCAACATAGATATATGAAAGACCTGATGAACATTACAAATTAGGTGGCAATCACGAGGGCTACATCCCCAACTCTATCCACAATTCAAATGGTCCTAATGAGCGAGGTGCTAATTTCCTTTCTTACCAAATCTCATCGTCAGACGGGGAAACCTTCAGTAAATACATATCACTCTACACCAAACTCCACATGTTTCTCTCGGGGTCTCGTATAGCTCTTTCCGTCTCACGAAGTTTTTGGCCCCAACCGATCTCGACGATAGAATCTTTTCGTATGATTCGACCAATCTGTAGACTCCGCTTAATTTTTCACTCAACTTCTTCCCAAAGAAATCGGCGATCTACACTTCAAGCATATTAATGTATGCTTATAATGATACTAGCATGATAATCAAGTGTTGTACGCGAACTCCACTAGCGTAAATGCCAACCTATCAATAAAATCCACCACACACATCCTCATGTCCTCCAACGTCTGACAACCCTCTCAGATCGGCCCATCCGTCTGAGGTGAAAAGTCGTGGCTAAAGTCCAATAGAGTACCAAGCTCCTCGCGAAGCTTCCACATAAAACCTAGCGAATCGCCTTCCGTCGTATTACAATCAAATCGAATCCCATGAAGACTAACAATCCTTCAATATACACCCAGCATACTGGCTGACGTAAAAGTCGCTCTCTACGTAAGAAAACACTTAGTCATTCGGGTCAGACTATCACCTAAACGAAATCACTCTACGTTCGAGGTAACCCAAATACAAAGTCCATGGTAATATTCTCCCATTTCCTACTCCGAATGGGGAGTGGCCGCAATAACCCACTTCCGGCCGATGCTCAAGCTCGACCACCGGCAAGTCAAATACTGATACAAACTCCGCTACATCCTTCTTCATACTCCACTCCACCAATAGTTACCCTTAAGATCAGCGATACATCTTAGTGGAACCGATGAATAATCGTAAGTCAGATGATGAGCCTCTTCATAATCTCTTTTCTAAGTCCATCAAACATCAGGACGCATAACCTATAGTACCCAATCTCAACGCGCTATTATCCCCAATCACAAAATCATCCTACTATTATAAACCTCATCCATAATCTTCATCAATCGTGGGTCTCGCACCGAGTCGTCTTAATTTTAACCATCGTAACTGACGGACTCGAAATGTGCTAAAAGTGCTCCGTGACTAACACCTCTAAACAGAACCCCGATCATACAATTCCATACAACCCTTAGTCAATCGTCGCTTCTCCGCACTCAATGTGGGCGAGACCAGCCCGATGATTTCACTAAAGCATCCGCTAAATTTGCCATTAGCCCCTCGTCGGGTGATGGGCTGAATCGCACAATCAGTCCTACAATTCTCACCATCTTCCGCTCCCCAAATTTAGCCTCGCTGAAAATATATTTTAAACTTTGCGGATTCGTGAAAATCTCACATATACGTCTCACCATACAGTAATGTCCCGTATCTTCAATGCAAAGATCATACCACCATCTCCAAGTCATGAGGTAATTTCGCCGTGCTCTTCAACGCTTAAGCATAAGCAATCACCTTACCGTGTCAGACAAATACACCTAATCCGACTCGAAGCGCCAAGATCAGAGCAACCCGCACTGTGGTGGTAATGCCACACCGGAGCAGAGGTCAAACAATCCTTCAAATGCCGAAACTCGCCTCACAAATCTCCCCGGGTCCCACCCGAAACTCCTGGCCATTCCCCTTTCCCGGGCTAATCACAAGGTGCAGCCGATCTCGAAAAATCCCGCACTAAACGACGATGACAACTCTACTAAACCCAAACTCGAACCCTTGCTCTTCTCACCGTGGTTGGTCTCTCCGCCAATCCATCAACGCGCCTATCTTCCTTGGGGATCCACTTGAATACCTTTCCCCGATACTACATGTCCCAAGAAAGCCACACTATCCGTACCTAAAATTCACACTCTCTTGGAGAATTCTCTGCATACAAATAGTGCCCTCAAAGTCTGCAATACTATCCTTAAATGCTCTACATGCTCCTCCTTACTCCGAGAATATACTAAGATATCATCAATGAAATACAATCACAAGCTTATCCAGTGAAGGGTTTGAAACCCGCTCATCAACTATAAAGGTCAAGCCGTACGCATTAAGAGTCCAAAAGACATCACTAGAACTCATACTTCATTTACCGTCCTCTGACGTCGCTTCTTAACATCCTCATGTCTTATTCTCGCCTGATGATATCCCGATCAGAATCAATCTTAGAAAAATACGACATGCACTGTCGATCAAACAAGTCATCTATATTCGGGGGATGGATATTTGTCATTTAATGGTCACCTTGGCCCACTGTCTGTAATCAATACATACCAGAAGGAACCATCTTTCTCTTTACAAATAGTACAGAGCACTTCTGTGGAGAAGTACTAGGCCTGACAAAACCCTTGTCTAACAAATCCTGTAACTGCTCCTTCAGCCCCTTCACTCGCAAAGCATCCCTGTAAGGTGGCAAAGGAGATGTGAGCCTGCGTCTTGCACAACAATGCAAAATTCTATCTCCCTCACAAAGGCAACCTCGCAACTCCTCCGAAACATCAGAAATTCACAAGCAATAGGGACATTATCAATCTTAATCTCTATCCACTCCAGCATCCCTCTCACAAGAGCCCATAACCTCGGGCACCCCGAGTAGCATCCGCCCCAGCCGTAATGCACGAAATTAAATTGTATACCGGTATCCGCTCACCACGAAACCCAAACCTCCGAACTCCTCGAACTGGAAAATCACTCTGTTTCTCCCTGGCAATCCAGATGGCACAGTGCCCGGCCAACCAATCCACACCCAAATAACCTCAAATCCATCACATTCAATAAAATAAGATCCGCCATAAGGTCTCGCCACTGGCGTAAATCGGACACGATGAGTAAATATCCCGCCTAAGGCATCACTCGAGGCCAGGATCGATAACGGGGTCTTAAGTCCGGGTCACACACCAAGCCTCAATGCAAAGCCAGGAGACACAAAGGAGCTGCAAAGGCGGCACCCTGATTCAATAACACCCCTAGCCCGTGATAACAGACCGACAGCACTGACATATCAAAAGATTTGACGCCCATTCCGAGGTGGAGCTGGGAGGAAACCCGGCTCGACCACGCCCGTGACCGGGCAGGAGTCAAACCCGACCGGGCCCCTACCACCAATCGCCTGAGGCTCTACTCCTCCATATCCACGCCTACCGCCACTATATCGCGCACTACCAGAAGAACTAGGCACTCATTCAATGAATCAAGGCAACACTGGGCCGCAACTCCCCGAGGGAAGTACGGCCGGGAACGAGACATGATTTGGCCATATGGCCCAACTCTCCACACCTAAAAACAAGCTCCACTAGCCGCCACACAAGGGCCCCGATGCATCCGCCACACCGTGGCACACATCGGCGCCGACCAGCCGCTTCACTCGAGCCCCGACCTCGTCCTTTGAACTATGCCCCACCGGGCCTAAACCCGTCCAACCGGCTCTATAACCCTTCAAGGCGCTCTACTCCTTCTTGTGACCCCTTTGGTCTAAATCGGTTTGTCACGCCCATCACCGGGCTACCTCAGATTCACTCATAATATCATACCGCAGCAAGGTACTAGCTCATCTCTCGTATGCCTTCTAGCACCATCCACTAAGATACCATGAAGGCATACGCCCCATCCGCCTCGCTAAATCGACTTCTGGCTATTACACTCGATCGCATCAAGGATATGAAATGTGGTCCAAGCCCTGATGTACTTTACTTCGTCTTTCCGCACCTCCGCCGCAAATCTGCTAACTCCTAGCAAATCACAAGATACAGCGAAACTCCTCGCGGTACTCCACTGCATATCATCTCTCTCTCACCGCTTCAAATCGTCTCCAGACGGCCTTATGGCAAAAGAAATGCAGTTATCTCACCCGCCCGAATCGGGAGCCCCAGCGTCATACCCCCTCAAGAAACGGCCATGTAACTTTCAGACTAATCGCACGCTAAGCCTCGAGGAGAAACCCGCCATCTCAATAGTCCGCCTATCGATGTTTCTCGTGATCAAATGCCTTCTTCTCCACTGGGCCCGTAAAATCCATCGGGTCACCGTGATAATTTACCAAATACATAACCTCATTAAGCCTCAAAATGGAACAAGGGAATGATCCGGTCAAATCCCGGCCCACCCAACCGAACTATTAGCAGTCAATACGCCGATGCTCCATGTTGTCGAGAGTCGTCCGCGACCCTACCATACCGCCAAAATGCTCCATAGTGGTCACGACACGCATCCCGGCCGCGGTTCAAACCGCGGCTCCCGCATATTAACCTCGCGGGTTTCGGGCCGTATTCACAACCAGATCGCCTAGTCACACGTCAATTCAGCCTTCCTCGCCTTCCCTGTGAATCGGACTGGCGGATAATTTCATCTCGCCTCCCGGCCTCATCATAATCAGTTTCTGCGAATGCCATTTATGATTTAAGAACAAGCACGGTGACGGCAAATGTCACAGATTAATCCCTCGATCTCCGTCTCATACCGAAAAGTAAGCACAAGATCATCGTGATAACGCACGCCTCATCGACGTAAGGTGAAACTACAGATGCAATGGTGACAGACAAGGACGATCTCATCCACTCGCAAAGATCGAAACTTCTAGGATCAGGCCATAGGAAATGAACCTATGGCTCGATACCAACTTTGTCACGGCACTAATCTGTGGATCGAGACTGGCCATTAGGGAACGGGAGGCGAAGGCCACCAAACTCAGAGCAAACCTTAATCAAAATACTCATACCGATCATATCATGCATCACCTCGACAATATATCAAACATATGAATATAATATGTCAGATACTAAACATCAATAGGGAGAGATAAAAAATCTCAATTCCTACATACACCATCTTCATACACAAAATAAAACACTGATCAATTACAAAATATACTAATATTCAAGTACCGCAGTTGGACACCTAGATTAAATAGACAAGGATTAATAATATCATAATAGATACATGTAACCGCCGTGAAGGAAGAGAATCATGCTATCAAGGATCTAGAGAAGGAGGACTGATGTGACCTTAAAATAAATTGAGACTGGCAATTTTAGAGTGAGTTAATATCATATAATTTTATACCACATCTAGCAACCAAAATGTTATGTATACTTATAGTAATTAATAATATAAATACGGTAATGAAAAATCATATTAATAAAGAAATTCACATAATTATGTATACGCACCTGTATAGTTCATGTCATAACACAAACATCACATCAATCGAACACTAGCAGACTCATACCTAATGCTATAGTTTTACGCTTCTTCTCAATCCAATGAGATCAAGGCCTCTAAGAGAATGTCTCCACCGTGGTCCTTAACTCCGGGCCAACACTTAATCCACAACCTATACTGGCGCCGAAATGCTCACTGTGGTCCTTACCCGGCACTCCAGTATATCATAATCCATAGCCGTATGCCGAGAGTAACGCCAATCAGTGACCTTACCTCCCAGATCCCCGAGAGAAACGCCAACCAGGAGCTCATATACATAAAACATAAATCAGATTATAGTTTGATTTATTACCGTAAGACGCGTCCCGATGGGGACCTATCAGTGGTATGGTCCCATATCGCTCCCATTACAAACATTACAAGCACAAATGCACAAAGAATATCACATCCAAAGAAGACACTTCACATCCATCATCACGACAAATCCTGCTAGCAGGCAATAATAATAGTAATAATGATATCGGTATCGAGACGTGACTCATCACGTTCCCAATGCCGAATACCGTAAGGCGCATGAATACGTTATGTTTATAAGGATATCAACTCACAGATTATATCAGATTCAGACCGCTCCGCGCCCTGTGTCGGGGCTCCGGAGCCGGTCGACAATCTAAAATGGAAAAACGAATCGATAATAAGATTAAGATTTAAAACATACTTCAGACTTGACCGCACAACCCACAAACTAAAACCGCCATAAACTATACTTATGTTCCCATCAAAATTCGGCAGAATCCCTCCTCTAAAATCGGACTTAATCAGAAACGTCGTAACCCGATAAAAATACACTTAATATCCGCTAATAAT
This sequence comes from Tetrastigma voinierianum, assembly GCA_016808115.1. NCBI lineage: Eukaryota > Viridiplantae > Streptophyta > Magnoliopsida > Vitales > Vitaceae > Tetrastigma > Tetrastigma voinierianum. The sequence goes on along the minus strand of JAEQBH010000432.1, from coordinate 293,213 downwards.
TAATCCAATGTCGAGCCGGGCCAATAACCACAGAGGGAAGATCCACTGGGTCAATCTAATCCAACTGGCTAATACAAAATCAATCACGATAAATTCAATTATACAATTACAGCTAGATATTAAATAAATACAATATTAATAAAATACGTTTAAATGAAATTTAACACTTATCAATCACACGGAATATGATTAAATAATAGTGACGAAGTCGGAATATACCATTTAAATTATAACTTCCAAAAATATTTATTAGTACGCATCAACGATAAATAAAGCATTTTTTAATATAAAGACATTATTAACGCAAACAATTAAAACTCCATTATCAGCCAAATACACAATTAGGTTCATAATGCTGCTTTTAGGGCATAGATTCTTACCAAGCTCAATGCGGAAATCGATTAAAATCGCTTCAACCACTAACAGGACTGACGCTCATCCGGGCACGCCTCCCGAGGTCCCCGCGACTGCACGTAAAAATTCCGAGGTTGTCATAAATAGATTCCGAGATACCCATCATTAAGCCTAAGGCTCAAGGGACCTAAAATGTGATTGTTTTCTTCAGAGGACTCACCGGAGGCTTTAATCGGTCTTACGCCCAACTCCTCGGCGAGAAGCTCCAATTCTCCGTTTAACAAGAAACGACTTTGGCAACCGATCAAGGGCATCCTTAGGTTGGGGGTGAGGAGTTCGACCGTGTCGGTTTCATGAGGTGGCTTCTTAAAACGCCAGAAACCTGAGGAAAATAGAGAGAGAAATGGCGAGGTGGGTTTTATGATTTGATATGCCCGATAATCCGCAGGCCGAAGGTGGTCATGCTGAGGTGAGTCTGCGAGTGATCGCAGAAGCTGGGGTGGCCAAACGGCTTGTGACTGAGGTGGCTACTGAAGGAGGAGAGAGAAGGGGGCCACGCTAAGGAGGAAGAGAAAGGGCCAAAATGCACCTGGGCAACTTCAAAAAACTACCTTTTAAATCCTCTCATTATTTTAATTAACTACACTAAGTCCCTATACTGCACCAATTAGGGCTACAACTCGTAATTAAAACTTAATTAGGTATACTAGTATATATTTAATATTTACTTTATTTTAACACTTAAATTAAGTACACATAATTATTAAATACTATCTAAATAATTTAGTATGGTCAAAATAAATATTAAGACCCAAAATAACATTTAGGTTAAAATAAATATATAATTAGAAAAAATTATATTAATAATCCAAATTAAAACGCGCTAAAATTACAGACAGATATTGAATATCAGATCAACAACAAGCAAGTGTAATGAACTTATAAGCTTACTGTTGACTATAAAGTGAACTGGGCGGATCAAACTAAAATTTGGAGAAAATAAAACATCCTTGCATCGCTCATCAACCCATATGATGGGGAACTAATTGATGTCAGCGATCTGGGCAATGTTAATTCCAAATGAACCCAAAAGTTTATCAAATACCTATCATTCAAAGCAATCCAAAGGGACAAAGCCTGAGGTCATTGAATGAAACCATAAATGGTAGAAACACCCATAAAACACATGGAAAACCCTTAGCTCTGCCTTTTAGATCCCCTCGCCAAAAGAGCCTTCCACTTCAAGGAGAAGAGGTTCTAGTCACTCATCCTCCGAGTCATGGATCCCTGTAGGGTGCTCTTCGCTAGTGAGAAAGGAGAGAAAGGAGGGAAAATGAAAAAGAAGCTGAACTCACGAAAGGTTCCTACCTAATTTTATTAATGAGCAAAAGAGATCCTTATAGTCCCCAGACAAATGGCTTCTATATAATGCCCAGCAAGACAAGAAAATTACCAAATATATGAACTACCACTATTACATAGAGGGTAAAATGGGAAGTAAAACCAAAAAGTGACAAAAGAGTCAAGTGTCAAAAAGGTAGGAAAGTTAAATGTTGACATGAAGGTGAATGAATGGCAGATAGACTTAATCACAATCGCAGTTGCAAAATCATGAACCTTGTAGGTTGCGAAAATCTCTCAGAGCCCCGCTTCGCTTCTTCTTCGTTTCGCTTCTTTCCTGCTTCGACTGCGAAATTTCTGTTCAACCCCTGACTTTACTTGGATTTGCTATGATAGAGTTGGACTCAAAACTTTTACATGATTAGCTAAAACCACAAAATTTGCCACAAAATACGATTGGGAGTTTTACAGGTCCCCACATGCCACTCAAGCATTAAGCTGATTAGTACACAAAAAGTGCTCAAAACCTGCAATAAACAAAGTTCAAAATAGCACTATTTGGACACTAATCACCTAGCAGATCCTTTTACAAAAGCACTTAAGACTAAAGTGCTCAATTTCATATACAAATATAGCCTCTATGTAATTCTAGGTTTTGGTTTCATCGTTTATAATGTAATTAGTTTGCATTAATGAAAATTGGTGTTTGGGCGATTTCATATTATTATGTTCATTCAAAGCTCTTAGTTCATGTAATAATGGGTACATGTCCTGGGTGTGTGAACGCACAGAGGACAATGAGCATGAGTTCCTCAGTTTGAGGTTGGTTCATGATGAGCCTTTCAGATGTTGGCACCCATAAGTAGTCAGGGTATGATATCCGTTTATATTAGAGAGTTTATCACAACTACTAGAGATGGTCCCAAAGATATCATACCAAGATGTACTTAAAAGATATTGAATTCGGGCTTGTAGAGTGCAAATCTTCATACTACATTTGACGGTTTTGCCTTCTAGCTACTATCTCATACAAGGGTTCTCAACTTTAAGGTCTGGAGCCGAGGGAGACAAGATTATTTTGAGGTGCCTTTAGACTATCGTTAGTGATAGCCACCAGAGTGACTTGGATGACTTCTGTCTAGCTCACAGATTCTTGTTTGACTGGGGATATGGAACCATGATGACCTAATTATAGGACAACATGGCTAAACCTAAGGTAGCTTAAAAGGTGGATCGATCATAGTCAGTCTCTGCAGTTGCAGCCCACTTGAGTTTAGGCGGACTTACAATCATGACTGTCGTTGTTTGTAGCCTTAAAATGGTAATTTCCAATATTTTAGAGTATAATGTCTGAAATTACTAGCATTGATTCATGGGGAGGTGTGGAAATGTGATTAGTAGGCTTCGTAATCTTCCACAATAATTGGAACATAGTTTCTAATTGACTCAAGAAGAATTCACTATAGTGGTTTTGATTGACTCAATCGTAGTTAAGGTCGATTGATCCCACGAGCCAAAATTGAAAGTACTAGGTCCTGGCAACCCCCATTCAGGAAGTTCTCACAAACAGCATGAAAAGAGATATGATCACATATGAGCCTTCAAGCTTGCTTTAGGCCAGTGAGAAACAGCATAGAATTAAGTCAGATAAACAAACTAGAGTTTGGGAATTCAAGTTTTGGACTATTGAACTTAACCTAATCCTAATCCAGTACAGTACTCTCTGTTTATTTCCCGGATGCTTGCCTGCCTAACTGGAAAACACTTGCAAATATGATTTAGTTGCCATATCCAGAGGGGAGGAAAGCAAAAAGTTTTCTGCAAGATTCTATACCTTTTATCCAGTCACCCAGCTTCACTATTTTTGCTGAACCCGTGGTTCCACAAGCTATAGAAACTCTTTGAAGGATGGTGGATCAAGACTAGGACTGCTAATGCTAACATCCTTTAACTGAGTAGCACCCCTTGTGGGCTTCAGTGCTTATGAAAGAAGGGAAACCATAAAAACCTTTAGGACAAGGTTTCACAGTCAGTAAGTTATTCCCTTCAAAGGATTTCATACTGCAGACGGTTATCCTATCTTACTTGAATCCTCTCTCCTATCTTGGTAATACTGCCAATTCATCAAATTCTGGACAGGAATCTCAAAGCAGCATGGAATATCATGAGTCTCAATATTCCCATCATATCACTGGTTATTTTATATTGATTTGAACTTAAAAGTTGAGGCTAAGATGTTTGATAATTTCTCCGTAAAGATTTTTCTGATTCTGCTAATAAAACATTCAGTATGAACTTGCTTGCGTAGTGTAGCTACTTCCTTTCTTACCAAAACTATTGAAATGTATACATAAGGAATTTTGTCATATTGTCAATTTCCCGTTTTCTAATTTGCTGCTGTCATAAACCTTCAGTTGTGTCTTACCTACTAAACCTTAAGTGTTTCAAATGAATTGAAGATTTTTCCTCGAATTTCCAAGGATCACACTCACTTACTCAAAGCCACCACAGCTATCCATTAAAAATCCCTTCGCAATCAGAGGGCTCGAGAATTGCAAGATTTAGGAGTCTCTAACCTTAACATCACAGGAAACTTAGCCAGTATTTTCATAGGTGGCTAATGGATGGAGAGAATCACAGCAATACATTATTGGGGGAGTACAGGATTGCAAATCTCACAGTATATCTGTCTGAACAGTATCTCATCCTTCTCTGAGAATCTTTCTTCTCTATGATATAATTACATTTATAATTTCCAAGCAAGGGAAAAATAAAGAGCTTCCAAGGACACGAGCAATACTTTTTTATGTTTCAAATTTGATTTAAGAACATAATTATACATCAACTTCAAACAAAGATATAAAAAACTTGATCAATGGTTAAAAATTAATCAAGAGATCTCACGTGCATCAACTTCACATTAAGACCTGATTTAGCAGCATCCACACTTCCAAGTAATGATCCTGAAGTACATTACACACTCAAGAGGCCATACAATAAGTGGTACAGGAGACAACACTGCAGAAAGAATGAGAAAACTTGAGAAAATAGAATAGCTGTCTACGTAAATAATAAAGAATGTGAAAATATCAGGACATTGAATGATTTTCATCAAACATATGAAAATAAGAACGTTGGTGATGACAACAATATCTGCATTCAATGAGCATATCATCATCAAAATTCACCTTGGTTTACAGAAAAGTTATCCTTATGTTACAATAAAAAAAAAACCTAAAAGCCTACATTAAGAAAGCATGAATAAGTAATTTGACATCTTTCTTAGAACAAGTTTTGAGAAACATGAAATTTCACTAAGTGGATAATGAATTTAATCATATATTTCCTGTTAAATCAGGGTTTGCAATGATAGTATCCTTTCATTTACCCTAAATTTTTTTTTTTTTGGAATCACTAACTTTGCCTAGAAAGCTGCAGATATTTGCATGAAAAAAATGAACCACAAACCTTTGGTTGTTTCATGTATGTAACCATTAATTTAACCAATCTTATGACATTCCCAGGCTTTCATTAACAGCCTTTATGTAAAGGAATCCAATCACGATAAACTTAACCAAGCTCATACCTAAGAGAACAAACAAAGAGAAGGATGAGAAGGATGGCTTGATCTTACATAACTTTAGTTTGATAATGCCCAATTCCATTGAAAAGATACCCAAAATTATCATAGAAAAAGAATATGAGATATCAGAAATATGATGAAATGTTGCTACAGAAATTAAAATAAATTACCTGAGGAAAAGCCTAAGGAAAGAAATAATTTTTTTGACCTCTGGTGCTCATTAGCAAACATATCAAAAATTGTAAATGGATTGGGATAATCATACAGAACATGGAAGAAGGGATTCGGTGAGGCCGATCTGAAGTTGCCAATGTTGACCTGCAGATCAGAAACATTCTTAATAAGAAGCACAAATAGCATTAGCAAGAGAAATGCGAAATGTACAGAAAATAACTTATTGCGTTTTTAAATTAATACAAGAGATAATCAGGTCAAGCAAAAATTCAAAAAAACACAGGAATCCGTGTATATTATAATTAGTTAAACCAGGTTCAGGATCAAGGTCTTGGACGAAAGCGATTTGATTCCACTGAGCTGAGCTGAGCTGAGATAATGCAGTGAATGTCTCTGTTCATGGAGCACCTGATACAGAGGAATTTACAGGATAACATTCTCAGCTCGTGCAAACAATCAAAATGATTAAACAAGTATCCACCTGAAAGAGATCAGCAAAGTATTAGTCACAGTAACTATGCCACCAATTTTTTTTATAAAACTAGGAAGCAAGGAAGCAGAAAACTTCATTCAGTGGGAGAAAGAAGATGGAGCTTCAAAACATATTTTCTTCTTTCCATGATACTTTCCAATACCTAAGTGAACCCTAACGGATTTGCCTTATATGAGGAAATGGCCTAGGTTGCTCTGCTTTTGGTGCATCTTTTTTCACTTCAGGGGCGCCAAAAGCATTCCAAAATCTGAGAGTTTCATCTCCTGCAGCAGTTGCCTGATGCATCCATCTGGGCTCTGTCAGAAGAATTGAACAAAATATTAGAACATATAAATAAAAATTTGGCACTAAGAAACCTCCTGAACTAAGGTCATTTGCCACTGATCCATGAAAAGAACTCTGGATGTATGACCAATGGCTCGGCAATCCTCACCAGTGGATACTTTATGGGTGAGATTGATTCTGCGATAGAGCCATGGGAACTCCAGCAACTCACGCTGTTCTTGTTCACAGCTTGAGCACAGACCTGTGAGCCAGTGTCAGGCTAGTCAAGCATGCACCAGTATGGGTATCCCAAAGCGATGCAACAATCACTTCACACTCACAGAAGCCAGCAAATTGTGCTGGAAAGGGCACCAAGCAAGCGCTCTTACTGCAGCATTGTGATCTTCAAGCTTGTGAAGCCACTGAGAACGTGAATGCATGGAGGCCATCGACATATCCCATATGTAGAGCAAGTTATCATTTCCTCCACTCGCCAACTGTTGGCCAGAGGCAGACCATTTCAGTCCACAAACCTCTTGCTGGTGTCCTGCAAAAGTAGCCACGATGTGTGAGTGCACTCTCACATCATGGTTGGCGCTGATCTTACCATCCATTCCCCGGTTGGCAAGGATGTGGTTTTCAATCTACAGAGAACGACAGAGATTGGTGGCCACCTTTCAAAGTCTCAGCTGCAGAATTGGTAGGAACATCACTATATTAGGGAGAGGAAACATCATCAACAGACCATATAAAGGTCAAAACGAGGTACAATGACATGCAATTGATTTGCTGTAGAATCCCAAAGCTGAACAGAAGAACTGTTCAAGCCAATAGCAATATGTTGTCCATCAGCAGCCCAACTCACACTTATAACAGAGCCATCTTCATCATCAACAGTGACAAGCTCTGAGGTTGAACCATTTGGAAGAGCATCCCATAGATATACTGTGTTTTTCAGAGCCAGGGACAGAGCAATTTACTTGCTGCCCAATCCATTAAGTTTAAGCAATAATCATCTATAATATCAAGAGCATCCAATGTCTTCTCAGAAGTCTGTTGCATCATCGTACAGAAAAAATCAATAAAATAAGGGGAAAAAAATCAGATGAAGTAAAGCATAACGGTCATGCACATGAAACAAGTAGAGATTAATTTGGTTGGTAAATATCATAAACTCCAAACCTGAGGAATATGCCGTAGGGCGTTGAGGGCTTGATTGTGAACAGAAGAATAGAATTGATGAGGTATCAATTCTCTTGATCAAGTGATTTGTTCTTAAAGGCGAGGATGCGGGTGCGCGATTCATGTTGAATGTCTCAGCCAGTGATAGTTTCCAGTAGGCCTCCTTTGATAAAGGCTGAGAACACACATTACTCTTTGCCTTTCCTCCTTCAGTCAGCATGTAATGGAGCAAAGTCGGGAGTCCATTGCTGATCTGTTGGAATGAATCTGTCCAACTGAAAAGCAACATAGAACCATTAAATCCAATGTTAAAACAACAATTATTCTAATATGCATGTATAGAAAGAAATCTACCTATTTATTTTCTGCTTCAGAATAGTACGTAAGGCACATATTTCCTTATGAAATATTGTTGATGTAATTAGCCATAATTAGTTTGAGACTTATTTCCCAAACATAGTTTAGAAATGGGAATGATTGCTTGGAAGATCAGACATAGAACAAGTAGATATCATAAAAACAAAACATGCAGAAATTCATCTTCAATTATTACAAAAAGTAAAATTTTCTTACATTTTCTCTAGTGTGACGAAACTGCATCATCAATTCAGTACAAGAACTCAATGAACCTGCATCCGTAAAATTTAATGAGAACGTTAAACGACCAACTTTTCATCCAACAAAAACTGTAACAACCCAATTTAATTATTTTAAGTTGTATTAGGTTTCTTTTTGGATTCCCTTTAGGATTAGGTTTCTTATTAGATTTTTTAGGCTTTAGGATAAAGTTATGTTCTTATTGACAGGGTTAGGGTCATGTCACTTAGATGGGAAAGTAAATATTTCAGCAAAGTAGAAATGAAAGTCTTTATTTCAGTCCCACGACGGAGAATTCTGTATATAAAGAAGAGTTCAGATAGCCCTTTGGTCACTCTCTGCGTCAACAAGTTCGAATTCAGACTCAACTCCGGGGTAGTTCAGTTGGTCTAACCCCTTGGGGTTTAACCCAATCGTCACTTATTTGAGTCCCCTCATAGCCACTGTAGGTTTTACCTGGCTATTAACTTCAGGCCCATGGAATTAGTCGAGGTGCAAGCAAAAGCTGACCCGAAATCCACCGTATTAAAAAATTAAAAAAAAAACCATCTAGCTAGTCATCTACCCTAGAGTACCCTAGAGAGTTGGCTGGTTCAAGAGAGACTTTTAGGATTCCTCTGGGATTTTCTTTCTAATTTCTTGTGAGATTTTGTTTCTAATTCGATTCTCTTCAGGATTCTCGTTGTTAGCTACAAAAGGGGGCCTAGCCTCTTCGTAGATCACGGAAGATGAAAAAAATTTACTTTTAATAGTTTATTTTATTTTATCAAAATTGCGTTTCTGTTCTTGTAATATAAGTCGACAATTTCAGCGAAACACAAAGAAAAGAAGAAATGAAAAATCAAAGAAAATGAAAAGTAAAAGAGCTCAGGGAGGTTTTACCTTTAGAGAATTCGTCGAACAAGAAGGAGCGGAAAGGCAGCGATCTGAGGCAGCCATGGATGAACGAGAAGAGTGCGACAGCAGAGAGAGAGAGATGAGATGAGAGAGAGAGAGAGCAGAGAGAGAGATGAGATGAGATGAGAGAGAAGAGGGAAATGAGGGGCGGGGATATGAAGCGCGGGTTTTCCAACGGAAAACAAATCTTGGCGGTCCAATTCAAATATCTGTTCTGAATCTTGACTTCCAACAATATGACCGTTGTGGCCATGTGAAACCCAGCCTGGCTTTGATTTTAGATGTTCTTCATAGGGTGTTTTGGTTTTGAAAGCTAAATTTTGGAAATGTAACCCTTTTTTATCTCATTTTAATAACTTTATTATTTTCTTTGTAAAAATAACTTTTTCTTTATATAAATACATGAAATAATAAATAATATTTTTGTCCACATTAAGTTATTCTTCAAAAAAAACATGAAAAGAGTTAGCTTTAAAAATTTTAAATTATTTAAGGTCTTTTAACCAAATATCTCTTGTTCTTAATCGATGTGAGCCTATATTTCAAAATGGGAAGCAGAATCGGCAATTAAGTGGCCAGTGGATAATTTGACGATTTTTTTAAATTGGCAAAGTATGCCTTGATCGGCTTTAATTTCGGAGAAACTAGGCTCAAATTGTCTTCTTATTAATGTTCTTATCAAGTAGAGTAACATTAGACCACCACAGAGTCCATTAGTCAAATCGTCAAATTTGACTTGATTTTTCGAATAATAGTAGCAATCAAGCAAGCTCCAGTGAAACAACTCTAATAAGCGTGTATTATTATTAATATATTTGTAACTCATATATTATTATTCTATTATAAATTAAAGCACTATCTTGTAGGTTGTATTGCACCTATATTTATATTATAATATTATGTATTTACATAATATTTATTATAAATTATATATGCATTAATTAGTTAAAATATTTATAATAATAAGTAAATCAATTTTAATTTATTGTGTATTTAATATAATAATTAAATATAAAATAAACTAAATTATATAAATTATTAACATTTTGAAACTAAAAATATTTATACTTGTATCCTCATTTCTTTTTTGTTTTTAAATATATCGAAGTCTAATAAAATATTTATAAGATATATATATATTTAAGTTGGAAATATTATTCTTAGATGCGATAAAATTATCTACCATTTGGAGTTTGGGAATACAGTTGTGTTATGTGGTAGAGTTTTACCGTCTTTATAGTCTATCCTGACATGAATGAGGATTAGTCTAAGTGTGATATAACTAAGTCCATGGGTTTGTGCCACAGAATTTCTTTCGAAGACACTGTGCGACGAAAAATAAAAAATCCATCATTATCTTACCAATTTTTGCAAAAAAAACTTCGGCCATTTTAAGAATTTAGATTGATTTCATTTCACTAATTTTTTTTAAATCTATATTTAAAATTAATCATTTTCATCATTGCTGCATTCTTTATACCCTTCTTTTTATTTTATTACAGTTGTCTCACATTTCTCCATATCTATTGTCTTTTCTAGCCATTTTAGATTGTAAAAGAGGATGATTTTTGTTATTTTTGACTAAAATCACCATCGCTCTCTTTTATCCATTTTTCATATCAATAAAGTGATTTTCCACACAGTGCCCAGTTTTTAATTTGTTTTCTCGTGATTTTGTCATCGATATGTTGTAGTGTATGGTTGTATCGCCTTGGTACAACGGTTAGTTTTTTCATCGTCTTGTTGTGACGTTTACTAGTGTGTGGGTGATTCAGACATTAAAAAGCATATTGATTAGATAGCAACAAATCGATCAAACCATGGTCGTTAATATAGCGCTGGCGAGGTTTAGTTGACGGCAGTTAAGCTTTGCGGAATACTGTGGATGTTGGGTGGCAGACGCCTCACGAAAATGGGCGAGAGTCTCAGCACATGCGAGGGCTCTACTAATCTGAATTTGTCCCAAACAGTTACAATGACCACGGGGTCCACATGCAGAGTAAAATAATGGCCCTTGGGCCATTTGCATTAATGCCCACAAATATTGTGCTCCACGACGAATATATTCGTAGTTCGAGTTATTTTACATTACTCTTAATTCAACACATATTAAATTTACAATTCCGTATGTTGTAAAATCAATACCAAAACCACAATCTGGCTTTCTTCTAAAACGAGGCCTCTAGTGGCCAGATATAATTACCACACTCCACTGTACGAAATGGTAATCCCTCGACGAGTGAAGCGGCTTAGGTAATTTCCTACGGGTTACTCCTTCAAATGCACACATGTTATGACAAACAATCACATTCAAGCAATTTCATGAACCTACTTGAATGTCTGTGCCCAAACCCATGTCGAGTCCTCATCGACTCCTCCATATGCACAATGAATGCGAGTAAAGTCCTGATTTTCAAAACAAAAGCTTATTGTTCTTGAAAACACACTACAGTTTGGTAAAATGTTAAGACAACCCTCAAGAACCAAATCTGTGGACCAACCCTCGAAACAATTCGCAGGCCCCTCAGAGCGTGAATTGTTGGACAACCTCTGACAAATTCTCCGAGGAAAATCTTAAAGTCCGAAATTCCTTTCACAAACATTTTTTTGTTTTTTATTTCAATTTTGTGTCATGCACTGCATCCTATATTCTGATTGCCCAGTCCATATGAAATATAGTGCCATTCAACAAACTCATGCTATATATAAAAACATGTATATATATTAACATAATTAATTCAACATAAAATAATATTTATACAAATTCACAATCAATAACACCAAAATTAGCTTACATAGGCTAATTAGCAAACTAACAATTCATTTTGAATCACTTAACATCATAAAAATCACCAAATCATGTCACTATTCACATGACAGTAAAACCCTTGAAGTTTTGGCACTGTTCCGCGACCTGAAATAGGAATTTTATACTCAGTTCAGCTTTTGGACCAATTCTGGCTAAAACAAGCCTCGAACATTCCTAATAATTTACATAGCTCTTGTAGATTAACACAGTAGGGAAAAGATCCTACCTCTTGGAGTGTTGGAACTCCTGAATCGGTCCACGCGTAGCCCTCACAGCGTAGATCAACTTTGCTTCTTGCTGTCGAGCAGGCAATCACGAATGACCGAGAAAATCTGAGAGAAGGTGCTCTCTCTCTAGAAATAAATCAGCCCACTACCAATCCAACTGGGCATTGCACGTTTTGTGCTCAAAATGAATAAAGATGACGACCTTTATTCATCTTTGCGTCTTATTATCATTACCAATTCCCATAATTCCCCATCGTATCAGTTTAACTGATTTTGACACTTGACACAATTCAGTAGTCCAGATTTTAATCGTCTCTCACAATCTTTTAGCATTGTGCAGATGCGTATAGTGGGTGACTTTTTTGTCGCATCACATGTCTCTCGAGCCCGTTTTTCTGACACGTCTACGGTCTCGCGCAGCGTGAACTTTCGGTATCTCGTAATTTGGCGAATTAGGCGTGGTAGCTTCCGATTTCGCGAGATGATTCCAAAGGTGAAATCCATTTCGTCATCTGAGATCTAGAAAAATTTCGGGTTTTGATCGAAATTACCGTTTTGCCATTTTTCAGAAAATTGGAATTTTCGGGTCTTAGGGGTCGTTGACCAGCGAATGCGTGGAAAGCTTGTGGATGTCGGGTGACCGATACCACCTTTAATTTGTGTCCCTCTTTACCAGGGGACCCGCTCAATTTATAATCGGACGAGAGTCTCCTTTGTGCGGAGCTCTGCGAAATACAGCACCTTAGGATATACAGCTAACATGACCCATCCGGGGCTAAATATAACACAATGACCGCACGGGGTCCATTTATGAGTAAAGCTCAACCGGGCCCATTGATCCATACTAAAAAATATACAAGGCTATGTTACCATAGTCTTTAAGAGTTTAATTACAACACTCTTATACAAAAAAATACATACTAAAACTAGTTCGCTTGAAACGTCTTTACAAAAATGATTACAAAGCCACAATCGGGCTTTCTTCACAATTGCGACCTCGAGTGAGCGCCATCCACCGGTGTACTCCCTGCACCTGAAAGGGGGATCCCATAAAGGGTATGCTATGCCCGATGGGAGTAAACTCACTGGGGCCTCCTCACTTGCAAGTGTACATGCAATGGTCATGTTCACAATTCACATTCACATTCAAGTAAAAACATGCAATTTCTACTACTTCGGAATCACATGCCATGAAATGAGATGAGACTCAATCATGTACCATGCACTAGAGTCTTGTCGACTCCTCTTACAGAATCTTCGCGGCTTCTCTGCATATGCGATGTCAAAGTATGATAAAACCCGTCATTTGTAGATTACATCCAATGATCATTTACAACAAAATTCATTTTGTTTTCAAACCAAAATCTTTTTGGATGTTATACCTCAATGATCATTTATATTCAAAATCATGTGTCTTTTTGTGGGTAAGCGGGCTAGGAGTCTTACCACGAACCCATGAGTAACCTACACTCACGAGCTTTTACTGTTGGACACATATGTATAACAAAAAATAACGGGGCTTTCACCCGAGGGGGTATCTATCCCTACTTGCTATTACCTGACACATATTTTCATTTTCATGTATGCAACTGTGTGACCCTATTAGAGGTTGTCCCACCATATCAAGTCCACCATCAAACAATAAATGTAGTGTTGATCTATACCATGCACTCACACCCATTTCATGCGATGTCCCTGTACATATGCAATGCGATGTGCCATTTTATGCCTATACCATGTCACATATATGATGAATGCTATATGGACAATTCTACTCATGCGTATCACTCATGCATCATGGAAAATTATATCAATCAACATAAAATTTCCAAACGATCACACATTTCATATTTAATATGTTTCTTTTACATATATCCCAACATTAATAAGTCATCACCAATCAAGCAATGACATGCTTTATCCTCTAAGCCAAATTGTGACATAACATGTCCACAATTAGCCTACAAATAAGCCATGTAATGGCCTTCTCCATACACAAACTCATTACATGTCAATACATTAGGACACACATATTGACCTCCAATCAATTACCACCAAACATGTCATTCAAACTCAAGCAATGACAACTTAATCCTCAAGACCAGTTGTGGCATAGAGATGCCCACAAAACATTCCAAACGACAAGCCATAATAGACCACAGGATAGTTTCGAACTTGAGTTCGAAGCCAGTCCGCAACGATCTAAGAATTTGGACACAAACCATTAAACAACCTAAGTTGTAGTAGTCTCGGGAAATGGACCATAACTTGAGTTGTACAGATCCAATTTGGGTGATTCAAAACCTACATCAAGTTTACAGATGCAGCTATAATTTCCATGGAGAACACTAGTCCAAATTCCCTCTTTTTCCCAACTGAAAATCAATCCCAAAATCTGGACAGTGTATGGGGTCAAAACAGGGCAGCCTGTGGTAGTCCCGAAAAATGGATCATAACTTGAGTTATAGAGGTCTAATTTGGGTGATTCAAAATCCTAACATCGAGTTCTCAGATACAACTACAATTTCCATGAAAGACACTAGTCAATTTCCCCCTTTTTCCTAACGAAAACTGATCCCAAAATGCGAATAGTATGTAGGGTCAAAACACATGACGACTGTGGCGATCCGGAAAATGGACCATAACTTTAGTTATAGATGTCCAATTTAGGTGATTCAAAAGCCTAACCTCAAGTTCACAATTGCAGCTACAATTTCCAAGAGGAACACTAGTCCAAATTCACTATTTTTCTAACCGAAAATCAGCCCTAAAATCTAGACATCATATAGGTCAAAATAGGGTACTATTCCCACATCCCCAAAATTTTACCGAACAACCCCTTAGGGCAAAACACGGCCAAACATCCCCTTAAGGCATAAAACACAACCAAACAACCCTTAGAGTGGAAAATAAACCAAAGTAGGAAGAATCCCTACCTCTTGGAAAGTAGAAGAAACTCTAGGAAGTCCCGTGGACACTTCCTAAACCCCGAAACCTTTGATTTCCCGAATTTCTTGCTTGAATCATCGGCGAAATCCCATGTTTTCGGTATCTTCGCGTAACCCTCGTCAAGTAGATGAACTTTTGTTTTTGGCCCAACGAATTCCAACCGACGGAACTCCATAGATCGAAGAGAGAAGTTTGAATTTCTTTTCTTTTCTCTACCTCTCCCTCTATGGTTTTTTTTTCCTAGCAGAAAATCTGCTCTTTTCCCTTTCCAATCTGATTTTCTACCTTTGACTTAAGTATTAAAGACTTGGTCTACATCGCGCTATGTGTTCGCTACTGGTCCGAGTCCATTTCTGTCCCGAAACAATTTATTTCGTCTTGGTTCAAGTTCAATTTATTTTAAATGAACTTTACTTAAATTATTTGTCAACTTTCAAGATTTTCTTAAAAATCCCGTTTTTGGGGTTCACCAGGCACCCATCGCCCCAAAAAACGTGAAAATTCCGACTGTCTCGGAATTCAACGAAATTCGTTTGGGTAATTAGATTTCGCGAGACGAATCCAACAGTGAGGTTTGTTTCATCATTCGAGGTCTAGAAAAAAAAAATACAGTTTTATAACTTGTACACTAGCGGCAATTTACCGTTTTGCCATTTTTCGAAAAAATTCAAATTTACCCATGTTTTACAGTTAATATGTTGTAGAAATTGAGTCATATGTATTTTAGTCATTATAAGATTATTAATATCACCGGGTTTTAAATGATTAATTATACTATTACTTTATCTGTCTCTCTAAAGTTTTTATCTCCGATAAACCTTATGTACACCAACCAACATGTAATTTCAAACACAATTTGATATAATAAACCTCGGATAAGTCGATCAAAATGAATCGAAAATATAAACTAAAAAAAACAGTGCATATGAAAATGAAGTGGATTGAATACAAGAGAGTAGTAGGGACCTCAACTAATTTTTGTGTCATTTCTATAATTATACTATTTTTTTAAAGGATCATGAGTATTCTGAAGCCAAGAGTGACCACAATAACGATAAAGCTCTACCATAACACACTGACGGAGCCAGAAAAATAGGACAATGGGGGTAAGTTTAGATTTTTTTTTTATTTCAGTGGAGGCAATATAATAAACCAAATAAATATTTAAATTTTTTTCACCTATAACTACAGTAAAATTATAAAAGTCAGTGGGGCCAAATGCCCCCATTGGGCATATGGCGGATCAACTGTATTCCTAATGTTCGAACTTGAAACTATTGATTAAACTATAAAAGACTCTAACCATTTTACCTACATAATTATTTTTGCTTTTATTTGACAACAACTAATATTAATTGTTGCTGACATGACACTTAAAAAAAGATTTACTCGTACTTGTGGATATTACAAATATATGGTGATAACGTAGTGAGGTTAAAATTTTCATAATAAGGGTTAGGGGTTGTTGAATAACAAAATAAGAGTTTAAATACATTGAGGGTAATTTTATAAATAGATTAGGAGGGGTTGTTGTTTGGGGCAACATCCGATCCCACCCTAAACTTAGATTCAGGTTTTAAAAACAATTCTCAAAATCGATTAGAACTCGATTTTAGATTTCCCAAACCCGTCCCAATAGGGGTGAGATGGGTTAATCTTGTTGGGGTAGAATTGACATTCTTAGATTAAAATATTGATAATGTTAAGTAAATGATTTTTTTTTTTTTTTTTGAGAATATGTAAATGAATTTTGATTATTGTATTTTGTATAATATTTAAATACGAAATAAATTAAATGAAAATCTCAACATTTCAATACTAAAAATATTTGAATATGTATTGATGATGCTTTTTTTCAAACGGACTGGGCTGGAGCGTGTTGGGGTCGTTGGGCCGGCCCTGGACTGATGGTGGGCTGGTCTGTAAGCTCCTAGATCGTCGGGGTTGAAGTAGGATTGCTTTCTGATCTTTGATGTGAGCTCACAGACGTGGTACTCCTCTTGAAGCAAAGAAGAAGGGGTCGGCGGGGCTTTTGCAGTGGCGCTCCGATGCCTAAGTTGGTTTCTTTCTTGAGAAAGATGGGTATTTTAGAGGCGAATGTGATGCGTATGTTTTACTTGTGCCTTTGCCGATGGGGTGGCCTTGTATTTATAGTAGATGTTTTATCAGTTGGATGGTGATTAGGATTCTTTCCCATTGGATGGGATATTTTCTTGATATCGGATTTGATTATGGATATAGAAAGTGCAGTTTTATTCAAAATTATTTCTCTCTCTTATTGGTGGGATCCCGTTTGATGAGCTGTAATATTGTGATTTATCTTACTTTCCTAGCTGGTAAGGTTTAGTTGGATTTGCTGGATAATATATTATTGGGGATTATTCTATTTCCCTTATCTATGGGATTTGACTTGATTTGCAGAACATGGGCTTTCTTAACTACCCATAATCAACCTTTGAAGTAGAGAGCGGATTGGGCCTTCATCTGAAGTACGGAGTCAAGGCTGAATGCTTCAATGGGCATGCCTATGGTTGGGCCTTCATCCTGGTAGCATCAGGCTGAATGCTTGATGGGCATGCCTCTCCTTTGGGGTTTAGCGGGTGGGCTGCGAGGCCACTCAAACCCCTGTCGGTTGCCCCTAAGCCCTTGTATGCAGCGTGCGTGAAGCCGAGGCTGTAACGTTCGTGTCGAGATCTGATTTCACGTGTGCGCTGGTGGGTTAGTTAAGGCTTGATCGCCGTCATACGT
The DNA here is from genome assembly GCA_016808115.1 of Tetrastigma voinierianum. NCBI lineage: Eukaryota > Viridiplantae > Streptophyta > Magnoliopsida > Vitales > Vitaceae > Tetrastigma > Tetrastigma voinierianum. The sequence continues at coordinate 275,595 of JAEQBH010000432.1, read as the reverse complement.
CTTGCGATAATGATGACTCTTTGGTTTTCGCGCTTATTTCTCCTACTCCTTTCAGTTTCCTTCTGTTTCTTTCGCAGAGACCTCACCTCATCTTATGTGCCACCTCCTGCAACCGCTGCTCTCGGCGATTATTTTTCGTTTTTCCCTTGATTTCCTCCGTCAAGCCCTTTTGTGCTTGTAGGAGTCTTTTCTATTGTTTCTGAGATAACTTCTTCCATTTTATTCCTGGGATCGCCGCGTCTTTATCTCTTTGGTTTCTTTTGATTAGTACGACGGCGCTAGGGTTGATTGACAAATTTGTTTTTCATTATTTGCTTTCATCATGGAGTGCGGGTAGCTCTTCTTCTGCGTGGCGATGACTCTTCGGTATTCTTTGGTTTTTGGACGGTTTGGCGGCGCCTCCCACCGTTCGTGGTGAACCGAGATCTTGGCGACGCCTCCTTTTCCCTTGGACAAGGGTAAAGGAAAAATAGACTGGTCAGCCCTGCAGGGGTCGGAGATACCTGGGTCGTGGATTCGGCGTGCTTTTAGCGTGGGAGCTAACAAGGTCGGTCCCTCATATGGGGCCACCTTTGCCCGAGCGTTACCGACCTCCTTTGGTGTTAGTGTGGTCAATGGCGGTTTTAACCCTATGTGGTTTTAGTGCCTAAGATGGTGTGCTTCTTTGGAAGTGGCTTTCGATAATGGTCTTCGGCTTTGCCAGCCCGCCGTAAGGGGTTTTGCGGCACTTCAATGTCTGTCCTTCCCAACTCGCATCCAATGGTTGGGGTATTTTGGTTGGCCTATTGGCCTTTTTTAGGAACAAGGGGCTTGGAGTCCTCAGTGTAGCTTTACTCCTTTATCTTTTTAGCTTGAGGAGACCGCGAGGCTTTCCTTTTCGAGGCGTTAAACTCCTCTGGTAATTAAAGTGTTTGCTCTTCCCACGGGCTTTGGAAGGCCCATACTTATTGTTAGTGGCGTAATTGAATATGACCCTCTTGACAGGGCGACTACTGGCGTTCAGTGGCTTGGACCACCAGAGAATCACGTGAGTGTTAAGCTCTGTTTTGGCATAGCTTGTGTGAGATCATTTAGGTATTTCGGTCTGCGTCTACATGCCTCTCAGGTGCTCGAATCAACCTTAGCGCAGCCCCGAAGATAACGTCATAGCGTTGGCGTTGGCTGAGTGTCCTCCTCGTCCTTACGCGGGCGATCCGTCGGATATTCACGGCCCTTGAGCTCGAGAATTACGCTCGTTTCACATTGCTTTGAGGCCTTCGCCCCCTTCCTCCATGAGAATGTCTTCCATTGGGCCTTCCGCTGCCAAACCATCAAGGGAAACTTTAGATTCGATTAGGTGTCTTAGGCTCCCCGGGTGTAACGAAAACCACAGGCTTATTTGAGAAAAGGTCGGTGACTTGTGAGTTACAAGTGAGGGCGTCTTCTCTTCTTTGTCTGCCTGCATCCGAAAGCGAACGGCGTTTTATGCTTTCGATCGAGTTCCCAATCTTGAGTTAACCAGTTACGAATTGGCTGCGTGAAAAGTCCCTCGGGTGGCGGGTTGGCGATCTAATGCCCATCATACGGAATCGCTGTGAAGGTGTTCGTTGCGCTGTGAAGGTGGAAAATTGAAAGGAAGAGCTCCTAAAGCGGCCACGAGGGATGGCGACTCTTCCTTCTTGGCGTTGACGCCGTTTGGCGCGGTCTGTCATTCTTGGAGATTGACATAAAAGAATTGAAGCCTTATTTATGGTCGTGAGCTTGCTCTGTCACTCGAAATTACTTTGTCAAAGATTCCGTACGGTCGTATCGATTTCATTACGATTTGAGTGTTGACCTCGTGTTGGGCAGTTCAGTTGGATAAAGCGGTGGCTGCTGAAGGAGTTTGGCGAGCCGGTGAAACAAAACCATCATTCGTGCCGGTTTGAGCGAGGTATTCTCTTACATCGACGGATGAGGCTGAGGATCGGTGCGATATGAGAAGCGAAGCTCAATCGGGTTGACCGCCATCGGCGGTCACCGGGCGAAGGTAGAGAAGATGAAATCACGAAGCGACTTGTGGCGGAAGTGGCTCCTGGGTTGGCGGATCGAGCTGGGTTGTGACGACTTGATAAATTTAGAGCGGTCTTGATGCATGATGTAAAACCTAGGATGGTGCGGGATGAGCTTCTTATCCGGGAATTATAGTGCGAGTGAGAGCTGGTCGCGGCCAATGATGAACTGCGCGATAAAACAGCGTTGGTGGACGGGGCTCGTCGTGAGGCTTCCGAGGCCGTAAGCTTCGGCCAACGCGTGAGATCTTGGAGTGGTGTGTGGGGCCTTCATCAGCAAAATAACTTTGGTTGCTCAGTAGGATGAAATTGCCAGGAAGGTGAGGGATAACCCGATTACTCGGTGGGCCCAGGTGGCTGCTTTTATTGAAGAGTGCTAGCAGCTTATCTAGGTTTGGATTTCAACTTCGACCTCCCTAGCGTAGTAGGGGAGGAGGGTATTCTCCGCGATCATTGCAGGCTTAGGATACCTTATTGAATTATTCCCCCTCTTCGATGTATAATCTTCTTGATATAGACATATGTAGCCTTGCCTTAAATGATATTCATTTTTTATTTCATCACTTTCATCTTTACTTGTGCACTCCATTTGATCTTATGATACTATTATCAATTTCTTGTTTGTGGCCTATTGAGCGTCCGAGTTGGATAGCTGATGGGATGTAGAGTTGAGCAGTTAAGCTCTTTGAATTGGGTCGCTGAGGCTTCATGGGCTACTCTGCCTGGGCTAAACAGACTTTTAGGTTGCATGGCCTGAGTAGAATAGTCGAGGTCGTCAAACTGGCTGTGGCTCGGCTTATTTGAGGCCTTGCGGTGAATAACTGGTAATCCCGGAGTCTTAAGTGCATGGCCTATACGGAGTGGTCGAACTTATCCAAAGTGAGCCTCTTGGGCTCGGCCAGAGGCCTTGTTGGCGATACTCTTTGGTGATCGACTCTTTGGTTATGACTTGTCTGAGTGGTCGAACTCGTCGAAGTGATTTGCGGGCTCGATGAGCCTTGTTGGCGATATAGCCTGAGCTTATCTGACTCTTAGGTTGCATGACCTGTGCAGAGTAGACGAACTCGTCAAAGTGGGCTACTTGGCTCCGGGCGCTAAGGCCTTGTTGGCGATATAACTGGTGATCGACTCTTGGGTTGGCTTGTGCGGAGTAGACGAACTCATTCGAAGTGGTACTGAGGCTCTGGTATTGAGGCCTTGTTGAGATATCTTTGAGCTGATGCGGCTCTTATGTTGTGACACGTGTAGAGTAGGCGAACTGCGTCAAAGTGAGCCCTCTTGGAGCTCGAGGCGTGAGGCCTTGTTGCGATATAACTGGTGATCTGACTCTTAGGTTGCATGACATGTGCAGAGTAGTCGAACTCGTCGAAGTGAGGCTATTGGGCTCGGCGGCGAGGCCTTGTTAGCGATATAACTTTGGTACGTCGACTCTTAGAGTTTGCATGACTGTCTCGGTAAACGAACTTTTCGTCAAAGTAGACTCTGCCCAGGCTCGAGCGTAGAGGCCTTATTGGCGATATAACTGAGCTGATCTCGACTCTTAGGTTGCGTGACACATGCGGTAGGAGCGAAGACTCATCAAAGTGAGCTGGGCTCACGGCGAGGCGCGGTGGCGATATAACGGTGATCGACTCTTATGTTGCGACGCGTGCGGTAGGCGGGCACCGTCAAAGTGAGCTCTTGCGGGCTGGCGGCCCGAGGGCCTTGTTGGCGATATAACTTTGGCGATCCATTTCTTTAGGTTGCATGACCTATCGGGTGGATTGAATTTCGTCAAAGTGAGCTATTGGGCTCGGGAGCTGAGGCCTTGATTACAGCGATATAACTGACCAATCTGATCCTTAGGTTGCATGAGCACGTGGGGTGGGCGAACTCGTCAAGAGTGACTGCGGGCTCGGGGCGCCTTCAAGGCCTTGTTGGTATAGCACGGTGATCGACTCTTAGGTTGCATGACACAATGCGGTAGCGAACTTTCGTCAAGGTGAGCTCAGGCTCTGTATTCGACTTAGAATTTCTTGGAAGATAAGTGTCTTTAATCTTGATTTATGGAGAATTTGAAACAATTGCGCGAATTTCCAAGTGCGCGGCCTTCTTCTCAAATGGCGGCTTCATTGCTATGGAGTTTATACTTTGAATACTCTACCCTTAAGGTTATTATGGCGAGTGTAGCAGGGAGGAGATCTTCAAAAGCTTGTTACGTCTTGCGAGATCACTTTGAAGGTCGGATTCGGTTTGTTGGACCTCTGCATGGGAGTTGTGTTTTCTCTGATCTCCCTTTATGGGAGTCATGTTATTCCCTAGCTTCGTGCTAGGGAATGTGTCTGGAGAGGGCGGTACATTTCTTGTGCCGCTTTCTCTATTTTATGTTCTTCTTTCTCTTCCTCTCCTTTCTTCTCTTTCTCCCTCTCCTTTATTCTCTCTTTCTTCCTTTCTTCTTTTTCCACATCTCATTCTCCCCTTTCTTCTTTCTTCTTTTCTTCCACATCTCATTCTCCCTCTTTCGTACAAACTCCTTCCATCCCTTTTTTCTTCTTCTCCTCTTTTCCACCTCGTTTTCTTCTTCTCCTCTTTTCCACCTTTTTGCCATTCTCCCACTTATTTTCATCTAAATTTTCCTTTTTTCTTCCTGAGGTTTTTTTTTTTTTAGAGCGCAGCACTATGTATATCGAGATGTAACGGATGACCTCACGGTGTAATTGAATGTAATCTAAGTTTAGATAAATAATGGTACTTCCTTTTGGAGTATGATCTTTCACATTAAATTTGTATGTAATTTATAGGCATTCTATGTTTGAAATTTTGTTCGCGAGTCCTAATAAAATAACCAATAGATACTAAATCGTCATCACGAAAACTAATAATACTTTATTTAAAGATTACACAGAAGTCTCTTGGTAAGCAACTTAAGGTGTTCTACATTCCAAGCATGGTGCAAAATTTTTCCCTCCTGCATGCGGAGCTCATAATTGCGGCAGTGACACGGGATATGATGTGAGGCCCTCCAGTTGGGGCCCTAGTTTGCACCGCATGTCTTTGGATTCTTCGCTGGCGAAACTGGCCCAGACTTGGTCGCTGACATGTAGCTCCCTAGGTTTGACGCCACCGTTGTAATATCGCCGTCTTCCTTTGGTAATCCTTCGTGCGCCTTAGAACCTGCTCACGTTTTCATCTAGGAGGTCAAATTTAGGCACGAGAGAACCTCGTCATTGTGTTCATTTGTTACCAACTCGATCGCCCGGGATTTGCCCGGAGCCTCGGCGGGGCTGCGGCCGATTGCCGAGCTGAGGCGAATGGAGTTTCGATTGCGACCTGCGTAGTCCTGCAGGCCCGGCACCTCGGTATTCTACCCATTTGCCTTTTAGATCTTCAATTTGGTCTTCCATTAAATGCCAAGGTCTAATGGTGACTTACGCTTGACCGATGAAGCTGCGAGATCGTTAAGGACGTATGTTCATAATTCAGGCTTCGGCGCCAAAAATCCTAAACTTGGCGTCAAATTGCTTTCCATTATACGATACCAAGGCTCTTGGGATACGGAAATACGCATATGATGGCTCATGCCTGAAATGCGTATCTTGTTTTGTGGTTGGCGAAAAGTTGGCTTGACCCCTTGGTGAAGTAATCTACGCAGCGATGATGGTTACATTGGCGCCCAAGGGGCAGAGGTCTGTAATATTGACCCAGCATTTAGGAAAGGCCGGGGCTTGTAATTGATGTCGAGGCTGTGGGAGCGTGGGATCTTTGGCATCGCCCGGCAGTTTTGCATCTGACTAGGTGCATTGCGTCTCACAGTATTATCAGACCCGGTGTATCTTTGTCTTAAGACCTTCCCCTGTAATGACTCCAAATCACCAGATTTACGCATACACCTTCATGTACTTCCCTTAGCATGTATTGATGTCTTTTCAGCGATACGCCAGGATGGGTGTGAAGAAACCTAAACTAATACGAGGCTTCCCTTATGATTTGTGAACACGGCTGACCTTGTCGATTTTAGTTGCTTCTTCCGGGTGATGGTGGCGTGAGTCTGTGTAATCCCGTATGGGGTCCGTCGACTGGCTCGGACCCGATTTGGGCAACTTCCATGTCACAGAGATCGCGAGGCTGCGGGTATTGACGGTGTTGACGGCGAGGTCTTCACGTGAAGGCTGTGTTAATTTGCGAGGCATCGGCTAGGGAGATTCTCTGCTATGGGGATATCACGACTGTGGACGGCCTTACGAACTTTTTAGTAAATCCGTACACTTTTAGGTGTGGATCGTTCTTCGCTTTCGTGATTGTCCTCTGTTGTCTTACTACCGGGCAGGGTCATTTGCGAGGACCTCAAAACTGGTCATTTCCCGATGAATAAGCAAGGTCGAGAGCTGCTTCATAGCTGACCTCATCGGCCTCGTTGTTGGAGGCTGAGAATCCCAATCTGAGCCTTGTACTCGATATCATTTCATGCGAGGAGGTGAGGATTAAGCGGCTCACCGCTTCCTTGTCACGTTTGTGGCCGAATCTGGGAAAGCTTCGAATGGAGTAGGTATTCGGTGCTTGTGTGTGTTCTCGGCAGGCTCCGTTGGGGTGAATTCCATAACGAAATCTGCGCTAAAGCACCTTCCTTTTGGCCATGGTTTTACCTTATATCGATGTCGAACTAACAAACTCTGCCCGACACTTCATCAGCAGCTGCGGGGTCTACAGTTTATGTAACACTTGCTTCATTTGATGATACATTGGAACTTCTATGGTATGAACTGGAAGTAAGTAGAACTTGGCTGCGGTTACTAGTGCAGATTAATTTCTCCGTCCTCGAATTTTCTCTTGGCTCATCTTTCGAACACATTTGCAATGAGTAAATTGGGGTAACACTCAGGTCTTTGTCTCGACGAGGGGCAGCGCTAGTCGAGAAGGTAGTTCACTTCTGAATTATAGTGAGGCTCCCCTCAATGGGGCTTACAATGGGGGGGGGGGAACTCAAATATGTTTTTAATGCGAGGCAGCTTCTTTACGCCATTATCCCCATTGAAGGCCTTCTTCAGAAAACTTTGCGACATTTATCTTAGCCACGGATCTGAACAAATAGCAGCAATCTTCTTGTCGGGCGATTGGACCTCAGCATGCTTGAGGGCGGCATGTGAGGCATCCTGACCTTTATTTATCTGGATTTGCCTCAATTCCTCGGGTGGTTGACTATGAAACCTGAATTTTCAATTTGTTCTCGAAGGCTTTGCCGGCTGGAGTCCGAGTTTCATGTTGTGCGCCTCGGGATGCGGAGCGCCTCGACAATGAGCTATGTGGGGCTGGCGGTGGTGGATTTTACCGACTGTCATCATAACTACACTTCCATGGTGGTTCTATACGCTGGAACATCTTGTTCACGACCTGCGGTAGGTATCTGCGTTCTTGAGTCCAAAGGCATCACCACGATAACAATGGGTTCCTTGCCACATGGCCAGATGAGGTCTTTTTCTTGGTCATCTGGGTCCGTCTTGTCTGATTGTGGCCGGAGGCATCCGTAAGCGAGAGTTCTGGCCCGCCGTGCGCATCTCTGATGCAGTCGATTCGCGGTAGAGAGCGTCGCCCCAGGCACGCTGTTGTCATCAGTGATCGATCACGATCGCCATACCCGTTGCTTTTTGGCCAGTCACGGCGTTGGCTAACCATTCGGGATATTCCACCTACATGATCGGCTCTGCTTGGAGGTTCTTGACCTCCTCGTTGATCGCTTTTGCAATCGGGCGTGGCTCCTCCTACTGTTTGGTAGCAGAAAATGGTACAGTACGTTAAATGGTGTACTATGGGTCAATTCCTCCATGTCTGCACCGCTTTCAAGCGAGCGTCTTGTTTGTCTCGAAAAATGGGTGAGAGGGCCTTTGAGATCTTGCCATCGGGGCGATGCGGCGAGATGTTCGAGATCGTCCGACTATCTGATTCTAGCTCTTGGGAGACTCGAATTCGGAGTGAATATTTCGTCGGCATTTCGGGCTCATCAAGGATATGTTATCGACCGTTTTGCTTCATGGATCTTTGGTGCATTACGGCGCTCGTTGGTCTCCTCAGGCCCATTCCTGTGCGCTACGGTAGGAAACTTGATCATCATGTGGTAAAGCGGAGGGTGCGGCACTAATGCATTAAGAGAGTGCGCTAACAGCATATTATAGCCCAGTGGGCGTCTACAAGCAAGGAATCTTGTTGTCATCGATACTTTGGTATGGGGATCTCGGTGATTACTAGTTTGTATTGAGCCCCGAGGGTAATCGCTTTTCTCAGGAGAATCCTACGCAGATGGGTGTTGGTTCCATTATCTCCCTTCCGTGCCCATCCTTATCAGAGCCGAGAAGTGAGAGGTGATGTGTTGAACCAGTTTAATGCGACTAGGACCGATGGATCGTTTGTTGGCCTGGCCTCAGAGATTACCAGGGTCGTCATGGGGGTGCGCCCTCCGGTGCAAAGTCATAGAAAGTTATGGATGTGTCGAGCCGAGGTAGTTTGGACACCGCTTATACTTTCGCTATCTCTGTTGACTTGATGCTACGCAGATGGCCTTCTGGTGGTGGATTCACTCCTGCAGATCTTCACGATATCCGTCGTTTCTCGCAAAAATGGAGTTGGTCTTTGAGTTGTTGTGCATCGAGGTGGTGGTGGTGGGCTGTGAGCGAGCTTGGTCGAGCGGTCGGTTGATTTTCAAAGGCTATGAATGTCCGGAGGATACGCGGCCGTGTCATCTCATTTCGCCTTTAAAGTATTATCTGATCATCCTGCGCGATTACGTAATCCACTGTGGAACTGTGATATCTAGTGTTGTCTCTTGTGGCGAGTCGACTTTATTTGAGTTGGCCACCTCTCGAGGCTGACCGTTCGTGCCGCGCGGACACAATCTGAGGGCGATAAGAGGGTGTGACCGTGGGCCCAGGCGCTCTTTATCGTCGTCTTCCGGAGGTTGCGGTGGGCTGACGATCGAGGTTCCCGCCTTTTGGGGACAGTTCTCCCATCTTTCTTTGGGGGCCTTTCGATGCTTTGTCTTTTGGGGCTTACGTCTCGTCAAACGCCGTCGGCTTCTTTTTCTTTATGGTGGAAGAGCTCCCTTTCTTAGATATGAGGGCTTCTTCACCGTTAATGTACTTCGCTTTCTGAGCACCTCAACCATGCTTGGCAGGGATTTTTGGAGATGGGAAAACATCAAGTCTTTCGGCCCGAACCCTAAGCCGGCAATGAATGCGGTGATCCTTGAACTTCTCGTCGGGTATATCTACCTTGAAGACTCGGCATTGAATCTCACGGACATAAGACCTCGGGCTTTCTTGCGAGCTACCTTGATGGTCATCGGTTATTAACTTGGCTTTTTATAAATCTGGCCCAATAAGAGTGAGAGACCTGCGTAATGGATAGCTCTACGAATAAGGAGATTGATGGCGGCCTATTAAACCGGGCCGAAATTTGAATACTGTGTGATAAAGCTACGCATCGCGACTGGATCTTGTCTGTCACGGCTCATTTGGTTTTGTAAGTGTTGAGATGATCAGTGGATCCTGGCACCATCGAATGCTTCCCTTGTGGCATCCTGAGATTTTCTTCCGGAAGAGGGAAGTGAAGAACCTCGGTTGTGAAGGGTATTTCAGTTGTTGTACCAAAGGTGTCCATAGTGTCGGGCGCGTCCTCTTACACGCCTCCTTCACACGGTTGAGCTCTTCTTTGGAGGCTCTTGAACCTCTTTGCTCATGATAATCTCTCCTTGATGAGGTGGCGTAGTTCTTTGTTCCCGTGCCCTCAAGGTGTTGCCGTTGCCCTCCCTCCTCCGGGACCCGGTGTGGTGGAGTGCCTCCCCAGCTCGGGCGGACTGCGCCTGTTTTTAGCTCGCCGGGTCTTCGAGATTGTGTTGCCTTCGCGGAGAAAGTTGTGACCTTCGTGTTTATGCGTGTCTCCGTGGCGTTGTATGCAGCGGTGGTTGCTCCCACGCTCTCTATCGGGCGTTGGTTGGTGGTAGTGCCTCTACCTGCGTTTGTGTTGGCTTGCATCGCCACAGCGCTCCGGGTGTGGTGTATCTGCGTCCTGGTGGATCACCGCCGCATCATGGCGATTGAAGTTGTTCACAGCGTATTCAGGGTTGATCTGCATCGATGTGAAAATGATCTTTATTTATCAGGCATCGTTCCCCGCGAGCGGCGTCAGCGATGCTTTTTTTCCAGCGGGGCCCGAATTTGGAGCGTGTTAAGTCGATGGGCGACCACAGATTCTTTGGTGAAGTGCGATGCAACGGGCTCTGGATTATGCGGGTGAAGTATTAGGATTGCTGCGATCTTTGATGCAATTTCTGGACGTGGTACTCCTCTGCAAAAACAAAGAAGAAGGGGGGTCAGCAAGGGCTTCGCCCGTGGCCGCTCCGATGCCTAAGTTAGTTCTTTCTTGAGAGAAAAGATGGACTGTTTAGAGGGCGAATGTGATGCGTATGTTTGCGTACCTTTCACCGATGGAGTGGCCTTGTATTTATAGTAGATGTTTTACCAGTTGGATGGTGATTATGATTCTTTCCCATTGGATGAGATATTTTGATGCTCCGGTTTGATTATGGATATAGAAAGTGCAGTTTTATTCGGAATTATTTCTCTCTCTTATTGGTGGGATCCCGTTTGATGAGCTGTAATATCGTGAATTATCTTACTTTCCTAGCTGGTAAGGTTTAGTTGGATTTGTTGGATAATATATTATTAGGGATTATTTTATTTCCCTTATCTATGAGATTTGACTTGATTTTGCGAGAACATGGAGCTTTCTGCTTCTCGCAATTGACCTTGCAGGGCTGAGCGGATTAGGCCTTCATCACAGTGGCGTAAAAAATGCTGGAATGGTTCAATGGGCGTACCCTAGCAGTTAGACCTTCGTCGCAGAGTGGCGTCGGCACCGAATGTTGTCGTGTCTGCTCTCGCTGGGGTTTAAGCGAGTGGGCTGCGAGCCCGTTTAGCTCCCCATCATGTATCATCATTTCCTTTTTGTTTTAAAATATATTGAAATCAAATAAATCTCAAATAAATCTTTATTAGATATATTTTTAAGTTTTAAGTATTATTAATAGACGTGATTAATTATTTCACACATATATCAAATTTTTATGTAGAACATTTAAATTATTCACCATCATTTTTATGTGATATATGATGGTGAGAGGTATATATAATATATATATATATATATATATGGTATATTTCTATTACCTAATTTCCAAACGAGATGTAAACTTTAAAGCTTTATTTTTTAAAATTTTAGGAATATTCATCCTATTTATTCATCTCATTCATATTAATTACACTCTTATAATTATTTGAGAGATTATGATAAAAGACAAATACTTAAATATGAAAAGGGTAAGAGAAATATAAAGAGGATATCGTATACCATGAACCCACTATTCATGAGTTTCAGTGGCCTCGGCCCGCTGTCCGAAGGGTCTCCATGCCGCCGCATGGGTCGCCCAAGCCTACCATCAAGGCTAGTAACTGACAGCACTACCTAAACTGGAACCGAGAGCCCGCTTGTTGAGTGGATAGCCAAATAGGCTGAGGGTGGGCCTTCAGCCCCTTCGCGATACCAGCAGACGGCATGCGTTGGTGGTATGCTGCACCTGATCATATCCGTAAGATATAATGCCTCCGCATGTAACCGGGGCTTCAAAGTGGATAGTGAAATTTTGAGTCATTGCTTCGTGGATAGGCAAACCCGAACTGCTTTAGAAAATTCCCAGTATCAGGTTATTCTTGTTTTTTTTTCTCTAATTCTTATTACCATTGTTGAAATTATATTTTCAAAGCATTTAATTTCATAATTTTGTTAATTTATATCAGACTGTGTCTTCAAAACTATTTCTGTTATTTAACATTAAAACGAGCTATAAAACAATTTCACATTTTCATGACAAATCTTTAGTTTTCTACAAGATGACATTTAGAGCAATGTCATAGACTTTTGAAAATATTTATTTTTATTTTATATTTTGAAAATATTTTTCTAATTGTGTTATTATATTTAAAAACCGCTAATTCAAAGATTATCAAGGATTTCATAACTCATATTCATTTGTTCAACAATGTATGTTTAAAAAATATTTATTTATATATTGAACTCACATGGCATTTTTTCAAAAAAAAACTCGTTTAATTTTACTTTATATTATCATCTGGGACATCATTATTATGAAACCAAATCTCAACTCATTCCCAGGTAACCAAAGATAAAATTTGTACATGCTTGGTAAAGCAAACATGGATAGTTTGTAAAGTGTGGAAAAGAAAAATATAAGCCAGTATAATACCTGGGCCATCATCATATACTATGGCATTGAAGGGTTACTTAAATATTAGTTGAATCATTCGAACCCTAAGATAAACAAATATAACACTTAACATTTGTGAACAAGGAAGCTGAGTAGAAATCATTGCATTTGGGACATTGGAGGATGCTAAAAATCAATAAACTCTTGTTTTCTCCTGTCCCTTTATTTGACTTCTTTTCCATAAATGGCTCGAATTTAGGGTTTTAGTTTTTTCTGAAGCCAGACCAAATCTTTTTATTCTCATTAAATTTTATGGATGCCTCAGAGTCAGTTTCATCAAACCAGCTAAAAGGTAGGCGATTTGTTAGAGAATTAGATTAGAACTTGTTTGGCTTGAGCAATTATGCCTGTCAGAACATGCCAGAATATGATGAAGAAAGCAATTCAACTGAACTTAATATGTAATTCAATGCCAAAAACAAAAAAAAACAGAGAATTGAAGAATTGTTTGGTATGAGTATGTACAAAAGTTCTTTAAACAACAATAAGGAAAAATAAACAAAATCGTTTTTTTTTTTGTTGCATTAGAAGCTTAAAATATACAAATAAAACTGAACAACTAACTCCTTTAGTAATCGAATCGTTTATGAACTCAACATGTTCCTGAACAACAAACTACTAAATTATTAAAGTAATTTAAATTGATTGGATTCTATTTAAAAATTCAATATTGTAACCTACTATTTTGTAAAAAATTAATAGTAAAAAATAAGAATTATGTTAAGGTGCACTATTCCCCTGATAAGAAGGAAAATAGAAGCCAAGTAATGTATATTACTTTGAAATACATTATTTCTGTAAAATTAATTAAAACATGCATTTTTTAGTAACTCTTTCTTAAACCCTAAACTATCCCTTTTATGAATTCACTCATGAGGGATCCACCCATATAAAAATGTGTAATTAATTATTCCCTCTCAATGTTGTTAGTTTAAAAATTAAAAAAATTTCATTAAATTTTTTTATCTATTGCATCTAGTGTTGATGCCTATTCTAATCTTGCTCATCATTTTTTTTTAGTGTTATGTATTGAACTACATAATAAATACTTTTTTGTAAGAGTTACTTAACAGACTATTTTTAAAGTTTATTACTTATATATATATATATATATATATATATATATATATATATATTAATTTTCTGTTTTTGTTAGCAACTTTTCTCAAAATTTGTTTAATTATATGTAATAATTTATTTTGTATTAAATTTATTTCTAAATAAATTATACTTTTAACATGAAATATATTATCATTCAATTTGATAATACTATTGTAATAAAATTATCATAACTTCATTTTTTTTTTTTGAAGAGAAAAATAATTTAAGTGATTCAAACTAATAATACATCAATAGAAACATAAAATCAAAATCGCTAAAAACCATAAAAGATGAAACAACATTTAGATTAATAACATAATGAATTGACTCAAAGCTTTGATAGTTGAGCTTACACATGCTATAGATTACTTCATCGGACTGGACACTTAAGACTCTGCTCTACAAAGATATCATTTGCACCACTTCCGATTTGATTTCTTTATCTTTAACTTATCATATATTTTTTGCATACTGCTTTAATCACTCAACATAAATAAACGTCAATAATTACCTAACATCAAAAAACCAAAACTTCTTGAGATGACACAACCAACTTTAACAAGATGATCTACAACTCACACACACAATACAATACCAATTAAATCACGAAAAACAAATAAACATATGATTTATAAGAACAATCCACTTTAGACAGAATAAAGAAAAAAGATGGAAAGCCTAGAGGAGGATTTCAGTGCAAAGACAAAAATCTTCATCTTGCTTAAGGAAAGACGTAGTAGAGAAAAGTTATGTTAAGATAGGTTCTAAAATCATTAATTTTTTATATTTCATTTTATATAAAAGTTCCTTGAGATGAACTTGGAGCCCTGAAATAGAAATGTCTCTTTATTTGCTGAATGGCCTTCAACCGGAGTCAGGTCATGGTATGTTTTTCCCCTTTCTGATGATTATATTCATCAATAATTCAAAGCACAAGAGGCCAAGCTTCTCAACATTAACTTAACTATTCTCTTTCTTTTTTTTTTTTCCTTTAAGTTATCACTTTGTCCTACCTATATGCAATAGATGAAAATATCCCTGATATATCCGTCGATATTCTCATATATCCTATCGGTGATGTTTGACACCATACTGCAATGACCGATATAGTCAATATATTTATTTTGGACCGAAGAATGAAATATCAGGTCTGTGGCACACGCGCACGTTAGTGGAAATATCCGGGGCCATTCAGATATATCGAGATATATTTAAACACCGATTTGAAAACCTTGACTGATCCAAACACTATGTATTAATTCACAATGCTTTTAATTTCTCTGATATATCGATATTTATAAAATATTCCAATCGATATATTCTCGATATATCCGATATAATCAGAACTAAATGTCGATATAAACATTCGTCGAACCGATATTTCTATCCTGGTTTATATGGGACTGAAATATCCAGTTGAGAATGAATTGATGATGAATTTCATAGGAATTTGAAAATGTTGGTGCAGTCAGTTTGATCATGTCCAGTGTCAGATTTACATCTTCTTTTCTTCTCATCTCACAACTGCAAACTTCTTTTCATGATAAATATCTTCATTAAGAGAACCACATAAGGTCAGAAATATTGAATGACTCCCATTTATGCCCAGACCAATGATAATATTCTTATTACTTAATCAGAAAAAAAGAAGATATATAACAATGGAGCAAGAGTTCATTAGAAGGACAAGGAATCCTTCTTCTCACAAATACAAAAATCTAACCAAAGTCATAATAAACCACTGTACTTACAAGTGATCTAAACCTAGTAATTAAATAGACTATATGCACTTTTTTCAATTGAGAACAATGCAATATTCTTAAATTATGACTGAACCAAATATAAGAGAACTGTCCCCAGTAATCAGAACATAAACACTAAGATGAGAGATCCCTGTGAACAAGGTGGGTGTCAATAATAGACACTTGAAACCATGAAGGCGAAGCTGGAGTAGTTTATTTGAACTCACCACTGATAAATAAAGGAAGAAACAAAAATGTTAGATGACACAGAAATTTTTTCAAAATTTTGAATAGTTGTGCCAGAAGAGATGGATGATCTAGTGAATGAAGAAATACATTAAGAGAAAAGTGTGGACTGTAAGTGAGAATTAAGAGAAACTTACAGAAAACTGATTCAAGTTTTTCTGAATTAATACAAAAAATATAACCTGGTCAAGCAAAAACCCACCAAGAATCCATCTGAACTGTATTATTATTAGATATTTCAGGATCAAGGATCATGGCCTTCAATAAAGAGAACTTAAACAATACAGAAAATGTCTCTATGGACAGAAATTTCATTAATTAGGTCTTAAGTCCATAAATATTCAACACTGCTACCAACTTTTGCAAAGAATTAATATGAAAAAAGATTCGTTACTGTATCTATGCTAATTGAATACAAATATTAAAGACTGGGACAAAATATTATACTGTCTATGTAAGTAATAAAGATTATTAATCTATAAACACATTGAATACTTTTCATCAAACATATGAAGATAAGAAAGTAGGTGATGGCAACAGCATCTGCACTCAATGAGCATATCATCATCAAAATTTTACCTCAGTTTATGAAATAGTTCTCCTTATGTTACAATAAAAATAAAAAAAACTAAAAGGCTACATTAAGAAAACAAGAATAAGTATTTTCTCGGAAACTGTATGTAAAAGCTCATTCATAATATATACTAACCAGCATTATAAATTCATGATCCGTAATCTTTATTTTTTGAGATTTGAGTTTTCTCAAACAAAATTTTAATCTACATGACATCTTATGTATGAAAAAACTCAGATATCAAGAAATAATGCCAACAAGCTACACACTGAACTGAATTTTTTCTTCTTTTAGAACAAGGCTGAGAAAACATTAGAATTTCTACCTAGTAGATAATGAATTTCATCATATATACATAGTATCCTTCACTTATAGGGTATATATATATATATATATATATATATATATATATATATATATATATATATATATATATATATATATATATATATATATATATATATATATATATGTGTGTGTGTTATGAAATATATGAATGAATATTCATTATATTCAATGTACTCCATATAAGACATTCGTAATCTATATTTCATCACTTATTAGAATGCCCACTATTCAATGTATATATCTTAATACACTATATTTAATAGATATGCCTCCTTTGTGCTTTACAACAGAAGCTAGTTTTTGCCATTATAAGAAAATATAATAGAATAAGAGAAAGAAAGAAAATAAAATGGCTCTCCTTGACTCTTCTCTACCATCTTTCGCTATTCATTCTTTCTCTTCTTAATCTCTCTCTAATTATTATATTCTTTGGCAATCCAATATTTTACAATATGTTATCACACTACATTCACCAATTGAGTAAATATTTTTGTAATATGAGTACTTCTTTTTATTAATCAACTTATACTTCATCTTCTTCTTCAACACTTCTTTTTTCTTTTTCTCGTTTCAAGCCAAATTTCCAACTCAAGATCCTTCGTCAAGTGTATGTGGATATTTGAAAATCCTTCTAATTAATTTAAGGATTCATTTGTTTTGCAAGAATTATGGCAAATATTGAAAAGCCCAAATTCCACATCCTCAAAGTGAGTGGAAATAATTATCTATCCTGGTGCCTTGACATGGAATGCACCTCCATAAGATCTTGCTAACGCAATTATAGAAGACGGAACCCTGGTCAAAGATAAAGCAATTGCACTCCATTTTTATTCGTCAACATTGCATGAGAGTCATAGACCAATATTTATCCTGTCGGCCAAACCAGGAAGAGGCTGGATAGGTATGATCACTAAGACTCACATCCTTCCTCAAGCACAATATGATTGGCAAAATCTCGCATCAAAGATTTTAAATCAAGGTTCGACTATAACCCTCATTTATTTGATATTATCACTCGAAGTTACGCTAACAAGCTCAACGATGCCAGGTTCCAGCAGGAAAACTTTCTCCACCTTCCACGCTTCTAATATTGCAGGACAGAATGTTAATACTGGGTAACGGCTAATTTTGTCACATACTCGATTTAATTTATGTGCTCCTCATTGCCGAGCAACCAATGAATCGTCAAAATCATGATCTGCACTCATCGCTCAAAGATTGCCTGAATATATGCAACTCAGAAAATTATTGGCCATTTAGTAGCGTAAGCACAGCAAGAATATAATCCTAAGGTGGTTAAAATTTGAACCCGTCGAAAACCAACAACTTTCGTTTAATCAGCATGAAAAGAAAGAAGCCAAAAGGTGACTAATGAAAGTATTTGCCAACATGTGGCATGATCGGCACTGGTCGTAATTGTCATACGCCAGCACTTTGTTGATCTATACCTTACATCTTTAAAATACGCAAACGTGGTAATTCCACGCTATTGAAATTAATCCTGATGCTATAACTAATCGTTGAAACCAACAATGACTTGCCGGTGGACTCTGCTCCTGGCAGCAAATGCATCCCCCGATGTCTTCCATTTTGAGGACCTTTGATTACTTTGATGAAGCATCGATCGGATGTGACATCTTAGATTTTCGAATTTCATGATTCTAGTCAATTCTTCTAGTTGTTTTCTTGTGATGTATTACCTTTTATTGTTCTTTGGTCATGGTTATAAATGAAATGCTTATGAACTTGATATATTATTTTATTATTTTGAAATGTTTCAATCTCATAACTAATATGAAAATTTTATGATAATTGACACATGAAGTTGTCAACATAAATGCAAATGGAAACACCGAGAAAAAGGAAGATGTTTGTTTATCGAGAGTGCATCAACGCATACCATATTTCTCGTAGTAGACACTTTTCTCGAGTGACATATTACGGTGTGTTATCATGTCCATACACACCGGTCCTATCTTCGACATTGATGTTTTCGGAATGCCAATTGTTTTTAAGCAAAGGTACCATCCCGCATATTGAGAATGCATTTAAGCAAGATCAAAAGGAATCTACTTAGCTCAAAGATGTACGTGGAACAGGTGTCATGTCGAGACTATTTATGCAGCAAAAATAAAGAATATATATCGCATTACCTCTTATAAGACGGGGGCTCAAGATCATCCATGAGAAGCTAGGAAGCTTCTTTCTATGGGTTTGTATCAGGTCACGATTAAGGCCGCTGAAACCTTACTCCACCATATCTTGAGATTGCAAATCCAGATAGTTTCTCGATTATGGCATGATCGCCTTGGTCACCTGGCGCTTCAATGATGCGTAGAATAATCCAAAATACAAAAGGGCACCCTTTAAAGGATACAAAGGTATTGTTGTCCAAAGATTATAATTGTGAAGCTTCGCTCATGGGTGAAAACTCATTATCAAAACCTTCGGCAACAAAGGTTGACCTCAATCCCTTTATTCTCGTGAAACAATTCAGGGTGATATTTGTTAACTGGGTCCAACCAATTGCCGACCATTCCATAGAGTTTTATGGTACTAGTGGACTTATCCTCAGAGATGGTCCCTATGTTTGTCTATTATCTACACGCAATGTCACCTTTGCACGCTTATTTGCGCAAATTGCTGAGCACACTCCCCGGGATTATCCAATTAAAGGTATAAGGATGGATAATGCCGGTGAATCACACTAAAAGAGTTTTGATACATATTGTGCTTCACTGAATCTGGTGCTGACAACTCTCGGCCGCATATGTTCATACTAAATGATTGTATAGAATCCTGATTAAACATATACAACCATTGCTCGTGACTTCTATTGAGAACGATCTCTCAAACGATACAAGACGGGGGTCATGCCGCTTTTGCATGTAAATGTCTCTATTAAGATCGCGCCCCATTGCTAGTCTCTCACAATCTCCCTTCAAATGGTTCTGCTGAATCCGATATTTCACATTTACCACCTTTGGTTGTGCAGTGAAGCAGGTGTCATTGCACCACCAAAAAAGAACTAAATGGGTCCCCAACCGCTTGATTTATGTTTGGTTTAATTCATCATTCATCATTAGGCTCGAATCGACTACTGGTGCGTAAAACGAGGTGCACAAGATAATCCATTTACAAAGTTATGTTTACCATATCTCCCCAATGAGTTTAATGATGCTACCAAGGCAATCTAAATCTCATATTCACCGGTAAATGCTCCAGCTGGGGATAGTTGTTCTCGGCTCACGTTAAATGGATGAAAATCCCCCCACGGCCAAGCGTACCAATAGGATCAAAGACACTGCTTCGAAAACGGCGGGGAAAGAATCATGACCAACACCCAGAGTCTCGTGATGTGCTTATTTGAAGAGCGAATGCCCTTGAGCCAACCTATGAAAAGATCATCATCAACCTCTAGGAATATCGGAGAATTCCATTACATATTGTAACGAGATTCGATCTAAATAAAATCATCATTGATGATATTTTCAGATTCTCGCCTGATCATGTACCATGGATGATGATTGTGAGCCAATAAATATTGAACGCCGCTGCAAGATTGGCTTCAAGTGGAGGAAGGCACTAAGGCCGAATTAGCTTCCCTAAGCTAACGAGAGGTTTTTGACCATAACTCAGATCCTCGTGATAATGTAAAGCTCCGTGATATGTAAATGGGTATTTGTCCCGAAACTAAATGAGAAAAACGAGGTTGTCGTATAAAAGCTCGACTGTTCTAAGGATTCTCCCCACAGATCCGGATTGATTGATATGACAAAGAGAGATGATACCCAACCGTGATGGATATGATTACATTCGCTTTCTCATTTAGTCCGTACTTAGGTAAATTGAAATGCGTCTATATACAGACGTATATATATGGCTCATTAGACTAAAATATTTGCATAGAAAATTCCCCAGTGAGGATTCAAAATGCCCGATGCATGCACCCGCAACTTATTTCCTCCATAAAATTGCAAAGATCTGTATCGGGTTAAAGCAATCCGCCAAAAGATGTGTACAATGTCACTAAGTGAGTACCCACTACAAAGGTACAAAGAATGATCCTATCTACCAATGCGTGTTTATTAAGAAATTGTGAAACTGATTTTGTTATTGTAGCAATTCTATGTCGATCATATATAAATTTAATTGAACTCCGTAAGAGTTAGCTAAACGCTGAAAGTATTTGAAAAAGCGTAATTTAAGTTAAAGATTCGGTAAACCAAACTTTTGTCTCTCGCCCAGCTTTTCGAGCATGTGCCAAATGGAATAACGGGCCCATCAATCATCATACATTGAAAGATTACTAAATTTTTTACTACGGACAAGGCTCACCCATTGAGTTAACTCCCTTATGGTTGTAAGGTCTCTGTAGATCCCCAAAAGGGACGCCGGCCATAGAGAACTGATGAAGAGATACTTCTTGGTCCTCGAATTATTATCTCACGCATCATTCATGTATCAGCACAATGTATCGACCAGACATCGCTGCAAGAAATTTATCGCACGCTTAGTTCTCGAGCCAACTCGAGACATCGGAATGGAATTAAACATATTTTTCTGGCTACGCCTGAGAACATATAGATTGGGATTATATTATTCCAAGGAATCTTATCATACCGTTTAATGATATTCACGCCGGATATAGATCTCGATCCACATAAAGCTCGTTTCTCAAACTGGTTATTTATTTTGTTATAATGGCAATCGCCTACTTTCATGCCTGTCAAGCACCATAGTAGCTACATCTTCAACCATCAGATCATTGTTTTTATATGAACGCCAGTTATAGTGTGTTGTTAAGATCCATATTGATCACATATTCACAATTCTTGTCGCTTAACACCTACATACCCCTCCACTATAAATTTATGAAGATATGTCATGTGGTTGCACAAGTTAGAGGATATATATCAGCAGATATGAGACTTAAGCATATTCGTCAAAATTTTTCTTATACTCACGATAACTCTAAGAAAGTCACAACTGATGTTGCAGATTCAATCCATAAATACCCTTAAAAGATCTTACTAAATCATTGCTAACCGCCAACTTTGAGAAATTATATGGTATTGGCCAGGCGCTGCCAGTTCATAAGATGCAAGATTGGGGCCTCAAAGAAGGGTTATATACCTCTTAAATCAGGAGATATTGTGAACTATGTACGTAATTTTTTCCCCTTTTTGTTCGGTTATTCCATCGGGTTTTTCCTCCGCTGGTTTTAATGAGGTACTTGATGGTCCATAAAAGGGAGAGATCATAGCAAAATATATGCACTGCATTTTTCCCCGTTTCGCTTTTGCCCCACTGCTTTTTCTCCGCTTATGCTTTAATGAGGCAAGATTATTCAATGCACATTCATGAATACTTATTGAATCAAGGGGAGTGTTATGAATACATAATGAATATTCATTATATTCAATGTACTCACATATTATTACTGTAACTTATATACATCAATGAATATCTAATGTAAATTTGCTTATGACACATTCGTAATCTACATTCTACTTGATGAACGCTCCATCTCCCTATTCATATAACGTATATATATTCAATACATCGATATACTAATGATATGTACATCCTTGTGTTCTTATAAATAGAAGCTTAGTTTTTAATATTGTAAGAAAATATAACGAATAAGAGAATGAGTGAAAATAAAATGGCTCTCTAACTTTCTACCATCTTTGGTGCTTATCTACTTTCTCTTCTTAATCTCTCTCTATTCTCTACATTTTAACGCAATATTTTTACAATAATGCTTCGAATCACTAATCCATGCCTAGGAAAACTCGTATGTAGACAGAATGAAGTCAATGAACCATGAACCACAAACCTTTGATTGTCTCTTGTGTGTGACCATTCATTTATAAAAACACAAACTTTTCATGTTCCCTAGAATTTTTTTTGGAATCACACTAACTTAGCCTGGAAACCGTAGCAAATTGCATGGACAAAATGAACCACAAACATTTTGGTTGTCTCATTTATTTAAGCCGCCTTTTCACATTCCCAGACTTCCATTAACAACCTTTATATAAAGGGTGGGATGGCATCTCATTCAACTTCACCCAGTAAAGCTTAAAAGTTCTTGTGATTAGAAATGGAGGGACTCAAAAAGGGAGCAGCAGCAATATGGTCTAGTGTTTCAAACAATATAGATGAAGTCAGGGGTGGTGCGGTCTTTTACAGCTTCTGGGCCCCTAAGCCAGCCAATAGGCCGGTCTAGACAGCTACTATAATTGGCTGGTCCAATGGATCTAGCTCAACCCCAATGTAAGGAACAAGCCTCCCATATCCTCCTCACAAAGAGCTCACGATACTCCAATATTCCTCTTCCTACCAGACTTATTCAAAACAAATGTTATTTGATGGACGGTCCCATTGAGAACAGCACCTTCTTCCATGAATCATCATGACCATGTCACCCTGGTAAATAAGCTTCCTGATCCTCCAATCCAGAAATGATATCTATTTAAAAGGAAGAACTATTCATACGATGCGCCTCCACCTTCACTTAGAGAAATCAACATCACAAAAAAGCCATCTACTGATGTAAGGAGGTCATTGCACACATTAAGGTATGAAAAAGAACGGTAAAGCACCTGAACAGAGGACGGCGGGCTCGACTGGAGGCCGAGGTGGCTTCGTCCTCCCCCTCACGCTACCGCATGGAGCGAGCCAGATTACAAACAGGTAAGGTTCCGGTCAGACATTCAGTGACTGTAAGATTCTGAGACAACAACCGCGCCGTTTATGATAACGCGTTAAAATTTTTTAAGAGGCACGCTGCACCTCCCTCCCCTCTCTCTCTCTCACTGTCACCGCTATGGCTGCTTGGCGCATTGGCTGCAAAGGTGCATGGAGTTCTAATAATCCACGACTTGTAATATTCAGACAAAACTGGCGCCATGTTCATGGAGAACGCAAGGAAATCAGAGGCACATTTAGAGATTGTTCATCCCGCTTCCGCGATCCCTTTATCTCAATTTTTATAGTTCTACGTCATCCCACCTTAACGTCGAGTGGTATCGTTAAGACTTAGCAAACCACTGAACTAAACCATGAAGATCAGTTTCTTCCCGTCACGTTAGAGATGGATATAAGAAGATGATGTGCCGCACAGATGGTCAACACGAAATGGAAGCAACAGCTGATAAACGCGAGAACTAACTACTTTAATCGTTTTAGAGACTAACGCCAAGAACCACAATGAAGTCTCAAAGATTTTAATTTCCCCTGAACCTGAACCATTTATGGAAGAGCCCACCTTCACTCCAATCAGATAAATTAATTGAACGTGATTGATTGAGTTATTTTCCAGAATACCCACTCATGCCCACCAACAACCCAACAAAAGGTCGAGTCCAAAAGAGGACTCACCCGCCATCTTAGCAGGCTATCATAATTGTCGTCATGCAAGAGAGTCAGCACAGTCTCCATCTCTGAGTCAGTCCCAGGACAGGCTCACCTGGCTTAGGTGTGCCTCACTTCACCCACTTATACCAGCTGGGTAAACCCCCGCCTGCACAGCGATCTGATCCGGCCTGCACTCACACGACGATGCCATCTTCCCTGGCCAAATGATGGCTTGGACACAGCCCCAGATTCTATTACAACACTGCTCGCTTCATGTACTACTACTCCCTCCGATCCGATGATCAGATGCAAAATCTCAACTGCGCCATGATCCTGGAATCATTGAACTGACTGAATTTCATGTGGCGGTATTCTTCGAAGGTCCGAAGGTCCCGCTCTACTGTCTCCACAAGCTTCCAAGAGGATTCTAAACTCATTCGAATTATGGGTCACGCCTGGTCTCTCATCTGCTCGTCTGTGGAGGAAACATCTCGCTTCCAACCACCGCATGACTGATCAACCCAGTCCGGATTTCATCCGAGACTTGAATGTCAACGTTGTAAATTCATGGTCAGGCACGACGCGGTCTTATAGAACTCTAACAGCTTCGGCCTAATTGCCACCCTTTTTTCTAGTCCTTTTCCCTAATCCACTCCGGCAACCACAGAAGAACTATGGGCGATTAGTGCCCAAAAAGTGCGATTTTAAGTCCCCTGCGCTTACGGGGCCGAGCGCTTTTTGTGCATTAATTCATTCTTAACAACTAATTGATACACTCTGGGTCCCTATCGCACACTGACTTACTGTAGTAATTTACGCTTTACAGAAATAATCAGAGCTGAAATTCCTGATGTGAGTTGATTCACACTAAGAAATTGCCAACCTGAAAGATTGTGTATCAAAGATCACGAGAAAGAATAGTAGAAAAACAAGGAAATGAGTGGCCATAGAATGCTTTCCTACGAAAGACCGTGTGGCATCCCAAAGACTGATCATCCAGTACCTGTCACCTGTTAACGCCATGAAAGACATTTTTTTGTTTTTCCCGATATTATCCTCAGAATACACCTTCCCAATTATGGTTTCGGTAATTTCTCTTGACTCCGAAAGATATAAGCTCCTGAAGTCCCGTGAAACTTTGTATCTAATCACATCACTTCACTTCACATCTGGCACATGGCTATTTACACACTTGGCTTCGCCGCTCTCTCCTTTCCACGATTTTCTTTCTTTCATTTTCTCCTTTCGGTTATCACACTCTTTCTTTTGAGTGATAAGATATTAAACCTCAAAGATAAGCCATGGTAACTTTCCTCCTTGAGAGGCCGCCTTACAGGGATTTGAGGTAAACTTATGGTCCTCTGCTTTAACGACGATTATGGGCATTTATGTTATATTTCCCCACCAGTTTAATCCTTACACCACCAACGGACTGGCAGCTGGCTACAATGGATGTTATCACAGATCCACCGTTATCCAAATAGCGTTTCTTTAGTTACCCGTAGGGTGGTTTCACTACGTTCTCACCCGTTGTGATTTACTTCATACATTTAAATGCTGTGTCGCATGGAAAACTATAGGTTTAGTTGAAGCCAGAATGCAAGATCCTGTTTAGAATGACCATATACTATCCTTCCCAACAAGAGTAAAAGACCTGTTGAGATATTTGGTTGCTGAACCCAACCCATAATAGTCTGGAGACTCAAGGGCCCCATTTAATTTATTTTAACAACAGAACAACTGAACCCCTCTGTTTTTAATAAACTAAAACCAAATTAAACACTATTTTGAACCCACTATAACCATTGTGCAGAAAAACCATCTCAGACTCATCGGTCTAGAAATCAACACTTGATATCTTCAGAGTTTGTTACGTACAGAGAATTTGACATAATTTCTACGATCGATAAGACTAACATCTTTCAAACAAATGTCCCTTCCTTTTAATTCTTCTTGAAGGTCGTTCGCGAACCCGCTTCATCCGGCATTCCGACACATCATTACTTCTGAAGAAAAATTGGTCGCAAAGCCGATTCGCCGTGTCGCTCGCTCAGCCATAGAAATCATTATTCGGTTAACGGTGAGCAACAACCTACAGCGGCGAGCATTACGCCGGGCAGCGTCCCCAGGCAGAGCACGTCGGCGCGAGGACATGGTGAACCCTCCACGCAACATCGAACCCGAAGCGTCCACATCCACGAGACTATGGACCACGATAGCCAAACCGTTTATGAAATCCATCCGGCTCACCTTCCACAGTCGACGATTATCCGCCAATCCCGTTGTTATACGACTTTCCAATTGGCGTGGTTCGTTACATCCTTCCCAAACAACGATACGCCCGTCCTTCTCGCGTCAGGTGAAGCCAGATGTCCAGCACAGTACCAGAAGAGAGCCCCGCAAGAACGACGCGAGTTCAGAACGGTCCGACGCGTCTCGCCATCCAAAGTCCTTTAGCGCTAATAATCGCGAACGTCTCATAGAATCGCCGAATATATGGCTTCAGCGGTATAGAGGAGTCACAGCGGTGGAAAGAGCCCCAACGCGTTATATCCTTCAATCAAACTGACGTTTCTTCCGAACTTAACGCATCGCTTCAAAACCATAATCCACCGCCACAGTGGCGATCCGCTCGCAGACATCATAATTGTACACCTCGCTTCCAAACAGTCTGATCCATCTCACATCGCTTCAAAAGCCATTTTTGAAGAACGATTAATTTTTACTCCACTTCAACAATTTCAGCAGAGATATGGCACTCGCCAAGATCGCATGGATTTGCTGGATAGTCCTTTTCCATCCATCTTGAGCACCCCAGTCCAGGTTCCTAGCTCCAATAATGCTAGTCCTTCCATGAATTATTTTGGGGGTGATGCTGTCTTCCCACCTTCTTGGCTTGATCTTTTCTTGATCCCCGTTCATTTTATTCTGCCCTCTGACTTTTTGAATTTCTTGATTTTTCATTCTTGGTGTCATTATTGGTTTTTAGATTTAAATTTAATATCTCCATTTTGACTTTTTCACACTCTTTGTTTTCCTGCGTCCTTTCCTCCCTGCTAAAATTTTTTAGGTGTCACCAAAAAACTCCAACTCCGCCCGCCTTCTCCTTCCGTCATTAATTTTTGACTTCCAAGTCACCTCCAGCCATCATTTCTATGTTTTGAGATGACATACATGATGCAGCTTCTCATGTATACTTCTTTCTGCGGTGAAAGAGAGGCTTCATGCTCTTCTTCTTCTATACATACATTATTACATTATTATTATTACTATATATTAAAGTTTCTACTATTATTATTATATATTAAAAAATTTATTCTTCATATAGATATATATATATATGATATATATATAGATATATATAAAATTTGAAAATCATGAATTTCTCATAAATACCAACTACATAAAAACTAATTTGTTTATCTTATAACTTTTCATCCGATCCTTGTTTAAAGTTGTTTTTTTGGTAACGCTAAGTTTTTTGTAGAGAGATAGTAGAATCTCAATATTTCCTGCAGAATAATTCTTTAAAAATTATTATGAAGGTGTGTGAATTTTAAAATCTCTCAATTAGTCACTTTTCTTCCTCCTTTCTTCCCTAACTTGTTTATATGAAGCCTTAAATGATGAATAATGTCATGGTGCTAAAGTCTCCTATCCAAAAGAGCACATATCACTGGTAACACTCTTCTCTGATACTTCCAATCCAAGGACCCAATACATAATGTGACATTTGTCAGAAAGTTACTAAGGAAGTGGAATCGAGTTTTTGTTTTTATTTTTGAGCAAGCCCATTTTGCAGAGATGTTTAGTGGCTTGTTGGCGTGGCTCAGAAGCTGTTATACTATAATGCTTATTTTTTTAAAAAATAAAGCATAAAATCATTTTTTTTGTGGTTTCGCCTAACCTGAAGTTGAAAATGAAATCCCTGTTCAACCCTGATGTTGGGAAAGGATGCCATGTCAAATGAGGATGATAAATCCTTATACTTTTTCTTCCACCTTAGCTAACCACACATTACACAATGTGTCAATAACCTCTGAAACCACTATTTCCAAGCTCTGGGGCAATAACTACCCAGTTTCATTCACCACCTTGCATAGATAAAGATCCCACTGAATAGAAGGCTAATGTGTCTTCCAAAAATAAAAGAAGAGAAAAAGAAAAAGAAAAATAAAGTAGAAAAATTGCAACGCTTTGAAACCCGAAAGAAGGTATCAGGGTAGGCTATGAAGTTTTGAAGTCTGGTGTTCTAAACTAACTGGGAGTCACCGTAATTTAGTCGCATATACAAGTGGATGGGTGAGTTTAGCAAGTTGTAAAGTGGAGTTTCGACCATTCAGAGTCCGCAGAAACCAGATGGTGGTCAGTATGCGACTGGTGCCCTAAGCTCAATCGGGTCGGTGCCACAGATCCCCCGTTATATGGACTTTCGTGAGGCCGATTCCTCAAAGATTTGCACTCTACAAACATAAAAGAGTCAGGAATAAGAGTGGGTCTTGGACTATTTATTGCCGAAGGCAAGCCAAGTCAGCAATAGCTTCTCGTTAGGAGAGTAAATTAGCGCCATTGCTGTCGAGGACCACCAACCCAACGACTTATAGATTCGTGAAAGTTCGTTGAGTCATCGGTAGAAGGAAGTTTCTTTGATACCCATTGCATGGCATTCATTCTCTCGGTGTAGTTAGGCGTGTTTCTGTAATTTTCACTATAGAGTGGTTAGCATTACTTCTTCACAACCTTTGAAATTGCAACCTTGTAACATAATTTGTTATAGTTTTATATGTTTTCTTATTTTCTTCCATCATAAGGACTAGCAATGTGCCTGGTCAGTGACGCGCCCAAAAGTGCTAATATTAACCCATTTATTATAGGTTTTGAGCTTTAAATACTGCTAATCATCTTAATTAACCCAATTCGATACTGCTCAGAGTCCCTATTGTACTGAACATCTCATTTTCAGGGTGAAATTTCATAGCTTTTACAGCTAATTATGCTTAAAATCAAGGAGTCGATCCGCTACCGCGAATTCAAGTCAAACTCATACTGCAGGCATCAAAGACCAGATGGTTAATAGTGCAGAAACAGAAGAAAATGGAGCATTACAGGAATGCTTTTCCTGCGAGCACTGTGCATCCTGCGAGCACTGTTCATCCAGCAGCCTGTTCACCTGCTTTTTGACGCCTCAGTTTTTTGTTACATTTTTGTTTCCCTCTTCCACATCCTCGTAATACCTTCCATCTTGGTTTCTTTTGTAATTTCCCTTGACTCCTCGCAGCACATATAAAGTTCTATCAGAAAACTTTAGAATAATCATCACTTCATCATTTAATAAATATGAGAGAGCGGGTTAATAGCAGCCATCAGTTTTTTTCCATTTCATTTTCTCTGCTTTCTTGCCACAAACACTTTGGAGGATACGAAAACTCAAGATGGTTTGTTAGACCTCTTCTCCTGAAGATAGGCCGCCAAGCAGATTCAGGTAAACCGACGCCCCTTCTGCTTTAACGCACGATTTATGGGTATATGTTCTATTTCTCTCAATCAGGCTCAATCTCTTAAGCACGCTCACTAACGTGTATTTGGCAAGTTTTTTGGTTACAGTGGATGCTTATCACTAGATCCACTGTTATCCAGCTAGTTGCTCATTAGTTATCGAGGGTGTGGTTTTTGAGACATGTTCTCACCGTTAGGGACATTTATGCCCGGTTAAATGCTATGTTTCAAAAGGGAAAATCATAGGGTTTAGTTTTTAAAGCTAAATGAAGATCCGGTTTGGGAAATGACTATATGTCATCCTCCCCAATGCGAGGAAAAAGACCCGAGGACATGTTTGTTGCCTTAAAACCTTAAACCAGTGGCCCGACACTCAAGGGGTTCTATTTTACATTTTTTTTTCTTATTTTAATTTCAACCTGCAAACAACCAACCCCCTATTTTTTTACAAAACCTTAAAAATCCAAATTGGGCAGACAAATACTCCACTCTGGAGGAGAATATCCAGGCCGCCTCACAAACAATGATGATAATTGCCCAGAGCAACAAACTTGCTATAAAGAGCCCCCAACGTATGAAGTTAGAGCAAGGGTCAGCGCTCTAAGAACAACTAAAAGAAAAGGAGCCTCCCACCCACTCCCTCAACATCTCCTATGACCACCGTCTTATCGTAGACCACCCCGACGAATGGTTTCGCCATGAATCCGACGCCAACGTAATCGCCCCCCGAGGCAGGATTATCATAAGAGACCATAGCCATGAAACAAATCATTGCTAAGGCCTGAAGTTCTTGGTAGAAAGATTAATTCGGACCGGGCATCTTAGAAGGTTCATTCGGGAGCTAGCCCGCGAAATCGAGATCGACTTCACAAACCGATGTGGCCATTGCCTTACTGAGTATCCATTAATCCCGACCTCCATCAACTTTCTTTCAGGTCAGAAGTCCGACATTGATGATCGGGTGACTCTGGCCTAAGAGGCAAGAGGCTTAAAAATGCTATATGCAAATTTTTATCGAGCCCGAGTGAACACCATCATTACCATAGAGAGCAGCACATCGATTCAGCAGATCGATGGCCCCATATCCTTTCGTCCTATAAACCCGGCCCGGGTCATCACTCCCCATTTTGATGCATTTATACTTACCTTGTGTATTAACAATTTCGATGTGCACAAAGTCCTTGTTGATCCGGCACAAGGCCGACCATCAGATCTCCCCAGCCTTTTAGGACAGATGAGAGTCCCACCCGCCATCCTACCAACCGACAGAGTTTTATCAGATTCAATGTGGCTAACACACTAACAAATGGGTGATATAAATTTCTCTCTCACGCCGTGGCAGGACCAAGAATCTGCCAGTTACTATTTTTGGTGGTTGAATATTTGGGTCCATATAATGCTATTGTATACCGGACTTGGCTACATACCATGAAAGCAATCCCCTAAACTTACCACCAATCTATCAGTTATCTCACATCCTGCAGGTCGACCTTCGTGGTAGCTAACTAGCCGCTGTAAGTGTTGCTACGCTGTCGTGACACGAGCACGAAAAGGCAACGATAAATGTGACCCGAAACTCAACTCATCATACGACATATCGGTCGTTTCGCCACTTTAGAAGACAGGATCAATCGCGATCCCCCCGAATCCATGCTCATAGATGGCCCGGACAGAGGCACCTATGTTAGTTCCCTCCTGACCGAAGAAAAAAGGGCTTGGTTGCAGGCAGTATTAAAGGCTAACACCAACGTGGTTCGCCGACCCACTGCATACGATACAGTGGATGCTCATGTGAACGCTTCCCACAAGTTGAATGTTCTCCCATCCGCTAGACCCGTTTGACAAAAAGTACGACGCTTCCACCTGGACCACCATCAGATCATCCAAGTCGAAGTAGATAACCTATCATACCGGTTTATCAGAGAAGTCAAATAATTCCTGGGAGTGGCTTCCCTAACGTAAATGTAGTTCAAGAAAGGTTAAGTGAGAGTATGAGACTATACGGATCTTAACGACGCACGCCCTAAGGATAGCTTCACCAATTTCGATAGATCATTGTCGACGATCTACCGTGTACGGCATGTTATCATTTCTAGATGCATTCTTCTACACACGATCCCCACGCATCTCATTGATGCGCAGAAAACATCCTTTATCACCCCCACG
Organism: Tetrastigma voinierianum; assembly: GCA_016808115.1. Classification (NCBI taxonomy): domain Eukaryota; kingdom Viridiplantae; phylum Streptophyta; class Magnoliopsida; order Vitales; family Vitaceae; genus Tetrastigma; species Tetrastigma voinierianum. Next base: position 244,218 of record JAEQBH010000432.1, on the reverse strand, counting down.
GGCTCTACTGCTACAACGTGATGCCATTCGGGTTAAAGAATGTCGGGGACACCTACTAGAGACTGGTAACCAAGATGTTTCAGCCATTGCTCGGAAAAACTATGGAAGTGTATATAGATGATATGTTGATAAAGTCTAAGGAGCGACCGGATCACGCTACTCATTTGCAGCAGGTATTTGACCTCCTTAGGACCTATGGTATGAAACTCAACCCCACAAAATGTGCATTCGAGGTCACATGGTCTGGGCTGTCAGATCCATGATGACTCGTAGTGATCGAGGCCAACCTCCCCAACTTAAAGCCATTCTAGAGTCTCTAAACAAGCCTAGAAAAGAGGCAATGATCGACGGGGCCGATTAGCCGCCTGGGCAATTTATTTCCACATCGACCGCTTAAATCATTTTTCGCCACCCTTAGGAGCTAATCTGGTTTCTGATAGATCAAGAATGCATCATCTTTATCAAGATCATACACTAACCCAACCCCCGATTCTAGCAAGTCCCGACACCGATGAAATCCTCTTTCATCTATTCGCGCCTCGTAAAATGTTAGTCAAGGCCAGATCGATCAAAGAGGATGAAAAACGGAAAAATGAGATCATATGGTTCTTCACGCGAAATATTTAACATGTAGAGACCAGGTATAATCATCTTGAGTAGGTCGCCTTAGCCCTCCGGATAGCAGCCAAGAAGCTTCGCCCCTACTTTCAGGCTCATCCCATTGCTTCGTGATTAACCCACCTCCTCCTCAAGCACCATACATAAGCCCGACCACTGGTCGGGGAAGAATGGCTCACAATCGAACTGCCAGTATGGCATCCAATATAAGCCAAGGCCAAAAGGGACAGTGATGGTGGTAGACTTCATAACTAACTCCCCGCTTGGAAACACGCCGATGTACTTCTGATCGGTGGATACTTAAGATCGACACGTCCAGACAAACTGGCGTACCATTACGCTTAAGATCCCCATCCGAGATAAGACTAACAAGCAATCGCCTGACACAGGTGCCTCTTACAATGAATCGGAGTACGAGGCTATCCTAGTCGGAAGCCGAGCAAGAACACCCTACTACGCTAAGCCCTGGTCTGAAGAGATTCCCAATTGGTGGTCTGCAAGTTACTTAAATAAATTCAACCCAGACCAATGGTGAAATATGTGTCCCCTGAAACAACGCTGGAGCGCCTTCCACTTTGAAGTCGGAGCATATTCCGTGGACTCAGAATTAAAGGATGATGTATTGGTGCTTTGTGGCCGTCTCGCCAATAACTGAAACGATATTTCTGCTTATCTACTATTAGCCGGTTTCTTCAATTGTATACCCACAAGTAAATCAGGTGGATGAGAATCCCCCTTCATGAATGAACCCCATTTCGCTATATCTAAGCACATGCCAGCTCCCCGCGAGAGATAAGGCCTAATAAACTCGAAATCCAACAACTGATTTTCCAGTCGATGGGCAACTATTCAAACAATCCTTAGGCGACCCCTATCTGAAATGCCTGACGCCTAAGCAGGGTTGTAGCGCCCCTTCTCCGATCCGACCCGATTGGAGGGTCTGAACCGAATCCAGGATGCTCTGATATCGACTAACCTGTGACACTACCAACCTGGCACCTGGTGTCAAGCGTGGGTGTCATTTTTTTTTTTATAGACTTATAAACTCTAAACTTGTTCATTATATAATGTTAAACATTTCACTTGTATTAGATTCCGTAGGCGAATTATAAACCATATATAAGCTTCTATATATGAAGTGTTCACATTTACTTATTTACATTGTTTTACAAATAAACAAAATTTCATATACAAAAATAGATCGTATACTTCCAAAGGGGGACACCAATGATGGCTCTCACCATCGATGACTGTCCCACTCCCTCCGGTTTCCTCTTCTTTCTCTCACCTACACGGATGAAAACACCACATGTTTTTATGCTTTCATGGGGAATACCACATGATGACTACACTTCTGATACAAAATGTGCATATACTTATCATTTATCATATTTCATACTATCTATGTCATGTCTGTGACTTCTACTTGCTCATGTAACTCTGTACTATTCTCAGATAGCAAAGGTTATGTTTCATATCATGTCACATATTCTATACATTTCATTTGTACATACTCTGTCATTTTCTTTTAGGTTTCATGTCTACAAATACCTAGGAAGCGGATACTGAAATAACTCAGAGTGTACCCGGTTAAAATATCGCTATACGAGATAGTGATCTCTGACTGTTTATACCTGGCAGAATCATAATCAGACAAGATGCTGACTCATGCTATGTAATATGCGAATTAAACTCGCTGTAGAGAGCACTGGAAGGTATCACTTCATCAGATGAGATGCTGGACCTATGTCTATAATGATCCAAACGGGATCATGCCATCGACCCAAACTGTGCCTCTATATCTCAGAAATGTGACAAGTAAAGAATCGTGTCCCTATAAAGTATGTTTTATCTATCCTTCACTCATGTTCTAAGCATAATCCATGTATATTTATGTTCGGGTGAGATATCTCTATATTCTAATCATTATAGTCATCTGGTAATCATATGTGATATGTATACTCATTTATTCGACCTTGCATTTTCATATCTCATTATATACATGAATAATTATATTACCAGCGTGTCCCACTAAGTTTGTGATTTCTCGGACCTAATATGATTCAATTTACTAAGCCATGTATGGAGGATTCTTGACTCCAATGGTATTTCCATAGAGTCAAAAGAACACCCTAATCGAGTTTGAACAACAAGTTATAACCTTCCGGGCTGGAGGTCCTACATGAATAACCACTCACTCCGCTAGCTCTGATTTCCACCGGGCCTTGTCTGACCACTCCTTTCTACCGCTCCAAAGACTTTAACGCCGTCTGGACAGGATATGATCAACTTAATTCAATGGGCTTTCCATATAGTCAAACAACACCCGACCGGAGTCTCTGACAAGGCTGGATGACCTCCAAGCTGAAGAACTCAGAATAACCAAATTTTTACCAAACTAGCTCTATTAATGGCCGCCTTTCCCGACCACTCCTTTCTGGCTGGCTCCAATACCCAATGCCATCTACAGGGATATGGCTGTAATCTTGACTCAATGGGATTTCCATAGAGTCCAAGAACACCCGAATCGGAGCTCGGACGAAGAAGTTATGACTTACGGTTGAGGTCAGCCACACGAATCCAAATTGGTCGACTCAATCAAGCAGGTCTACCGGTCCTAACCGCTTAGCCGGCTGGCCTTAATAGCCCGGAGGATCTTTAACTCGCCCGGCTGATCCTTCTAGCCGGCTGGCTCCCAATAGCCCGGGCTGTCCCTAACCGCCTCGGCTGATCTCTAGCCGGTCAGCTCCTAATCGGTCGTCAACCCTAACCGCCCCGACCGCTTCCATTTATAATGCCTCAGCAACGACTGGTTAACTGGCCACAGAGGTCTGAATTGGGAAATTCAAAAGCCTAACATCAATTTCACTGATGTGGCTATAATTTACCTGAAGAACTCACTACCAGATTCCCTTTATTTCTTATCCAAAAATCAGTCCTAAGACCTGGCTAACGCATAGGATCAAGATAGGGTAGCTTACCTTAGTTCAAAATGCAACCAAACATTTCCCAAAACACATATATAGGAGTCTTAGAGTTCTTCTCAACTCAACCCTAACAAGAAATGAGTTTGAGAGTTTCCAAACCCAACCTATACACAAAATAGAGGGTTCCAAACCATGTATCGATACTTTCTATACCAAAACTAGACAATTCCATACTCAAATTCCATACCTATGATCTTCTTTTTCCCTTCCTTCTTTCTTCTCTTCTCTTCTTCTTCTTCTTCCTGCTTTTCTTTCTTTTCCAAGACATGAGATATTCTTTCTTGGGTCTTATCTAGATTTGATCTATCCTTATTTTTGAGTTAAAGCCATGCTCAGTTTACTCATTTTCTACCTTTAGGTCCCCTAATTTCTCTCTATTCTTACTTTTTGTGTCCATCACCCTCTCTTATTTCATTTTAACTTATGCATATTCATTTTTGGCATATGACATTATTAAATTATGACCCTTGGGTCATGATTTAGTAAATTATTAATTTACCTGACTTTTTGTATTGCACTGCTTGATTATATTATTTTTATCTTTATTTTATTTCTGGAAAAATATACTTTATTTCCGAAAAATATACTTTTACTTTTTTTATACCTTAAACATGTTATAAAACTGTTAGGGTAACTCAAAACTAAATTTATAGAGAAATTACATCATGTGTAGAGCATCTTGTTACTTAGATTTTTACATTCCCAATTTAATTTCCAAATCATAGTTCTATTATGATTTGAGAATTTGGAACCTGGAACTGGTTGGATGCTGCACCAGTTTCCAAATTCCCAAATCATAGCAGGCCCATGAAGCATCATCCCATGGCCACAGCAACAACTTCCAACCAAGGGCAAGAACATATTTCCCACTGAAATCAATAATACAATAATAAAAATTGAGCTGAAAGGTTCATACTGTGGGTGGGGATAAACCCCTACTCAGCTACATCTCCTTGTGGGATCTATTGTGGTAGCAACGAGCTGGGTGTGGACCTTCGGATTGAACATAAGCTCAAAATCAAATTCGAGTCACATTTCCATAATAAACAGTTTTTACACATATCTAATCATACATTAATAATTACATAACAAAAAAGAAAAAACTTGAACATTCCTCCGACATATACCAATCAATATGTAAGACCCGAGAAAATTCCAATTTTATGAAAAGGGTAAAACGGTAATTTCGATCAAAACCCAAAATTTTTCTGTATCCTATTGATCTAAACTGACTTACCGCTGGAATCGTCTTCACGAAATTCCAAATTTCACGCCGACCTCTCATCGAATTCCGAGACAATCTAGTACCTCACATTTTGAGAGACATGATGTGACAAAAGTCACTCAATACATGTACTCTGTGACACACAAAGATTGTGAGAGATGATGGAAATGGACGGCCTAGATTATGCAAAATGTCAAAAATCAAGAAAAGGGACATGATGGGAATTGTTAATGATAATAAGACGAAAGATGAACAGTGTTCATCTTCTTCATTTTGAGCACAAAACTATAAAGGGTCGTGAAATGTAAAGGGCCGGGCATTTTGAGTTTTAGAGAGAATAAGCTCCTTCTCTTTAGAACTCAGGTATTGACCGCTGGTTCTCAATACAAGAAGTAAATTATGTCTGAAAACAGAGGCCAATAAAATGAACTCGTGGAGTTCCGACAACTCTAAGAGGTAAATCTTTCCTCATTTGGTTTATTCTTTCACTCAAGAGCCATGCCCATGGTTATGATATTCTGTTTGATTTAGCTGTAGAATTTACTTCAAAACCTTTGAACTATGAGAAAATCCTTCAATTGGTGGCCGTGGAACTAACTAGGTTTCATTGTTCACATGAATAGTGACTCTTGATTTTCGTGTGAAATACCAAAGTGATTCAAATGAATTGATTTGTGTTTAATTAGCCAATGTGAGCTAATTTTGTATGATGATGTGAAAATTGAATAATACATTGCCGTGGAGTAAATTATGTTATTATATGCATGTGAATTGTATTAGCATAAATTATTTGAATTGGTATACGTATTCCATATACACTAGGCAAATTCTAGAATATTAGTGAGTGCATGATATGAAACGAAACAAAATGAAAATGTTTGTGAAAGGAATTTTTGATCGCTAAGATTTTCCGAGAATTGTGTTGGGAGATTTCATTCAACAATTCACGCCTGAGGGGCCTATGAATCGTTTCTCGGAGGGTTATCCAAATGGGATTTGCTCTGGAGGGTTGTCCAATATCTTTGTAATTAAACTAGAGGGTGTTTCTTCTAAGAACAACACTTGTTTCGAAACTGATTATTTTACTCAGATTCGCTTGTAATACAGAGTAATCATTTATAATTCGAGATACTGCTCAAAATCACATTCCAAGAGGTTCATGAAATTGCTCAATGTGATTGTCATTAAGTAACATGCACTTAGGTGGGAGTAAACTGTGCAGGGAAAATTATCATTACTGGGCTTTGCCTACTCGTCTAGGGATCACCATTTCGTGCACAGTGGAGGTGCAGACGCAGGACACGCCACTAGAGGCCTAAGAGTTTCTGGCCAGACTGGATATTTTATTTGATATAACATGTATTAGAATTGTAAATTTTAATATATGTTGAATTAAGAGTAATGTAAAAACTCTTGGAACCATGGTCATATTTGATAATAATGTATTGTCATGAGATAGTCGCACACAAGAATCATTATTTTACTCGTGATACGACCTACGTGGCTATAACTGTTGACAGTTTAAAATTTGCAGAGCCCCTGCATGAAAGAAGACTCGCCCCGATTCGTGGAGCGGTGTCGAGTTACCCGACATTCACGAAGATTCCGCCGTTGACAAAGGTCACCAGATACAATAAAATTCCAAAATTTCTTTAAGGTCACTCAAAAATTGACAATTTTTAAGATTTAGTGACCATTCCTCCTTGCATATGAACATGGAGTTCAAAGAACTTGCAAAGGTTCTCGAATTTTTTTTTCTTTTCCACATCTTTTTCTTTCCTCCTATTTTTTCTTTCCCTATCATTTTCTCGGAATCAAGCATAACTTTAAAGAAAAGCCAAGAAAATTATTCAAGAACTCCGGGTATTAAATGAGTAGAATATGTAAATTGAAAATAATTGAATAATCCGTTCTCTAATGGATAAAAAAAAAAACCCAAGAATGAAACTATGCTGAGATCTTTTAATGAATTGAATCAAAGGCTGGAGAAAAGCCGAAGAAAATTAATCAAGAAATCTGGATATTAAAGGAGTAGAATATGAAAAAAATTGAAAAGAATTTTAATAATCTGTACCCTTATGGATAAAAAAAAAAACCCAAGATGAAATCTTATAATGAATTGAATCAAAAAATGAGGAAATTAAAGCCCATAAAAAGAAATATGTTAAAAGGAATTGAATAATCATGCATGTTTCAGAATTGAAAAAAAAAAAAACCAACAAAGAATGATCTTGAAATTCAGTTTTCTTTACTGAATCAGAAAAAGAAATAACAAACCTTCTTTATTGAATCCGAAAAAGAAAATCCAAAAAGGAAAACTCTTAAAATCGAAATGACTGAAACATTAAAAATAATAATAATAGCACCAAAGAAAAAAAATCAGACGATTATATGGAAATAACTCAGTCAACAGTTTCAATACTGTATAAAAAATAAAGTTAAAAAAAAAAAGAGAAAAAGAAACACACGAAAGAAAAAGAATGGAACAATAAGTTATACTATTATTGAACGAAGGGAAGTCAAATGAAAATAAGGATAAAGTAAGGAGATATTAACTTTTTTCGATATTTTGAATTTAATTAATTTTATCAAAATGATTTATCATCTTTTTTACCTTATTCTTGCTAATATACTTAATAAAAATACTTAATTTTTTATTTTATTTTTTAGAATTTTATTTTAATACTATGTGCAATTAACGTGTAAAAAATTAATTTTTAATATAAAAATAAGTTTTCTTTTTTTTGAAAGAATATAAAAATAATTTCAATTAATACTATGTGCAATTATGTATAATATATGATATTTTAATTTGTTTCATGTTGATATTAATTTTTATTTATAATATTTATAATTTTCTTAAAGGTTCTATGTTCAAGTCTCATTTGGAAAAATGTTTCGAAAAAAAAAAAGTCTCATTTGGAAAATATATAAATATTTACCTATAAAAAAAAAATTATATTTTAATTTTTTATAAAATACTAAACTAACATTTATAAGTGAAAAATAATAGATTACCGAAATATGATCACTAAATTTAAAGGAAAAAAAAATTAGGTTCTGTTTTTTTTTTCTCTCTATTTTTGTGCTTAAACTTGACTAAATTCAATTATCCTTCACTGATAAAGAAATGGAAATCGAAATACAATGATAATGTATTTTTCTATTAAAAAATATGTATAAAATTAATAGTCAATAATTTTCTCTTCCATTTTGAGAGGTTCTATATACACCTCTTAAATATCTCTTCACACCCCATTTACTACAAGAACTTCTAAAAAATATACTCTTTACATCCCATTCAAATACTTTACTTTCCTCAAATGCACTTCTCCTACACCCCATATAAAGTAAATTTTATAAGTATTAAAATAATTTATATAATATAGTTAAATTTTATAATTAATAAAATAATTTATATAATATACTTAAATTTTATAATTTATATAATATACTTAAACTAATTTAGAAAATTTAAAATAAATTCAAAATTAAAATTAACTCCATTTGTAAATCCGTAATGTTTAAGTTATATCCTGGAGATAAAACTGGAATTACCCATGATCCTGGAATTTAAACTGGGGAAAGCTCTGCTTTATCGTAAACCCAACCGAAACGTTCTCAAAATAATCCAGATTTCAAAATCCGAAATCCTCATACGTCCTGGATTTCAAAATCCGAAGTAATTTACATTAATTTTTTTATTTAATTTAAACTAAATATAAATAAAATGATGTTGTTATGAAAATTAAATTTTCATAATTAAAAGTAATTAATTTTAAAAAATAAAGGCAGATGAAGAAGAATAAGAAATAAATAGAAAAAATATTGATAGTGATGCGTGACCTGGCTGTGCATTTCATTCACACCCTGTAAGATGGTGAGGGCCGTCTCCTTCATGTCCCCATAGCACTCTACAAACAAAGGCCCAACCTAAACAAAGGCCCAAATTCATCGACCTGCAGCATGAATTCGAAGAATGTGAAGGCCCATACACCAATGGCCAAACTATATATCTCTACAAATAATGTAAGATGTATTATCTCCTAAAAGACGCCTCTATCATTCAATCAAATCCTATTATAAATGAGGGGAAAAGAGGGTCGTTAACCCCCAATACTTGGCGAGGATCACTTAAAATAAAATCCTTTCGACTAATCAATTGCTAAATCTAAGGCTAACTATATGAGGAAACATAATTCTCCAATCTAAGGACTCCTAGTCACCGTCCAAATGGATGAATATCCTTATTATAAATACAAGGCCGCTTCCAACACTAAAAGGGAGTCGATATAGAAGCAATCTAAACATTTTCTCTTTCTCCTCATACGTTAATCCGACTTGGGGTGACTTGATGGCTGCGGCACACTCGTCGACCCCATTTTTTGTTCTTGTGTGCAAAATTCCACGTCCGAGTCTGTGGATCACTCAGCTACGCATCCCGGCCTCAACCCGTACGCCGCATCCCACCACAAACAGTTCGGTCCACCCAATGACTTATCGCTCCAATTTGGCTCCCGCTTGAAAAAGGTATCATCAATGGCGCCGTCTGTGGGAACGACAGCCTTTTACAAATATAACCCATTTCTCGCCATCGATAGACAACAAGGAACACAAGCGTGAGTAACACTAATCCACCGAGGACACTAATCCACCAGCGATACGGGCAGCACTTCGGGACAAAGTGGGAAACGATGCAAGCTAATACCAACGAAGTGGAAGGCCGCTTGTCAACCAACGCCTCGGGGTCGAAGAACCGGAGCAAATACGTATTGCATACAACATCAACAGCAGACACGACATAAACCTGTGAAGGTCTGGCCAACCTCCTCCCGCGAGGAACAACTTCGATCGAGACATTCCCCCGGCATCGGGCGTGCTTTGCGTCCAGCCGTGCCAGGGGGCGTGGACCACCGTTGGTCGCGAAATGCAGGGGGAAACGGCTATGCCTGAGGCGATTCGAACAAGCACCACAAATCACCAACAACTGTGAGGCAAGGAACGCTCACGGAGCGTAGATTCAAAAGCCTTCAACAAGAACTCATCCGCGCCATGAAGTAGGAAGGACGGCCCCAGATACTATGGATACCTTAGTGCGACAAACGGAATCTCCCTTCACAACCGAGGTGCTACATTTCCCTTCCGAAATTCGCACGCCCTTGTGAAATATTCGATGGGAGCCGAGATCCCAGCTGATCACCTTAATACTTACAAAACCAGATGGAGTCGACGGGTATCAGACTGTATGATGCAGGTTCGCTACTACGCCTCAAAGGGCCACGGCCTCGGTTCATAGAATTCTCATCCATCTCATCATTTGGGAACTATCTCAGGCTTCACCTCCCACTTCACTCCGAGCTGTGTGACGCATGTAGTGCCAAGCTACCACCTATTGACCATCAAACAGGGCACGCAGGAAAGTTTGAAATCCTATGTACAAAGATTCAACGCCGAGTCCTTGAAAATAGACATACCCGACGAAAAATTCGCTGTCACGGCTTTCATCGCGGAATTGGGCGTACAATCAAAGGACCTGATGTTCTCTATCTCAAAGAACCCTCAAGCTAGCATGGCCGAGGTCCCCGCCTAGCCGGAAGTACATAAACTAGCGAGGAGGCCCTCATCAAAGAAGGAGCCCTCCACCCGCAAAGAAAAGGGACGACAGACAGACGACGAGATGAGCCCCAAGAGACAAGACGACCGCAGAAAACCCTCTGGCAGATCGAGCGATCCCTTAAAAGACGGGGAATCTCGTAGACCGTCTGGGCCCACTACAACCGGCGACAACGACATTATCCGGCCACAACGCTTCACTCCGCTAACGGCCTCAAAGATTGCCAGGTGTTCTCGTGATGAGGTACGAACACAATCTGGCAAGATGGCTGATACAGACATGAAATCGATCCCGCGATAAGGATCACACTAAGTATCATGGTTCCATGGCGGACTATGGATATCGCATCGGCGTTGTATACAACCGAGAAGAGAAATGGAATATTTGATACTGGGTATCTTCGGCGTTTACATTCCGTGGAAACCGTCGTGATCGTGATCGTGCCGTGCCCGTAACCATAATCCGGCCCTACTAAGAACGCCGTCCCGTCAAGGTCGCTCAGCACTCAAAGCAGCCCCGGGAGAAATCCATGTGATCTCTGAGGATTCACTGAGGAGGGGAGAGTCTAGTTCGTCCTGAAGCCCACCATGAGCATAAGATCACCGACATTGGGAAATACAAAAAGGTCTAAATTGCCGCGACCGATTACAACCATCACGCTCTTGATCAGACCTAGAGGGGTGCCAAGACTTCATGACGACCCAATCGGTAGCTGTCCGCTAATCGTGGCCAACACCACAGTTCACCGGGTTTTAGTTGATAATGGGAGTTCGGCTGACATCATCTTCGCGCCTCATTTCTTCACAAGATGGTATTGAAGAGAAAAGCTAGATCCCATCAACACATATCTGAGGGGATTTTCAGGAGAGAAAGTACTACCGTTGGGCTCGATTCAACTAGTGCTAACCCTGGGAGAACCCCCCTGCCAAGCAACGACGACAACAAGGTTCCTTATAGTAGACGCTCCATCAGCTTACAATATGCAGATCACATGAGGTACATCTCACAAAGAGATACCACATGGTAGTTAAATTCCCGACAGTGAACGGAGTTGGGACGGTCCGAGGAGATCAACGGGTGGCCAGGGAATGTTACACTGCCTCTATGAAACAAAAAGCGGTCGACAACGAGAACATAGGCGAGCTTGATATGCGTGACGAGGTGCTCACCCGGCCCGAGCCCTTAAGAGTTAGAACCAGTGGCACTGGATGACGACCCAGAGCATCTCGCCTACGCTACCCCAAACTATCAAAAACCCCAAAAGCCGCCTCGCTGAGATGTATCAGGACATTTTCGCATGGAAATGTGACGGACATGAGCAATCGCCCCTACTTAATCACTCATAAACCGAACACCAACCCATCCTTCCGTCGGCCACAAAGCCGCAGGAGTTTCGCGCCGAAAGACAAAAAAGCCATCAACGAGGAGGCCGGCCAGCTCTCCAGTGTGTGAGCGCATCGTGTGGGAGGTAGACCATCCCGAGGGTCGCCAATGTTGTGCTCGCCAAGAAGGCCACCGGCAAGTGGCGACTGTATCGACTCTTCCATCGACATAAATAAAGATACCCAAAGGACGCCTCCGCCAGGATCGACCTCATCGTAGATGCCACTGCAGGGCACGAACTCCTTAGCTTTATGGACGCATTTTCCGGCTTACACCGGGACAAGATGACCCCGGGACCAAGAAAAAGACTTCATTCGTCACAAGACAAGTGAACCTATCGCCATTCGTAATGTCGCTTGACTAAGAATGCAGAGCGACCTACTGTGAGGTCAGGTGAACTGATGTTCCAAAGGCGTATAGGTACGATAAATGGAGGTGTATCGATGATATGGCCGGTAAAGTCCACTTTAAGTCCGATCTCCATATCACCCATCTCTCCAAGCTGCTCCAGATCCCGAGTGACTATAAATACGAAGTCAACCCACAACGGCGTCTCTGCCAGATCGTACCGAAAAATTTGGTTTCCATAGTTAACCATGTGGGGATCGGGGCGAACTGCATAAAATAAAAGCATTGTTTGATTGATGCCACGCTTCAGTGGATAAAGCCGAGGGTCCAACCCACTGACAGGAGATCAAGTATTTGTCGCTTCGCATTCGTAGCAAGTGACAAACGCCACCTTCTTCCAAGTCCTGAAGAGAGCTCAAAGGGGACGATAAATGAAGAAGCATTCATGGCATTAAAAACAAACCCGGTGCCCTCCTCCCATTCTAGCGTAGTCCCAAGGCTGGAAGGAGAACTCCCCACTCTTATACTTAGCCATCGATTTTCAACCAAAGCAGATCGTCAGAGACAAAGAGCGAGTCCGAAGACCTAGTTTACTATCGCAATGAGCTCTCGAGAGGAGCGGAGGAGAGGTACCCAGAATGAAAAGTTGATGATTGCACGGATCGCAGCCTGGTGCCTGGCCCCTATTTCAGCCCACACCTATAGAAGTCCTAAATCGAGTACCCGGCGAAGGTGTATTACATGCTGGCTCCTAAGGTCAAGGAATGGGCCAGAGCTAAGCGAAGTTCGACATCGTACAGTCAAGACCGCTGGCAGCGGGCGGTGGTCCTAGCCGACTTCACGCGGAATTCACTCCACTGAAGCCACGAACCCACACAAGCCGGAGGACGCACCTCCCGTATGGAAACTCTCCGTACTTCGAGCTCTAAACGCATTGTGGGAGTCGGAAAGGTGCGACCCTCACTCTTCACCGTAAGGGATGATATCACCACGCATCAAAGTTTGGGTTCCATGCTTCCAACAACGGCCAGTATGAGGGTACTATAGCGGTGCCTCAACCTCGCCAATATTAGAGGTCGATCACCGAGGTCCACAAAGGACTTAACCCAAGTGGTCGCATCAAGACACACGAGGGCCAAAAGTGAGACGACGGTTCTATATCTCAAAGGTCCGTAATTTGCTAAAGTTTGTATTGGTTCTGGGTCAAGCACGTCCCTGCACGTGAGAATACCCAGCCGACGCCTAGCGAAACTAGCCACCGCCTACGTAAGAAGATCCCATGTCAACGCCCGTCGATCACCTAGCAACCCTCCTGGTCGACCCTTATATACGGAGGTCGCCTCAGAGGGATCCGCGCGAACCGGATGGACCCTATTTGGGATTATATCAATGACTAACCTTACTCACTTGCACCAAAGAAGCTGCATTTAAGATAAGTAAGTGAGGTCTTCCAGCCACTAATCACAAAGGAAGCTCTTACGTTTAGGATTCTTCAGACCTTCCGAAATGCATCACAATACACCGACAAAGGCTAAGAGAAGTACATGAAGGGCATATGTGGGAACCACATCTGAGCTCTAACGCTAGCAGGAAAAGTTTCTCGAGGCGGTGTGGGTACCATCGCCCACGATAATTTAAAGATGCAACCAACTCTCATAAGACGCACATGCCAGAACACTTAAAATATCACGCCTTCCGCAGCCCCGACGGCCAATCACACCCCCAGCCCTTCCAAACAGTTGGGGTTGACATATTTGACCTCTCTCGCCTACTCCAAGAAGGGCCAATGCAAATTCATAATCATCGCAGTGGATTATTTCACCAAGTGGGCGCGTGTTTCGAACCTTTACCTAACATTACAGAGCGTAAAGTACGCACTCAGATGGCGAGTCATTACATGATTTGGCATCCCTGCAGCCCCTGTATCGACAATGGAAAATGGGCCGACAACACCAAATTCGTGAGACTTTGTGCCGAGCCTTGATCAAAAATTACTCGGTCCCTGCAACAAGACTCCCTACCAAACTAGACAGCCGTCACCATCGTAACCCCAAAGCCGCTCACACCAAGTTGGAGGATCTTAAAGGAAGTCAGAATACCCCCCGAGGTACTACTGGCCCATAGAACGACACAAGTCAAGAACTCCTGAGACCCCATTCGCTCCCGGCCTCCACCGGCCAGCAGCCCCGGCCGAGGCGGAGCAAAGCTCACCCAGAGCCGAAATAGCATCGCAGGAACAAATGACGAGGCCCCTGCCTAAACTTGGAACTCCCGGATGAAAACGTGAACAAGTCCAAATAAGATGCAGAGAATAAAGGAAGACAGCCAGGTACTACAACCAAAGAGTCAAGCCTCCGGTTATCGCTGGGATTAACTTAGTTAAGCTTCACAAAGAAAGAAAACCCAACACATGGGAAACTAGGCCCCAACTGGGAAGGTCCTTACATAATAACGCGAAATGGCCGACTGTGTACTCATGAGCTCCAAACAGAGGAGAAAACCTTACAACATACATGGAACACAAGCACCTAAAGCCGCTTCTATCAAGAGGCACCTAGCTTATAATAAGACCATATCAAGTCCTCATGTGACGAGCCTGATGCATCGCTGCACTTAGTGTTATCTCACACATCGAATATATAAGGAAACATACACAATGAGAAAATTCATAAATAACAATCTCCCTTTATTCCTGTAATGAATCTATATTCGGGGCCATAATCACCTGGTGTCCTTGATTACATCCTAAAAACGCCGCATGGCAATCGTCTAAAAAAAAAAAAAAAAAGGAGATGTGGAGAAAGACAGACAAAAAGAGTGGATGGATAGAGAAAGAAAAGAAAAAAAGAGGAGACAAAGGAGAAAGGCACAAAAAAGGAAAGAAGCATGAAAGTAACAAAGAAAGAAGGAAGAAAAGCGAAGAGTAAGAAGAGGGAGAAAGGAGGAGGAAGAAGATAAAGAGAGTGAGAGTGCGGCGCAAAGGATACACCGCTCTTCTCTGAACGATTCCTAGCAAAAGGAATAACATGACTCTAAGAAGGGGAGAGACTAGTGGAAAACACAACTCCATTAATACGAAGACCCTAAAGGCTGATCCAAAGGTGTCAGAGGAACTCCAGCGAAAGCAGCCGAACACCGAGCATCCATCCCAGGCGAACTTCATCCACCCACTGTGAGAAGCAGAATCTCCAAAAGCGTAAGATACGAATGCAACAGAACCACCATTTATAAAGAAGCCGAAGTACTGGAAAACTCACGTAATCGCCCGAATCCTCCATAAATTCAGCATTAATGACTCGCCGCCTTTTCGAGGACATACGAGGCGTTCGCCACCAAACCCTTCGTATTAGGAAGATGCCACCACTGCTCCCCTTCAAGCCTCCACTCGCAGCCACGCCGCCTCAAGTGAGCCGACCAGCCGAGGCTACAACGCCATTCGGCCATAACGCCTGTCTCACATAATCGTTAATCTGGCTTGAACGCCACCATGGGCCGCCAAGAGAGCCCGGGCCTCAGCCTCCCCTTCGACGAGCTCCCCACTGGCAAGAGCCACGCCCGTCAAGAGTCAAACCAGCCAGCTACACCTATTCGGCCTACAACGCCGATTCACTACAACGCCTATCTCTGGCCATAACGCCACCTGGCCGAGCGCCACTGCTGCCACAGCCGCCAAGAGCCCAACCGCCTTCGACAGCTCCTCTAATTGCCAAGCAGCTACGATGCCTCAAGAGTCGTAGACCAGCTCAGCTATAACGCCTATTCGGCCATAACGCTTTGCCACCGCTAATCTATTAACGCCTACCTGGGTTAGCCACTGGCCAAGAGCCTGGCCGCTTCCCTTCGACGAGCCCCTTCTACTGCGCAGCCACGCTGCCTCAAGAGTCAGACCAGCTCAGGCTACAACGCCATTCGGCCACAACGCCTTTCGGCTACAATCGCCAATCTGGCCAACGCCACTGGCGGCCACGCCAAGATACCAGCCAAGCCCCTTGGGCCGAGCCTCTACTACGCAGCCACGCCGTCAAGAGTCAAAACCAGCCTCAGTTAACGCCATTCGCTTACACGCCTATTCGCCAACTGCACCCATTAACGCCACTACAAGCCACAACGCCAAGAGCCTACCGCCTTTCGACGAAGCCCCTATCACAAAGCACGCCGCTCAAGAGTCGACTACCAGCGCAACGCCTATTCGGCCATAACGCCTTCGGCCATAATCGCCAATCGCATTAACGCCTACTGGCGCACACAGCCACTAAGAGACCGGGGCTTGCTCCCTTTGGCGAGCTCTTCTATCAAAGATGTGCCACGCCGCTTCAAGAGTCGATCACCGTGCTATAACTAACAGTCCGCGCCCCGGCCATGGAATTCATTCCTCACGCCTACCACAACTCACGACGCAGCCTCATAATTCACAAAGGATTCCAGCCCCTTCGCCGCACCTGCATGTGCGCTCATACTTACATAATCCGATAAGGGCAACGCTTGTCCTCAACCTGGGAACGAGGAGTCTCTACCATTCATTGACGCCGCCTTCACGCACCTTTACGTAAAGCGCTCATACTTACAATCTATATCCGCGATAGCTCGCCCTCAACTCGTGTAATGACGAGCCTCATTATTCACTGATTTGCCCTTCACGCGTCTTTTTCCATACAAAGTGCCTATACTTACAATTCATATCCGCATAGCTCTCGTCTCCTCAACTCGTAATGATTTGAGCCTCCTTTACTTATTCATTAAGTGGATTTGTATTCTCACAAGGGCCCCAGTGTGCGGGCTCATACTTACAATCCATATGGGCAACGCTGGCCTCAACCTTAATGACGAGCCCCTACTATCTCATAAAAGGATTTGCCCTTCACGCACCCAGATAAGCGGCTCATACTTACACTATATCCGCATACTGGCCCTCAACTCTCGTAACGACGAGCCCTTACTATTCACAAAGGATTTCCAGCCCTTCACGCGCTCTGATGTGCGGCTCATACTTACAATCCATGGCAACGCCATTCTCAACTCGTAATGACGGCTCTACTATTCACAGAACGAGCCTCACGCGCTCCGCATAAAGTGCTCATACTCTCATAATCCATGCGGCAACGCCGTCCTCAACCTCGTGAATGACGAGCCCTCACGACACATCGACGAGCCCTCTTCGCCAGGCTCCGCATAAAAGGGCTCACTTACAATTCATATCCGCATAGCTCGTCCCTCAACCAGAATGACGAGCCCTTGCATTATTCATTGCTGGATTTAGCCCTTCGCCACCTGTGCAAAGCGCTCATACTTGCTAATCCATAAGGGCAACGCTCTGGCCCTCAACTCGTAACGACGAGCCCCTACTATTCACAATGACGAGCCCACGCACTCCAAACAGCGGGCTCATACTACACCATATCCGATAAATTTCATCCTCAACCTGCAATGACGTAGCCTCTTACTATTCACGCGATTTTAGCCCTTCACGCGCCTCTCCGCACAAAGTGCTCATACTTTCATAATCCATAAGGGCACGCTGGCCCTCAACTCGCACGACGAGCCCTTACTATTCATAGTAACGAGCCCTCACGCGCGCCTGCATGTGCGGGCTCATACTTCATAATTCATATCCGCATAGCTCGGGTCCTCAACCTGCACGACGAGCCCTTACTTATTCACAAGGACCCAGCCCTCACACAATACCCGCATGGAAGTGTCTACACTTACACTCATATCCGCATAGCTCAGCCCTCGAACCCGGCAAATGACGAGCCCTTACACCTGCAAAGGATTCCAGCCCTTCTGGCCACTGCATTGCGCTCGCACTCTACACCTATATGGGCAAAAGAGCGCCTGGTCCTCAACTCGCACGACGAGCCCCTACCATCACCAACATGAGCAGTTCTCACTACGATCCCGACAAGCCTTCACCAATAGTCTCGATGACAAGTTCTATTCGCTCCGACCGGGCCGATAACCTCATCAACAAATAGGTCGTATAGCTAAAAACTGCAGATCACACCCGCCAAGATCTTAAGTCGCAGTTACAGCTCCAAATCCGACAAGCTCCACTCAACCACATAAGCTGGAACCAAGCCAGACAAATTGTAATGGTATACAAATTACAACGATGTAAATAAAATTATCCACTAATAATTCAAAGTTATACAAACAGAAAAGAATAAAGATATCTCACTTAACACAAGCTTCCAAATAAGTATTCATTGGAAAGGAAGGCTACGCATATCGGGCCCCGTGTCCAACAAAAAGGAAAAAAGTCACATTTAAAAGCATATGAGTCCAATTCAAAGCAAATGACGATGAAGAATGAGAAGGGATCTCGCAGGCAGCGTGCTTCGAATAATTCGTGATCGCGACCCACCTCCTCGCCGCTGGGGAGGTCAAAATCAAAATCTAGATATGAGTACTAACGACCATGCAGCAGCCAGCCATCCGTAAGCCCACCGGGCACCCGCTTGATCTCGCACTGTCGGAGCAACCGCCTGACCGAGCAACCACGCTGACTTGACGGCGATCCGCCGCGAAATCCACTATATCTTATCGCCTCACCGTTTCTATAAATTCCGCGTGTACTCTTCTACATCACACGAAAAATTTCCAAGAATAATTTCCTCGTCTGCTCCTCGGACTTCCAGCAATTTCGGAAGTTGTTTTTCTTCGCGCCAAACCACTAAGAATCGCGCGGCTCCGCCTTCGAGATCTCGTTGCTCACCTCGGGAGGTGACGAGTTCCTCCCAACTGGGCCGAGCCTCCACTGAGCGACTCACCCTTCTCAGTCTCACAACCAAATCATCTCGCGCAACACTAAGCTCACCGACCCCCTGAGCTCGCCTCACTCACAACCACTCCCGACTCCTCGCTCTCTCTCTATTTTCTTCCTCGGTGCCAATTTAGCAGGTGATGAAGCATGTTTAAGATCGACTTGCCGCCCGTTTCTTCAATCAACCATCGCGCCTCGGCTCGCAGCTCGCCTGGCCGTGGCCGTGAGGCCACCGCCTGTAAATCCTGCAATTTCACATGTTCTCATTTAGTATGGCCTCTGGCGGCCAGCCCTTCAAATAAGTGGCGTTCTCGTATGTTAAATATGGAAACACACAAAGACAGAATAAATGCAGAAGGTAAACACAATAATCTGGATTTCACCGGGCTGAAGTCCCCTAAAAGACAACACAAAGTTTCATCAACCGGCAGTTTCTTTTCGAGCGCCAACATCGGGACTCCAGAGGATAGATTTAATGGCACCCGCCAAGTAAGCCCTGGTGATTGAAAGCAAAGAATTCTCGACCGTGATTAGCTTTGTCTTCGATTTCTTCTTTCAACTCCGCGCTTCCGAGGAGACGACTCAGCACCGTCAAGGCTGGGATCCAAACTGGCTGAGTAGGCAGAGCTGTCATGGCAGGCGACTTCCGGATCAATTGGAGGATCCTGTCTCTGGCGACATGCTTGTGGGAAGCGTAAGGTCAAAAGCTGCAGGCAACGACTCCCGCTCTAGCCCAAGGACAGGAGAAGAGGGGGATACGACCGTAACCGAGCCCCGCCTGTGGCGACGATGCCTCTCCGGCCCCTTGGACAGAGAAGAGGGAGGCACCCAACTCAACCCCGTCGAACCGCCTTCTAGCCCTTTCTTCAAGAACCCAAATTTTCCACTCCGGGCTTCCGTAGATGTCGCCCCAAATGAATTAAAATCTCTCCTCAAAGCGGGGTGGCAAGAAGTGGGCCCAAAGGAAAACTCCAAGGGTAGAAAGAGGAGGCTACCGTAATACCGTAATCAAAGGCGGCAGCAAATTGTAGGAACTGGAATGTTCGACCTTATCACAGATAGAACGAGCAGAGCATTCCTCCAACGCTAGAGCCAGCAGCAGCTTCGTCGCCGAGGTCAAGACGAACATCTGGAAAGCATAAGGAAAGCATAAGATCGTGGAGTATTCAATCGCCTTTAGACAAACCAAACCAAAAGACAAAACACTCACGGCTATCGTGGAGTCACAGCCCGGCACGCCTGGTGGTATCATCACCATCACGAGTCATACCCCGCCCGAATCCACTAACTAAAACATCTTCCTTTCCACGACCGATGCGGCTAAGGAAGGTCCGAGATTACGCTGAGACCTGCATCGTCTCGGAAAAAATATATAAACCCCTCCTCAGAAAATATCTGACCGGAAGACTGAGAACAGAGCTACATCAATAATTTCAAACCCCATCTTTAAAAAGACCAATAAACCAAATAAAATACCCCCAACCATCGGGAGCACCGAAGTGGCAGATGTTGAAATGTTGTAGACTTCTTTATGAAGGGATGCAACGAAAGCCAAGGTCATACAAAGCAACTCAAAAAGCAAACCATACTGCACCAGGCAGATAAAAAGTCAAACGCCCGTGACCATATTCTGAATACATCGTGCAGCGGGCGTATAACGCCAAAGAAAAAGTAGACTCAATGGCTAATTAATCCTAATTGGGCCCACTTTTCGAATGCCGAATCTACGGCCCCGAAAGTCCGACTTCTGTGTGGATATTCCGACGTGTTTATCTTCTTTTACCCTTACTAAAGGGAATGGAAGTTTCCAGTTGAGCTGAGTCCCGTTTTGTACGACAAATGTGAACGCCCCTAACTTCTGTCTGTCCTAAGATCGACTAAGAATCATCGCCTGACATTGAAAGAGGAAGAACGTTGACCTATGACGAAAGCGAAATCTAAATCCCGACGATCGAATCTTGTGGCCTGGTGGACAATCGAAGACACGATGTGACAGTGACACCAAGGGGCCTGTGAATAAGAGGAACGCTTAAAAGACTCCAACACTAAACAGACAGAAAAATCCAAGGCTAAAAGCAAGAACGCCAAGAAATATAAAGACAAGTATGGGGAGTTATGAGGCCAAAAGAAATCAACTAGAACGACAAGAACAAAGGAAACGAAGAGAGCATGAAAATGTCGAGACTGGTGAGCCATCATTAAACGTGATCACGTATGACGGCTTACCGGGCTAATTAATCCACATCCAAATAGACATGAGGAAATAACAACTGCCGCAGGATTATCACAGCCTCGCCCACGCAAATTGCATACAAGTACTGGGGGCAACTGGAGCAAAGGGATGCGTAACCCGGTCAGCATTTCATTCGCCAAATCCCAAAGAGGGTGAGGGCTGCTCACGTCCCCCATAACACCTCAAACAAAGGCTCCAGCCTGACGACCCAGCAAGAATTGAAGAATGAAGGCCCATACACTACTGGCCAAACCATATCTCACACACAATGGTAAGATGCACATTCCTAAAAGACGCCTTTACCTGGCCCAATCAAACCTACGGTAAAGTGGGAGGGAAAAGAGGGCCGTTAACCCCCCAATACGGAAGGAGGATCACTCTAAATAAAATCCTTTGACTAATCAATTGCTAAATCTAAGGCTAACTATATGAGGAAACATACCCTCCAATGGGAAGGACTCCTAGTCACCGTCCAAATGGATGAATATCCATTATAAATACAAGGCCGCTCCAACACTAAAAGGGAGGCCGATAGGAAGCAATCTAAACATTTTCTCTTTTCTCTCATACAGACCACTTAGACGGAGCGTCGCGGGCACACCCTCGCCTCACCCCTTCTTCTTCTTGTTCTCGCAGAGAAATTCTACGTCCGAGCCCTCGTAGATCAACAAAGGCCGCGATCCCGCCAACCCACTCCCCGGTGATCCCAAATTTCACAAACACCCGGCCCACCTCAACACCCCCACGCGCCTCCGCCCTAGCTCCATGGAAAAGGCATCATCAAATATGTTTAAGGGTAAATTTGTATTTTCCTCTATGAGTATTTTTAATGGGGTGTATAGAGAAATAAATGGGGTGTAAATAGAATTTATCTTCCATTTTTTCTACTTTTTTTTCCTCTTATTTTTCCTTTCAATTTTCTTCCTTGTCAATTTCCGGAACCAGCATTAAAGAAAGGACAAGAAAATTATTCAGAAATCTGGATATTAAATTCAGTATGTAAATTGAAAAGAATTGAATAATCCATTTCTCATGGATTGAAAATGAAACCCAACAAAGAATTATCTTAAAATTTAGTTTTCTATTCTTCTGAAAAAAAATATGAATAGAAAGAGTTTCTCTACTGAATCCAAGAAATAGAATCTAAAAAGGAAAATCATGCCCTAATCGAAATGGTCGAGTCATTAAAATAAAGAAATAAATAACCCAAGATAGAAAATTAGATGACTATAAATATGGAAAAATAAAGAAATAAATAATCCAAGAAAGAAAATTAGACGACAATGAATATGAAAATAATTTGAGTTAATAGTTTTACCATCACTGATTAAAAGATTAAATTGAGGCTTGACTTCTCCATGATGATAATATTATAATGCAAAGAGAATAGATGTTATAAAAATTAAAAAATGAAAAATAAAAAAAGAAAAAAGAAAAAGAAACCCAAGAAAAAAAGCCGACAGCTTATAAAGATTTTGTGCTCGGCCGGAAATCCGTTAGGTAATTAAATAGAAAAAAAAAATACAATGGTACCCTTTTTACTTCAGCCTCCTCTATTTCCATTTTTTTTTTACCAATTTCAATAGCCCCATGATTTCCACCTTCTCATCCAATTAAATAATTTCTCTTTTTCAATACTTTGAATTTAATTAATTTTATAAAATATTTTATCATTTTTTTTCTTATTCATAAAAATCTGCTTAATAAAAATACTTTTTTTTATTTTCTTTTTTAGAATTTTATTTTAATACTATGTGCAATTAACGTATTAAAATAAATTAATTTTTTAAAATAAAAATAAGTTCATCTATGATAATTAATAACTTAATAAATATATGAATCACTACTGATATTTTAGATAGTATTGATTTTATATATAATATATAATATTTTATTTTGTTTCATATTGATATTAATTTTTGTCTATAATATTATAATTTTAATATTAATATTAATTTTTTTATTTACAAAAAAATATATTTTATATTTTGATTTTTGATAAAATATTAAACTATTAGACCAGGAAAAAAGGGGGAAAATGATAATCTACCAAATTTAAAGGTGATAGAGTTTGTAACTTTATATAATTATTTTAAGCTCCATATATGGAACAAAAAGCTTCAGTTTAATATGAAGAATCTGTAAGCACATATGGAGAATTTGTGACCAAAAACATTACAATCATCTTAAATATAAATTCAAGATTCAAACAACCATTTAATCATCTTAATGGTTAGTAGAATCTATAGCCTTTTTTATTGGTTTTTTTTTTTTTTTCAAATGCATCTCTTGGGTTTTAATCATTTTTTTTCCCAAGAAAATTGGATATGAAATGAGTTGAATGTGAAAATTGAAAAGAATTTAATAAAAAGAACACCCAAGAATGAACCTATGTTGTAATATTTTAATGAATTGAATCTAAGAATGGAGAAAAAGCCCAAGAAAGAAATCGCGTCATAATGTTCAAAATAATTGAATAATCTAGTTTCTTTATTGAATCAGAAATTGAAAAAGAAACCCATCAAAGAATGATGTAATTAAAACTTAGTTTTCTCCTCCCTATCTAGAATGTGATAGAAATATATTACAAATCAAAATATGCATATTAATTCATTTAAAGCATGAAATATACTAACCTTCAAACCAGGGCTGGTCTTGATATTTTCGAGGCCTAGGACGAAGTAACAAAATAAGGACCCCTAATGTATATAATTAAAGTTTAAGGGTACGTAATAAAACATTTTTTGCTTGTAAATGTTAGTTTTTATTAGACTTAATAAATAACATATCATTTACAATCTAAATAAAAACATAAAATTTTAGATTAAGCATCGAATTTCAACACTTTCATTTCAGAAAAAAAGGTCATTTGCATCAATATCCGACAAATTATTATGAGAAAAAGTAGTCTTAAATTTAGTGTAAGATTCTCTTAATTCATTATCATCCAACGACTTCAACTTTTTTGAATGAAATAAGATCCAAAAATATTTTCAAATATCTTTAATTGCTCAAATCAATCTTTCAAAAAAGCAATTGTCATATCTACAACAACTAAGAAATAATTAACTCTAAAGAACCCCTCGACTGATTGTATTTCTTCATCATGATCATTCTCATCAAATTATTTTTTCCTAAAAACACAACGTTTTGTCAGAAGTATTGGCTCTATATTCATTTCTATATTTTTCAAAAACTAACATTACACCTTCCAATTCCTTTGTTGTAGTGTCAATGCACATAGGTTTAGATTGTAACTTCTTACTCACCATGTTAATAGCAAATAAAATTTCATACTAAATAACCATACCAAGTAAAAATTCAAAATTCTCAAGGGCACTAGCCAAACTTTCTACTTTACTTTTTGACTTGGCATTATCACAAGATTTATACAATTTCAACAAAGCTAACCTAATTTGAGATGCTTGAAATCTAATAGCTTTAACACTTTTAATTCGACTTTCCCATCGAGTATTACACAAAGATTTCATAATTAAGTCCAACATTACTGCAACCTTTCATCTTTTAGTAGAATTTGCAAATAATGAATATATGCATTGCACAATTCCAAAAAAGGAAACAATTTTAACACAAGAATGTGTCTTATCACAAAGAGTAAGATTAAGACTATGACAAGCACATGACAAATATAAAAACTTCGGATTTATTTCATGCAATCTTCTTTGAACCCCTTGGTGTTTTCCTTTCACATTAGAACCATTGACATAACCTTGACCTCTCACATCATCAACATCAGATCAAGAGACTTACATGCATTTAATAATTCATTAAAAAGCCTTAATCCAGATGTGTCATTCACCTTTAAGAACTTTAAAAAGTACTCATCTATTTTTATTTTGTTACTAGACATATTTACACATCGTACTATATATAAGAGTAATTTGTTCTTGATGGATCACATCTAGGGTGCAATAAAAAATTACAGAGAAATATTTTGCCTCTTTGATGATCCTTATTATAGAAGTTCTAACACTATAGGCCAAAAGAGAAATTGTGACACCCCAACACGACACTTTGTGTTAGGAAAGGGTGTCACAGATTTGAGAACTATAAACCTGTTAAATTACATCATTCTAAACAATTATTTTGCAAACATTAACTGACAAAAAGAAAAGTATAAATACAAATATATAAATTATCATATTACAAAATAATATCAAACCCTACCATTTGAGTGATCAACATATTCAATTACGTTATATAAAAAATTTTTCATTGTTTATATATGTACATCATCTGAAAATAACCAAAACATCATCACGGGCACCTACCGCCGTGTTAGCCTCACGATGTGGGACGTCCTTTACTATCACTGCTCCCTCTATACCTACACAAATAAACACCCATGCTAAGCTTTATAGCTTAGTGGGGATCCATAAATATGGATGACTACTATAACAATCGTCACAAACACATGTACAAATGCATCTAACTATACATATACATATACATTTAACCATATATGACACAATACTTCAAACTAATTCTTATCACTTCACATTTCAACATAAGGTAATAAATCATAACAATTCCACTAATTGATTTATTTGCATATTCATGACATTCATTAATCTTTAGCCTTGTGAGTTATGCATCATGTCTTATATCTTGTCATTTATAATTTCATTACATTTTTCATTTCATGTAATTTCCTTGTTTTATGCATTTTATAAACATTACAAAATTGTCATCTCATCTCTTATCATGCCTCCATATTCAAAGAAGTGGATCATGGGATGAATTCATGTACTGATAGTACTATCAATTGTAATGCAGACAAAGATTTATAAATCAGACGACAAAGGACCCAAACAGATCCATGTCATCTACCCAACCAGGCCACTGCTTGTAACTCCAGATGTCGCAAAGATTGTTATCCCTATAGGCATACCTATATATCCAACTACCCTGTCATAAGCAGACAATTAGTTTTATTATGTTTTCTTAACAATCTTTCAGATATTAGAAAAACATATCCCATATACATGAATAACTATTGATATCATGTATACCTATGATATATTCATTATCAAATAATCTCTTATAAACATTTAACCGTACTTTGCACTTTTTCATATAACAAAAATATACGTGTATTCTCTTTAACTTTCATAACACATGTTATCATGATCATCTTACTATGATGCATTATTTCATATAACAATAAATTTATATAACCTTTATACAATTTCGCCTATAACCAATTTTTCCTAAATGCTGAGGTAAATTTCCAAGTCTATTTTCGACTACAATTTTGACCCTATAAACGGGATTGTTAGACAAAGTGATCCGCCTAACACAATATACCCCTATGTCTTAAGTTTCCTATGGTTCAAAAATAATGTCATTTGGAATTTTAATTTGGGAGATATAACCAAATATCTGACTACTTCAGACAAGCCAGTGGATGACTGTTCTCTCATTTGAAAAACTTCCTAGGAACAATGTGAACCAATTTGGTTACACTTTCTTCATAAAAGTTGTTCTCCTCGATGTCTAGTTTACCCAAAAATCAGAATTACTGCATTTGGATCAACCTATCCCAAGATATGACTCAAACACTCAAGGCTGGTTTGGACAAACCTTAATTGACTGAAAACAGAGCTCCACTTTGATGAATTTCTGGGTACAATGGGCTCTAAATCTGAATACACTTCCTTCATGGAAGTTATTCTACAAGAAGTCTAGTTTACCTAGAAATTAGAATCACTCATTTTGGATCAACAAAAATCGGGATGTGATACAAACATCAAGACTGGTCTGATTGGCCGGACCAAATCAGGGACTGAATTTTGGACCCAAATTCAAGGATCTTATGCCAATAATTGGACCTTGAGGTCTTCAACACATTTTTAGCTAAGGGAATTAGGATTCTCCTCAAATTAGAATCACCAAATTCGGAGGTCTCTAGGCCAAGATATGGCCAAATAACTCACTTAGGGTTTGAAAATTGACAAGATCTCCTTACTAACCCTACTTCTCCTTATCTAATTTCTTCCTATTTGAAGAAGAACCTAAATAAACAACAAATACTGGGCAATTCAAAATATAACAAACCTAAATAAGATTAAACTGTAATCTTTCTTGGCAAACTCTCAAACTTATCTTCTCCTTCTCCGTTCCTCCCTTCCTCCCCTTGCACTCCTTCTCGCAACCAAGACTTTAGAATGAGAAAAAAAAAAAATGAATGCTGAGAACCCTAACACCCAATTCATCTCCTTCTCTCTTCACGGAACTAACAACTCTTCCCCAAATGTGGAGAGAAAATCTCCCAAGCTCTCAATGCTTTCTCTCTCCTCTTCCCACCCTTGCACCATCCGGATGCCGTTTTTCTTGCTTTTTAAGTGAAGACTTGCCTTCTAAAAAGGCAATTCTATGTGACATTCCTCTTATCAAGTTGAACTTTATTCTCCTTTACATTTTAGTCTTTCTTCTCTTATTCATTTAGACATACAACTTATCAAAATTCTACACTAGCATATAAACTTATCACTTTATGCTAACTCAATCCTTGATAGTAAAATTACCAAAATCCCTTTTTCACACTTAACCCGGAAATTTATGAAAAACACAATTTTGACTTCCATTTTACTTTAAACATGCTATAAACCTATTAAGGTATAATTTAGGGTGTTACAACTCTCCCCCCCTTAAAAGAATTTCGTCATCGGAATTCATACCTGAATTGAATAGTTGTGGATACTGAACTCTCATCGTTGTCTCTGGCTCCGATGTAGCTTCCTCCATACCATGATGTTGTCAGAGCACTTTTACCAATGCTACCTATTTATTCTGTAACTGTTTCACTTCTCGAGCTAATATAGCTTTTGGTTCCTCATCATAGGAATAATCTTGATGCACTTGCACCTCTTGCACGAGCAAGATATGCGAATCATCTGATTGATCTCGACAACATAGACACATGAAGTACGTCATGCAATTTGGCTAACTCTAGAGGGAGAGCCAAATGATACGCCACTGGTCTGATTCTCTCTAAAACCTCATATGGGCCAATGAACCTCGAACTTAGCTTCCATTTCTTTCCAAATATGAGTACTTTTTTCCATGGTGATACCTTCAGGAAAACCTTATCTCCAATTTCATATTCAATATCCTTCCTCTTCAAATCGGAATATGAATTTTGTCAATCACTTGCAACCTTTTGGTCCTCCGGCCGAATAACCTCAAGTTTCTTCAGATCTTTACTAAGTGTCTCCGACCAATCACTTTATGCTCATTCACTCGCCATACAAAGCCTCATGGTGCCATGCCAATGCTTGATTGATAATTGTCATATGCAAATTCCATCAACTAATATACCCCATTCCCAACTTCCTGTGAAGATCCATACCACAACCCCGCAATATATCTTCCAACACCAATCAATCTTCGGAGTGTCCATCCGTCTATGGGTGAAAAGCCGCATCAAATTGAGACGAGTACCCAACGCTTACCTGTAACTCCTGCACCGATAAATCTATATCCTGGTCCGACACAATTCGATGACAATTCATGCACCTGACAATTCATCCACATATAGCTCAACTATCGATCCATAGAATAGTCAATCCCGATTAGTATAAAATGGGTTTAATTTTATGAGCCTATCAACTATCACCCATACAGAATCTTGCTTCCTTTGCATAAGGGGAAGTCCAGTCACAAAATCCATGGCAATACTATCCCATTTCCATTGCGAAATTGGAATGGGATTTAATAGATCAAATGGTACTTGATGTTCAGCTTTTACTTGCTAACACATCGCGATTTGGATACATAAATCATTACACTTTCATTCCTTTCCACCAATAACACTGCTTCAAATCCTAGTACATCTTGTTACATCTAGGATGTATGGTAAATACCATAGTATGAGCTTCATATAACAACTTTTTCTTCAGTTCATTATCAGCCGGCACACATAATCTATTATGGAAATACAAACTTCCATATTCTTTTATTGAAAATCATTTACTACTATCTCCGACTCAATCAGACTTTTTTAATCGTTTCATCATTTTTCCGAGCATCTATAATCATTTGCTTTAAAATAGGCTGCGCTTTGAATTAAGCTAATATAGCTCCATCAGATACTATTTTCCATTCACCGTGCTGCATTAACAAAGCCGCTATCATTTTTCTTCTTCGTGCATTTTCTACTACACAATTTTTCTCCGGTCAGTCCATTATGCAATCATAATCTTTGAATAACTCCAACCACCTCCGTTGTCTCAAATTAAGCTCTTTTTGCGTTAAAAAAATACTTGAGACTTTTATGATCTATATTAATTCTACATTTTTCATCATATAAGTAGTGTCACCGTATCTCTTCAAAGCTTAATACCATCAGACAATTCCCAAATCATGTAGATAATTATGTTCATGTGGATTTCAACCGGTCTGGATGCATATGCGCCTACTTTTACCATCTTGCATTAACACATAACCTGCACTACCTCAAGCATCACTATATTGTATACTCTTTTCCCTAGCAGGCTTACGCACATCGTGCTTCAACCAAAGATTTCTTCAACCGCTCAAACTATCTTGACATTTATTTATCCACTCAAACTTTACTCCTTTCTTGAGTAATTTGGTGAGTGGAGAAGCTATGATAAAGAATATCTTCACAAATCTCCTACAATATTCTACTAGGCCCAAGAAATCCTCTCTTACTCGCCACACTTCGAAAGGCTCTAATTCACCTTACGCCTTCAACCTTGCTGTGAGCAACTCTTATACCCTCGTGAGACACACATGGCATAGAATGAAACTTTAGCCAAAAACTACACTTGCTGCTTGGCATACAACTCTTTTCTCTCCCAAAGTCCGCAAAACTATTCGCATGTCGCTTCATGCCTCGCCATCTTTGGAATATACTAATATCATCAATAAATACTACCACAACTGGTTCAATAGTGGGTCGAACACCCTATTCATCAAATCCATGAATTTCCGCTTATGGGCATTACCAACCCAAATGGCATTACTAAAAACTCATAATGGCTATACTCCAGTCCTAAATGTTGTCTTCGGAACGTCAACATCTTTTACTCATTAAATCGATAGTACTCCCTAATCATGTATAAAATCGGTTAATTGAATTTTTACAAAAATGGCAAATAAGAAATTGTCACACAAAGATAAGTTATAAACCTGGAATTTTTATAGATCTTGGATGATGAAATGGACCGCATTGTTGGATTCATCTCACGAAATCTAGTTACCCATACGAATTTCGTTGAATTCCGAGACAATTAGATTTTCATGATTTTCGAGGCATCGGGCGCCTAGTAGACCCAAAAAATGGGATTTTTGAGAAAAATATCGAAAGTGGAAAAATAAATTAAGTAAAGTTCATTTGAAATAAATTGAACTTGAACTGGGACGAAATAAATTATTTCGGGGTAGAAATGGACCTAGATAAGTCAGGGACACGTGGCGTGACGTGGGCCAAGCCTTTATGTTGTGGATAAGGTTAGACAAAACTGATTTTGGGAGGGAGAACTCTCATTTTATGTTGTTTGGCTTAGAAACCGTGAGAGAGAAAAGGGAGAGGAGAGAGAGCTTCCAAGTGCTTCTCTCTTCGATTCCTCGTAGTTTCGTCGGTTGAAATTCGTCGAGCCAAGAGTAAAGTTCATCTACTCAACAAGGGCTACGAGTGGTTATTGAAAAGGAGGATTTCATCAAAGATCTAAATGAGGAGATTTCGGGAAATCAAAATTTTCAGGATAAGGATGTGTTCTTGAGACCTCCTTTAGTTCTAATACCCTCAAAGAGGTAGGGATTCTTCCTACTTTGGTTTATTTTCCGTTCTAAGGGCTGTTTGGTTGTGTTTTTTCCCTAAGGGCTGTTTGGATTAAAAAAAAAAAAGTTTTTATAGCTCCTTAGAGGTTATTTAGATTGAAAAAAAAATCAATTTTTACAGATCCTTAGGGGCTGCTTGGTTTGAAAAATCAGGTTTTAAGGCTCCTTAGGGGTTGGTTGGACTAATAATCTCGTTCTATAGCTCCTTAGGAGTTGTTTGGGTTGAAAAATCAGGTTTTATGGCTCCTTAGGGGTTGTTTGGCTGAATTTTTGGGCTGTGGGAATGCTGCCTTGTTTTGGCCCTATGAAACGTCTAGATTTTGGGACTGATTTTTGGTTAGAAAAATAAGGAATTTGGACTAGTGTCCTTCATGGAAATTGTAGCTACAATTGTGAACTTGATGTTAGGCTTTTGAATCACCCAAATTGGACCTCTATAACTCGAGTTATGGTCCATTTTTCAGGACTGCAATAGGTTGCCTTATTTTGACCCCATACACTATCGAGATTTTGGGACTGATTTCTGGTTGGGAAAAAGAGAATTTGGACCAGTTTTCTCTATGGAAATTATAGCGGAATCTATAAACTTGATGTAGGCTTTTGAATCACCCAAATTGGACATGTACAACTCAAGTTATGGTCCATTTCCCGGGGTTGCAACAACTTAGGCTATTTAATGGTTTGTGTCTAGATTTTAGGACTGTTAGGGGACTAGTTTCTAAACTGAGTTTTGAAAAATTCTGTGGTCTATTATGGCTTATTGTGTGGAATGTTTTGTGGACATCTCTATACCATAACTAGTCTTGAGGATCAAGTTGTCATTGCTTAAGTCTGAGTGACATGCTTGGTGGTAATTGATTGGAGGTCAATATTATGTCTTAATGTATTGACATGTGATGAGTTTGTGTATGGATAAGGCCATTGCATAGCTTGTTTGTAGGCTATTTGTGGACATGTTATGTCACAATTTGGCCTAGAGGATAAAGTATGTCATTGCTTGATTGGAGATGACTTGTTGATGTTGATATATGTGTGTGCAAATATGTACTTGACATGAAATGTGTGATCGTTTGGAAATTTAATGTTGGTTGATATAATTGTCCATGATGCATGGGTGATATGCATGAGTAGAATTGTCCATATAGCATTTATTATATATGTGACACGGTATAGGCATGAAATGACACATCGCATTGCATATGCATAGGGACATCGCATGAAATAGGTGTGAGTGCATGGTTATAATCAACACTGTCTGTTTGATCATATCAAAGACGATAGACAACATCTAATGGTCGCACATTGTATACATGAAAATGAAAAATATGTGTCTGTAATAGTAAGTAGGATAGATACCCCTTGAGGAAAGCCTGCGGTTTTTGGTTATACATATGTGTCCAATGGTAAAAGCCCGTGAAAGTGTAAGAATGCTTGCGAAGCTTGCGGTGAGACCCCGAAAATTCGCTGCCCACAAAAAGACACATGATTTTGAATATAAATGATCATTGAGATGTAACATCCAAAAAGCTTTTGGTTTGGAAAACAAATGAATTTTGTTGTAAAATGATCATTAGATGTAATTCACAAATGATGTGTTTTATCACACTTCACATCGTATAGCGTGGCAGGAGCTCAGAAGTGACTCGTAAAGAGGGAGTCGATATGACTTATCAGACGGTACATGATGGAGTCTCATCTCATTTCATGGCATGTAGAATCTACAGTAGAAATTCCATGTTTTTACTTCAATGTGAATGTGAATTGTGAATACGACCATTAAGTGTGCAGCACTTGGCCGGGAGTAGCCTCGTAGGAGTTTCACTCTATCGCGTAGCTCACCCTTTCTTTATGGGATCCTCTTCGTGCAGAGACATCTATGGGAAAGACACTCGAGGCCTTAATTGTGAAGAAAGTCGAAATCAGGGGCTTTGTAATTATTTTGTAAAGATGTTCGAAATAAACTAGTTCTAGCATGTATTTTAGATAAGAGTGAGCTAATTAAACTCTTAAGGACTATGGTAATATAGCTCAGATATTTTTGGTAATGGATAAATGAGCCCATTGGGCCACTTTTACTTCAAGGCAAATGGACCCTATGCGGTCATCAGGTTATAATAGCCTGATGAGTCATGTTATCAGATATCCTTCAAGTCGCATTTTTACGAATTATGGGTCCCAATAAGGGACACAATAGTTGTGGTATCCAGTTACCCGACCTCCATAAGTTTCCACTGGTTGATGGTCGGGGTCAACACCTCGGGGTTTTGTGGCTCACACTTGCATCGAGCATAGGTATGCGACTACCTAAGGCCCTTACGCATGCGCTACATCTACTACCAAAGATCATAACTGCATTCGAGCTTGTATACGAGTACCTGTGGATCGAGGGTACGGGCCTAAAGCCAGACATTTATGGTGCATCCGAGTATCAACGCCTACGAGCTGCATCAAAGCTTAGATATATGAACACCTAGGGCTTGGTGGGCATGGATCTAGGACATGCAATTATGGTACAATGCCTAGGTTTAATGTTTATGATTACTTGGTGCCTGATAAATCTAGTATCAACTTATAGCCAGAGGTTCGGTATATGAACAACTAGGGCTTGATGGGCATGGGTTTAAACCATTGCATTTATTGTGCATTTCATGTTTTGTGCCTCTACTATGCTACATGATCAGGTGTGCTATGTGTCGGTGAATTATATGCGCCGGTAAAATGTATATGGAAAAAGAGGAACACTAGGGTTAGAAAACATAACCTTAGGAGTTCAGAAAATGAATGAACGGATTAGTTCAAGATGTGATGTCTATTAGTGGTTGGCTTATGCACTACTAGTTAGACTAGAAAAAGGAATCTCAATTTTCTATTTGACATGTGTAGATGGCAAGTCAAGGAAGAGAACGTAGAGGCGGTGGATGGGGCAACAAACTAAATTCCACTGCTTCTTTCAACTGCCAGTCTTCACGGAGGCTATATTGGTGTCAAGATCGCAACCATTGCACAGTAAGTGTTGAGGTTGCTACCATTGTATTGCACTAATGCAACGACTGCCAAGGGGGCCAAGTAACCTCAAAAAGGTTTATGCACACCATCCTCCTTAACAAACATTCATGGATAAGGGACTCGATGTAAGACCATTGTCTCATGCTTCCGGAAGATTTCAAGGCTATGAAGATCACCTCATGCCACACGATAAGACTAGCAACATTCCAATTAGAGGGTGAATCCTTAAGCTGCGGGATTGGGTCAACCCTCAAGGGACTTGGAGGCAATGACATGGGAAGAGTTCCGTGAGCTCTTCATGGACAAATATTTCTTGGCGTATGCACGACATGCAAAAGCTCGGGTGTTCCTAGAGTTGAATTAAGGAAAGATGACAATGCTCGAATACGTGGCTAAGTTCACTGAATGAGCCCATTTAGCTAATGATTATGTGGCTACAAACATGGGGAAAGTGAGAAAGTCTGAGGATGGTCCAAAGATGTCCATCCGGGGTAAAATTATGGGACTCCTTCTACAAGCATTAACTTGATGGTCAACATAGCTATGGCCATTAAGAGGGAGGTGGATGACGCACTAAACATCCGAGAGGCGGGTGTTAAAGTTAAGTGAAAGTTTTGGGCTTAGAGGTTGAAACCTTGGAAAAGCCGATGTATGTGAGTTCTCTCTTAGGAACTAGGGTGAGTGTTGATCAGATATGTCAGGATTGTGAGTTAGATATCTTAAGGATTCTACTCACTGTGGACCTAAGGGTCATGGACATGCCTAATTTGATGTCATCCTGAATAGGATCGTTAACAGACATCGAGTCGCCTCTTAAATGTGATTATGTGATGGTTACCGCCACACATCGGATGCATTTGCTTATGTTTAAGAGGGATAAGCATGATGTGTTTTACCCTGCCATGTACGACTTAGGTATATGTAGGGCAGCTGATGGGTGGCCAGCTTAGTTCATTTCCTCGAGGACGAGGCAAGACAGGAGTTGGGTCTACCTCGAGCAGTTTGTGAGTATGAGGACGTTTTTCTGGATGAACTACCGGGATTACCTCCGCATAGGGATGTATACTTTACCATCGAGTTACACCTTGGTACATCGCCTATTTCTATGACTTCGCATAGAATGGCGCCTGCTGAGTTGCAAACTCAAGGTCCAATTGCAAGAATTGTTAGACTGGGGTTTTATTAGACCAAGCACTTCACCTTGGGGCACTCCGGTTCTGTTTGCCAAGAAGAAGGACAAGACTCTTCGGCTGTGTATAGATTATCGACAATTAAATAGGGCTACTATCAAGAATAGGTAAATCTTGCCGATGATCGATGACTACTTCATCAATCCAAGCAGGGCGCGGTCTACTCC
Organism: Tetrastigma voinierianum; assembly: GCA_016808115.1. Classification (NCBI taxonomy): domain Eukaryota; kingdom Viridiplantae; phylum Streptophyta; class Magnoliopsida; order Vitales; family Vitaceae; genus Tetrastigma; species Tetrastigma voinierianum. The sequence goes on along the minus strand of JAEQBH010000432.1, from coordinate 208,859 downwards.
AAGATGTATCTCCGCACCGGTTATCACCGCCTGAGAGTTAGGAGTGCATATCCCTAAGACAAATATCTCAGACGCAAAGACGTAAAATTTAGAGTTCACAAGGATGCTAATCGACCGACGAATGATCTAGCAACATTCATAGATCTCATGCATAGGGTGTTCCAGTCTTATCTAGATCGGTTTGTGGTATTTTTCGTGGACGACATCTTGATTTTATCGAAGTTGAGGAGATCGCGAGAGTCACTGAGGATCGCTTTCCGTGTCCCGACACGCTTCGTAAGCCAAATCTGCAAGTGTGAATTTCGCTTACTAAGGTGAGATTCTTGGGCACGTGATACCTGGCCAGTATCCGTGGACCCAGAGAAGGTCGAGGCGCTATGGTTGGGAGAGACCGTCGGTGATTTAGATACGCAGCTGGGATCGGGTAGTGGTACTACAGGAGGTTCATTGAGGACTTCTCCCGGTTAGTTTCACTTATGACGAGATTGACCTAGAAGGAGGTCAAGTTTTAGTGGAGTGACTTGTGTGAGAAGGTATTTCAAGAATTGAAAACGAGGCTTACTTCAGCTCCTATTCTGATAGTCTCGAAAAGGGGACAGAGGTACATAGTGTATTCTCGATGCTCTAAAGGATTCGGGACCGATGCATTTTGATGCACCAGAGGGTTGGTGGCTTATGGTTATCAAAGATTTAAAGAACCATTTGGTGCGTAGTTATCCCACGCATGATATGGAGTTGGCATCTATTGTCTTTGCTTTGAAGATTTGGCGCCACTACCTATACAACGAGCAGTTCAAGGTGTTTTTAGACCACAAAAGTCTGAAGTACATTTTCACATAGCGGGACCTCAATAGTAGGCAACATAGGTGGATGGAGTATCTGGAGGATTATCATTTCACTTTGCATTACCACCCTAGTAAGGAAAATGTGGTGGATGATGCACTCAACCGAAAGTCTCGGGAGGTCAGTTAGTGTGGCTCTCGGGAATGGCGTATGATCGATTCGCTGATAGTCTCCGATCACAGACAGCTGGATTAAGCTCAGGGTACCTTAGGGAGTTTACTTGCTATGCATTCCCTATTGAGCAGAGTGATTGAGTCCGGGCGACGTGATGCAGATATTGTCCGTCAAGGATCGGGTACAGATCGTATAGTGACAAAGGCCTGCCATTCACACTGATGAGGCCTTTTGTATAGGGGGGAAGAGTTTGCGGTTTACCAAATAAGTGATCCGAGAAAGAAGATTCTAGGGAGTTCCATCGTCTGCTACTGCATCTAGGTGGTACGAAGATGTGTCGTGATTTTCACTACCAAGACATCGGTGCTGGATTTAAGAAACAAGTCGGGACTTTGTTCTCACGATGTCTCACATGCCAATGGGCAAAGGTCGAGCACCGCAGGCTACCAGGATTACTCCATCCTTTAGAGGTAGTTGGAGGGAGAAGCACGTCAATGGCTGGATTCAGACCCACTCTACCACTGGACACTGCGAGGACATGATGCGGTGGGTGATAAGGTAGACTCACTTACCAAGTCGGCACACTTTTCATAAGGCTAATGACCTCACGCCGATGCGAATTCGCAGGTTGTATATACGAGAGATTGTCTAGTTACATGGAGTGTTAGTTTGTATAGTATTGGACCGAGATCCTAGGTTTACGGCTCATTTTTTGGAGAGTTTCCAGCGAGCCATGGGAACACAATTGATGATGAGCACTACTTTTCATCCTCAAACGGATGGTCAGTCAAAGAGGACCATCTAGACTTTAGAGGACATGCTACGGGCATGTGTCCTGGATTTTAAGGGTAGGTGGGAAGAGCATTTGCCCTTAGTGGAATTCGCTTACAACAACGGTTATCAGACGAGCATACAGATGACACCCTATGAGGCACCTCTACGAGGGCATAATGATTCCTGGGCTTGTGGGATGTGAGGTGGGAGAGACTCCTCCACGGTCCTGGATTCGGTTAAAGACACCTCCGAGAAGGTGGACTCGATATATGTCTTCACTGGCCAGCCAAAGAGCTTATGCCAATGCATAACCACTAATTCTAGAGAGCCTGAGGTGGGTGATCATGTCTTCTCAAGGTAATGCCTAAAAGAGGAGAATGTGTTCGCAAGAGAAAGCTATCGTCAAGGTATATCTGGCCCTTCGAGGTACTCGAGAGGGTGGCACAAATTTGTGTATCGCCTGACTTTACCAGCTAGTTTATCTGGGTGTTCATGCAAAGGTTCCATGTCTCCACAGTTCTAAGTACACTCCAGATCCGACTCATGTAGTGGATTAGGGTGAGCTTGCTGTTGATGCTGATGGGACCTTTGAGGAGGGACCGATGCGTATCATGGATAGCTGGGATTAGGTTTTGCAAGGCAAGACTGTGAGGCCAATAAAGGTGTTATGGCAGCACCGAGGAGTGGAAGAGGCGACATGGGAGCTAGAAGACACTATTTCGTGCCAATTATCCCTTATTGTATGCTTTTATTCATTGATACTAAATGACCGTGTAATGTGATCGACATGTGATGACATGTGTGAATTTTTGGATGAAATTCTTTTAAGGAGAGATCAGAAACCTGAGGTAAATTTGAATTTTACAAAAATGGCAAAATGGTAAATCATCACACAAGATAAGCTGAAAACTTGAATTTTTATAGATATCTGATGACTTAAATGGACTCTACCATTGATTCGGCCTCGAAATATAAATATCTCAGACGATTTTCCTTTCAATTCCAAGACGCTGATTTTCACGATTGTGGTCAGTTTAGTAGACTCAAAATGTGGATTTTTTGAGAAAATCTAATGAAAATAAATTAAGTAAAGTTCATTCGGAATAAATCAACTCAATCGGTGACGCAAATAAATCGCTTCAAGGCGTAAAAAAGACCCGATAAGTCAGTGGGACAAGCCGGGAAGGCCCGACGTAGCTGCCTTTAAGTCAGGGATAAGGTTAGACAAAACTGATTTTGGGAGGGAGAACTCTCATTTTCTGTTGTTTGGTTTAGAAACCGTGAGAGAGAAAAAGGAGAGGAGAGGAGAGAGAGAGAGTTTCCAAGTGTTTCTTTCTTCGATCCTCACAGTTTCGCCAGTTGAAATTCGTCGAGACAAGAGTGAAAGTTCATCTACTCGACGAGGGTTATGCGTGGGTACCAAAAAGGAGGGATTTCATCGAAGATCCAAAGGAGTAGATTTCAGGAAATCAAATTTTTTGAGATTAGGAGGTGTTCTTGAGACCTCCTTCGGTTCTACTACCCTCAAAGAGGTAGGGATTCTTTCTACTTTGGTTTATTTTCCACTCTAAGGGCTGTTTGGTTGTGTTTTTTTTCCCTAAGGGTTGTTTGAGTTAAAAAAAATCAGTTTTTATAGCTCCTTAGGGGCTATTTGAACTGAAAAATAAGTTTTACAGATCCTTAGGGGCTGCTTGGTTTGAAAAACTAGGTTTTAAGGCTCCTTAGGGGTTATTTGGACTAATAATCCTGTTCTATAGCTCCTTAGGAGATGTTTGGGTTGAAAAATCAGGTTTTATGGCTCCTTAGGGGCTGTTTGGTCAATTTCGGGCCGTGGAATGTCGCCTTGCTTTGGCCCTAAGTGGAAACGTCTAGATTTTGGGACTGATTTTTGGTTAGAAAAGGAAGGAATTTGGACTAGTGTCCTTCATGGAAATTGTAGCTACAATTGTGAAATTGATGTTAGACTTTGAATCAACTAAATTGACTTATAACTCGAAGTTATGGTCCATTTTTCAGATCATTAGGTTGCCTTGTTTTGACCCCATACACTATTCAGATTTTGGGATTGATTTTCGGTGGGGAAAAATAGGGAATTTGGACTATACTCCATGGAAATTATAGTTGCATCTGTAAACTTGATGTAGGCTTTTGAATCACCCAAATTGGACATGTACAACTCAAGTTATGGTCCATTTCCCGGGGTTGCTACAACTTAGGCTATTTAATGGTTTGTGTCCAGATTTTGGGACTATTAGGGGACTAGTTTCTAAATCGAGTTCGGAACTATTTTATGGTCTATTATGGCTTGTTGTGTGGAATGTTTTGTGGGCATCTCTATGCCATAATTGGTCTTGAGGATCAAGCTGCTACCGCTAAGTCCGAGTGGATATGCTTGTGGTGATCAGATTGAAGGTCAATATGTTCATCTCAATGTATCGATACGGGATGAGTTTGTGTAATGGATAAGGTCATTGCATGGCTTGCTCAGAGGCTATTTGAGGACATGCGCAGGTCACAATTTGGCCTAGAGATGAAGTAAGGCCATCGTTAGATTGAAGATGACTTGTTGATGTCGATATATGTGTGTGCAAATATGTTCAAGAAATGTGTGGGATCGTTTGGAAATTTTATGTTGAATGATATAATTGTCCATGATGCATGGGTGATATGTATGAGTAGAATTGTCCATATAGCATTCATCATATATGTGACATGGTATAGGCGTGAAATGCACACTCAGACGTATATGCAATTGCGGACATCGCATGAAATGAGCTAGAGTATTATTATAATCAACACCGCGCTTGGTGTTTGATCAAGGGCTCTTATGACGACAGAACGCCCAACAAGGTCACACGCATTGTATTCAAGTGAAATGAAAATGTGTCGGTAACAGCAGGATGTATATCCCTGGGTGAAAGCCTGCTATTTTTTGTTATACATATAAACTGTTCTGAAATTCCAGAGTGTAGGAAGGATTATGAAGCCTACGGTGAGACTCCGAAAATTCGCTACCCACAAAAAGACACATGATTTTGAATATAAATGATCATTGAGATGTAACATCCAAAAAGCTTTTGGTTTGAAAAACAAATGAATTTTATTATAAAATGATCATTGGATGTAATCCACAAATGATGGGTTTTTTCACACTTTGACATTGCATGGTGTGGTAAGAGTCGGTAAGGACTCGGGTAATAGGGAGTTGGTAAGGATTCGGGTGCATGGTACATGATTGAGTTTCATCTCATTTCATGGAATTTAGGATTCCATAGTATAAATTGCATGTTTTTACTTGGAATGTGAATGTGAATTATGAACATGACTATCAGATGTAATTTAGCGGGAGTACTGTAGTGAGTTTACTTACCAGCGTAGCTCACCTCTTTATGGGATCCCCAAGTGAAGGTAGTACACCGTGGACGTGCCATGGGCCACTGAGGCCTCACTCGCGTAAGAAAGCCATTATGGCTTTGTAATCATTTTTGTAAAGATGTTTGGAACGAACTAGTTCTAGCATGTATTTTTCATGTAAGAGTGTTGTAATTAAATTCTAAGGACTACTTTAATATAGCCTTGCATATTTTTAGTATGGATATAATGTGGGTCCGGTCAGCTACTTTGTGCATTTTGCTAAATGGAACCTGCGGCGCTTATCAGGTTATATTTGGTCTTACCGGTCATGTTATCAGAGTATCCTATGTTGCATTGGTGGAGCCTCGTACAAAGGAGACTTTGTCTGATTTTTGTTAAATTATGGGTCCTAATAAAGGAGACACAATAGTGTGGTATCGGGTTACCCGACATCCACAAGTTTTCCATGGTTGACAAATAATAATAAACCCTGGTTTTCTGAGGCGCACAACAGCCTATCTTAAAAAAGGCCGTCATTTCTTAATGATCAAATAGGATCTTCAATTCGCAAATTGTAATTTGTTCACTATCACCTCATTGATCCACGATAATCACTGCACATTTGTAGAGTGTCGCCTTTCTTTTTCATTAAACAAAATAAAGCACTCCTGTGAGAAACACTAGTCGATAAACCCTTTATTCGGGCCTTGTAGCTGAACTTTAGCCTTTCCAACTTAGCCAGGCCATCCGTCAAGTGCCTCGAAATATCAGTGAGTCGCTTCCCGACAAAATCTCAATAGATAAATCCATCTTTCTTTCAAGTGGAATACCCGGTAGCTCTTCAGGAAATACATCTAAAAATTCTCTTACTACCAGAATATTTTCCAATTCTATTTGACCTTTTTTTTATTCAAGCACCAAAGCCAAAAGGGCCTTACATCCATTTCTCAAAAATCGTCGGGCTTGCATAGCTGAAATTACACTGAACATTGGGCTAAAACGAACACCATGTACTATCACTTCAGACTGATCATGACATCTAAGCACTACTGTCATTTTATCATAATCAATTATAGCCCGGTGTTTAGACAACCAATCCATTCCTAAAATCAAATCAAATTCACGAAATGGTAGAGCAATTAAATCAGTAGAAAATTCCCTATCATGAATAACTATAGGGCAATTCTTATACATTATTAACATTAACACTTTGCCCCATGGGACTAGTTACATGCATATCATATAACAATCTCTCTACTAATGTTATCTTATCAAAGACATGCTCAATGCATACCTATGAATAGGTAGAACCAAGGTCAATCAATGCATGCATCTCAATATCATATAGAGAAAATATACCATCAATCACTTTAGGAGCATCCTGATCCTCATGAGCCTTCATAGCATATGCTCGTGCAGGGGCTATAGGCATAAAACGATCCACTGTCTCTGACACTAAACTCCACGCCCTTATGTCGACCTGGCCACCCGACCCCTACCTAGATTCCTCGAAATGGCTGTGGTGCAATGTATCTCCTCTCACTCACTCCCCTCTTGCAAGCTTCTATCCCCTCGACTCTCAGGATTAATTCACTATGAAACGGATCTCAAGCCCACACCTGAAGCATCCTCCTGTCAATAATCTGCAAACACCCAAATCTCTGAAAAATGGTAAAATAGTAATTTTGATTAGAAAATCTAAATTTTCCTAGATCTCGGATGACGAAATGGGCTTCACCGTTGAAATTGTCTCATGAAATCTAGCTACCACGTCGAATTTTGTCGGATTTCGAGATAGTCAGGATTGCACGTTTTTCGAGGCATAGGGTGTTGGATGACACATGGTGTGATTTAGGGGATGCCACATGGCACCCCAAGGGAGTGACACATGGCAAGAGCCATGTGGTTCACTAGAAAGGAATGGATCACATTGAGCCATGTGTTGCATGATCCCATGGCTCACATTAAGCCATGTGTGGGTTGATGTAATAAAGGGAATTATGAAATAAAAGGAAAAGGGGAGGAAGTTTTCTCCTTTGACCGGATTGTCAATGATGATCCAAAAGAAGGGGAAAGAAAAGTAAAAGAGAAAAGAGGAAAAAGGAAATCAAAGAAAGAAAGAAAGAAAGAAAAGAGTACATAGAAAGAAAAAGAGAAAGGAAGGAGAAAGAAGAAAAGGAAAATGGAGGATTTCCCGGCATTTCGATGGTCGAAGCTCGACGGTCTGAGTACTAAAGTTGGTATACGTAGCGCGATCAACGTGTAAATACCAAAAACTTGGAGTTTCAACAAACTCCATAAGGTAGGGGATTTTCCTACTCAGTTTACTTTGAGTCTAAAGGCCATATAATGGTATGGGTTGTTTATGGGATGCTATGAGAGGCCACGTAACTTAGTTCCAAGACTTGGGACTGAAGGTAGAGATTTTATGACTGGTTATCACACAGTCCTAGACTGTTGTGGGTTAGGGTTTGATCATGAAACTAAAAGTTTCTAGGTTTCGTGGCTTGTTTGATGTTGTATGGATGTTTGGAACCAAACTGGTTCATGTTTGTGAAGGAACTGTGAGGTACCCTGTTGGATGGGTCCAAGATGGTGACCTTGTTGTGTGTTATGACTTATATGAATAACATGAAGTGTGAAGAATATCATGTTAATGTATGCTATTGATGTATTAACATGGGTTGCTTATGGATGTTAATTATATGTATCAATTACAATTATCCATGGTATGTTAATGTTTCATGTAGCACTCATATATACATGTAACATGAAGGAAAATGCATTGACATCATGAATTTCCATGCACAAAAGTACACGCGTTGAGCTCCAGTGTGGGTGCATGGTATTGTTTATTCACCGGTGTTGGTGAATGGGTAGTGAGCTCGGAAAATGGGACAAAGTCCAAGGTAGAGACTCACGAGGGTGTAAAGCCATTTAAGTGGCAAGTTACATGTGTTTGGTGAAGCAAGTTGGGGTAGATCCAGCCCCCAGGGTGAAAGACCCAGATTTTATTCATGGTTAGACATGTTTGCCCAGCGATGTAAGTTCGCGAAAATGTTGAAAAGGCATGTCAGATCCCTGGCTGAGGAACTCGAAAACTGCGGTCCCACAAATGTAAAACACAATGAGTCAGAAGGTATGATCGAGGATTATCCACGGTTTCAGTCCTCGCTAAATAATTGCTAGCTGGTTATACACTCTGTTATGCAGTGTGGGGAGTCGGTTGGGACTCAGTTGTGAGTACGAGGGGCACATCTCATGCATGACACTAAACATTCTTATAATGTCAGATAAATCAGATGAAATGTGATTGATGTTTATGTACGTCATTACATGTGTGTATTTAGGTGGGAGTAACCTCTTATAGGAAACTTTCTACTAGGGCATTACTTCCTACCACGTGTGGGGAATTATTTTTCAAAAGTAGGGAAGGAAGCCGGGTTTTTGAGCTCAAGCAGAATTCAAATGCCAGGCCTATTCAGTTATTTTTAGAATGTTTTGGATTGAAAATCCAGTTTTAAATGCATGTAATAATGTATTTTGTAATGGAAACTAAGTTATGAGGTGTTCCAGTGTATGTTAATATTTTTCCCAGGGTATATGTTGCCTGAAAATTGAGTACAGTAGGATGTAGGTGTGGAGGCGAGAGTGTCAAGTGTTTAAGAAATGTCATAGACGACGAGTCGGTGTCGAAGACCAAAGCCAATGATGAGACTGATAATGAGGCCAATGTTGTGCATATTATTAATGCGCAACTCTAGCATTAATCACTTCTTAATAGTTAAATATTTTATGATTTTTTAAATCTCTTCGCCATTAGTTCATCAGATTTTTTGGACATTCTCTATCACACCCTGTGGGTGAGGGAACAATCATTAGCTTAAGAAAGAAATGCAGGCAAAACTGTCACCTCTATACAACTTAATAACTTTGGAGGACATTAAACTTTTTTTCTTATTGGAGATTTGATAGATAAGATTATTTTGCACTTTGGACTTGAGGTAGAGGTGTTGGATGATAGTCAGATGGTCACTTTTTAATATATGGATTGGAGCATTCCGAGTGTTTGTTTGACTTGTGAGGTGGCAGTTCTCCATTATGCGTCCCATTTACTGGGTATTGCAGCTCATAGTAGAGAGATGTCTAGACCATTGAGAGTAGGCCTCATGTCATTTGAGAGTTGATCTTAGAGGGAGGTAGCATGATTGACCAACTAATTAGTTCTTAGGACTTTCCCATGTGGATTCGTTAAGGAAGTATGACATTTGATATCATGGTTACAGGATGGGTGACCATTAATTCGGTTAGCCTCATACCTTATCACCCTTTTGCGGGCATTTAGACTATTGCTAGCCCCTTGAGCCTCACATGAGCATTATAGCCTTTCATTTCTTATAGCCTTACTTACTTTCTCTCTACATCGTGATATACCCTTTAGGTACATGTGTTGTTTCTAAGAGCTCTATGAGTCATGGACTTATTGACCCACCTTTTTCACTATTATGTGGTCATATCAGTATCATCCTCTATCATACCTCATTGCTTTATATTCCTCACTTCATCTTTTTGCTTTGGTTTCATGTTCTTTACCTATCTTGGGTGATGATCTTTTACATCTCATTGCATAAGGGATGGTCATATCTTTTCTCCATTCTCATCTTATGGACAATGATCTGGAGATCCTTAGTTGAGAGGGTTATTTTATCAGAGATAGATTATTTATACATCATTGTTTGAGGGTATATTTACCTATATAAGATTAAAAAAGTAAAAAAAAAAGAACAAAAGAAAAAAGAAAAAAAGAAAAAAGTGTTTAATACGTATAAGGAAGTATGTTTCAATCGGATATGTATAGCTTACTCATGATTGTTCTCAGTTTTATTCGACCGAGACTTCGTATGTGAACTTTCTAGGCCCTTCTATCCTTTGGGTATATTTTGTTTATATTTTGAGAGTGAGAGATAGATGACTTTCTCCTTTGGACTCTAGGTTATTATCTCTTTACATCATCTCATCTATTAAATGATTCACTCTATGCTCTTTGATTCGGAGTGGCATTGCTGTTTTTTTTTCTTTCCTTTTGATCTCGTTGCTTTTCATCTTTTTTATCACATCCGTCTTTTCCTACATCACTTTTCTTTCTATTGATCCACATTCCCATGTGAGATACATTCTCCCCACTGTTCATATATATCATGTCGATCATCTTATACTATTCCTCACTCCCCTACCATCATTGATATATTCATGTCGTTCCTTGATTTCCTTGCTGATGTGTTTACATTAGATATCCTTAGGCTCATGGCTTAAGAGATCTTTTAGACATGATGCATATTACACTTAAAGGTAGGGAATTTGATCATTGGGTATTTTAGCCTAGTTTTCCTTCAATTCTATTACCCTATGACCTTGAGTTTATATTACAGTCCGAGTCGTAAGACCACCTTGACGCCATGAGATCTGATGTTATCTTCGTCAGCTCCTACTTGGGCAGATGCTTGAGATCTGATCGACAAATGGTGTAACGCCCCAAAAATACCCTAGAATTTCTATAATAATGTTATTATATATTCTGGCATGAATCACAAACTTGGGTTTTTCCTAAAAATCGATGAATTGACAATTATGAAATAGAAAGCAAATTTAGTGAACCCTAAAATTTGAGTTACAAAACTTAAGGACAAATACGTGAATTGTCCAAAAAGGCCTTAAAAGTTATAAATTGAAAAGACTATGGGCCAAAGAAGAAAATAAGGTATTTGTGTATTCTACAAGATAGAGGCAAAATAGAAAAAGGAAGTTGAAATTCAAATAGTTAAGAGTTGAAAGACTTAAAGGCAATTATTAAGGCTAACCCAAAAATGGGTTTTGATGGCCAAACAAGGCCTAAGAAAAACGTGGAATTTAAATACCAAAATTTAGTGCTCAAGGGCAAAAGAACAAGCTGAGTGAGAGAGAGGAAAGGAGAGGCAAAGGGAAGAAGAGGAAGAAGAAGGAGAAGGAGAGGAAAGATCAAAACCAAGGTATGTATTCATCTAGGATCAAGTGTGTTTTGATTTCCTAAGGCTTTTGTTTTGGAGGTGGTCCTCCTTTGTCTGGGTTTTGTGGAGAATCTAAACCAGCATAACTTGATGTTGGTGATGTGGGTAAAAAACCCAAATGTACAAGAAAAACATGGAATCCTCCCTTTGAGGTTGGATTTCACAGTTTTTAATTACCAAAGAAAAGGGTTGGAGTTAGAACAAACCCTAATAAAAGAGTGTGTATTTTGTATGTATGGAGTTTAAGACCCATATTAAGAATGGTTTAGAAGAAATTCATGATAGATGCTTTGAAATAAGAGAAGGATTGAATGATAAATTGAGTAGAAAAGATCATAAGATGAATTTGAAGTGGTCTTGAGAGTATTTATGAGTTATAGAGTTATATGGGTGAATTGGCATCAAAGTGGGAGAAATAACAAAATCTGGGCATTTGGCAGTTATGTCTTCTACCAGTACAAGTGAAGTTCTACCGGTACAGCTTTGGATTCTGTGGCCAAGTTCTACCGGTAGAAGTTAAGTTCTACCGGTACAACTTGATACGGTTTTTCCTGTTTCGACCAGTTTTCATATTTTGACGCAACTTCCTCATTTCTTATCCGATTTAGTGATTCAGTGGCTACGTAAATAGACTTCAGGAGAATCAAACTTAAGAAGGCATCTTCAAATTCATGATCCTAAGTGGATTAAAAATTCACTCAAGGAGTGGACCGTGTGCGAAAAATTTATTTGCATCAGATTTGGACATAGAGTAGTCGAGTTGTTTCGGACGTAACTTGAGTTCGGTGCTCCGGTGGGGTGATTCAGTTATGAATGAACCTGCACCTTCGATTTAAATAGTACAAAGACCTAGGTAAATATGGAGTTAAGACCCCGGAAAAAATTAGTAATACAAAGTTGTTCCCAGGTTGTCAGATAAACCGACTAGTTGGCATGGAAATGCCATAACTTTAGTTGGATAATCCGATTGGAATGATTCCAATTCTAAGTAAATAGACTCATAGAGGAATTAGAATGAGTCTAAGTGTTAAAGGCGTACCATACCGAGCCGCGAGGCAAAAGTGATTCGTTTAGTACGATTATTTGCACCAATCACTAAAGTGAATGAATTGTATTTGACTAGGTGCGGGTGAAAACGATAACTGGCCTAAGTTGACATCGAAAAGAAACGAGGAATCGATAATTGGTCTGTTCTATACCAGTTCTGTCTTATTTATTCTATACTTGATGCTATTCTAGTTTGTTCACCACCACAGCTCTTATTCTCATATATTGCTCTGTTGCAAACATGCATATATATCAGTTGAGATGGATTAGTATTGTGATTTGAATCATTGTTATTCGAACTGTTTGCCAAATATATGCATGTATCTCGATATTTAGTATAAGTAGATTTCTTTGCATAAAAGTAAATTGATTTTGAAAGCGATATTATTGAATGACGACATGGCGGGATTCTGACTGAATTAGGTATGAAGGTAGCCGTGACTGTCTAATAAAATCACATTGCTCTTGAATGACCAGGACATGGCGGGTTCATAGGCCGAATGCGTAGTGAATGTCGACCATAGTCATATGTGAGACGGTAATATTGAGCGTGGGGAAGTACATTTACTCTTGGAATGTGAAACAGACGGGGATTCATGGCCGAATGTAATTGGATGTCAATTCTATAATAGTCATATGTGAGGCTGATATTGAATGTGAAACCACAGCCTCTTTTGAATGACAAGCAGAGCGGGTCTGGCCCGAATCACATGTGGATGTCGAATTCTATAATTCTGGAGATCATGAATAGAACAATGAGGCAGAGTGGTATTGAAAAGAATTATTGTATAAGTATCTTTACATTACATTGATATCGTATCAAAGGCGTATTTGATAAATGCATGATTTATATGAGCAAAATGAAATCTGAGCTGTATAGAACCATATGTGAAATGTAGCGTATTGTTTGTTTTTATCAGTACTTGCCAGTCTGAAGTGAAATGGAGCATCAGGCAGACCAGAGATCGAGGAGCTCGAGTCATAGAAGAAATTACGGAATTAATAACTCAGTCATATGCATTACTCCATTTCTTTCGAACTTTGACATTTTGTAAAACATTTTGAACTCTGGATCATTATTTTTGTAAAGACATTTTGTTAAATGTAAACGTTATGAATATTTTGTTAATTGTGTTTTTATGGGCATAAATAAATTGCTTCAGCAGAAGTACAAATTTAAAATGAATAAATAGGCCAAATGTTTTGATAGAGAAAATTGGAAATATCGGAAGTAAGCCAAGACTCCGGCTTGGATCCATGCTTAGTTAGTCGAGATTCGAATTAGCGACACTTTGAAAACAAAATTAAATAAAATGATAACTAAAGAGGTTGAATTAATGACTTTAAAGAGAGCTAACGAGCGTCCCCGGGCCGGTTTGAATTTCGCCCGTGTCAGATGGTCGGCGAGGCGAAGTCATACAAATAAATATATCTTACTCCTTCTTCCTAGAAGATGCTTCTTTGATGATTGAGGTTGATTCGATTGGTAGATCTCCGGTGGATTGATTTCAGTCATTGGCGTTGTTTGCCCTTCACTTTTAGGTATACCAGATTTTAGATATGTTCATTCTATGGAGGTTGTAGACTTTTAATAGCCCATATGATTGTCTTGTTGATGATGGACATTGATTTGGTGGTACGGTGTTATTACGTTTCATTCTTCACGGTCTCTCTTGATTTGTGGATCCAGTTCATAGTTTTGAGTATCAATATGTGATTTGATGGATTTGCAGCCCAGAGGAGCTTATTTTCATCCATAATTTCAGTGGTGCTACATCGCATGATTACTTCTTATTCTTGGCAAAGATATTTGAAGCTACACATCAGTTGCTATATTGGGGCATATCCCATTTTCTTTAAATTAAGATGAGTCCCTAGTGGTGTAGTTCCTCTTAGGTTGATTGTTTTTATTGATTGTTTTTATAGACCCGATTGTCCTAGTGGATTTATTTGATATAACATCAGTTTGGGGCAAAGCATCCTTTTGAGTTTGTGAGAGTTTTGCTATCATGACTCCCTTGGTAGTCTGTTGTCGAGGGGGTCAGTTTGACTATTTCACACTCCAGCTCCTCAAGGAGCACATTATGATAAATGGACAATCCCTCGTAGGGTACTTTTGATATGATCATTTGTCTTCTTAGATCAGTGAATTAATATTGAGATGGATTGGATGTTGTTGAGTATGAGATAGTCTCTATAACAGTTCGTAGACCCTGCATATTGAAGCATATTCCCCCATTTTGACATTATCATATTTAAATCATATTTGATTGAATTGCATCGAGACCTACTTCTGCTCTTTAGATCTTCTGACCCTTAATCAGTTGGAATATTCTTATGAGATATGATCTAGTGTATTTTCTTTGAGATGTTGGTAGATTCCTCATGTTGACTTCTTGGTGGTTTACGTTCAAGATGTCTGTGTTGATTTGTTGAGGTATTTCCTTGAAGTTGAGATTTTCAAATTTATGAGATTCATTCAATTTTCACTAGAGACATGATTCCACCCTTATCAAGATCATCGAGTCCCTTGATGTTTTGGTTGTATCTTTGTTAGTTGATTATGAGCACCGATTAGATTGTTTTTGAGTCGGAAGCATTTGGGATTACTACGATCCTTGGATCTGTGTTTTGAGCTATTTAGTTGATCGATGATTTGGTGTCATTAATAGTATGCAAGATTCGATGATATTTTATTACTACTAGACCTTTTTTAGCAACACAAATATATTTCATTGGATTTTGAGCTTGATGCCATGCTACCATGGAGCACTTGATCAACATCTCGCTATTCTCAATAGTGCGTTCAGATATGAGGGTGGTGGTCAAAGATTTGAGTTAGACAAAGTTTTGATGCATACCTTGTTTTCTGATAGAGCAGTGATTGATAGAGTGACTTTTAAGTATTGGGGTTTCATGTTGTTTTTTTTAGATTTGCCATGAGCATTGTGAATATCTGAGATTTGACATTATCGAGGGTTACAGTATTTGTGGCTTTGGACTAGTATGAATTAGGATAGATTCATCGATGTGTAGCCAAATAATATTGTTCTTGTGGCATCCCTCCTTTATCAGATTACATAACTGCTATGTTGATTATGGTTGCTTAATCCATTTTATTCTTGCCAGGTTTATTGTCTGGGGCATACCTTCTAAAGGTTATTGACTGCTTTGATTTACTTCTTGGACGTTTGATCTCTTCATCGATCTTTGTGAGTCATCGCTTAGAGTTTTCTTCTTGCATAGCTTTTCTATAGGGGCATACCCCTTTTTCAGTGAGTTCATTCAGAGTCACCGCTTTCATTATAGTCTTCTTTAGTTGCTTTAGGTTCTATATCACTCTCCTTTGTCTTAGTTTGATTTTAAGTGTTTTCTGCTATAGATTATTTACTTCCACCCGATTAGTTATTCGGGAGCATCCCTTCTTCTCTATAGATCATCTTATATCAGTGTTCATAGGGTTGATCTTCATTTTAAGGCATCCCCTATCAAGGATCTTTCTTTAGGCATACAATGCCCCACCTTTCAGTATTCCAATGTCACCGTAACTCACATGTTTGGTTAATTTTTTTTAGATCCTCTTTCTTTAGTTTTAGTTAGCTTATTCTTCTTTTCTTCTAGATCATTAGGATCACCTCTCCTTCTTCAGAGTCTATCTTAGATCCTTGTTTAGAGAGTTGATCTTCATTTTAGGGCATCCCCTATTAGCAATCTTGCTTTAGGCATACAATGCCCTATCTTTTAGTATTACTGTTTCATCATAGCTTACATGTCTAGAAATTTTTTTAGATCCTCTTTCTTTAGTTTTAGTTAGCTTATTCTTCTTTTCTTCTAGATCATTAGGAGCATCCCTCCTTCTTAAGAGTTTATCTTAGATCCTCGTTCAGAGAGTTGATCTTCAATTTAGAGCATCTCCCTATTAACGATCTTGCTTTGGGCGTATAGTGTCCCATCTTTTAGTATTCTAGTTTCATCATACTTTACATGTTTAGTTCATTTTTTTTTTAATCCTCTTTCTTTAGATTTAGTTAGTTTATTCTTCTTTCATTCTAGATCATTAGGAGCACCCCTCATTCTTTAGAGTTTATCTTAGATACCCGTTCACATAGTTGATCTTCATTTTAGGGCATCCCCCTATCAACGATCTTGCTTTGGGCGTACAGTGCCCCATCTTTTAGTATTCCAGTTTCATCATAGCTTACATGTTTAGTTCGTTTCTTTTTAGATCATTTTTCTTTAGTTTTAGTTAGCTTATTTTTCTTTCTTTCTAGATCATCAAGAGTATCCCTCCTTCTTCAGAGTTTATCTTAGATCCTCATTCAAAGAGTTGATCTTTATTTTAAGGCATCCCCCTATTAGAGATTTTGCTTTGGGCGTACAGTACCCCACCTTTCAATATTCCATTTTCATCGTAGCTTACATGTTTAGTTTGTTTTTTTAGATGCTCTTTCTTTAGTTTTAGTTAGGTTATTCACTTATTTTCTCTAGATCATCAGGAGCATCCCTCATTCTTTAAATATTATCTTGATCCTACGTTTAGAGTTGATCTCATTCTAGAGCATTCCCTATTGCGATTTTTGTTTTGAGGCGTATGGTGCCTCACCGTCTTTCAGTAATGTATTTTTTTTATGGTGTATAATGTCCTCATCTTTTAGTATTTCTTTTTTTGGGCGTACAATGCTCGCATATTTTGATATTTCTTTTTTTAGGGCATACAGTGCCCTTATCTTTTAGTATTTCCTTTTTGGGCATATGGTGCCCTCATCTTTTAATATTTCTTTTTTGGGCAAACATTGCCCCCATCTTTTAGCATTTCTTTTTTTAGGGGGTGTATAGTGCCCTCTCTTTTAGTATTTCCTTTTTGGGCATACAGTGCCACCACCTTACAATAGTTCTTTTTCGAGCGTACAACTCCCCCATCTTTTAGTATTTCTTGCTTTGGGTGTACACTACCCCCATCTTTTAGTATTTCTCTATTTAGGCGTACAATGCCCCCATCTTTGAGTATTTCATTTTCATCATAGTCTTGAGTTGTTAATGTTATTCTAGATTAGATTTTGTTTCATCATTTTTTCTTTGCGGTTATGACATTTCTCACACCATATCTCTTTCTTTAGAGTTTTTTTTTTTAAATTTTTTTAGATTGACTTCACTCCAATTCTCGTTCATATCTCAAGTATAGTTGAGTTACTTGTATTTTTCCCCCTTGATAGTAGAGCCTTTGGACCGGTGTGGACATCTTTCGAGTTTCTGACTAGGTTGTGCTTTCCTTGAGTATCATGCAGTTGTCTCGTCTTGCTCCTTAGGGCCTTTGTATAT
The DNA here is from genome assembly GCA_016808115.1 of Tetrastigma voinierianum. Lineage (NCBI taxonomy): Eukaryota > Viridiplantae > Streptophyta > Magnoliopsida > Vitales > Vitaceae > Tetrastigma > Tetrastigma voinierianum. Next base: position 191,364 of record JAEQBH010000432.1, on the reverse strand, counting down.
CGTGTGTAGTTTCTCCTTATGTGTGTTCATACTTCCATTCCTTGCTGGTCCAACTATTACTCGACATCGATAGTGATTATCGGACCACTTTTGGAGACCATTTGGTGGGAGTTTGGACTCACATTGTGACTTTAGTGGCTTAAACATTTTCTTTTGTTGCTTGCTTTTGGAGTGTTTTTAGAGCCTATTTGGTTGCTTCAATTTGAGCATGATTTTGTTTTTTCTTGGAATCATTTGGGGGTCTCCTTTTGTGATAGAGTTCTCTCGTTTCGCTCCTTTAAGCCAGTGTTTGTGATTCATTATACTCATGCTTCTATATAAAGAGGGTCATATTTAGACCCTATTTAGTCATCTTCTTGACTTTTTCCTTAACTGCGGCTTTGGAGAGTTTTATTATTTGGAGCCAAGTGTATGCTTAGGGGAGCGAGGGCCAAGTGGAAAGTGGAGATGGCATTGGAAGTTTTGTCTTAGGGGTATAAAAGGCAAGATACGTCTTTCTTGGGGAAAGGGTTACTCAAATTAGGAGAGAGAAAATATGTCTTGGAGAGGAAGAAAAGGGAGAAAAGAGAGGGTTGGAAGCTTGAAGTGAAGAGGAGGATGAAATAAGGTAATTTTTTGCTATTTACATTTTTTATTTGAAATTGACGAAATAATGTAATTTGGTCGAGTGTGCACAATTAGTCTCGCTCTTGAGTTAGCTAGAATAATCTGAAGTTTAAGGGCTCATGTGTATTGATAAGACATTGATGGCCATGAGTTTAAAATAATCCTACATGATTATGTGTCACTATCTAATTGGCCCCCATAATTTTTATTTTTTTAAAAAAAATCAATTTGATCCCACCCCTATCTCCTCCTCCACCTCCACCTCCACCATTGTCGACACCTTCTCCCCCCCTTCTTCCTCATCCACCACCACACCATTATCAATACCTTCTCCTCCTCTTCTTTCACCTCCACCATCATTTCAACCTATTTTCTTTATGCATTCCTCTACCCTCTCTACTATCGTAGGGAGAAGAATAACCCAAAAATGATGTCCAAAATCATCAGGAGAACCCCAACAAAATCGATAAGAGACTCCACCTTCTTTCTCTCTTTCAGTCTTAGCTATCCAATAGAGTATAAAGGAAATTACGCCAACAGCAAACACTACTTTTCTAGTTTCGTATTTTTTTAAAAAAAAATATTTTGCTAATATTTTTCGGGTTTTGATTTGGTGGATTTTCTAGAAATTTCAGCATGGATTATTGGATGCCCTATTTTCTGGGTTGTTATGTGTTGTTTCCGTTCCTTTTTATCGGATAATCCCAACAAAATCGTTCCTACTCCTCCCATCCATTCTTATATTCTTCTTTTCATCCAATCTAGGTGATTGTATGAGGGCCTCGGACAAGCAATTGAAGTCATAGATATTCATGAAAAAGTAATAGGATTGGCATATGAGATATATATATATATATATATATATATATATGTATATGCGTTTTCCATTTTTTTTTTCTTCAGTTTCTTAGGTTTGATGTAAAATTTGGTTAGGTTTCTTGTGGGAAAGAACACCCATATTGGGAAAGTAGATACAGATTGTGTGAATTGTGTGAATTATGGTCGCATGCATAAGCAAACACAAACCCCTCTTTATCTCTGTAACAGTAACAGTATTGAGTCTCCTTTCCCCTTTTTTTTCTCTTTGACTCATCATTATCATACACTATATGGAACTACTCCTCAATAAATATTAAATACTTCAAGCCTCCTCAACTGGCCCCCTCGGCTACTTTCGTATCATTGTACTTAGACATCCCCCTTCTTCCAACTTCATCTCTCTCTCTCTCTCTCTCTCCTCGTTGGAACTCTCTTGAATTGTCAGTCTGCGATGTCGAAAAGGGCAAGTAAGCGAGTGAATTTCAGTCCTGTCATCAGCAGAAGCCAGCAATGTAAGCTACAAAACAGGGTGGTGGCAGTAGAGTTTCCAGGCAGAGGAAGAGGGTTGCCGTAATTTGGAGTTTCAGGCTGCTCAAGCTCCAAGTTTCTCATAGTGAGGTTTCTAGAAGGCAGCTTGAGGATAGGAGTGGTTAGAGCTGCGTTTCATGTCACTGAGAGGGTCTTCGTAGAAGTTTCTTTCATCCAGTTTGACATGGTCAAGATCACTGGTGACCCAATTGATTCTCACAGAGCTGAAGCTGTAGAGGACTGCATCGAGTTTTTAAATTCTTCCGCCTGTTTTCAGCGGTCCAATTCAGTTTCTGGGAGTTCTTGCTCTAGCAATTTAGGCCTGTCATGGAATAGATAGAGATGTAAATGAGAGAAAGAGAGAGAGAAGCAAGAAATTTTTTTACGATATGTTCATCATAAGGAGTTCAATAATTTCTTATGGATCATCATCCACGGAAGCCACCTCTCTCTCAGCCAATCAATGGCAGGTCCTCTAATTTTGGTCTGTTCTTTGTTTTCTAGATGCATTACTTAAAACTTAAAAGAGCAAAATAATATCCTAAAAAGTCAAACCATGATGAAATCGGGAACGACGTGACAGATGGGTTGACTTCTTCTATAGGTCACCTAGATGATATCCTGCAGCAATCCATCAAACACGTGACGTGATGGACATAGACCCTTTTCCTTCTAAGCTGCGGGCCACCTCCTATATGCTATATGTGAATGTGTCCCTGGTGGCCACGCCTTGCAGCCTGCAGGGCAGGTGCATTAGGTATCTGCTTCATTTCTATGCTCGATTTGATCGATGATCGATCCCACCAACAATGAGTCAAAATTAAAAACCAAAGGGATCTCACCCGCTTAAGTCTTAAAGCAGCCATGAATGTTAATTCTAGTAGGTTCCATAATCGCTTCTCTGATGCTTCATTCGACTGGAAGAATAAACCCTTTTTCTTTTTCTTTTGTTTTGGTATCGACTGCTGCTATTATATCCATCCCCACTATAATGGAATCACGGCAAAAGTAAAAAAAAAAAACAGCACCAGTTGGGCATGGGGAAAACCTAGCAACAAGGCCATGATCAACAACACTGGGTTATGAAGAGAATGTGGGAACCCAGCCATGTCATTCCCCCATTGGAATCTGGTATTATATTGCATTATTCGAGCAACAAGAACTCCTATCGAATCCAACATCATATGGGACAGTTGAGAATCCATGAGCTTTGGACTAATTTAGTTTTTTTTTTCAAATTTATTAAAATTGTTTGAAAATAATAATAATGATTAAACAATAATGTTGCAGTCATTAATTACAGTATTAATTTTTTTTTAAGTTAATGTTATAGTTATTAATTACGGTATTAATTTTTTTTTAAAAAAATAGTTAATGTCTTAATCAATGTAGTATTACAAATTTTTTAAAAACATTTTAAATTAATGTTGTAATCATTAACTATAGTATTACTATTTATGTATTAGTTTTGACATTATTTTTATTTTGAACTATTTTAGTAAATTTAAAAAACTAAATAAAAAAAACTAAATATGCCTAAAACTCTGAATCCGCGGCACAATAGCTGCCAAAATAATTCATAGATAAAAAGACTCAATTGTTTACTGTCACTGCAACCATTATCTATCATTTCAACTCAGCAATCAACTTCACCTATCTATTACATTACTTTTATGAATGGATAAATGTGGAAGTAATAACTAATAAATATATAATCAAGAATCCAGGGAAAGGGTTTCTAGCTCTCGAATTCCATGGCTGGAAGCTCTTCAACTAAAATTCTCTCTTATAAGGAGGATCAATTGGGGGCTGTATTGCAGGATCAAGCTCTGGTAATTCTTCAGCAACTTTGGGGAGAGGATATGACCAGATGCAGAGAGGTGCTACCCTTAAGTCTCCACAAGCCAAAAAAGGAATATACACCTTATTTGGACCTTCCAACGACCCACTACTGCAATCTGTCATCCAACAAATAATTGAAGGGAAAAACATCACTATCACCTATTATGCAAGAATATTGTATAAACAGGCCCTCCCTATCAGATAAGCAAAACTTTGAATTTGGACCAAGTACCCTTTGAACAAAGAACATAAATAGACACTCCCTAACTAATGCCTGGTATATTCGTCATAAATGACATTGAGTTATTCCCTGTGTACTGGTAATGTTCGTCCACAACAAATAAAAAACACATTGGGAGACCAAGAACTTTGATGTGATGGAAAAAACTAGGGGAGATTTGAGATGTGATTGTCCTGAAAAGGGAGAACCAGAGACAGAAGGTCTAGATCTGCTAATATTTTGTTTTAATACGATATTATTTTTATTTTATTTTTAAGAAGATTTGATAAATTATGTTTAAGAACTACTGAGCAAAGATGACCTACCAGCTTATCATATTCTATGTCAAAAAATGGATTTGCTATGAAAATTAATGCAATTTACAAGTTTCTAATAAAAAATTATATGCAAGAACTAATTGATAACTTGAGCAAAATACTAAACTTACCTAAATCATCCACTCCTGATGGACTTCCCACCTTTTCTAGAAGGCGATGCAGATCTTTCTCATTAGGAAATCCTTCGGAGGGAATAATTTTCACAAACTGCAAATGCCTCTGCATCATAAAAAACCTTCTAAGAATTGGCTTTGAATGGTCACAAGGCGGAACAGATTGTTAGATGAATATCAATAAAACCATCTTTAAGCTCATCTGATGTATTTTTGGAGATTGAGCTCGTGGTAGAGATGTCTGTCGGAGGACATAGAGACTTCAATGAAGATTGCCAAATAACATGAGAGAACTAATGTGTAATTCAGCTTTAAGAGATGGAGCTCCTCCTGTACAGAATTACGGCTACTTTTGGGTTTTGCAAAAGTTACTATAGGGAAAAATAATTTCATTGCAATGGAATAAATAAATGTTATATCAAATATTACCATATTCTCCGGTTCCATGAACAGATAACCCTTAAAGCTAAAGTATTTTCCTTACTAGGTTCCAGTAAAAGACAGATAACCGCTAAGCTAAAACATAAGTAAATTTAGTGATTCCACAGCATGAAACAATTATTATCCAAAACCATAGGGTCTCTGAATTTAGTGTGTGTCAAATATGTAACAAAATCTGAAGACAAACAAGTTTTGAATCCAATTTACTGCTGGAATATTTGGAGAAAGCAAATTAGTTAAGCATACAGAGACATTTATGATTATGAAAGTAGAAGAAACAAAAAACTCATATAAAACATAAACATAGTTCCCGACTTGTAATAAACTAAAGAAAATATAATCCAATCAAATTGGTTACAGTTGTACCCTTGATTGAAAGCTGCTGAGAACTCACTAAACTAATTTAAGCTTTTCTTTATATTGTTGTATCAATTAACCGCTGCTAGACACAGCGTTGATGTATGTAATTTAAGGCGAAAAAAGGACAATAAGAATGTGAATGTATTAGAATAAAGTTACATAGAATTCAAGTATAGGTATTGTTATTAAACATTAAACAAATGAAATGAGATCTAATTGATTTCAAAATTGGAAATTAATCAGTTCTTCCATTACACAGCGGCAATAAAGGAGACTAGTATCTTTCGAAAAATCTTTGCAATAAATTTTCCACCTTTTATAGCACATGATGCGTTTATTTAAACCACATAAAATAAGTTGGTCTAGTAATATCAGTGTAATACAAAATTCAACAACATTTGAAAACCAATCACGGTACCAGGCAACATTTAATCATTGCTCTCAAAACAAAAGTAAGAAGGTGATCAATGAACTCCATAAAAAAAAACAAAGAAAACACTTGATTTACAATTCAGATTTCTATAGTAGCAAAAAAAAGTAAGACCTGACAGCAGTTTAGATGAAAGGTGCATCTGAGAATCAATGACAAAAGTGAAAGTGATTTGAATTACTCTCATAATCTTAAATTTGACTGATCCCTTGGCATACCCTGATCAAGATGAGTTAATTTGACAGGAAAGATCCATTTTGAGATTTTGGGAAGGGTTTGTTAGAGATTTAATTTTGGTCTTTCCTTGTTTCCACATGCCCGATTTCGACAGCCACGAAGGGTTATACTAGTGCTTTTTGATACATAAATTAAGCTAGGCATCTTTTGATATTATTATTGAAATAATTACTTTGGCTCAACGCCATTATGACCAAGTAATAAGCTTATATGAAATGGAAAGGATGAATCTTCATAATTTTCTTAAATTGATAAATCAATATGGCCTACAAAAGAAAACTTTGTTTGTTTGAATCTAAATAAATCTTATTAAGTCTGTGAAGTATTTAACGATGTTTTTATAAGCTGATATTTAGGTGTTAATTATTAAATTAATTATTTTTGTTTTATTCTTTTTGTTTTTTTATCAGGTTTCATGATTGCTTGAATACTTGACCATTTTAAATGGTTTCTTTTTTAACTTATCACTTTTCAAACACAATGTTATGCTTCTTACGAAAAAAAGTAAATGCTTTTTACCCCTTTACATGAATTTTAAAACAAGTTCTTTAAGACTTGTATACAACCCCGAAAAGTGTCCAACAAAATATGCTCCTTTAAAGATGAGCTCAACCCTGACATAAAACCTTTTTGACTGACAACGGATCTTAGAAATTATAATTGTCACTTTTTCCCTTCGACATTTAATTTGGGATTCTGATAAGTAAAATTGAAATTGCATCACCGCACATTGCATCTTAATATCTATATCAGGTGGTGCTATAAAAATTACTTATAATCTTGACTTGCTCTTATAAGGCCTTTGGTTAGTTGGGAACCTAAGCATATGACTCACTTAGTCGGGTTGAATTTAAGACGAATTCATGTCATATAATGAGAGCCAGGTAAGCTTTATAAATCGACTGGCGATGACTTAGAAAGGCCTCATTGACTTTGTTGAAGCATCACGTAAACGAAGTTGGCTCTTTATGCTAACGTCAGAGCACCATCACCTGACCAGGTCATTGCCCATCCATGAAATGCTAGCAAGCTGAAAGGAAGATGTCTGCAGGTCAGGATCTTATCATTTATTAACGAAGCCAAAAACTAGAAGGAAAAATTATTCAAGATAGCACACAAAAACAATGTGCGACTGGAAGTGCATGTCTGATGACCATGTTGCACGCCTGACATGCATATTAACATGAGGTGCATGTCATGATTGTCGACACATTCACATTGAGGCCTGTTTCTCATGCTAATGACCACGGCATGACATGAAAGTCCTTGTTGAGTCGCTGGTGAATGTTGGCTAAATCATTTATAAAAGTGGCATTGAAGTTGAATTTTTGGCATGTGGTTGAGATTATTAAATGGGCTAATCTTCGCTGACTACATTTATTACACTGTTCCATTCAAAGATTCTTTATTTTCTGTTTCAACTCTCAAATTAGAGCGCAACTGTTTCCATGCTTTATTTGTGGAAGTATAAATGTATGTTTCCTCCTTTGGAAGTGTGGAATCAATGTATTCCTTTTTACTCTTAACCCGAGTCATAAAGGGTTGCAGGGTTTTCTTTGTGTGGTCGATTCAAGCCTTGGTGCCATGAATACGCTTTTGGCAACTTGCTGCGGCGACCTCTCCGTCGGCTAGGCACCAACGGGAGCATGCCTTTCCGATCTACCTTCGGTGAAGCCTGGAGTGGAAAACACCTTTACGTGCCCTTGGTGATCTAGTCATTATTGAAAATTCACGTCTGGCGTGACGTGTGACGCTGTTTAAGGCCACCGCCTCCTCATGACAAGTCTTATCTACCAAAGCGGCGACACACTTCATCCACTCCATCGCTTCACCGTCGCCCGAAAAATCCTTCTTTTCACTTTTCCTGCTGGCCCTTTGTTTATGACATTTTTAGTCGCATGAATCTCCATTGTTTTGTTTTGAGCTGGCATCTTGAGGGACCTTGGAGTTGTTTACTCTTGGCGATTTTGTTCACACTTTTCTTTGATTCTGGATGTTGAAAAAGACATTTCTATGGCGCCGAAAAATCTGTGGACTTTGTTATCTGCTGTATGGAACTCCTGTTTGCATTGGACATGATCCCATGAGGCCTGCTCCCTCATCTGCCTCTTTGTTCCCCTTTGCTTGCACTTCAGCTCCTCTCCTCCTCCAGTCCTTCACCGGTCATCCCGAAGCTTCTCGAGTTTAATTTTGGTTTCCTCTCCCATTTTTCTAGTTTATCTTAAGCGAGTATGAGTGTGTCGACTTAGGGAAACACGTGATCTTGTTCCTAAAGAGTTTAGATCCTCAGACAAAGTCTCATTTTGAACTTGTCCACACTGATGTTTGAGGTGCTTCTGGTCTACCTCTACTTTAGGATTTCATTACTTTGCTACTTCTATCTTTCAAAAATTTCATCTGAAGTCACTTTAATTCAATACTATTTCTGTTTTAAAAGTAATACGAATCTTTCTCAGCATTCTTTTCTTTTATTATCTTCCATGGTTCTTATAATCGTCTTGTGCTTACTGCTCTATGATATAATGGTGGATTTGGCCATCAAACAGTCGTTTAGTTGAGACAACTGCACTCTCACTCTCATCATAGATTTCACCAGTTTGGGGGATGTCATGTGTATTATTTGATTAATCGTGCATCCTCAGTTTATGATCCTTATCCTCTGTTTCTCTTTTCTACCTAATCAACTCTCTTACCTCCCTCCTTGTCTTTAGTTTGTGTACCATTTATTCATATTCTCACTTTATTTTAATCTGAGCTTAGCGAAACCAGTGTCTTCTTCTAGGTTATTCTACTTAGGGGTTATCAGTTGTTATTCTCTGGCATTAATAGTTCTTTGTCTCATTATGTCGCATTCTTTGATTCTCTTCTTCTGCGAGTGTATCCTTACAATTCAGGGATGTCTAATCTATTTCCTCTTGTTTTTACATCTCCAATTTCCCTTCTCCACCTACAAATGCGGCTGTTTCACTTTATAGTTTATACTAGCGTCCTCTATCCTCCTGAGCCTCTTGTGGCTCTCTATCTGTGATCATCTCTTGCTCGGGTTTTACCATGATCGTGATACCTATTATAGTCGTAAGGTACCATTTCACTTCTAACCCACATCACGACATAATTTTCTCGGTATGTCTTTATATTTACCCTGCTTTGTCTTTGTTTCCACACACCTTCCTATCTACACCCCAAAGCACTAGTGAGGCTCTCATCTGTTGGAAGCCAGCTTTAAATGGTTGAGTGATGCTCTTTACTCAATGGCTACCAGGAGCTTGTCGCATCTTCTTCGACCAAGTCTCCCATTTAGTTGTAGTTGGGTTTACCTCCTGATAAGGGTGGACGATGCGAATTGATGTTAAGGCCCCTTTAGTTGCCAATGGTACACGTAATATAGGCTCAGTATTATGATACTTTCTCGGGTGCTTGAGTGCCTTTGTTAAGCTTTGCTTCTTTCTTATGGCTACTATCTTTCATGCTACTAGGTTGGATATCAAGAATGTCTTCTTCATGGTGATCCTTGAGGAGGTTTATATAAGAACATGACTGAGATTTTGTTCGCATGAGGAGTTTAGTTTGATAACAAAACTCGTCTGCGTTAATATATGATGCAAGAACAATCTCCTGACTTGGTTTGTCAGGTTATTTCAGTGGTTGAGTTTTGCATATGATTCAAAACCACAGTAGATATTTAGTTTTTATCATCATTCATCTACTGGACAATGTATTTATTTGATTGTTTATGTGGATAACATTGTCATTACAATGGTAGCCCGGGATGGTGTTGAAATAAACAACACCAGTAGCTTTCGGGAATGAAGACTTGAAACTCAGTATTTTCTGAACATTAGGAGGTAGCTTAGTCTAATTTCAGAGTAATCATTTCTCAGAGGAAGTACACCTTGGATATATTGTGAGACAAATGTATTGTTGTGGCACAGTGAGCCTCCAGCGGATCGGTTGACCAAACTTTATACAGGTCGAAGGGGCTTCTGAGATCGAGGGATGTGATTTGTAAGTAAGGCCCAGACTATCTCAACATCACTTTCGACCTGACATCTGTTTCACCGTAGTAGTTAGTCGATTCACTGCAATACGCCTTGTGATAGCCATTGGAATCTTCACGGTTCATATTCTCTAGTTATATCGAAGGAGCACAGGTGAGGTGTTGTATGAGAACAAAGGTCGTACCAGTTATTTGGCCCTAGGTGATCTGGTAGGCAAGCTCACCCTGAATAGACCTTCATTAGGAGCCTTGTGTGTTCACATTGGAGGTAACTTAATATAAGAAGAGTAAAAAACAAGATATAGTAGTCGAATCTAGTGTTGAAGCGAGTGTTGGAGTTATAGCGCCTCCAGCCCATGTGAGTTCATATAGTTGAAGCATCTCCTCCCAGGATGCTAAGATTTGGAAATGATGAACGGATGAAGAGCATAGTGATGTCAGTCCACGCTGCATATTTCATCTTGATTTTCCATAAGAGAACAAAGCACATCAAAGTGGATTGCCACTTTATCAAAGAGAAGATTGCATTGAGATGCATGACTACTAGTTTTGTCAACTCTAATGACCAACTAGCAGATATCTTCACTAAGTCTCTTAGAGGTCCTACGATGAAGTATATATGTGACAAGCTTAGTGCTTTTGATCTATATACTCAAGCTTGAGGGGGAGTGTTAAGGTATAGTCTCCTAATTCATTTAGGATTCTTTTCCTTCTCTCTTTAGTCTCTTAATTAGAATCTAACCCTGTTTCCTTTTTTTACCCTAACACTAGAGTATAAATATGTATGTTTCCTTATTTGTAAATTAATGAGAATCAATGTATTCCTTTTCTCTCAACACTTACCAATGATATCCCCAACTGGCCCCTAAGAAAAACCAAAAGAGCATAGAAGACATGAAAAAAGCATTGACCATCAAAAGAGACCATTGTAGGTCTACATTGCAGGAAAGGAAATGTCATGACTCAAATGATCACAAAATAAAGTTCACTCATCTAGAAACCAATGACTTTGCATTTCATCATCTACCCACTATGCAACTGACCTTTGCCACACAGCATAAACTTCTTTTGATTCTTCAAGGAAGCGAGAAGAGCAATATGTATGGGTTTATAGGTAAATGGGAGGTATAATAAAGCACAGGCGAATCAAGTACACACAAAGTATAAAAGGGCCCAAATCTTACAAGAAAGAGAAAAAACGAAACAAACCACTCCCACTCTACCAGCAAAACTATGTGTAGCTGCCATAGCACCCCAAAACAACCCTTTTCAAATGTGAAAAACCAACAAGTCGACATGCGAAACCCCCACAGAAACCTCACCACTCCCGCATGGCTAACGAGAGTTTAATCAATTGAGTACTTGACTTTTAGGTCTTCCCACCCTGACCACCCTCCCCAGAAAGGTCCCTTTGTTGCCTCCATCTTCCTCAAATGGAGAAAATATGTTTTTCATATCTCTCTACCAGCCTCATCTGCACCAAAAAAGAGCCACATATATGTGCATTTAAGGGGAAAGAGAAACTGTTTTCTAATTCTATACTATGAGGCTCTTGAGACAATGAGAGATTAAGTCGATTACATAATTTGGAGAAAGCACCATTTATATTTTTTTTTTCCTTTGTCAATAATGGATAAAAATTGCTTGGAGGGGAGGTGTTAACCACTTCGACGTGGGAGACATTTGTTATATCACCTGGTTGAATTACCCACTTCAATGGAGCCATGGGCTGCAAATCAATAGCCACAATAAGAGGAAGATCACCGCCCCTGTAAATTTTGATAAAGAAGTTATTAGCTTGGCAGTGATGTCTCACACAAAAGAGAGTGACCTAATAATAACAACTAGAGATTTAACTTTTTATAATCAGGAAAGATAGAGAAGATAAAGGAAATTACGAAGTCAAAAAAAAAAGTAAAAGCACAAAAGATATATTAAATTATGAAAAGAACAAGAAGGAAGAGTTGGAGGAAAGAATTCCTTGTGTTTTTCATCGATTCATTGTGAATATATATACACAAAAGACAATCTAACGTTCCTAATAGATTACAACTCTATAAGACAAGTTTCCTAATACGTTACAACTCTATATTGTAAAGTAGATATATCTTTATGTATTTTCATAAAGTTGGAAGCGTAGATATTTAATAAATGTCCCGGAAACTTGTTACATAGATAACTAACCTTGTCTCCACTTAAGGCCTTTGTGAAGATATCACTCAATTATTCTCTAGTTTTCACATATCCTGTAGAAATCAAGAAATGAGTTGTATTTTACCATTGCAAAATAAGCCAATCCCCATTTGATATGTTTAGTCCATTCATGGAATACCGGATTAGAAGCAATATGACGGGCAGCCTAGTTGTCACACCAGAGTTTTATTGGGATTGGTGTCATAATGCCGACTTCTATCAAGAGTTGATGAAGCCACATGATCTCACATACAGACTGTGTCATCGCTCTATATTCAAACTCTGCACTAGATCGGGACACAACACTCTGTTTCTTACTCTTCCATGAGACTAGGTTCCCTCCAACAAACACACAGTACCTTGAAATGGACCACCTGTCCTCCTTAGATCTTGCCCAATCAGCATTCATGAAACACTCAGGTCTATTATACCCATGTATATTGTATAAAATACCACATCCCGAGGCTCCTTTCAAGCAACATAGAATCTGTTCTACAACTGCTCAATGATTGGAGAAGACATGTATTGGCTTACAACATTGACTGGGTGGCAATATCAAAATGAAGATGGCGTAAGGCAATTCGACTTCCCCAGCTAGTTTTCTATATCTCTCGGGATCCTCAGATGTTTTAAGCCTTCTCTAGTGAGGTGTGCGTGCAGAGCGTAGGAGAATTTGCTGTGGTTTACGACTTTCAGTCTCGAATGATAGATCGACACATGTTTCCTTTGAGATATAAGAAGATTTCATGTTTGCCGCATAACTGTAATGCTGAGAAGTATCTTAAAAATGCTAAGTCCTTTGTATGAATTGGCTCTGGCAGAAGAAATGACTTAAGAGATGAGATACCTTTAAGAGTCCTCCTAGTAGGAACAATATCATCCATATCTGCTACCAATGAGAATGATACGAGCTAGAGTTCTGTAGAAACGGAGTGGTCGGATTACTCTTACGCCTGCAAATTCCTCAACAGCTTGGCTGAATTTACCAAACCACGCACGTGGACTCTGTTTCAAACCATACAAAAGAGACTTAGAAGGCAATGAGCCCTCTACATCTCACATGCAAATGACCACACAAGGTTGCTCCATATACACCTCCTTCTGAAGGTTGCCATGAAGAAAAACATTTTTAATATCAAGCTAGTGGAGATCCCAATTATAAGTGGCAGATAGGGAAATAAAAAGAAAAAGTGTCGAAATAATCCATGTCATAGGTCTAGGTATACCCTTTAGCAACAAGGTGGGTTTTCAATCGAGCAATGGATCCATCAGGATTAACCATCATTATAAACACCCAACGATAACCAATGGCTTTCTTCTCAGTACGTAAACGAACCAAGTCCAAAGTACTATTGTCAGTCAAAGCATCCATCTCCTTTATCATAGCTTCTCTGTAAAGGATGAGCAAGGGCTTGAAACTAACTGTTAAATGACAAAATATAGTTCAGGATCACGATAAAAGAACAGAGCATGTGACAAGTGGTCATAGAGCAAAATGAAAATTGGACTGACATACGCGTTTACCTTTATAGAGAGCGATAGGAAGATCATCAACGAAACGAGGATTTGATGTAAAGCAGCAGGTGGAGAACAGAAGTTGGGGTGTCGGTGTAGAGTCTGAACCTAGAGTGATAGGAGGTTTTACTGAGGCGGGGACATGAGACGAGTTTAGGAGAGAATGGGTGGCGAGTATAAACAAATAATTAGTCTCCCTCCTCGATCGTGTGAGTCGAAGGTGAAGGTACATTCTGAGAAAATTGCATTCTCGAGAAGGTGACCATCAGTGAGAGCCAAATACCTATGGCCAGGAACTGATAACATCGATGGCCGATTACGAGACTCAAGAATAACAAAGGAAGATACACTTCAATGACTTAGGATCGAGTTTAGACACATGCGGATGAACATCTCGAACAAAACGAGTACACCCAAATATTGGAGGCTCAATAGGAACAAAGGTTTCTTTGGAAAAATGATGTGATACGGAGTGTCTCAATTTAAGACTAAGGAAGGCATCCGCTTAATCAAAAAACAAGTAGTGGAAACAGCTTTGGCCCAGAAATGCTTGGGCACATGCATTTGAAATAATAGAGCCCGGGCAGTTTCAAAGAGGTGTTTATTCTTTCTCTCAGCCACATAGTTGTGAAAGGCACGCTTAGGCGCAAGGTAACATGACTCCCTGCTCTAGTGCCTTGCCTAAGGTCGAAAATGCTTCCCGGAGGAGGCGGCGGGAGTGCAAAGCCCTTATACATCGAGCGAGGCTCTAAAGGCGCGCTTTTCTACTTCACCTTTTCTTCCTCTTCTTCTTCTCTTTCTTCTTCTTCTTCATAGGAGAGGAACAACTCGACCCTCATCAAATATTTCTTATCAGAAAAATGTTTATTTTTTTGCAGAAATAAAAACAGAAAAATGCCCTAATTAGGGTTGGAAATAGGTCATAACTGAGAGAACAAGAACAAAGAAAAAAATGCCTAGATTAGGGGCTAAAAGTGGATCGAAAGAAAGAAAAAGAGAAAAAAAATTAGGGCTAGAAGTGTTCACATGAGAAGAAATAGGAAAAGAATTAGGCTAATCTTGCTGAAAGTGATCATGAAGGAGAAGAGGAAGAAGGGGAGAAGCAAGAAGGCGACCGCACTGAGCCATTCTAGATCGACCATAAATAATCTTTTTTGTGGAGCCATTTTCTTTTTGTGGTGGACCACAATCTTTTTGTGGTGGAGTGGTTTCTACTTTCCTGCTTATAGTTTTTAATTCATAAATACTAATTAAAATATTTTTGTGTTTATATATTTATTTGTTAACTATTTTTTATATCATCCACTTAAAAATAATTTGAATGAGAAATTTTACTTATTTATCTAGTTCTTATTTATTTATATTAAATTATTTATTTATAAATAAATAATAATAAATTCTTATTCATAAATACATATAATAGCCTCCTTATTCATAAATAAGTAATAATAAATTCTCTTTATTCATAACAAGTAAAAATAAATTATCTACTTTAAATAAATAATAATGAATTATCTATTTATAAATAAATTAATAAAAAGTTACCTATTTGTATATAAAAAACTATTTATCTAATTATATAAAAATAATAATGAATTATCTATTAATTGTTAATAATAAATCTCTTTCTATTATTGTTATAAAATTGAATATACAATGTTAAATTTGATTAAATTTGATAAAAATACATATGTAATATAGGGTGCGCCTTACATAAAAAAGCCCACGCCTTAAGTGCACCTTGCACCTCAAGGCTCCAGAAGGCCTTTGCGCCTTGCGCCTTTCACAACTTTGCTCAACCACTCCATTCTAGGAAGGAGTATCAACGCGGAAGGTTTGATCAAGGATGCCATTGTGAAGCATGAATGATTGAAACTATTCTAAAACATATTCCTTAGCATTATCATTTCTTAGACTTTGAACAGAAACATGAAATTGAGTGTGTATCTCAACATAAAAGGCACAGAAATAAGAAAATAACTCATAATAGTTTTTTATTAGATATAACCAAGTAGTTCGTGAATAATCATCAACAAAAGTGACGAAGTATCGAAACCTAGTTGGGGACATAACTGGACACAGACCCCACACATTTGAATGGACTAATTTAAAAGGAGCACTAGCTCGTTTATTGACTCTAGGACTAGAAGGAAGATGATGCTTCGCAAATTGACAAGACTCACAATCTAATGACGATAAACTTGAAAAATTATGGAGCCACAACTTTAACAAGGAAGAGTAGGGTGCTCCACTGACAATGCGCCTCAAATGGTGTGTATCAACCCGTATCAGCTGACAAAATCTCGCTTCTGATGATCAAGAATGGGTAGAGGACCTCCGCACTCACGTCCCTCTACCAATAATTTGCTTCACTTGCATTATCCAAAAGAGACAAAATCAAGGAAGAATGAGATATAAATATTTATGCTCGAAAGTTAATTTGCTCACAAACATCAAATTTAAAAGAGAAACTAGGTGAACCTTAAGAATTTCTGACACAAAGGAAGAGAGGAAAGGAAAATTGTGCTCTAGCCTAAGGGGACACATGGATTTGACTCCATCCACAGAGTGACGTATATGGAAGGTTGTGACTAAAAGGTAGAAGCCAATTAATTGGTCATGTAATCTATGGTTCTGAAATCAATGACCCATTCGGAGGACAAAGAAGAGATAAGACATTTATTCTATTTGTCCGACTCAAGACAAGCAGAGGTGACTAGAGTAGATGAGACTTCCAATGATCTCTGCAATGTATGGAACCAGACTCAATTCTTTCGTTGTGAACTAAATCGACTAACATCCGATGTCTCATTAGCTGGTTACATGAGCATCGAAATCTCTAATTTTGACTATGTCGCTTCTTATAGTCTCAGGACAATGGCTAGGCTTATAGCGCAATAACAAACAACTCCTCCAAAGCTTAACCCCTCTGTGCTACCCACCCTGACCACTATTTCAGAGATTAAGCTGCCTTTCCACTCACCAACTATTCCTACTCTCAACAAAGGCACCGCTCATCTAGTGTAGAAGGAGGAGGTGTAGACAGGAGGTCTCAGCGTAGCATAATACTTCCACTAATGCTTCAAGAGATGATCCTAGGTCGGCTGCACTTGCGCCTTAATGCACCTACAATCGAAGGGATGTGGCTAGGAAACCCATCACCGCCATCTTTTCCCCTGAGCTACGAACCTTAAGATCGGGATTCAAATGATAGTGAGTGTACCCACCCTCATATATGTCTTTTTACACCCATTAAAAGTTCGTGAGGACTCATCTGTTTTTGTGCTACATAAAAGCGCCTATACATACATCAAACATGCGAAATATTCATTTTGGCTTAAATACACAAATTCCAAATATCCTACTTAGTTCTTTAGCAAACTCACAGTGTGCTGATTAATGAGGGTGAGTACTTTCCCATCAATGGAATTACGAATTTGTAGGAAGAGACAAACATCATCCTCCAACCATCGGTCTTTCGAATCATCAGTAGGAGGGTTCTTATCAAGATGACTAGCCATATGAATACTCCGTAAGTAGAGGCGGATTGTTTTACTCCAATCCGAGTAATTAGGACCAGCCAGTTTGTCCTTCGTGATTTTAGACATCATTGGGACCACTTCAGGTTCTGGAAAGGCTTCTTATCTTTTGAAGAATCTGAGCTACTCATTATGAAGTCAAAGACAAGAAATTAAGGCAGAAGGACACCATTAGAATCAACCTGACGAGATTCCCCAAAACCCTAGATCCTAGTTGAACAAAGTCTCAAAAAAATCCTAAAAAGAAGGGAAATCTAGCACCACAAAACCACACCAATCGACCTCAAGAGAGGTCACCGCACAAGGGCTCTAAAAGAGATCGAGCCTCTCCACACGCCACGCACCACAAAGCGTAATCGCCGATGGGCGCTGCGAGCATGACGCAGGCCTTCGCCACTGTGACGGTGGCCTCGACTTCAGCTGGAGTACCAATGCTTCTTCCCCTTCCGGTGATGTCGACTCACGCGTCCTCGAACTAGGTGTTTCAAAAACACCCCACTCCTATTGTGTATTCCGGAAAGCTCATTTCAATCTGATCCCTAGAGCTCTGATACCATGAAAAGAACAAGAAGGAAGAGTTAGTGGAAAGAATTCTTTGTGTTTTTCATTGATTCACGCGAATATATATATATTGTAATCATCCTTCCAATAGATTACAACTCTATAAAGACAAGCTTCCTAATAAAAAGCATAACTCTGTATATGTAAAGTAGGTTTATACTATAACAAATTAAATAAACAAAGAAAAAGAGGCACCAAAAGACTAAACTAATTCATATATGGACTATACAAAAGTCGCCTAAAGGCTAGAGCAAAAAAAAAAAGTATGCAAAAAACCTCACCCTCCTTCATTTATAACCCAACCAATAAAAAAAAGTTGACTAAAGATATAAATCTTCATCCATACACAACTTAGATCAAGACCAATAGTTACAAACAAATAATTTTTCATCCTTTGGGTTGAAAGCTCCTCATTATAAAAGCGATTTTATTTCTTTCCTTCCAAACCATCCACAAAAGGCACAAAGTGGCTACCCTCCAAACCTTCCTACTGCTCTTGCCCACAAAAAAGCCATGTCGATCAAGAAGGAAATCCCTAACTAATAACGAGAAGACCCACAAAACCCTAGCCTTAGTGCAATGAATAAAATATGATCAGCCAACTCTTCTTCAATACAATAAAGGTAACATCTATTAGGAAGGGACTACCCTCTTCTTTAATTGGCCCAAGGTTAAAGCCTACCCCACAAAACTTCCTAAACGATGAACCCCACTTTAATAGGGACACAAGAAAAATGGAATTGTATCTCCATGCTCCATAAATCGATAGAGATTTGACTAAAAATTTCCCATCCTTAAACTCTTTTCAAAGCATTCCATCCTAACAATTGGAAACCACCCTCTTTCCTTATAAAGTCAAAATGAATCTCTCCATTCCCCAATCATTGAATGATCTACGATAATGAGGATTCCACCTCCACACCTATACTACTAAATCCCAAACCTCCAACCCAAAAAACTTTTGAGGTTACCAAGGCATATAAGGAAGAGAAAAGCAACACATAAAACTTCATCGTACACCACTTATCCTTCCAAAAATGAACTCTTTTTCCATTATCCACTATGAAGACGATTTTACTAAAGAATAGGGACCCCTTCCTAATTTCTTTCCAAAGCCCCACACTGTGCCTCTTTACTTCTCAGGCACACCCCCATTCTTCACCCTCCACCAAACTCGATACCTATTAACTTTCTTCCAAAGGGTTCTTCCTCCTGGCCAAAATGGCTACCATTTACAATAAAGACCTTATTGAGAGTGGAAAGATATCTAACGCCCAAGTTATCCTCTCCTTTTTTGAGCATAGAGTCGCAGTCGCCCACTTCACAAAATGAGACTTCCTCTCCAATGTCCCCCACCCCAAAGGATGTCTCTTTGGATCTACTCTAATCTTAGTCTGATAACTCTTCTTAGACAGAATGAAGACATGAAGTAAATGGGCATAAGACATAGAAGACAGCATGCTTCGCATGAGAATGATTCTCCCTAATTTGGAAATAAATTGCTTATTTTGCATGGCTAGCCTCTTTCGAAACCTCTCCTCCACCCCATCCCACACCAACACAAATTTATGCAATCTCTTAAGGGAAGCCCAAAGTAAGAAAAGGGCAACACACATTCTACACCTAAGTTTAAGGGACAAAACCTTTAGATTGTCAACCCTCCCCACCGAAAGTACTTCACTCTTATCCAAATTGAGTCTCAATCCTAAGATGGCTTCAAACCACATTAACAATCAGCTCAAAGAAACCATCTCATCTTGAGAAGCTTCACAAAAAACAAGCATGTCATCGTAATGCGAAATGAGTGATTCAGCTTCATCTCCACCTCTTCCTTTAACCCTGCATCCTAATAAAAAGCCCCTTAGCACAACTTTATTGATCAAATAGCTTAAAGCTTCCATCCCTATTACAAATAAATGGGGCTAAAGAAGAGCTCCTTGCCTCAAGCCCCTTGAGTTATGGAAGAAACCAAACAAGCTATCATTTATCAAATAGATAACATCGAGGTGGAAATGCATCACCTTATCCGCCTTCACCATTTCTCCTTGAAACCCATTTTTTGCATCCAATTTGAGTGATTGTAAGCCTTCTCAATATTAAGCTTGCATAAAACTCTACTCTCTTTCCTTCTATGCAGGTTATCTATGGTCTCATTTTACAAGACAACTTATAATAAATAATTAGATAGCACCTCTTAGTTTAGCATTTTCCCATTCGAAGTACACAAGTTGTGAGGCACAATTTTCAAGTATCCAAATACAAAGTGATGCAGATCAAAGCATTAATCGGATGCATACATAAGCACATGTATATATGCATAAATATGGAAGTAAGGAGATATGAAATAATAATAATAGCTCCTATATCATTAACTTTTTCCAATTGAACCATTTATGCCAATCAAAACCCAAATAAAGAGAATTCACCTGGAGGCAGGTGAAAGCTTTGCTGGGAGATACAACTTACGACTCAAAACCTATAGAAACAATGTGAAGGATCAAAGACAGTCAAGGATAATCTATAAATCACTGCACAAATAACATTGGCACCACATTTACTTCAACCTTAATCGGAGCATGATCTTACCAAATGCCCTTCCTTCAAAGACGATACAATACTGTGTGGGAAATATTTTCAAATTCAAAATGACATGATAAAGATTGTTAACATAAAGAATATCCAGAATCTCTATTCTAATGAGATTGGAATTGGCTCAGAGCACATCTCCCAAATTTTTAGCCCAAGGCCACATGAAGTGAAGGGAAGATGGTAAAAAGGGTACCTTAAAAACAAATAACCTAGATTAATAACCCATAGTAATGGTAAAGGCTATCATTTACTCCTCCCATTTCACAAATAATAATGAATCGCACACCATTGTTCAAAAAGTTCCATTCCCACCTTAGTTCAGATAAGTACAAAATGTTTTAAGAAAAGCATTTTCCAACAATAACCCGTGGAGAATCAATGTGAATGCTGAAATTTAACCGCTCAAGCGCATGTTTTTAGGGAATCCCCTGGCCAGAGAGTTGAGTGTACCAAATTTAAGAATCATACAAAGAAAGGAGTTTCATTAACATAAACACATAATTATTTATAATGGCTTCCTGTTGTTTTTACTTGAAACAACAATCTGGCTGCTTTCATTTCTCGCACTGCACATACCGACTCCGCCTACCGTGGCCGCACATAGACATCTACCACCCGCTTGACTCTAAATCAAACTGGTATCAAACAGCTGTGGGCAAAGAAAAAAATATGTTCTCAAATCGTAGATACGTATTAAAAATGAGAACAAAAAAAGACCCAAAACATTTTTACTAGAGTGCATTTATGAAACTACAACAAATGTTTATCGCCATAAAGTTAGTAGCTTCTGCAGTATTCAAATAACATAAAATAATCCACACTACAGCACTATCATTTTATGCAATCACCAATCTCTCGAGAATAATATTGTCTTCCCTAATTAACAAAAAATGATATAAGAAGAGCACCTCATAACTTAATTGTATTCTTAAACCTTTTGCATCTCCAAATTGGAGCTCATCAGCCACTTAGAGATTGTCATCTTCATGCGATATAAATAAAACATTTTTTTTTTTTGATAGGCAAATAAAAACCATATATTAAAAATTGGGAAAGCCACAACCGGGCACCCCACAAGTACACTAGAAGTATACATGACAAACAAACCACCACACAAACTACATAGAACCCAACACTCCTCTTAAACGATATAAATAAAACATAAAAAAATAAAAAAATATAGAAGAAATTAATAATCCATGACTAAAGCATTTTTTGAAGAAATTTCGACCTTCTGCAAAACCTGCACTAATTTAATTGGAACCAGCAAGCTAGTTATTATGAACTATATGCTATGGGTACTTTCAGGGTTTCCAGTTCCCACACTTCTTTATCATCTCTCACATGAACCCACTCTCATCTTTCTCTTTTTTCTTCTAGTTCTCCTCATTGAAATTTGCATCTTTTTTTAATAATCGGTGGATGTTTCTCGAAGCGCATTTCCCGCACTCCTCGACTAATCTCAATGCATCTCTAAAGTTAATGAAGCTGAGTAAAAACCTACGCAGCCCTTCGAGGGAACTCGAACTGGTGATCATTGAGTTAAACCCCAAGGCCTTAAACCAACTGAGCTACCTCTCGGGGTTATTGAAATTTGCATCTTAAGAAACGAGATTAACTAGCTATTGAGTTACACACTTGGTTTTTTTTTCAGTTAATTGATCTAATATTACATTTTCTCTAGTTATTATAAATAATAATTACTGTATTGATGGTGTGATGAAAATCGCTAGCCAAAATAGGACCTTAAGTCCGTTTCATGGGTTAATAAGCATTCCAGTTCCAAAATATTGGCAAATAAATAAATAAAGCAAATTAAAAAGAAATTCAACCAAAAAAAAAAGAAAAACTTTAGGAACCAAGTTAAAAAGGAAAGACAAGCATGCACAACAGAACAAAGGACCTAGATAGGTCACACCGTCAAATAGGTTAAATTCCTCATCTATCTGAAGGAGCTTGAAGGCGCTTCGAGCACGCCAACCTTCTTCTTTGCTTTCCCCGTAGTAGATATCCCGCAAACTAAACAACCTTAACTAAAAACTGAAAATGAAAAATGCAATTCAGAAATGAAACAGAAGAAATTAAAATGAGAACTTGCTAACACACCCTCTTATCCCTCGAAGCTTTGCCCATGCTTTAAATACCTGGCAGTTCTGTAGGTAGTGAGACAGGAAGTACTTCCTCCTGCTAATCCTTGCATTCATGTAAAGATGTAGTTTAGTCATAATGTTTTTTCTTTTCTTTTTGATAGGTAAAACAGAATGTGGTTTGAATGGCAAAAATATGCTTTGAAAAATACTAGTAAAATGCTATCACCACAGTTTTTTAACAAGAAATTCTATCACTGACATGCCATGTAATTCTTAGTGATAGAATGAATGCACTAGGAGCAGCAGGTTCTTTGATTGGCTAAAGTCCAAAGAAAATAGTTCTAAGTAAATGACAAAAAGCAACTATATAAAGATGAAGGTTTAAAATTACTCTCTCCATTTTGATGTATTGGCACGAAAAAAGCTCAGCCATTCAGCATGGCAGATTGACTCAATTGATTCAAGCAAGTGTACATGACATTGGAGGATAAATAAAGAAATAACTATAGCATTAAAAGAACCTAACTTTCTATAGCCAATTTCCCAAATTGTAATTCGCTATAGAACATCCTCAAAAATTCTCTTATAATTCTCATTGATCTGATTATTCCTCACTGTTCTGCACAATGGGAAGATTTTTTCCCCCCTTATGAAGTCCACGGTTACAATAAAAAAATTCATTGGGTCAGAATTAGCATTAGTGCATATCTCCATCAAAATGAGCAAGTCCTATGACAGCATAACAAAAAAAAATCTCTTACTCTTATTTGCCATGTTTTTGAACATCTTCTATGCATTTTAAATACAGACGAATGGTAACCAGATCATGAATATAAGCAAGAACTGGCTCTTAGAGGCAACTTCCCAAACAGGTACCCACTTTTGGATCAGGATGCAGCGGCATGGTTCGAAATCTCGGCCGGTTCGGGTACGACTCGGCCGAGTCGTATCCACCTCGAAGGTAGCCGCACCGATTCCGATACCTGATACGATATACACATAAACTCGGTACTGAATCGGAAAATCTCGGCAGTGAATCAGAAAATCTCAGAGGAGTTAAGTCGATCAAAGGAAAAACAGGATTTCACGTATTCACGATATTTTCTTTAACATCGCAACAACAAAATAAAAAAATTTCAGAGCAATCAGAGATTCTTCTTCAAAAAAGAGAAAATAAAAAAAAAAATCTGACCTTGTGACTGAGTTCTCTAACCATACGCAGTTTCCCAACAGTGAATCAAAAAAATTTCCTGGTGACGCAACTCATGGTGATTGGGTTGTGCGTGAGGATGAAGCAAAAAGGAGGGGAAAGGGAAGGGGAAGGGCTGCGTGAGGATGCAGAAGTGAGAAAGGAGGGGAAGGGGAAGGGGAAGAGGAAGATGAAGCGAGAAAGTGGGGACGGGTAGGTTATTTTGATAAATTTGTATGATTATACTCTTAAATTATTTGTAATTATAATATTTATTAAAAATATAAATTAAGTGTTTAGTCATTATATCAAAAATATTATTAAATTTAAAAATAATTTAATTTTACCTCCACTTTGCCTTTAATTAATTAATTTAATTTATTTTCAAAAAAGGAACTAATTTAATTTTGTAATATTCTTAATAACAAATTTTATTGAATAATTTATCTTTGATAACAAAAATATCATGTTTATTTGAAATAATTTAGAGATAAATTTAAAGATAAACTCATTTTTTATTTTCAAAAAGATAAACTCCGTTTTAAAGCAATATCTAAATAAATACAAAATATTTTTTAAATATCAAACAGTAAAAATTAATATATGTTTACAAATATTATTATTGATAAATAATTTATTTTGATAAGTATAATTTTTTATATATAAAGTGGATTAATTTATAATATACATATTTATCAATTTAACTATTTAAACAGAATTAACTATAAGTATGGGTGACAATTTTCTCCGAACCTGGGCCAACCCTGATCCAAATAAAAGAGAAGATAAGTTTTTCAACATTTTTTAGATTCATTTAATATTTGTAAGAATCGGGTTTGAAGATCTAGCCCCAGGCATATCTCTATTCGTCCCCAACCCGAGTACCGATTAAATATATAATATATGAATATAATAAATATTTATTTATATTAAAAAGCCCTAAAGTTAAAAATCGATTTTAACTCTTTTCTTTTAAGCTTATTTTTCGGTGGATAACAAATACTCTTATTACTATTATATGGATAAATTACTTAATATTTATGATTTTCTAAAATAATTCATTTCACAATTCATTTTAATATTTTAATCATCTTATTTCGATACGCGACCAATACGTCTCGAGACTGTCCAAGTCGATGACCGATACCGCGACTTTGAACCATGCTCCACCCCCAAAGCCTGAGCTCTATCATGGCTAAAACCCCAGAGACCAATAAAAAAGTCCCATGTTCAGCTTCCAGCAACGGCAGGGACTGCTGCTGGTTTTGCATCCTCCGCTTTCTCATGCTCTTTTGTTAGGCATCTGAAAACCAAATTTCAGTGTGTAAAGATTAACTAAACAACTTTTCTAACAGAGAAAGCAAGTTATCTAACATCCAACACACATATGATATAGAGTCAAGTAATTTGATACAGAAGATATAAAAAAAAAAAAAAATATTCATCAACATCCCATAAATTTCAACAGCAAGTGTACGCAATATTAGCTTCAGTGCCAGCCATTGCATCCAAAGATATCTAAAAGCTTCAGGCGTGAGCACATCATTCTTGTCGATGCTGGCAAGATATATTAACCTCATTATGCCTGTCCACAAAGTAACATGCATGGAACCAAACAACACAACTGATATCCTTAAACTGACATAAATTCTCCTAGCATTCATTCAGTATCCAGCTAAAAATCAGGTAAACATAGGCCACATGAAAAAACTTATTCATAGGAGAGGGCATATTACCTTCTTGTTGATTAAGTTGTGGAGAGCTATAACACTTCGGATGAGACGTCATATCATTTGTTTTCACTGCATACAAAAGAGCACATATGTATCAAAACTGAAAAAGTCATCCAACATGCTGAAAATACCAAAGGCAGAACTTAATATCCTGGCCTCACCTGCAGATGCCTTTATTAACTCAGCAACAATGAGATTTGGAAGCAAGTTGAAAACATCCTGTAATTTGATGAAAATAAAAACATTGGATACAGGAAGGCCAAGGATAGATAAGACAGAAAAAACCCACATGGTCTAACATATTAGAACCATTTTTTTTATTATGGTATTTATAGCATTGATCAAACAAAACAACATACAAACAACCAATTTTTCTATGAAATTATATAATCCAGGCATTGAAAAAATTCAAAGAGTGGTTTTATTTATGTTCTCCTGATCCACAATCCTCATCCAGTTTTTGTGTCTGCATGAACCACTTCAACCATTTGAACATGTTGGTTCCATACTTGTGAACACCTCAAAGAACAAATCAGGAAGGAAAAGGTTGTTAGTAGTCTGATTCAACAATGGCATTGACCCTGTTCAACAATGAGCCACTCAAGAAAGGAGTGTCATTGGAAGTGTAAAGATACCCAACATTAGTAGCACTTAGTTGCCTGCGATAGCAACCTCAAAACAAAGTGAAATTTCCCTAAAAGTTTGTTCCCAAACAACACCTGATAGACATGTTGGTTGCTATGTCTAGCACAACAAAAAGGCAAAAAGAATGTCATAAATGCAAACATGCATGTATCTAAAATGACACAAAAAGAAAACATTATTAATGGGTTTATCATTGCTCCACATCATATGAAACATAGAGCAAGTGAATACATCTTCCTCAAGAACTCACACATCATCACAAAACCAAACTCATAAATAAATAAGCAACAAAAAGAAAACTGTGTAGCCAGTCTACACTGAGATTTGTTTCCTTTTCTTTGATACGATATTCTCATTTATCTACAGTTCCAAGAAGACCTTCCAAACCACTCCTCCGTACACATAAAACACTTGCACTTAGTTCAAAAAATAAATAAATACCTAAAAATAATGAAAAAAAATATGAGGTCACACATCATTTCTTCCAGAAAAATATAGATGCAATCAGACTCGCTCACTTGTACTGTCACACATGAAGGAGGGAAGGATGCTTTCACACATACACACATGCAAGTGACTGATAGATAAAATACAGAGAAAGCAAGATATGTGATCAAGGTAGCTCCAAAATAGAATTCTACTGACAGTAGCTAGTAGAATGCAAATGTACAAATAAATAAAGCCAACCCCACCTGGAGATGGTAAAGAATCTCATGATTTAAAGGACGCTTTCCGTCGACCACAAGATCAAGATAGCCATGTATTTCTCTCAGTCGTGCATCCAAACCCTTCAAGGCTGCTAGTTTTCCACTAACCTGTATGAAACAAAAGAGAACAGGTGGTAATTCCTTCTTTTTTTTCTTCACATACTTGTGACACTTGTGAGGGAAGATTCAACTTTTTAATATTTCTAAATTGATACAGAAGAGTCAAGTGTCAACAATTTAAAGAAAAATCAGAACAGAACCTCTGTTGCAAGAGTGCTAATGGCTGTATCCTTCACATCCCTAAGCAACTGGGGAAAGATGGCACATGAAGTTAATTACTGAAGACTCAAAAAAGTAAATAATCCATGATAGAGTAAATTTGCATCTTCACGTTCAGAATATGGTAAGGAAAAAAGGCATTGCTAAGAGGAAAATAAGAAGTGTTTCAGCTCAAGAGATAACAATTTCCTCAACTTCATGAGCAGCAATTTCATATGGGAAATGAACAAAAACCTTCTGGCTTTTCTGGGTAGCATTCTGTAAGCATAAGCGAGCATTAGAGTAAACGATCTAGTTATTTAAATGGCATGCCTTAGAAAGAAAGCCACCAAGGATATAATGTAACTGATAGATTATGCACCCAATAAATAAGAAAACATTTATGATATCCATGGTTCTTACCTCCTTCACTTCCTCAACAACATAATAAGCCTTGGAAGGAATTCCTAGCTCCTTTGGTTGTACATCAATTATGACTAAGACGGGGTTGGGAACATAGCTGCAGAACCAAAAAGAAACTGATCTTATACAGGCCAGATAAAGGAAAATCAATATCCACTTTAGAAATGTCAATATATTTGATGATTCAAGTTCGCCCTGGCATTTATTCAGTTCTATCACTAGCAACAATTAATTCAAGTTCTTTTTTGTCCATTTATCATATTGAATGAAACTCAGATGGGCATCACACTACACAAAATCCTTGATTATTTAGTTGCAAGAAACATGGGGCCAAGGAAAATATGTTAGAAAATTACGTTAACCAATAACCTTCTTTATGTCTTGATCTAGATTAATGCGGAATGAAAATCAAGACTATAGATTATAGGTTCAGGAATTATACCTCCGGCCATGGTGTAGATCTAGTGACTCGCCTTGACCCCGATGAGGAAGACTATGGCTTGTGGATCACGATCTTGATCTTCCCTTCCCTAAGCTCCTCAACAGTA
The DNA here is from genome assembly GCA_016808115.1 of Tetrastigma voinierianum. Taxonomy (NCBI): domain Eukaryota; kingdom Viridiplantae; phylum Streptophyta; class Magnoliopsida; order Vitales; family Vitaceae; genus Tetrastigma; species Tetrastigma voinierianum. The sequence continues at coordinate 163,443 of JAEQBH010000432.1, read as the reverse complement.
CTCCTTCTCTCTAGGAACTTCATTTCCATTTGCAGAACTAGATGGGATGAGAATGAGATATTTCTCTCTCTCCCTTTTATAAGAAACCAGCATTCAATGAAGCATTTCGACGATCCGGACCGTCCATCCTCCCATCTAGAGGATGTGGACTAAAGGTCCAGATCTAACCTCACCACTTATCACACATATGGGCCTAATAGTCATTACCTTATACTAATCACCCTATATGCAACTCCTACAAGTTGAGCCAATAAAGAAAAATCTAACATTCTCCCACTCGTTCAACATCAGAGGTTTTAAAAATAATTTGTTTTAGAAAAGCAAAAATAAATAATAATTTTTGACTCATAAAAGGATAGTGAATATGAAAATTCTTTGTATGGCCATACATTATTTTAGAAAACAATATGACAATTAGCCCAAACCTTATGTGATATCTTATACTTAAGTAAGATATCATATCATACGAATCATATGCTATATTTTTAGATGGCAAATACTTCCTTCCACAATCACAAATGTAGTTATTTAATCTTATTAAGTGTTTTATGTGGTATTAATTTTTATGAGTGGCACTCCCACTCTTTAATGCAATAAAAATCTCAAATATCTTTAGTGTACACAAAATGAGATAAATCGAAAGACAGGCCATAAAATGTCGAAGAGTTACAATAATGTCAAGGACTCTTTAATCATCAAAAGAGTCTACAAGTCCCATTCTATCAACATACTTTTATACAATTTTGAAGGAGCCCTTAGTCATGATCTCGCTACCAGCGGTGCCTATATGCTCAATGAGATGATTTTACTCCTCTCTCGACGCCGCACCACCAAGTACTTTATATCAATGTGTCTACGCTGGCCCCACTTTTATCGTTTCGAGAAGAACACCGCCAGAGCATTATCACAAAGAAGCTTTTTTATTGGCTTAGGGCACGATTCATCACTCTAAGCCCTCAAGAGTACTCAACCATAATGCCTCGCTTTGTTGCTTCATAGCATGGTCCGCCCCCGCTCCATAGTCGAGGATGTCAGAAGAGTCTCGCTTGTGCTTTTCCATGCCACGCACCATCAAGCTAACATAAAAATGTAGCCTGAAGTAGACTTCCTCGAATCTTGGCACTCGCAAAGTCCGTATCCGTATATCCAATCAGTCCGCATGACTGACTCTCCAGATAAGCATAGTCCTTAGTTCCCTGAGATATCGCATAACTTTCGCAAATGGCCCAATGCTCTATCCCAGATTACTTGATATTCCTCCCAACATTCCCATGGCGTAATGCAATGTCCGGTCTATGCAAACCTCAATGTGCACTGCACCGCTAACCGCGATGCATATAGAATATTCTTCATGGATTCAATTCCGCAGAATTCGGGACATTGTGACAAACCGACCATTACCCTTAACAATGGGAGCTTATCGAACCAATTTCTCATATTAAACCTTTCTAGAATTTTATTGATATAGGCCTTCTGAGATAACCCCAAGATCTTTTAGATCTATCTCTATGTATTCCAATTCCTAAAACATAGGAGGCTCTCCCCTATATCTTTCATGTCAAAAATTCGAGAGAGAAATCGCCATTCCCTAATTAATCCCAAGTTATCACAAAGAAAATATCATCAACATACAAAGACTAGGAAACGTGAATTGCTCCACCGACCATGTATATACATTGATCTACAATATTTTCCTCAAAACCGAATGAGGTAATGATATTGTGAATCTTCATATACCATTGTCGTGAAGCTTGCTTTTTTTAGCCCGTATATAGAATTCTTTAGTTTGCAAGACAAGATGATACCTTTTTCTCGAAATAACTTTTCCAGCCGAGTCATGTATACTTCCTCCCTCAAGTTCTCCATTCAATGCCGCTTTGACATCCATCCGATGCGCCTAAATCAAAATGAGCTTCAAGCAAGGGCCATGATTATCCTTGCGAGTCCTTCGAAACCGAGAGAAGGTGTGTCATGATAATCACGCCTCCCTGAAGGAAACTTTGCAACAAGTCTTGCCTTATATCTTTCGATGTTACCAGAGGCATCAGTTTTGGTCTTATAGACCACTTGCAAATTTCACAGACGAAAACTTTCTCGGTAACTCTACTGTATCCCTGCACATCAAGCTCGCTTATCGAAGTTTAATCTGTCATCCTTCATCGCATCGACCATTTTCGTAACTGCACTACTTCATGGCCTCGAAAAAGAAATGGGGTCTTGATCGAGTCCGCATTACGTAGCCTGCCCCCCGTAAGTATACAACATACGATGGAACGCCGACTTTCCGACTCTCGAGATCTTCTGTTCGACGGTCTGTTGATTGTGGTGCAAGCCCAACCACTTGTCATTGCGGGTTCCCGAATGATCGCTCACTAACTACATCTTCATGAGTTCCGATAGAGGATCGCTTATCACCCTCTTCATAGGTCAGGATCTCGAATAGGTAAATAGCTGAAAGCCATAAGTAGGTATGTGCCCACCAAAGTTCACCACCACGACCGGAAGTAGTCCCGCATTCTTCTATCACAACTCTATGATAACCACTCTCATCGCACATAATCCTCAAGAAATCCGCATTCCGTGCTTCTACAACTCTTTATGCGTGTGAGAGGGACACAAAACCTATAACCCTTGATTCTTTCTCGCATAGCCAATGAAGAAACCACCGACCGTCTCAAGTCTAATTCTCTTCATGTGTCAGACACCTACTCCTACTTGACAAATTTCCATATATGTACATGGTTTAAACTAGGCTTCCATCCATTCCATAGCTCAAAGGGTGTTTTAGGAACTGACTTGGATGGAACCCTGTTCAGAATGTACACAGCTGTCTTCAAGGCTTCACTCCACATGTTAGGAGGGAGATTTGAGACACTTCACATGCCCTTACCATGTCCATCAACAAAGACGATTCCTTCTTTCAAATGACACCATTTTGTCAAGGTACAGTCGATAATCGAGCTACAATTCCATTTTCCTCAAGGAATTTAGCAAATGGACCGTGTCTGGGCCTGTCCGTGAACCTGGGCTCTCATAATACTCAATTCCCATCGATCTTACAATTTTGATATCAATCCGTGATTGTTTCTCTTACCTCTCGCTTTATAGACTTTGAAAGATTCCAAGGTTTCGTGATTATCATTTAGAAGATAGATACATGCATCTTGTAAAATCAATGAAGGTAATAAATACTCGACCATTAAGACATCGGGTGGTAAATGGTCCACAGATATCAAGGTGAATTATCTTGAGTTTTGTATCACTTCTTAGCTCCTTTATTGGACTCGTTGGTTTGCTTTCCTTTATGCAACCTAAACAAGAGCCAAAGTCGCTGAAGTCAAGTGTCCGACGACACCATCCTTCACTAACCTCTTTAGGGCGCCTATGGAGATGTGACCTAATCTCCCATGCCATAAGCTAGATGAGTGATTATTTATTACACTCGATATTATTTCTATTGTTATGCATTGTATATGAGTAGCGCACATTTGGATCAAGATTTAGACAATATAAAACCATCCTGTTAATTTACTGTAGCCAGGTATCGAATCTTTAATAATCAGTATGATACATCTTTTTAAACTCCGAAAATCAAAGCCTGAGGCGCTAGTCTAGATACGTATATCAGATTCTAAAGAAACTAGGAATATAAAAAGTCTTGGTCCAAATTCAGCACGTATCCGCGTAGAACTAGCCCGTATGTCCCAACACCTTCAACCCGCCGACGACATCTTATTTCCCGATCACGCATAGTTCGCCCTCACAGTTTCCTTTAAGTTTTGAAACCCTCGCAGAATAAAGAGAAACATGGATTGTAGAACCCGAGTCAATCCACCTCATGTGTTATGTAAATCATGATAATTACAAATTTTTTGATTCATAACACACCAACGACGTCATACTCTTCATTTTTCTTGAGCCATATCCGTACTGGAGTGCATTCCTTCTTTATGTGACTCTTTTCGCAGAAAAACAAATTGGTAGCTTTTGTCACCGCTTTTCTTATGGGGACAGCTGCCACCCCTTGCCTTTATCTTTTGGATCACTTTTGGATTTGCTGGTTCGACCTTTCTCAGGAGACACAAGATTCACTGCTTCCACTTCTCTGCTTCAACCCGCTCTTCCTCCGGGTCACCACACAAACAAGCACTACTGACTCGACCATTTCTCCTTATGTGTCATGTAGGAGACCTTAAATGTCAGGAGGTCACCGGGTGCGGAAGTCAAGATAAATGGACTAGGAATGACTCAAAATCGACATCAAGGGCCTTCGCTTGAGCAAATTATATCTCTCATATCTCCATTATATGTCCTCTCACATTTTGTGTCCCTTTAACCTCATAACACACTCTATTGTGGTGCCGGCTTCGGGCTTTACCTGAGCTCACAAACCGTTTCATCAATGGCCCCACGCTCTTAACGCTTCGTATCTCGTGATAGATCCCCTTTATGCCTCGCTGATGTGGGTTCTGATAACCATCATAATCGAGACGATCGGGATCTCTCCCATCGCCGTATAATGCATAGTCGCCTCGAGTGCTTTCACCCGTCTGATTTCCGGCTCATCTATACGGTTGTTTCGATCTAGATCCATACACCCTAATGCGAAAGCACTTTATCTTTTCCATAGTTTATAATTATTCTTCTGACAATATGGGAATAAACCGAGTTGGATCAAAGGATTCGCAGTTAAATACTGCAAAAATGAGGTAAAATTATGCTTACTATAAGTTTAAAGCAACAATTATTATTAAATGGCATTATAGGAATTATTTACTTTATCTAATAACTAACCCACGCTTAATTATTAAGTGATAAAATCCCGTCTTTGGCAAAGACCGCTACCACATAGGATTTTATCTAACTTCTTATTTTATATACTAATAGGTGATATAATGTAAAACTAATAGTATCTCGCATCAGGCATGTGGACCCATTAATCTCAAGATATCTTGCTACTTTATATTCCAATCATATTCTTGTTATTTATCAGTCACTTCCCTGTGGGGCCGAGTGACCAATTTTAACCTTAAATATAATTGCAAAATGCATATTAGATTTATTTGTAATTTAACGCACCCTATGGCAACGTTTCTGGAAAATCACATTATTAAGCAAGTCAAGATGCTTTGGCTACTCCTGGCATACTCACTAATTTTAAACCTATAGTATTTTAGTTTACAATAAAAGCATCAATGAAATCTCCGGATGTTAATGGGCTTACTCAAATTTTTAAACGGTCTAAAAGTCGAAGTCAATTCGATTTTAAATGCATTAAATATAAGTAATTAAACTCATTTATTGAAAAATTTAATAAGGGATTTTTTTGAAATTCCATAACCCCCCGGCCCCCATTTATTGAAAATAAATAAGGGATTTTTTTGAAGTTCCATAACTCCCGCCCCATTTATTGAAAATAAATAAGGGATTTTTTTGAAATTCCATAACCCCTGTCTTCTCTCCGTTTTTCCCTTCCGTCGGCTTCCAGCCTCCTGCCGACGCTTCCTTTCCTCGCACCGAACTCGCACTGCGGTGTCGTTTGCTACCGTCTCGAAGCCTCGAAGATCTCTGGGAGAGTACTGCATGGGAGAGATCTCTCGTGACGGAGGGAATCGAATGGGGAGAGAACAAGAACCACATGGAGTTGCCGCCATCTCATACAAACACGCCTAAATATCGCGTGAATAATTACAACGCATTTACAATGACCTTAACTACAACCCAAATAAAATTACATATAAAGAAGATTGAGATGACCGGCAACTCCCACAAATTTTCATCGCAAAGCACATCCATAAACATTAAAGAGAAAAAACCGGAAAAAAGCATGATCATATCTTTATGCGATGAATTTTTTTCTTTTGCCCAATTAACGATTTCATTGATTTACGGTCATTCGTAAGATCAAACATCATGGACACAGATCTGGCTCTGATACCAAGTGTTAGAAAATTACGTTAACCAATAACCTTCTTTATGTCTTGATCTAGATTAATGCGGAATGAAAATCAAGACTATAGATTATAGGTTCAGGAATTATACCTCCGGCCATGGTGTAGATCTAGGTGACCGTCGACCTCACGAGGAAGACGAGCATTAGGATCACGATCTTGATCTTCCTCTTCCTAAGCTCCTCACAATAGCACTCCTTCTCTCTAGTGAACTTCAAGGCGAGAACTAGATGGGATGAGAATGAGATGGCTTTCTCTCCCTTTATAGTAAAACCGTGTTCAATGAGTTACTCTAAATGATCTCGACCGTCCACTCTCCCATCTAGAGGATGTGGACTAAAGGTCCGCATCTAACCTCACCACTTATCACATACGGGCCTAATAGTCATTACCTTATACTAATCACCCTATGGGGCCAACTCCTACAAGTCGAGCCAATATAGAAAATCTAACAAATATAGATAAATATTAATAAAACCAATAAATTCAGCATTTCTCATCTCGTTCGCCATGCGACTAAATATCTGCTGAGATCGCCGCCAATTTATTTATATTGAATTACCATAGATGAACTAAGGAGAAACCAACATTAGCTTGGGAAGTAACAATAATGTAACAATTCCTTCATTATATGCAATAATGATGATTGTATCTCATTATTGCATTAATCGAGCAAACACGTGAGGGAAGGGACGAAGCTGGCAATAATTCATTCCAGTCCGTGTGCATATTATTAGAAGTGATTCATTCTTCTAAATACCTGCGTGTTGCTTTTATCATCGCGCGGGTATCGAGTAGAAAGTGGCAAGACCAAAGATCGCCAGAGTCACCATCAATGTGGAGCTGAGTATGTTAAATGTCTGGCCTCATGTATATCATTTCATTCATGATATTTTGTAATTATTTTGCATTGAACTCAAAGATGTAAAAGTCTTCATAATGATAATGTAACACTAATGATGATTGTATCTCATTATTGCAGTAATCGAGCAAACACGTGAGGGAAGGGACGAAGCTGGCAATAATTCATTCCGGGCCAAGCAGTATATTATTAGAAGTGATTCATTCTTTTTCTAGCACTGCTGCTTTTATCATCGCGCGGGTATCGAGTAGAAAGTGGCAAGACCAAAGATCGTTGGGCGCAAAGTCACCATCAAATAGAGCGGAGTATAAGTAAATGCTCCGTCTCATGCATATCATTTCATTCATTATATTTTGTAATTATTTTGCATTGAACTCAAAGATGTAAAAGTCTTCATAAGAAGATCACATTTTTTTATATCTTTTAAAGTATGGAAATGTATTTTACATATTGTGGACAACTAGGGTGAATTCCATAAATATTTTGTATCAGATTTGAAAATAAGCATGGAATGCCAATTTGTATAAATGCGTTATTTAAGAATAGTTATGGGCCCTATTTAAATTAAGAAATGTATATTTTGTTTTATCAAAGCTACAGTTAAATTGTTATAAAAAGGTCGTATTTGTATTTATATTGGTATTTGAATATGTCGTAAAAGTAAAAGTACTGGTAGCGCATAGGATGCTACAATTATAGTGGTACCAGAGCCTAGGTTTAGGCAGTTCTACAAAATGAATTTGAAATTTTTTGTAAATGATTTTGAATTTTTTTTATGACATGCATTGCATTTGCATATAAATGATGACGTGACTTTGATGCGGATCTTATTGGTCTTAATAGGTCAAGCATGGATAGTTCAGGATCCCATAGGGTCAGAGGTGACTCAGGAAGTCGCCCAAATAGCCCTGCTAGTGTGGAAGGTGGGCAAGCGTCCCCTGCTCCATCAATTTGTGAGCAAGGTCAAGCAGTAGGAGGTGCTATAGATATCCTCCAACAGATAGCTCGTAATCGTAAAGAGCAAAGCACAACCAATCGCACTGTTTCTCGGGAGGTTAAATTTCCATGTGAGAATGGCAAAATATCAACCCATCAGAAAGCAATATGTGGGTCGTATCTATCTAAGCAATATGAGAAGAGAGTTTCATAATTTGAAACAAAGACAGATGAGTTTGAATGAGTATCCAAGAGAATTCACCCGGTTGAGCAAGTATGCTCCCGAGATGCTAATGGATCGAGGAAAGAGAAATGCCAAGCTCAAGATGGCTTAATGACTATATTCAGCCCATGTGATAGGATTTTGCCATGATGATTTCTCCAAAATTGTGACATGTGCTCCAAATGTTGAAAGAGTGAAGAAAGAGATCAGAAAGAAAAGAAAGAAGACAAAGAAAATCCCTACGCCGTTCCCATCGCACTAGAGCAGAAGTTCGTAGGACCATAGGGTTCTTAATCAACCTACACTGGGATCAATTTTAGACTACCCAGAAGACTATTCTCTACCGGCACCGCCGGGCTTGCAAGTGTACCAGAGTGTTTCTTAAGAGGACCGACTCTCCTTATTGGGTACGAATTGTGGGAGGAAGAATAAGTGAGAGGTCGAGATCGATTTAAAATGGCTTGCTTGCTCAGGATCCATTGAGCACAAAGTGAGAGATTGTCCTAGAGTTTGTTCGTTCACTGCACCCTGGACTGGGGGTACAGTTTTAGCAGTATAGAAGAGCAACAAGGACAATAAGAGTGTTGCATCACCGAGTGCACCGAGACAAGCGACACAAACTATGGGTAGATAGGATGCTTGTGCTCCAGCCAGGCATATGCAATGAAGGCAGTGGAAGAGAAAGATGCATCAGATGTGATAGTTGGTAATTTCTATATCTTTGATATTGTTGTACATGCATTGATAGATCCAGATTCAACCCATTCCTTTGTTTGTACTTCCATTCTGAGTTTGGCTAGTTTATCGAAGAGTGAAACCGAGTATGATATATTGGTGACAAATCCACTTGGGCATAATGTCATTGTGAATAGAGTTTATAAAGATTGCCCCATCAGAATACGAGAGTATGAGTTTCTTGGAGACTTGATCGAGTTATCATTCAAAGAGTTTGATGTGATATTGGGGATGGATTGGTTGCCTCGATACCAAGTGGTAGTTGATTGTGGAATGAAGAGAATGACCTTAAGGACACTGTCGTCACTGTCAAACCAAATAATTTTTGGAACATCGGAGCATTGTTGGGATCAGAGTAAGTTATTCTAGATTGCCTCAATTTAGAATATCGTACAATTGTCGGGCATTACCATAAGAAAGAAGCTACTCTGATCCTCAAGGCTAAGGAGCCGTAGCGGACGCTAGAAGTTTGGCCTTCAAGACCAGTGCTACTGTTATGGTTATTCAATCTCGTTACTGAGCTACCCTTGAATATCGCAAGAGAGGCTGAGCTACCCTCCCGCCTGCAAAAGTGAACGCTAGAGTTGGTCATTGAAGCTCTCTGCTGCTATTTGTGCTTCGAATTGTATGGTGATGATTGAAGTTGTTTTCTGGCTCTTATTTTTTCTTTTGTTTTTTGATGAGTGTGGATGTCCGGACCATCTTACTCCCACCTCGACTAATCTCACAAGACCTCGGTTAATGTACTTATAAAACCTACAACACACTCACTTCACCTGGTTCCCAGGAAACACACCAATTGCCCAAGAGATGGATCATGTAACAATAGTGACTCATATGTAAAATGTATAAGATTTTAGATTGGTTTAAGTATGTATAAGATCGAAAGACATAAATTGGACATATTCAGAAAGGGGCCTCAGAATTATGCTCGCATATGCTATAGTAAAGCTTCCGATTATATTTCTCCCATATAACATTTTTTGTCCAAAGTAAGATCACTTAACTGGGCATAAATAGCAATGCAAGATATTCTTTTTCTTTCCCTCTCAACAAAAGGGGACAATCTTGGTGCAAAACGTGTGTACAAAACGTATACAAAGAACCACAACCAAACGGATGCCAAGGGAAAAAGAAAATATATCAGAAACAAAGGCAAATGCAAGAAACAGCATTCCCACAGAACATTTAGGGTTTGATTGAAACTCGAAAAGTACTAAGGATGAAAAATGGAAGGAAAAAAAATTGGGAACATAGTATGGGTACCTCCAGTAGTAGTTGAGCGATGCTAAAATCCATCGTGATGTAAGTTGATAGACTCAGATCACTTCAACCCATTTATTACAGTGAATTGATTACCAAATATTTAAAATAAATTGGTACTCCAACATGACTCTTTCTATGTATCATGACTCTACTATAAACAGGTTGTGATCCACAAGTCATATACACAGTTTTTTTTCTTTCATCCCATTACAAGAGAGAAAAGACTCTTAAGGAATTGGAGGACTTGTGCATACAAGACTTGGAAGATCATAACCGAACACTTAAGTTCTGGTTACAAGCTAAAGATCAAGATCAATCTCTTCTCACCATCATATTCATTATGGATCAAGGCAATGAACCGCTTTACCGGTTGCTTTCTTGATGATTTGACATGAAAGATCATTAGATGATTGTTTTCATCTTTGAAGTTTATCCCCCTTCTAGTTATTCTCCAACAAGGGTATCAAAACCACTTTCTAAGGCGCTGAATCATTGAAATGAGTTTTTCAATTTATTATATAATGGTTTTGAAAATATGATTTGAATTATTATCAAAAATATTATTTTATGAGATAATAAGCCTTGGAAAATATTTCATCGATGGGGAAGAGATAACTCTCCAATGGCGATTTTTAGTCGTCATATGAGTTCTATTAAGATTAAATAGAAATTCAAGTACTTGGCTATGTTGTTTAGTATTTTGAAAGAGTAAATTGAAGCATGAAGTCGTCAAAGTGACCTCTTTTGTGTAGATTACTTAAAAGATATGTTGAAAGTGGTGTGTCTCAGATATTCACAAGTAGTAATAGCCAGCCCAAAGGAAGGTGTCTGCTTGGCTGAATTACATACATATATGTGATGGTGAATATGTGATAATTATAAGGTTGTACACGTGGATAATGAATCAATCCAAAGATGGGTTTGTTATTTGACATGCATTATTATCAATGTTTGATCATTACAACAAGAGTACCATTAGCAATTAATATTATTGTCCACAGACTTGATATTAATGTACACTAGGTATCTTGAGATGGGATGAGCCATTATTTGAATTTGTTAATGATTGAATTTCGGTTTATTATGTGATTATATTTATATGGTTTACTTTGTTCTCTCTTCTGCTAACTTTGCTACAATATCTACTGATCTAAATTCTATACCAATCCTCAATGGTACTAACTTTAAGGACTGGAAGAAGAATATTGTAATTGTTCTTAGTTGCATGGATCTAGACCTTGCATTAAGGATAGAGTAGCCCTTTCCTATTGCACTTTAGTTCTTCTCCGAAGAGAAGAAATTTATGAGAAGTGGGAGCGCTCGAATTGCATGAGTCTTATGATCATAAAGCGAGGCATTCTAGAAACCTTTAGGGGTGTGATATTCGAAGAGGTTGCCAATGCCAAACAATTCCTTGTTGAGATTGAAAAACACTTTACCAAAAGCGATAAGGCAGAAATAAGCATCATTTTGCATAACTTAACTTCCATGAGGTATAATGGAAAGGGAAACATAAGGGAGTACATTACGGAAGATGTACTTGTACATTTAATCTTGAACTTTCTTTCTGTACATTTAATCAATTCAAGGTCAATTATAGTTGTCAAAAGGAGAAATAGTCTCTTAATAAGCTCTTTTCATTTTGTGTGCAAGAGGAAGAGAGGTTGAAACAAGACAAGACCAAAAGTGCTCACTTGGCAAGCACCTTTAAGGATAAGGGAAAAAAGAGAAAAGAAATATAGACAAGGATGAAGCTGCTAAGGGTCTAGCATAAAAAAAGCAAAATAAGGATGAAAATAATTGCTTCTTTTGTAAGAAATTTGTACATGTGAAGAAGAAATGTACTAAGTATCATGCATGGAGGGAAAAGAAAGGTATGTTCCTTACTCTGATTTGTTCTGAGAATAATCTAGGTTCAGTACCTAGAAACACTTGGTAGTTAGACTTCGATGCAACTTCTAACATTAGTGTTTCAATGTAGGGTTGCCTGAGCCACCGAAAGCTAATTGATGTTGAAAGATACATCTATGTGAGAGATGGAAAGTCGATGGAAGTGGAAGTTATAGGGCATTTTTGGTTGTTATTATGTAATGCATAGTTTCTATTTGAATTTGAAAGACACATTTGTTAAAATCATTATTTAGATTTAAAATTTGATTCCAGCTTATTTGGACAAATTCCAGTATTCTAGTTCTTTAGAAATAATCGCTTAATTTGTCTTTAAGTTTGAAAGTAATTGAACTGGTTCACTGTGGTTTAACCTTTACATGCTTGGACATTGTAGTTTTCATACCATGAAAATTTGAATATTGAATCTCGTGGTACTGAGCTCAAGCTTGATAATGCACATTCAGGAGCATTATGGCATAAGCGCTTAGGTCACATTTCTAGAAATAGAGTTGAATGACTTGTGTCAGATAGGACCCTTGATTCCGTTGACTTTACAGACTTTAATGTCTGTGTTGAGTGCATTAAAGGAAAACAGACCAAACAAATGAAGCTTAGTGCATACAGAGCTACGAATGTCTTAGACTTGATACATATGGACATTTGTGGGTCATTTCCTACACCTGCTTGGAATGGTCAACAATATTTTGTGTCATTCATAGACGATCACTCTAAATATGCATACTTGTTTCTTATCCATGAAAAGTCCAAAGTCTTGGACCTATTCAAATCATTTAAGGTCGAAGTTGAGAATCAACTCAACAAACAAATTAAAAATGTCAAATTTGACCGTGGAGGTGAATACTATGGTAAAAACTTTGTCTTTGAAGAAGAATCGATTTCTATTCCTGAATCGATTCATATAGATGTTCCTACTCCCATTCAATATGAGATAATTGTTCATGAATAACAAATTCAAAATCTTCAAGAACCTGTACAGCAAGAACATGCATATTTGCAGTGATCTGCTAGAGTAAGAAGAAACGTTATTCCATATGAGTGTTTCTAAAGGAGCATGGGGAAAATGATGGTAAGATGGGAGATGATCCTATCAAATCCCATCAAGCTATGTAAAGATCCAATTTGGAAAAGTGGATTGAAGCAATGAATGAAGAGTATAAGTTCATGTAAGACAATAAGGTTTGGGAACTTGTCCCATTACCAGAAGGAGTAAAACCCATTGGTTATAAATGGATATTTAAGACCTAATAGGATTCGAAAGGTAATGTGGAGAGGTATAAGGCTCGTCTTGTAGCTAAAGGATATACTCTGAAGGAAGGGATTGACTACAAAGAAACCTTCTCTCCGGTTTCATCGAAGAACTCTTTTAGAACAATCATGGCTCTTGTTGCACATTATGATTTTGAGCTTCATCAGATGGATGTTAAGACAATGTTTCTAAATAATGACATTAACGAAACTATTTATATGGTGTAATCAGAAAACTTTATGTCAGAAGACCTAAAGAAGATGGTTTGAGATGAATGTCGTTGATGATTGTGTGTATCACAAGTTCAGTGGGAACAAGTACATTTTCCTAGTCTTGTACGTCGATGACATACTACTTGCCACTAATGATATAGGCATGTTGCATGAAATCAAGAATTTTGAAATGAAAGATCTTGGTGATGCCTCCTTTGTATTAGGAATCAAGATACTCCAAGAATGATCTGAAGGTATGCAAAGATTATCACAAAGGAGTCATATCAATTAAGATTCTCAAAAGGTTTGGCATGTAAGATTGCAAACCATGTGATACCCCTGTTGCTAAGGGAGATAAATTTAGTCTTAATCAATGCCCGAAAGGAAATGTGGAGCTCGAGATGCAAAAGATTCCTAATAAATACCGTAGGAGTCTAATGTATGCTAAAGTTTGTACACGGCTAGATATAGTGTACATTGTTGGTGTATTAGGTAGATACTTAAGCAAACCAAGAATGGATCACTGGAAAACAGCTAAAAGGGTTATGAGATATTTAAAGAAAATGAAGGATTATATGCTCACATATAGGAGGTCATACTATTTGGAGATCATTGGGTATTCTGATTCTAATTTTGCTAGATGCCAAGATAGTAGGAAATCCACATCAGGCTATATCTCTCTATTTGTTGGTGGTACAGTCTCATGGCGTAGTGTCAAGCAAATTATTGTAGCTTCTTTTACCATGGTTATGGGGTTTGTACTATGTTATAAAGCATCAAACCAAGGAAATTGGCTGAAGAATTATTTTATTAGGTTGCGAATTGTGGAAGGAATTGAAAGAACACTTAAGAGATATTGTGACAATGAATCAACCATCTTATACTCAAATAACAAATAGGAGCTCAAGCTGAAATTGAGAAACACCTTGTATTGACATTGAGTTCCTAATTGTCAAGGAAAGGGTTTAGAGAGATCAATTGTCCATAGAACACATTGACACAAACTCTATGATTAACGGATCAGCTCGCTGGTTTCCACCCAAGGTTTTCATGAGGCACCTTTGCTTATATGGGTGTGCATCAATTGATGATATATGTGATTTTTAGTGGGAGTTTGTATTCGGATATCATTAAGGTAGACATATTGCCAGACCTCTTTTTGCAGAATAAAGTTTATGTTTTAGTTTCATTCTAAATCTATTTATTTTAATCTCGTTGAAGAATAAAGTTGGATTAGTTGGAAATAGGCATGTTTAAAATCACATTACATGCAATTTCCATGCTACACATCCATACTTGATCTATGTCGTTCATTATATCGATGTATGTGACCATTGATGGGTCTAGTTACGATACATGTAATAAAGGTCGCTTTGATCCTATGTTGATATGATTGATGGACCAAATTGTTAGTAATGTTTTGATATAGATAGAAATTTTGAGCTCATAAGGTTATTTCATCATGCATAATTGTACATAGGTATATGTGACCCAAGTGGGACATTGTTGGATATTTATCCAATATGTGGGTCTACACATATCACTGATTATGCATTAGAAATATTTATCAAGATGCAACTCCTAAGTGATGCTTATAAGGTTTAAATTAATGGGTTAAATCCGCAATTAGTATGGACATTTTAATGTGTAGATACCAAAGATCTTATTTTTGTTTTCTTAAGTGAGAGCTAAATTAAAAATAAGAAATAAGAAGTCATGAATATTCATGAAGATGAATGTATCATGAATCATTTTAAGGTAATATATCATGAATCATTTTAAGGTGATGTATCATGAATCCTCTTAAATGAGTGTATCATGAATCCTCTTAAAAGGATGTATCATGGATCCTCTTAAAGAGATGTATCAAGAATCATTTTAAAGGGATATATCATGAATCTAGAGATATATCATTAATTAAAGGATGTACCATGACTCTTCCTATGTATAATGACTCTTAAGGAATTAGAGGACTTGTGCATACAAGACTTGGAAGATCATAACCGAATACTTAAGTTCTGGTTACAAGCTTTGAAGATCAAGATCAAGATCAAGATCAATCTCTTCTCACCATCATATTCATTATGGATCAAGGTATGCTTCTGCTCTATTTGTGATTTTGATGATTTAAAGATCTTAAGATGATTGTTTTTATCTTTGAAATATATCTCCCTTCTAGTTATTCTCTAAAAGGTACATCATGCAATCTATAGTAATACTTTTTGTTAATAAAATTCTTACTGTTACATAAAAATAATTTTATTATCTCCATTAATATATTTGATAACAATTGATTAAAATGATAATAGAAGGTATGATGCATGTACAACTACATATGTGAAATTCAATTAAGTGTGGGTCTAAGTTTATCTTGTATTATGATAAAAATTTATTTAATAAATATTACGCACTTTTCTTTTTTCTTCATTTTTAATGTTAATTTATTATTATAGAAGTTGTGAATTTATATTACAAAATTTAATACAAAAACATTTTACCCACTATTATTATTGCTTTCAAATCAAACATTCTTATAAAACGGAAAATACACATGAAGAAATTAAATGTGAGTTAATATATTTTAAAATTTATTTTTCAATTTTGTGAAAAAATAAAAATTATGAATATAAAAATATTAATTATTAATATTTATAATATTTAGAATAATAATATTATAATTATGAATACTAATGCATAGTAGTATTTATAACCATTAAAATAATTAATATGTATAAATATTATGAATATCCAAAGCTTTACTATTCCTAATACATCAATTAAATTAATTTCCCAAAGAGCATTTGGTGGGAAAGACACAGCTTACTATTTTAATACATAAATAGGGAATTACTTTCATAAGAGCATTTAATGTTCCATCTACTTTTTATTGTGTTTTATTTCCCAAAAGGGTTTTTTTTTTAAATTCTCCCTAAAAGAATTCATAATTACAATATATATATATATATATATATATATATATATATATATTCATTTATTCCTTTTATATTAAAGTTGGAGTAATATATTCTTACAAGGATTCCAACTTGGATCTTTCTTTTACTACTTGATCCAAGCCTTAAAGACTCATCAATTACAATATCGACCCTTTTTGTATTAATTACCACAGGTTGAATGAGGTGATTATGAGTTATAAGTATTATTTACTTTGAATGGATTTTTTTTTAGCAAAGTCAATATACATATCTATCTGGTTGTAGGATTTATTTTTTTGATTTAGTTACAATCAATCGAGGGTTAGGGTGATAACACACATAAGACTAATTTATGTATCAGTTAAGTAGCACTATGATTTCTTAGTAATTAGCCTTTTAGTTTGGATACTTAACTTGTCACCTTTAAGGCCTTAATAAATCATGTATTTAGAAGCTCTCTAGATTGGTTTACTTAGTTACATAAAGCGGTTTAATGCATCCATCATGAATTGAAAGAAAGACATCAGTAATAACTTGTTCATTGAAACACTAAACAACTTGAAATTTTGACCTGTTGTAGGGATCGACCCATCTGAGTTTGGAAAACAATTATATTGGGTTTCATTTCAATTTATTTGAAAAATTAAGATCGAAAGACTTGAAATCTAGGTCAGGTTCCTTGCTTTAAAAAATATTTAATAATGAAGGAAAAATATTTGATAAAGAGTTCAACAAACCTTAGATACGACCTTAATATATCTTGAGTACTATCATATGTACTACCGTCCTGATATCGTGTTTAAGGTCACATTAAGGTTGCTAACAGGTTTATACCTTTTATCAAATATTTTGAAATAAAGGGCGCGGCTGCTTGTGGCCCCAAATCTCGGGGTGTCTAGTTGATAACGTCAACTGTGGAATATACGTATGTCTCATATCATGAGACATGTACATATTAAACGGCAACTTTGTGTACATCAATATCATTAAGAACACATCAACTATATACCATAGTTAAGAGTTGTCACATTACTCTTAACATGGCAATATATCAAAGTTAGAGTTTTATCTGAAAGAAAATACAAAGTCATAATCAGGCTTTCTTCATGGCCTCTAGTGACGTCGTCATCTATCTGGCTACTTGTGCACGAAATAATGATCTTGAGCCAAAGATTGAAAGCGATACTTGATCAGTGATAGTCCTACATGGGTTGCTCACACCTAAGTGCATATGTCATGGCAAACAATCACACTCAAATAAATACATGATCCTACTTGAATGTCTACAGCGCTGATCCATGTCTCGAGTCCTCAGGCTCCTCACATGCAAACCAAATGCAAGCAAATCGGTTTTCAAATAAAAGTTTTGTTCTCGAAAACTCACTACTGAATTTCGATAAATATATTGGACAACCCTCCAAAGGGCAGATTGTTGAGTAATTCTCAGAAACGATCATGGGTCAAATACTCCAGAGATAGGCTGTTAGACAACTCTCAAGTAATTCTTGGAGAAAATCTTCCTTGAAATTCCTTTCACAACCATTTTCATTGTTCTTTCATTTTCGTGTCATGCACTCACACTTATTGTTCTAGGGTGCCCCGATGCATATGGAATGCATTATGCCAATTCCAAATAATTGATGCTAATATATTTTACATGTATATATTAATAAAAATTAATTCACATACTAATAACATAATTCATATTTATTCAAAATTCCTGTCATCTTACAAAAATTAGCTCACATGGGCTAATTACAATCAAGTAATTCATTTGAATCCTCAAGCAACATAAAAACCACCTGACTGATCCGTGACAGAGGAGTGAAACCACAGGGTCGACAACTGTTGAGGCTGACTAAGTTTCTTCCTCGGTTTAAGATTTTGAGGCCAGATAACCATTGGTGAGACCTCATGAATCCCGTGTTAAAATGACTTTTAGCCAAAGAATAAACCAAATGGAAAAGATCCCTACCTCTTGGGTTGTCGAACTCCATGAAAACCGTTATCCACGTGTAGCCCTTGCAGCGTAGATCGACTTTGCTTCTTGGCCGAAGCGAGCCGGCGTAGAATGCGAAATCTAGAGAGAGTCACCTTTCTCTCTCTAAATCTGAACCACACCTCTTGTACGTTTCTCTCAATTTGGAGGAGAAGAAAGAAGACTATTTCTTCTTTTGTCTTATTCATTAAATCTTTTCACTTAATTCCAGGTTATTGTCCTTTAGTTTGATTTTTGACACATGGCACAATCTAAGCCATTCATCTCCATCATCTCACTAATCATGCAACATGTGTCATAAGGTGCATATAGTAGGTGACTTTTGTCACATCACATGTCTTTCACAAGTAGTTTACGGCATGACCTCGGTGCCTAGAAAACATGAAATTTATTGTCTCGAAATTATTAATTCGGCGTGGTAGTAGATTTGAGACAATTCCAGCGGTGAGTCAGTTTAAATCATCTGAGATCTAGAAAATTTCAATTTGATCGAGTACCATTTACCATTTTGAAGATTAATTTTCGGGTTTACATTCTCCCTCCTTAAAAGAAATTCGTCCCAGACACGTACAATCACAAATCACATGCATATGCAGTGTACTATCTTGTAAAAATGTAAACTAGTCATTTTAAGTATTAAGCAGTTAAACCGCATTGCCTTCATCCTAAGCGAAGGGATGGGTGGCGCGCTCGTGTCCTCGCGCTCCCACGTTGACTCCTCCATTCCACTGATCTTTGCCATGGCCCCTCAGCCTCACGGTCCTTGCGTCGCAAAAGCGATCCGGCTATCCATAATGCTGCTGGTCCACTCCTCGAAGGATCCCATCCTTGTCGTACGATCTCTCTCCCGATCAACTACATGAAATTTGGATCGGAGTGTACCTCCGGAGCATGGAGCGTGAAATACCTCATGAACACTTGACATCTTGGCGGTAAAAAAGCGGCTTGAAGTGCGCTACGATTGCCTACCCTCTCGAGTATCTCGGTCGAATGAACCTTAGCGATAAACTGCGGCAGACACGGCCACTCCTCTCTTGAAACTCACCTTTAAGAAGGCGTGATCTACAACTCCCAGACTCTAGGGTCGGCGTCGCATCGACTATGGCTCTTACACATGGCTCTAAAAGCGTAAGAAGGCATTTGTCGTATCAAGCTCACCTTCTCGGGTACCACCTGTCAGTCAGGGACAGTGATGGAGCTCTCACCTCGGTCTACTTTCCGGTGATACTGCATGGCCTCCCGCCACGAGTGCCTCATATAGCGCCATCTGCGCACTCTTTGATAAGCTGGCACATTTGTAGTAGGCGAATTCCACTAAGGAAAAATCTCTTCCAAAGTACCCTTATGATCGGGACGCATGCTCAGAGCATGTCCTCTAACCTTGTATGGGCCTCTCGATAACCATCGGTCTTTGCGATTGGAAAAGTTTGCTTTCCTTAGTCGATGCGTATTGCCCCTTTTTGGAAACTCTTCCAAAAGTGCGTCATAAACCTCGGGTCTCTATCAGACACTATGGATATTGGTACTCCATGTAGTCGGACTATCTCTCGAATCTGGCCGGCGAATCTCTTCTTGATGTGAAGGTCATCATACGGCTAGAAAATGTGCCGACCGCTGAGCAGTCACTATCACCCTCTGCATCATGTCCTGCGGTGTTCGTGATGGGTCCACCAAAAATCCGCTCAAATAACGTGCTCCACTTCACTGTTACCTCGATGTTTGAAGTAGCCTATCTTGGCCACGGTGTAGCCTTGCCTCTCACGACACATGAGGCGTATTCGAACAAAGTCCCCTATGTGTCTCTTCATCCCTCGGTAAAATCTTGGCGACGAAGATCTGGTATCTTAAAGCTGCCACAGATACGGAAAATCGAGACGGTGAAACTCCTGAGAATCTCCTCTCGGAAATCGATCAGTTGGGAACCTACCGGTCCTTTTATGCAAGACCACCATACCTTGGGCCGGTCCAGCCCTCATCCTTGTACTGTTGTGCAGGTCCACCCGATGTACATTATCTCGGCGTCTTATCCACGGGACTCGATCCGCTCACGCTTTCAGCGGAGGCGGTGTAGCCACTCGCTCCCAGCGTACCACGATGCGCTCGTGATGCGTAACTGGCGTCCCGCGGTCTGAGCATCGCCGACTGGGGAAGCTATACTAGCTAATACTCCGTGACTTAGGCCCGAGTGCATCGGCCATGCATTTGCCTTGCCGGGATGGTGTCTGAAAGTGATCATAATCTCTGAACTCCGTCCATCTGCGTTGCTTCCATATTGAGTCCATTGCGTGAAAATATACGCCCGGACTTTGATGGTGCGGTGCACCTCAGCTGATTCGCCATATAAATAGTGGTGCCAAATCTTGAGCGAGACTCGGTACTTGACTCCGTATCGTGTTATTGGAGTAATTCTACTTTCATGATTCTTATTGTGGGAACCATAAGCGCTACCCTAAGGATTGCATCAAAACACATCGATCCGGTCCTCGAGGCATCCTGATACACTGTAACGCCCTATCCTGGCCAGGGACTACTCAGATAGGAATTTGAAGTAAGCCACCATCTTTGCTCTGGAATGCCTCCTCGCCTTCGGTCATCCCAAATCAACAAACATCGCCAGGTTAATCTGTCATAGATTGCGCTGTCGGAGAAATCCTCGAATCTCTTGGCCTTGACTACGATCGCAGCTTCATATCCGAAAGGCGGCTGGCCTCTGACTCTTCGGCCTCGACCTTCTGGGGTCGATAGCGATGCGTGCGCATTATTCCCAATCTCACCTCGATGGCGGCTGGCACTTACTAAACGGCATCGGCTGATGATCTGTATTTGTAAGCGATCTCGATGATACTCAGCTATCCCATGCTCCAGGCCCGGATGATCAAATGTCATCCACAAATACTCGACCAAAGCGATCCATATAGGGTTTGGAACACCATGCATGAGTCCATATGAATTGCTGGCACATTCGTCGATCGAAAGGGCATCATGGCTCAAAGTGCCATAGCATCTAAGCGTTGTCTTAGGGATGCTCGTCTCCACCTTTCATTTACGATGGTAACGATTAGCGAAGGCCATCTTGGAGCTGACTAACGCTCACTCTCGTTGATCAATAATGCGTCGATCCTCGATATGGTATCGATTCTTGGCGTAACCTGCTATTTGCACAGCCAATCAATGCACGGTCGAGGTCTTGTCCTTTTCTGCCCTTGAAATAGGGCCAAGACTCCCGTAGTAAGTGCTCGGTCTAATGAATCCATATCGTAGTTCATAAAGCTGGACTCTAAATTCATAACTTCAATGATTTCCATCCTATCTCGGTCTTAGAATGGCCCCGAAAATCTAAGATATAACTTCGATCTGTCTACAACTCTCTACGGGCAAATCAGATGGCTCATCAGAAAAAAGAAACGTATCCTCATACTGGACTGCTAGAGGTATATCTAAGTTATTCGGTCTCACCTCAATATCTTCTAGGTGTTAAGGCTTGCCATTATTGTGGCCCATTCATGACACTGGGCTCGTACACCTTTATGCAGGCGAAATATCATGCTTGTCCCCACTGAAATATCACGATGCGAGTCTTGCTTTATTCTTGAGCGAGTAACTCTCTTGCAGCTCCTGTCGATGGCTGACTACATAAGGCATCGACGATCCATCCCGAGGACGGCGTTGAACTCACGACATGTCCATGGCCCTCGGGTCCACTTGTGAGTAGAATCCCGAGATCTCTAACTGTAGCCTCGACATAATACTATCCTCGCTGTCCATGAGGAGAACTCACATCTGAGGGCTCCTCCAGAGGCCTCGACCTTTAAACTGGCTTTCTATCCTGGTGGTGACCAATGGGCAGATGCGAAGCAGAATCCAGGTAACACTCTTGCCCGGCAGGCGCAGCGTACCACAATATGGCGGGCGATGTTGTCTCAGTGGGTGGTGCGTCGTGGAGCACACCCTTGAACTAACGATCCACACTATGGGCCTCGTCCTGCTGTCTAGAGCGTAGTGCGCCTCTCTTGCTTGCTGTGTAATGGGAGGTGCCCGTACAGCTCCACTGAAAAGTAATCTTGGCTCCTGCGGCATCTTGGGGCTGCGGAGGGCCTCGCGCCTCTCTGTCCCATGCGTGGCTGGGGCTGCGTTGTCCGAAACCACAGGATCACTGTCTCTTAGAAATGATCCTTCTCGTATGTTGAGCTGCGCGATGGTAGCACAATCTGCCCCAGCGGCGCGCCCAGCCACGATCTCTATACGCTGGATGGCGCGGCCTTGGAACCCATGTGAACTAGAAACCCTCTGCTTCTTTCAGAGACTAGAAGAAGGCCCCGAATCTCATTTCTCTTGCTACTAACACCGCATCCCAGGTGCTCACGGGCATCCTCTGTCTCATGGTCGAGGCGGTCTGACCATAGAGCCCCATTGTAGGCGAAGTCCTGCCCGAATGGACAGCTTTAGCCCATTCTCAGATCTGTGATTGTATGTCAGTGACCCACATGATCATCAGAAAAGCGTTTGCTTCGGTGAATCGCCACATACTCAACCACAAATCATAGTCCACTTGTTTGACTCTAGGAACTCCGAGCCTTTGCATAATGACGATGTTGAATACTTGCCTGAAAAGATGAGGAACTCTGCCCAAGTCATTGCCTCACAGTCTAGGGTCTTCGCTGATTCCACCACGCTTGGGCCTCGCCTGGCGGAATGCGTGGTCGATCTGGTCGTATCGGAGGCGATCACCAGCTAGCTCGATACCTTCTCAACTGGATGAACCAATGGTTTGCCACCATTGGATCTCCTCTATTGAATATCGAGATGATGTGCCACGAACCTCTAGGAGTTTTCGGACCTCCGGCTACTTCTTTGCCCAGCTTGTATAATAGCGGCGGTAGCGATCCTCTGACTTCGGCCAAGGCCTCTTTGAATTGAATAACTAATTGATTCTTTCATTTAGCACCTTATGGACAACCTAGATCTCTCGACTAGCTATCTACACATATCAAATGACAAGTTAAGTTCTAATGCAATATCTTTAAGGTGTAAATGACCACAGGAACCCTTCACATCATAGAAATTTTTCATACCTGACGTCGATGCATTCTACTTAGGTAATGCAAGACAATAATTCTATGTATTAAATCATACGCAACAAAAATTTTATTTTATTTTATTTTATTTTAAAAACCCAGTGAATAGTGTCCATGAACAGTGATCCCAAATAGTGACTCAGAAAGCGGTACGCTGAGTGAAACTAGGTCGATTACGATTATTGTACACACTACAGACCAGAGCTGCGCGCTGATACCCGGGCCTTGCACGCGGCGCGCGCGTGTCGACTGGGCGCTCACGAGCCGTATTATGAGCCCTCCGGCCGTGTCGTGTAGTGTCGCGGCGTGCACCGGCCCGTGTCATGGTAGTGTCGTGGAGCGCTAGGCGCCAGATGTCGTGGGCGCTGCTGGCGTAGCATGCGGGCGTGTCGTGTTGGCCCGCCACGGTGGTATCATAGGCACCTCCTGTCGTGTGTGCGTCGACATCTTGCGGCTGGCGATCCGTGTCGTGGCGTCTGGGCTGCAGTGCTGGCAGCCCTCCCTGTCGGGATGCGTATCAGCCGAGGCCCGAAGCCATGTCGGCCCAGTAGGCCAGGCGGGTGTCGCCGCGTGCACCACGTATAGCCCTGGCTGTCATGTCGTGGCCCTCTTCTTTGTAGCCTTCGCCACCTCCCGAGGCCTTATGTCTGATTCAATTCCACATGCTTCGTGACCCGGCCACGAGGCCCGGATGGGCGTGGCCAATATAGCCTCCTGCCCTTTTTTTCACATCATTTTTTTTTTCATTTTGTTCCACCTACTGTAAGACCACAAAATTTATTTATTTATTTATTTATTTTTCATGTCTTGATGGGAACAAAACAAGTCCATTAAAATTTATTTTGTTAATTTTCTGTTTCACACTATAAAACCTCGAAAAAACATTTCTCATAACACATTTATTTGGTTATATTGATTTTCCTCGACATTTTTTCTATGTGCTATTCACTAAGCACACAAATCCTAACATACACAAGTCAGCATCGTATTATACACACCGTTCATCAAATGCACGTGGATGCATGATATAACAGTTCCATCGAGTCTGAGTGTTTTGTATGCAAACTCGATGTATCAAAAATTTGGCAAGCTGATCGGGGTGTCTAGTTGCGAAAACCGATCAACTGTGAATATCATTGTCTCGTATCATGAGACTTGTACATGATAAAAACGCCCACTTGGGATTATACATGTCACATCGAATACATCAACTATATGCCATAGTTGAGAGTTGTTGCTCTTGAAACATATATCGAGATTAGAGTTTAATGCGTATACAAAGAAAATACCAAAGCCCGCAATCAGGCTTTCTTCTAAAAACACGACCTCGGTGGCGTCGTCCTCTGTACCTCCGTACTGAAATAATGATCCTCGATAGGGTGAAGCGTGCCAGTAGTGATAATTTCCTACATGGGTTACTCCTTTAAGTGCACATGTCATGACAAACGATCACGCCAGCGAAATCGTAGTCACTGCTTAGATATACGCATGCCCAGTCGTGTCTCGAGTCCTCACTGAGCTCCTTTCTCACACATGCCTAAGCCGTCGAAGCAAAATCGGTTTTTCAAAACAAAGGCTTTTTGTTTCTCGAAAACTCCTTCTGAATTTAGGTAAATATATTGAATGACCCTCAGAGGTGAATTCTTTGGGTAATTCTCTAGAACGTTAATGAGTCGCCTCAGGGAATGACATTGGACAACTCTCAAAGCGATTCTTGGAAAATCTTCCTTGAAATTCCTTTCTGACCATTTTCATTTTCTTTCATTTCGTGTCATGCACTCACACTATTTGTTCCTAGGGTGCCTCGGTGCATATAGATAAATATACCAATTCAAACAATTGATGCTAATATATTTACATGTATATTAACAAAAATTAATTCACATACTAATCCTAATTCATGTTATTCAATTCCTGATCAATAACACAAAAAATTAGCTCACATGGCTAATTACAATCCAAAGCAATTCATTTTGAATCACTTTCAGCGACACAAAACCACACAACCCGATCAACGACATTGAAACCTTAGGGTCGGCCTTTGTTCACGACCACCTGAAGTAAAGGGTTTTTTCACTCGGTTTTATGCTTGTAGGTGAGAGGGTGCTGGGTATGTAATATGTGCACGAGGGCTTCCTTAATTATTTTAGTACTATAATAGAATTTTGAAAATTGTTTTAGGGTGAAATTATAAAGTTTTCAAAGATTGTATACTTTTTGCAATTAAGGAAAGTGGAGGAATTCAAATTATGAATTTTAAAAAATTAATAATAATAATAAATTACCATAATGGTTGAAGCCTAGAAATTCTCAGATCTCGAATGTGAAGCAATTTCTTGTAGTTAAATTCGATCTCGTGAGAAATCTAGTAGGCGAAAAAATTTTCGTTGAATTAAGACAGTCAGAATGTTACTAAGTTACGGGTGATAAGTCGCCGGGGACTTGAGGATGAGATTTATCTGCAAAAAATCTCGAAAGTCGAAAATGGCTTGAGTTAGGTTCATTTAAAATAATTGAGCGAAAGAAATAAGGCAGGGTAGAAATGGACGAGATGAAATGTAAATAATATATAAATAATAACCGATAATAAAAAGAAGATGCGAATCAATGGCGAAGATGAAACGGATAATTAAACGTCGCGAAGTTTTCTTCTCTTTTCTCTTGTTTCTTCAGTTGATGGTGTGGTTCAAGTGGAAGCGGAAAACTCAGATGTATCGCGATGAAATGCGCGGTCGTCATTAACATCACGCCAGATGAGACTCTGCTGTATGTATTGACCTAAAATGATGCTCCCAGTGACCGGAATATGGCGATGAAGTTGTAACTTCGTCGATTCCAGTTAGTTTATGATTTGAATTTTGAGACGTATTGAATGGTTGGTGTACGTTGGAATTGTTTTCGGTTTGGATCCGGGATGTTCGGATAGTGATGACGGTCGGACGAAAATTTTGAAATGTTTTGGTGTTTAGCTCATGCGGTCCCTTGAGTCAAAAGTTTGCTTCAGCTCAGGATAGTTTTATGGACAGGATTAATGTGTAGGGACATTTGGTCAATTTCACATCATATTATCGATGTCTCCTTATCGAATGGGATATACATGCAAGTTTTGTTCAGAATCGAGTTCGTTCGATATAGTCACTTTGAAATACTGTAATGTTTTATGGTTAAAGCGTTGGAGCGAGGCATTTTAACACTTTGTATGGATTGTGTGGCGATTTGAGCATCGGCGAGAATCAAGTGTAATGAGATTTGAAAGAAATTAGTGAGAAAAGGTGAGTACTCGAAAATCGTTTCTAAAGCGAGAGTGTTTAAATTACAAGTTTGTAAAGTGCTTTGAAAATATAAATTTACAGCATTTTTACTACTCCGCATACTTAGCGAGAAAAGTTCGATTTGTTATTTAAGAAGCAGTTTGAGTGCAGTTTAGCCAAAACCCTAGATGGCCTGTTCCAGTTCCGTCGGATGTATTTCGGATTATCACTTCATGAGTTATAGGATATTATGACTAAGCTATATTGCACGGTCGACAGTGGGGTTATGATCTAGTATATGTTATATAGTGGTCGCCTTCTGCGCGTTTGGGGTGCATATAGTTGCGCGTTGACTTAGTACATGGCGATGAGGTGTTGGTTAGAGGTTCATCCGCGGACATTTTGGTTAGAGGTTCCATTATGTTTATAGGGATCCGTGGGTGTTCCGGACCATCTTAATTTGGGTAGTGTTAAAGGTCAGCTGCAAATCTGGGATTCCAGAGGTTCCATGGTATCACCGGTATTTGATAGGCCTGATGGAGGTTGGTACTTGATTTCGGTATAGCACTTTCGGATATTAACGCCACCGCTGAAACATTTTTAGCGGTGAAATAGTTTGAGCGATTTTCGGCTTAGCGAGAAATAGTTTCCGGCCGCAGTTTCGAAATGGTTTCATAGAAAAAACTTCGATTTTCTCTGCGCGGTTTTACAACCATTTACATGCGGTTTCATATTGGGAGTACATCTGACAAACGATATTTAGAACTTATAGTACTCCTTTGAGGCGGTTGCGGCTCCACGGTTTTTTGTTTTAAAGCCATTTGGTCACAGTCTTTGAAGCCAGAAAGACCTTTCGGGGATCTCGGTCTAGGCGTTGTGTGATTATATATAAGATAAGGTGTAAAGTAAAAGTAGTAAAAGTTAAATGCTTGACATTTGTATACGTAAATATCTTTTGCTTAAAATATACATGGGTTTTGAAGAAAGCGAGGTTCTGCGATAAAATTATGTTGGATTGATCCTTATCTTATATTTTGATGAGGACCAGAGGTTCTTTATTATTGTAGTTGGACATTTGGAAAACATTGGGAGTGTATTTTTTTTTGTACAGGTGATTTTGTATTTCAAGCTTGACCACTGTGCAGTCGTAATGCTGCCGGATTTTCGTTAAATCTAAAGGTGTGATTTGATAGAAAAGTGAAAAATTTTATAACCCACGTTTTCCAAAGACAGTTTCAGCGGTTTAAACTAGCTTCATAGTAACTTGTCGATCGGCGGCCGTGCAGGGAGGTTCTTACAATGGAGTTCTTAGGCGAATTTCTACAATCAGGAAGGGTGCATCGAGTTGGTATCGAAGCGGTTTTAGCGATAGTTCGCTTTTTGTTTTTGTAGCGTTCCACAGTATTTCCTATAAATTGTTTTTATAATGATTTTCTATTGCAACCTACATTGTTTTGCTAATATTTGCACATGTAAATATTGAAAATTATCATTGAATCTTTTAATCTTAAAATTCACAAAAGATTACGTCTGATTGAGGTCGTGAGGCTCCATCTAGGACTTCCGCACCGAGGCAATTCACTAGAGAGATATGCGAGCACACCCCTAGATCTAAGATGCTTCAATGAATCAGCCCCCAATAGGAATCTCATCGAGGGTCAGCAGCCCGTGTGGCAATACTCGACGATGGATCGTTATAGCGTATTGTTACAACAAATACCGTTAGTACGGGAGCCTCCCAGAAGAGCAGGGGCACATAGTAACGCGCTCTAAAATTAGGGCTAAAACTTATGATGGCACCGGCACCCGTAGGCAACAGACTTGTGGTTAGATAGGGTTAGCGTTTAGCTATTATATGGTGACGAGATGAAGTCTTTCCACCATAATTACGTGAAAGGTGATGTGGACACGGCGCCCTTCCACCGGCATCAGAGGAGACACAGTTTCATGTTTACTAGATAAACAGGTGCCAAAGCAAACAAATGTTAGTGAAAGTTTGAGGTCGCACTAGCGCGCAAAGGACGTCGGCTCTAACTCGCAGGCGGCTGCACAACAAGAGAGGTGTTCCCGCATTAGTTGGGCCAGCACTACGCCTAAGAGAAAGAAAGGAAAGAAATGGACCGGGCGCAGCTCGAACGAGGAGCGACATTTCCAGCTGTGTGATCCGCACGATCGCCAAGAACCCTGTGAGGTGGTAGATCTTCGTGATCATCTTTTTCCATCGTGTCTTGCTACGCCGAGGAGGCATCTCGGAGAGTGTAGGATGAACATGACAGGATGTTTCCATTGCGAGTAGGGAAGGTCACTTTATCCGAGACCAGCCCACGCTTAGTAGCTTCAGACCTTGAGGTAGGCACAGAGCATCTACCCTGTGCACCGCCGTCCCATTCAGCCGGTGTGTGGTTCAGCAAAGGTGGCGCACAACACCGGGCAGAGGTCGTGGCAAGGGGTGCAGGAGGCAGAGGCAGAGGTAAAGACTCGATCGGGCCGACATGCACAGTACTCGCATCAGCTCTGCACATACAGTCACACGCAGAGGCGATGCATCACTAGACGTGATTATCGTATGATTTCGCTTTACGATCATGATGCATATGCATCAGGACCCAGGAGCCACTCATTCAATATTTCAAGCACCATTCACCGGTAGGCACTTAGATAGAGTCCCTCTATGATGGTCGTATGGTGGTTTCCGCGCCTAATGGGGATACTATGATATCCGAAAGGATAGTTCCGTAGCGTATTGATGATCCGTAATAAAGGGATTTTCCAAAGCACTTGATGTTAGGGTATCCATGATTTCGATATACTGGTATGATCAAGTTATCCAAGCATGTGAGCCACCTTAGATTGCTATAAGAAAGAAGTAAGATCGTCTGGCCAGAGGAACCAGCGATATTTCGGGAATCAAAGAGAGATCGCCTCAGTCTCATTAATGCCAAGACCGCCTCGAAATCGGAAAGGTTGCCAAGGTTAGTTTACTCAGGGTGGATGTGAGACAAGAGGGGGATAAGGTCGAAGACATCCCCATACCACAGAGTTCCCAGATGTCTTTCCAGATGATATTTCAGGTTTACCCTAGGATAGAGCAATTGAGTTCGTTATTGAACTGATTCCAGGGATCGAGCCGATATCCATTCCTCCATAC
The DNA here is from genome assembly GCA_016808115.1 of Tetrastigma voinierianum. NCBI lineage: Eukaryota > Viridiplantae > Streptophyta > Magnoliopsida > Vitales > Vitaceae > Tetrastigma > Tetrastigma voinierianum. The sequence continues at coordinate 133,695 of JAEQBH010000432.1, read as the reverse complement.
AGAATGGCGCCAGTAGAGTTGAAAGAATTGAAGGCACAATTGAGGAATTGTTAAGCAAGGGTTTAATCCAACCCAAGACTACAATGGGAGCTCCAGCCTTCAGAAGAAGAAAGATGGAAGCTACGCTGTGTATAGACCATAGACAACCTAATCTGAGGACAATACGCAACCCATCCGCTTCCTCGTGAGCAGATGAGCCATTTGACCAATCGCATGGATCTCGGTATATTCTAAGATCGACCTATGGTCGCTACCACCGCCTGAGGTCCCGGAGAATGATGCTCTCAAGACTACCTTAGGATGAGACACGGTCACCACGAGTTCCCAGTGATGCCATTCTCGGATTGACTAATGCCCCAACCTGCTCATGGATTCGATGAACAGTGGGTATTCGCCTGTATTTAGATAAGTTCTGTGATCGTATTCATTGATGACATTCTAGTGTGTACCTCAGTAATCCAGAGGAATATGCGCAGCATCTTACGCATGTAAATTTTGTGAGAGCGCCGCTTATACGCTAAGCTTAGTGGCGCGCTTTGGCTTGGACAGCAGCTTTCTGGTCATGTCATTTCTGCCAGAAGGTATTAGTGTGGATAATGTAAGATCGGTTATAGTGAACCTGAAGTCGCCTACCTAATGGTGTTTTTGAAGTTCGCAGCCTTCGATCGCGTGTTATTACAAGAAATTTGTCGAGGATTTTAGAAGATAGCAACCCCATCACCAATTCATTTAAAAAAGGATCGTAAATTCGAAAGTGGTCGATACCGCCAAAGATAGTTTCGAGGAGCTGAGGCAGAGATTAACGACAGCTCTAGTGTTAGCATTACCGTCTGGAAAGGACTAAGCATGCGGGTATACAAAGTGATGCCTCCAAGATGGCGGTTAGGTGTGTTTTGATGCGTAATGGTAGAGTGATAATCTTTGCGCTTCCCGCCGCCAGCTAGCTACCGAGCGTAACTACCCTCGACCCATGATTTAGTAATACAAAGAGGGTTTTCGCCTCTAAAGATCCGAGACATTATCTATATGGTGTTCCCTGTCAGATATTCACCGATCATAAGAGCCTCCAATATACTTCCTTATCGTAAAGAGCTTAACTTAAGGCAATACGTATTGTTGATTAAGGATTATGATCGCATCGATGCAGTACCATCCGGAAGCCAATGTAGTGGCCATGCCTTAAGCCGAAACCGGAGGTAATTCCTATGCTTATCTCGCAGACCGTATATCTCCCATTGCTGATAAGAGTTGAGATCCTTGGGAGTTCGCCTGCAGTGTAGCCGATATGTGGACACCGTTGGCATCATTTTATGTTCGTCCTCTTCAGGATCGCATCAAGGAAGGTCAAGCAGATTTCAGATAATTAAGCTGAGGGGCGTAGGATTGAGGGTGGTAGGAAACCAGAGTTCCAGATCGTAGGACGATGGCGTAATAGTTAGAGGGAGTCAAATGTGTGTACCTGAAATAGGTGAACTAAAAAGGGAAATCATGGAAGAGGCTCACTCTTCAAAGATATGCCATGCACCTCGGGTAGCACTATGATGTATCATACTCGAGGGAGCATTATCAGGAAGGGCATGAAAAAGGAAATTGCATTCGTGATCCAGATGCCTAACTGTCAAATAGGTAAAGGCGCAGCACCAGCTTCTCCGTTAAAGATATAGCCCTTCCGATCTCCTGTATGGAAGTGGGATAAGATTACTATGGATTTTGTTACCGGGCTTCCGAGAACTCGGAGACAACACGATGCCATATGGGTGATAGTGGATGGGACTAACAAAATTACCGCATTTTCTCCCGCTAGTAATACGATGGACCCGTTGGACAAGTCGGGCCAAATTTATATGTGGAGGAGATAGCTAGATTACATGGTGTTCCTATATCGATAATTCTCGCATCGAGGACCCCGATTCACATCCAAATTTTGGTCTAGTTTACAGGATGCCATGGGGACTCGATTGCACTTTAGCACAGCTTTCCTTAGATTGATGGTCAGTCAGAGAGAATTATTCAGACGTTAGAGGATATGCTTAGAGCATGCGTGATAGAGTTTAAGGGAAGATGGGATACGCATTTATCTCTGATGGAGTTCGCCTACAACAACAGTTATCAATCCAGTATAGGCATGGCTTCATTTGAAGCTACTGTATGCCTAAGTGTCGCACCCGTAGATGTCGGGATTTAAGTAGGAGAGAGGAGACTGATAGCCCGCAGTTAGTACATATTACTTTAAATAAGATCCGTATTTGCTCGAGATGTAATTCAAGATAGCCGTGATATTTAAAGACAAGTGGACAAACGCCGAGGATCTACAACTAAGGTGAGCGATAGAGTCTTCCTCAAAGTTTCCCCTTGGAAAGTTGTCCTTAGATTTGGAAGACATGGAAAGTCGAGGCAGATACATAGGCTACAAGGAGATTATTGCCGTAGTGGGGACTAAAGAAGACATGATTAGACCTTCCTCCGTAGTCAGTTTAAGGTTCATAATGTGTTTCATGTATCCATGTCTGTAAGTACATTCCGCATCCCTCCCATGTACTCAGAGATCGCCCAAGAGGAACTAAAGGATAATTTAACCTATAAGGAGCAGCCAATGCAAGATAGTAGATCACAGAGAGTGATTTTGCGAATAAGGTCATTCCGTTAGTCAAAGTTCATTGGGGAATCATGGATTAAAGAGGCTACGTGGGGAGTCGAGGCTCGACAGGCAAATAATATCCTCATTGCTAGACAAGGTATCCTCTTTTATGTTAGTTTGTTCATTTCGAGACGAATGTTCTAAAGGAGAGGATTTGTACTGGTCCCTGAGGGTGTACTAGAGTGTGTAACGTATGTGCACCAAGACCTTCCTTAATTATTTTAGTGACATAATAGAATTTTTGAAAATTGTTTTAAGGGTGAAATTATAAAGTTTTCAAAGAATTGTGACACTTTTGCAATTAAGGAAAGTGGAGGGGTGGAATTTCAATTATGGAATTTTAAAAAAAAGATAATAATAATAATAAATTACCATAATGGTTCGTGGAAGCCTAGAAAATTTCTAGATCTCTGATGATGAAATGGATCGCACAAGTAAATTCGTCTCATTAGTCTAATACTTTAAAAATTTCACAATTTCGGCAGACGCTGTAATATTTTACGATTTTTCTGGGTGATAGTCACAAGTGACTTCGCGACGTGATTTACACAAAAATCTCAAGTCTAAAATTCATTGAAAGAAAAGCTCATTTAAAATAATTAAACTGAAAAGAAATAAAATTTTTCTGCAGAAATGGAACTAATGAGGCAATAGAAATCAGATATGAAAATAATAATAATAATTAAAAAAAAAGATAAAATCAAATGGCAGGGACGAACGGACAGTGAGCGTCCAGAGAGAGAGAGGTTTTTATTTTTATATTTTCTTCTTGTTTCTTTCTCAAATTTGACGGGAATCCTATCTGTAGATTTTGCCTGAGCATGAAAAGTTGGGTATATGTGACGAGCTACGCATGTGCATTCAATATCTTAAATTTTCATTACACTTCAAGAGTAGAAATTTTCCACTTGCGTTATTTTCAGCCCAAAGATAACGTAATGACTCGAATTTTCTTAGAGGTCATGAAAGGTCGTGAACTTCATTTCAAAATTTTTGCATCTAGTTTATGAATTTAGGAATTTTTTGGACTGTTCTGATAGTCCTGCTGAATTTCTGGACTGAAGCTGATGGGCTCTGATTGAATGCGATGAGAATGGATGTGTCAAACGTGAATTTTCAAATGTTTTCTGTGGCTTAGACTTATGGAGCCCTCAGCTAAAAGCCATAAACAGAGTAGTTTTATGGGACATTTAATGTGTGGACATTTTCGTCACTCTCACATCATATATTATCGATGTCCTTATCGAACTGGGACTAGCACGTAAAGTTTCTTGTTAGAATCGGTTCGCTCGATATAGTCACTTCAAAGCCCCCAAGCAGATATGGCTAAAACGTTTGAACCGAAAGGTACTTCAGATTTTTTATGGATTGTGCAGCTATCGAGCATCGCATTTCCAGAATCCAGAGCGCTTGACAAGATTCGGTTAAATTAGTCGAGAAAAGGAGTACTCAAAACTCCAAAACGAAAGGTTTTTAAATTGATGTTTGTAAAGTGCTTTGAAAATATAAATTTATAAAGTATTTTTTTTACCTCCCACTTGTTATACTCAGCAGAAAAGTTCGATTTCAGTATTTAAGAAACAAGCTTAACTGGTTTAGCAAAACCCCTAGATGACACACAAATTCGCTCTTTCGTCATCATATGTATTTAAATTGTGCATGGTACATGATGTATTATTATTTAACTATAATGGTCACACAGAATCGGGGTTAGATCTAGTATATTTATATAGAAGAGTCGCCTGCACATTCTGTGGGGTATATAGTTAGTGTAAATAATTTATACATGGCGATGAGGTGTTGGTTCCGGTGGTTCATCACCTGACATTTTGGTTCCGAGGTTCCATTATGTTTATAGAGATCCCGCTGTCATCGAATCCATCTTAGCCGTGTGGTAGTGTTCCGAGGTTCACCAATGGCTGCCGTCTCGAGGTTCCATTGTATCACGTCTAGGTATTTTTAAACGGGCCACGAAAGAGTTGGTACTTGATTTCCAAGATAGCACTTTCGCATATTAAATCACCACCAAATGGTTAGCAAAGATAATAGTTTAACGCTGTAAGATCGTAATAGTTTTCTGCACGCTTCACAGTTAAATAGTTTTTAACGCTTCTTTCACCAAAGAAAATAGTTTTCAAAGACGCTTTAGAAATGGTTTACAAATCCGCTTTTCTATAAATGTTTTATAAACTATTTCGATAGGCCATATTTGGGAGGTACATACAATGCACAAACAACATTAACTTATAGACTCATCGAGCCCATTCGCTCACGCTCGCTTTTTTAAATAATTTTTCAAAGTAAGATGAAGCTTCTAAAAACCTTCTAAGATCCTCACCCTAGACTGCTGCGATTCTTATATATAAGATAAGGTGTAAAGTAAAAGTAGTAAAAGTTAAAATGTGACATTTTGTATATGTAAATATCTTTGTAAATATGGCATGGTTTTGAGAAAACAAAGTTGAAGTATAAAATTATGTCGATCGATCCTTATCTTATATTTACTACACTGCAGTCCTTATTATCAGAGTTGACATTTGAAAACATCGGGAGTGTATTTTTATACAAGTGATTTTGTATTTGTGCTCGACCAACGCGGCATCGTTATGCCGGCCGGATTTTCGTTAAATATAAAGGTGCATTTTGATAGAAAGTGAAAAATTTTATAACCCACGCTTTTCCAAAGACGTCAAGAAGAATTACTTACTTCATGGTAACTCACGAGCGAGCTCAGCCGGGAGGTTACTCGTGGAGTCAGCCAGATTTCCTCACACCGGGAAGGGGTCTGTCATGGTTCAAAGATTTTGAAACCGATAACATGGTCATTCAGGCCTCAACAAATCCTCATCCATTAAAATGACGCTTAGTCAAAGAATAAACTGCTGGTGAAAAGATCCAGGCCTCTGAGTTGTCGAACCCACAAACCTCGCCCACGCGTGTTCTCAGCCGCATCGACTCTCGCTTCGCCTCCGACGAAAACCGACTTCCGGCCCGAATCCGGGAAATCTGTAGAGAAGTCACACTTTCTCTAAAATCCAAACCCACACCTACCGTGACGTTTCTCTCAATTTGGAGTACAAGACTATTTCTTCTTTTTGCTTTATTCATTTAAATCTTTTCACTTAATTCCATTCAAGGCCATTTAGTTTTGATTTTTCGACACACGGTTTAATCTAAGCCATTCATCTCCATCATCTCACTAATCATGCAACACGTGGTCAAACTTATACGTGAAGAGGACTTTTTTCACATCACATGTCATTCATTAAGTCGCTTTACTCAAGACCCGACACTGGTGCCTCGAAAAACGTGAAACTCCTAATTGCCTCGACCGACAATTCGACGTGGTAGCTAGATTTCGCGAGACGATTCCAACGCGAAGTCCGCTTTCGTCATCCGGCATCTAAAATTCTGTGGATTTTGACTGAAATTACCATTTTACCATTTTTCAGAAAATTCGAATTTTCCCGGGTTTTACATGTACATTTGTTTCAAGTATTTTGACCATAATTTTTCAAATAAATTGAAATAGAAACCCCACATAAAATAGCTTTCCCTAACTAGAATAATAGTTCAATTGAAATACGTTAACATATCTCACCAACCAAAAGCTCTTGAATGTTAATTGAAAGTTAGAAGTGCAGACGACTGAGCTTGATGTTGGTGACTTTTTCAATTCCTTAAAATTAAATTGTAATATTCCATATTTGTTAATTGTGAATTATATATATGGGGCACACCAGAGAGGGCTATTAAATTGGTTATTCTTTTTGAATTAATTTATTAAAAAATGATCTAGGGTTTGCCACTTAAGACGACTTCAACTACAGTGGACGCTTATATAATTAAATACCTTGGTTGTTGTGGCCATGCATATATAAAGAGAATGACGACAAGTTCACATTTATTTTTATTATGAATATATTCTTAAAGCATTAACTCATGTTAAGCCCAAATTAATTTTATTTTATTTTATAATTATTTACGGCCGCATATGGATCATGCAACTAGCTTTCATGATTGAATTTGCATGCAACCGCAAAAGTCGGCCATGTGACAGAAATAACACATGACAAAACATTATTTAAAAATGAAAGGCTAAGGTTTGACTGACTATGAAATTTTTGATCCATGAAAGCTTGGAGGCTATTTCCTGGTAGTTTCCGAAAATCTCTTACATGGGCCGACTTAAAAGAACAGTTTGATGCATTCCGATCGAGCCACCAACTTCTATGATCATTACCCATTTCCAAGTAGTACAAATTGGGTGTGAGGAATTGTACAAATCTCATCACTTTCCTTATTATATTCCTCAATAAGGTACTCTAAAGCCTTCTTGCAGAAGCAACACTTTTATTTAGTTTTCAGCCTGCACTTGGAAGGAAAAAATGGGTTTCAGAAGTTGGCGCTCTTGCATTTTCATTGCAGTGTTCCTCATTCTCTCTAGCACGCTTTGTGAAGTAAAGTTATCTCCAACATTTTATGATCAAACCTACCCAAGAGCATTAAGCACCATCCGGAAAGCTGTCAGAAGAGCAGTGTCACATGAGCGTAGAATGGCAACATCTCTGATTCATCTCCACTTCCACAATTTCTTTGTCCAGGTACTTATTCAATCACAGTCTCAGAATTTTCATTTTTTTCATTTGGGATTTATTGTTGGAGAAAATTGAATAATCATTGGATTAATTATTTATGTGCAGGGGTGTGATGCATCAATCTTGCTAGATAATTCCTCCATCATTCAAAGCGAGAAGAATGCACCTAATAATTTGAATTCGGTTAGAGGGTATGAAGTCATAGATAACATCAAGTCAAAGGTGAAGAGCATGTGTCCAAGCGTTGTATCTTGTGCTGACATTGCTGCTGTCGCTGCCAAAGATTCCTCTATTGCTGTATGTGTATACATTTATCCTTAATTACCACCATAACCATGTCCATTTCAACGTTAAATTAGTACTCTTTTAAGGATCAATTTCATGGAGAGATTCAAGATTAATTCCCATGTGAATCAAACAGGTTAGTGGCCCAACATGAACAGTGAAACTTGGGAGAAGTGACTCCACCACTTCAGGCCTAAGTCAAGTTGCAACCAACCTTCCAAGCTTTAGGGACAACCTCGACAAGCTTATTACCTTGTTCCGGAGCAAAGGTCTGAATGCAAGGGACATGGTGGCTCTTTCAGGTTTGATTTTTATTTTTATGTCCATGGAATTGAATTCACTTTTGATGAGATAGGTATACACGGTTATGCATTGATTAATTCATTAAATGATGGATATATAGGTTCTCATACAATTGGCCAAGCAAGATGCCTGACATTCCGAGATAGGATATACAGCAACGGAACTAACATTGATGCCGGCTTTGCCACTACTAGGAGGCGCCATTGTCTTGCTCAAAATGGGAATGGTGATGCAAATCTTGCACCTCTTGAGTTGGTGACTCCCAATTCTTTTGATAACAACTACTTCAGGAATCTCATTCAAAGGAAAGGCCTTCTTCAATCCGACCAAGTTCTTTTTAGTGGAGGCATGGATCTACAGACACTATTGTCAAGGAATACAACAAGAGCCCAAAAACTTTCAGGTCTCACTTTGCATCCGCCATGGTAAAGATGGGAAATATCGAACCTCTCACAGGACCTGCTGGAGTGATACGAAAATTCTGCAACTTCATAAACTGATTTGTCGACCAATTCTAGTTTCTTCTGTTCAAAAACTCAAGTGTCAATAATGTTTTTAAAGATGTTTTCATTGGACTACCTTCTTTTCCTTCATTATTTATCTTGATGGATCATTCCATGAAAGTCATCGTTATTCGTCATTCGTCATTCTTTCATACATAATGTATTCAATTTATTGTAAAGTCATGTTGGATTTCTCTTTCTCTCTTTCTCTCTCTCTCTCTCTCTCTCTCAAGTTAAAAGATAAGAAATGCATTGATTTTGTTTTTTTTTTTGAAAGAATAAGAAATGCATTGATATTCACAAGTCATACGTCCTTAATGTTTGGTGGGCCTTTGCATGCATCCATAAACGTACAATTGACACCTTTAATTACTAGCATACTCAAGCAAATAAATTAAAATATTACACAATCATATTTTTTTAGCCTTAATTATTAATATATACGTGAAGACAAAAATTTTTGTAATGTTCTAAACCAGATTGCAATGCCAAGAGATGATGTACAAAACCCAGTCCCTGCTAGCTCCAGGAAATTTATTGAGTATAAAAAAGTTATATATACATATTCTCAGGCCAAATAATAATAAATTCACATCATAATTTCTATATAATGACTGTAAATTCTGTTTATGTTAAAGCTAAAAGTGTAATTCAAATTTGGGCATGAAATTAAATTAATACACCATATATACTTTCATTATCATAATAATTTTGTGTCAAGTTATAGCAGCTCACATGGAGAACTAGCCTGCTTTTTGCTGATTCAGCCTAAACAGGTTGCACCAAGCACCATATTAATATGCATCGGCACATCCTTTGACAATTCAGGGTTAAGAATACCATAACCCTAATACTCATGAAATTTGTTCTAACTTTCAATATTCCAGGTCTAAAGGTACTTAATAACATCAATGCTGGCTTCACAAGAATCAGTATGAGTTAATTGTCCCATTTGGACTTCTCCTCAATGAATGGCTATTGGGAGGTCAATCTGCATCATGGTTCTTCGAGCTGGAGAGGTCTTCATATTGACACAAGGACTCATGGGATTCTAGTCCTAACTTAACTTTATTTCTTGAAAGGTGGATAACCATAAACAAAGGAAATTTTAATTTAGGGAAGGGAGTGCTCAAGTTAATGGACTAACACCAGTTTCTTTTTGGGCTAAACCTGGTTAAGCCATAACAATGTCTAATCAAATAAATGCAGTAAAAACCTAAACCCCAGTTGTCTAATTCGGGAAAATTTGTTCATAATCCAAGTATATTAGTTAAACAACATGCTATAAAACAATCAAATTGAAACTTATATCAAAAGTGATTTTCTAGAAAATCTTTCAAGATAGTACTAATTATTTTGTAAAATCAAAAGTATTTATTGATCCCAAAAACAACTAATCAATAATCAAAAGACCCAGTAAATATATTACAAAATAAAAAACTTTATTGAAATAATGAAGCATATCAATTCGTACTGGGTAGAAAACTTATATGGCATGGATCCAAAGTTATTGGCTGTCATTAGTCTTTCAAATCTGCAAGGGATGAAATCAAAAAAAGGTTAGAGTTGAAGATAGTTATTTCTTTCTCTCCGAAGTGTGTTTTATCAAACCCTTATTAAATTCTAGAGTTTTATTTACTTAGACAAGGAAATAATTGGGTTTTGGTCAAATGGGCTTACCAAAACTAAGGAGAAGATAAAATCATAGGTCTAAAACTAGTTAATATTAAACCATCATATAAATATATAATTATATAATTAAAATTATAATATAATTATGCTTAATTTATAATTAATAAATTCTTCTAACAGATAGCCCAACACCCAAACGTCAATCCTCAATAGTGCTTGAGTTGATAGGACATATAAACTTTTGTGGGATGGATTTGAATAGGATTGATGTATACCTTTAAACCTCCTACGTACATTCATGTAACTTTTCTTGTGTCAAAATTTTCAGAGGACAAATAAAACTTTAGTTGCACGGATTTGATTAAGATTGATATATACCTTGAAACCTCTTACATACATGTAACTTTTTTGTCTAGTTTCAAAATATTCGAAGTCAAAAGAGCTATTATTTTGACTTTGTCCATACATGTTTGAGGTTGGATGTTACTTACATTGTCCATTACTTGAAAATTATAATATTCCATATTTATAAATGCCATTTTTTTTTATTTTTTTGTGAAGCTAGCATAGGACTATATTAACATATCATCTGCATGTTTTCACCACGTGATTCTGTTCATTTCTATATATCCATTTTTGTTATACATATATGGTTCAAGAATGGCCATGCCCATGGCCATTTCATTTTTTATTATTATTGAATTAATTTTATTAAAGTTGATGTGGCCTTCCCATTTTAAGATCAGTTCAATCATTGTGGATAGTCACGTAAACAAATGCTGGGCTGCAGTCACCATAAAAAGAATGGCGATCGACAAGTTGACATTTATTTTTATTATAATTAAATTTATTATATAGATTAAGGTGTGGGGCTGTTTCCTGATGCTTTCCTTAAAAATTCTTAGGTACACGTCTTCATTGTATGAAACTGTGGCCGACTTTGATGAACACTTTATGCATTCAAAGCCACCGATTGCTAGTCTGATTTGATCATCTCCGAGGATTATAAATTGGGTGGGAGTACTGCTTGTGAAATGTCAATAACGCTGTTTGTCTTGATGGATCATGTCATGAAAACTAATGTCATTCTTTCCTTCTGTATTCTACAATAAATTCCTGGCTTGCTAATTTATTTGTCTCCTTACTAAGAAATTCATCATTATTAATTAATTTGCCATACACATCCTAATCTTTGAGTTCGCATGCATTTCTTGATCGAGGAAATTAAAATGTAACACGTCCCATCTTCATTTTTCTTCAGGATGAATATATCCTAAATTCTATGAGTACAATAAAAATTAATGGTATGCAAAACATGGTAATGCTTCATCAAGTTTAATTCGTTCAGCGAAAAGATTATTAAATCTCATATGAAACTTAGAGAAAGTCTTTAATTAATGATCATTATCTATTTTAAGTGGTGTTCTTATACTTCGTTAGAAATAGAACTTAAAAACTAAATGGTAATTGATGGTGTTAAGTGTTGAATTATTTGTTTATTTAAGTTTTGTTTCTATTAAGTAGTAAAAAATAAAGAAAATGAACTGTGTTCCTCTTTCTATATAGAAAAAATATATATATTTTAACTTTTTTCTATCCATATAAAAATTATATAATAATTTCTAATTTAAAAAAAAAAACAAACAAACAACTTTTAAAGTATGAAAGCAAATTGCTTTCTATCAAAGGCTAAAAAACAAACTCTGTCTTTACTTTATCTATGTGAAACCAATTTCATCTTTATCGCCCATATTTTTAAGGTAGTCTGTATGAATATCTTAGAGTTAGCAATTAAAAAAATCCAAAATAATATATATTGAATTAGATTGTGCCACATTCAAGATAAACACGGAAAACGGAAAACATGTCCTTGATGCTATTTTTTTTTAATCGAAAGATAGAACAAGGTATGAGAAATACCTAATCACATCAATATTAATCAATCTAATTAACCTGATTATAAGTTTACTAACTCAACCAAACAAGTGTAACATGCCTAACTTAACTCAATCCTGAGTTTAAAAAATGAAGTTGAATTAGATGTTGATTTTAATATCGAATATTAATTGTGTTAAATTGAACTCAAATAAAATGTTTAATTTTCTAATTCTGAAGATTAGACTCTGACCAATTATTTAAATAACCTCTGTACCCGAGTTTCATTTAAAGTCTGATTGATGATCAAGTGGATATAACATTTTGTTATGAAAAGTGCATAAAAGGTTAAAGTTGTTACATAGTGAAAATTCTCAGCAGTTAGAAACCATGCATGGTAGATTTACAAAGAAAATTTAGTTTTAAATTTGTTGGTACAGCTAGTCAGCAAACTTAATTTTCTAACAGCACCACATTTAAATTAAGGATGGGCATTATAAGTGTGTGAAAGAGGGATACACTCAAATAAGAGTAGAAGATTCTTACAAATTAAAAAGGGAATTTTCCCAAAGCCATCAAACAACAGCAACAAATGGTATTAGAAAAATACAAAAATCAAAGAATTACAGTACCATTGATATTAACACTTAGATTTTGAATGAAATAATTTGTGGAGAGATTAGTGTAGGATACGAATTTCTAACAACCTAGATCACCATGGTAGAACACAAACATCATTTAATTAAAAACACTCAAATTACATACCTTTGGAATCCATGGATCTCTTTCTTTTGTTGATGCGGAATTGATGAAGAGCTGCAAAGAGAACCGATCTCAAGATTCAAGATCTTCTCCCCAAACGACCCTTTGAAACTCGGGGCTTTATGAGATCGCTCGATCACTTTCTCGTATAAAACCGTATGAGAAATAACGTATGTGATAGAAAATGTATCCCCAAATTTGGGAGGATCAGCTTTCCAATGGGAAGCTCCCGACCACTGCCCTCATAACGTGGTCGGGGCCGAACTCACCCCCACACACCACCTACTTTATACGCTTTATTGCCCAATAACCTCACTTAATTAATTAATCTTAATTCGCTTTTTAATACCAATTAATGAAGCCCACTTAATGAAAACTTACATTCTCCCACTGGGCGATATTAATTGGAAACAAACCGCGCCGCACCTTTATATTGGTCTATAGATTTATTCTTAATAGTCAATCCGATCCCATAAAGTCTCGAACACTGAATCATGGCGGTAATTGCATGTACTCACGCAACCCCTTCCATGGTCACGAGTGCTTTCAACTTTACTGATATGGATTCAATATGGTAAAGGTGTTTAACGGACAATACCTCATAATGAGCGATACTTCACGCTGCTATCCATTTTGTTACCCAAATTCTTCTCCTTATGTCACAAACCTAGTGTCAATGTGAGAATATCCATCATGGTTCCAACTAACTCAGATATATATGTTACCTGATAGGTAACTTTTACTTAATGTAACAAAATATGCTATCGAGGCTAATTCCAAGAATGCCCCATAGCCTTTATTCAAGGTTTACACAATGCCTTGATATTTTCAACAGTTATATGTACTCAACTCGATAAACCTACATTCACCAATACCTTATTGAATGTAAAAGAGTTGATACATATTCAATTATTACAAAAAATGTAATGAAATCAATTCAACTTTATTAGAGCAACATAAAATTTCAATAGCTCTGACTTAATCACAAGATCCCATGATACTCTAAGCCCATGTTAATGACATGTCGCTCAAATACACAAAGGCGTAAGGCCTTTAGTTAGCTGTGATCTCGCAATCATATCATCCGCTGATATGTGCTCCACCGCAACGTCACCGCTTTGAACTTTTTCCTTTATGGTCGTATTTGACCTCCATGTGTTTAGACTCCCTTGAGGACCTCCGTTATTGTTAATAAACAACACTCCAGAGTTAATTGGCCACAATACAAATCGTATGGGGCCTATCCACAAATCAAACACTCTGCTAACTCCTTAATTAGGTTTCGAGCCAAACTGGGCTGAGAAGTCACGAAAGCATGCTACAAACCCGCTCGTATGGTAGAGGATGCAATTAATTTCTCTGCTTTCTCACTTTTCCATGATACTCGCACTCCCGCTAACTTAAAGATATAACCGCTATCGACTTCTTTCATCCCGATGTGCGCAAAGTCCGAATCAATACCCAACTAAATGTAGTCCTGGAATATGGTTGTAAATCAACATATAGTCTGGTCTCTTTAAGTACCTCTATAACCTTTCTCGCAAAGAACCCAATGATCATGTCCTCTCGGGCCTGACCGATATCCGCCTGTAAGCCCCGCCGTAGGCGCAAAGACGCCCCAAGGCATACTCGAGCATACATAATAATTCCCAAGTGCACTAGCATAAGGTATATTCTTCATTTGAGTTTTCATATCCTAACGAGACATCGTGGATAGACTCAACTTATCACCTTTACGTACTGTGAGCAATTCCCGTTTACATAGCTGTGGCTGTCAATCTTTCTAAAACACGATCAACATATGCCCTCTGAGATAAACCCAATAGTCTGCAAGAACGATCCCTATGAATCTCAATGCCTAGGACAAAAGACGCCTCACCAAGGTCCTTATATCAAAAGTTGTTCAATAACATCCGCTTGTCCCATGCGCATCAAGGTCACCGTCATAAAGGTGGATATCATCCACATAGAGTATTAGGAAAAATGAATTTCCTCCCACCTAATTCTCAGATATACATTGATTCACTTTGTTCTCAACAAACCATGCTAAGGAAGCAACAACACTAAGGAAACTCAAGTACCATTGTCTAGAAGCTTGCTTGGAGACCATAAATAGACTTTTCAGTCTACATACAAGTTTACCCGAATCATTTGCCACAAACCTTTCGTTGCATCATATAGACTTTCTATTAAGGTTCCCATTGAGAAATGCGCTTTACCATCCATCCGTGTAATCCATATCAAATGAGCAACTAATGCCATGATCACCTCGGGAAGAATCTTAGAAGAGACTGATAAAAGTTGCTTCATAGTCTACCTCTTCTTTCAGCGTAAACCTTTCGCTACCACCGCTTTAAACTTCTCAATCTTTCCTTGTGAGTCCCTTTTAGTCTTATACACCCATTTATGTGCCCAACGGGTCTATGACCCTCGTGTAATTCAATAAGTTCCCAAACTCCATTATGCCTCATAGATTGAATTTCATCTCTATCAGATCTAACCATTGGGCTCGATCGAGGACAAGAAACAGCCTTTCTCATAAGTTATCGTGGATCACCACGTAACCGATATCGTAGTCTTGCTCTCCTATAGACTAAATAGTCCTGCATACCGATCGCCTCTCCCTAGTGGATCTCTTACTGGAGTAGTAATAGCTACATTCTCGCACTGAGCCCATTTAACTTCATTGGGGAGTCAGCTCAACAACAGATCCCTAGTCTCAACAAAGTTCAATATGGTATGTGGGAGTTTCCACAATTATTCAGATGGGAGGAGATACAGATAATTACATTACTCACGCATTATCATCCTCAATAGTTCAGGAGCAAATTACTTTCTTCGCCACATCAAACTCCAAAACTTAAATATTCCCGTGATTCCACAATTCTTGTGCCTCCATTGGGATTATAGAATCGATATCCCTTCGAATGTTCCGGGTAAGATACAAAATAACACCTAGTGGTTCTGGAGTCCAACTTACTTAATGTTGGATTATATAACTTTACTTCTGCAGGACATCCCCAAACCTTAAGATGGTTTAAGCTAGGCTTTCGCCCAGTCCATAACTCAAAAGGAGTCAATGGAACAACTTTTGTAGGTACACGATTCAAAATGTACAAAGTTGTTTTCAAAGCTTCACCCCATAGAAAACCTGCAATTTCATTCTACTAATCATACTCCTACCATTTCCATAAGAGACGATTGCGCCGGGCTATACCATTTTGTCAGACTCTGTGCATAGTAAACTGCCACTATCCCGCAGTCCTAAGCATTTGGCGAACGGTCTTGCTTCGCCCGAAGACGCATGCTCGCTATGGGCATTTCCACTTGCCGCATCTAACAACCTTTACGACTTTTCCTAACTGCTCGACTTCATCCGAAAAATCTTTGAATTTTTCAAGAGACTCCTGACTTTCTTTAATCAAGTACAAATAACTATCGTAGAATAGTCATCAATAAATGTGGGATGAAATAAAAAATTTTTACACAAGGTTGCCACATAAGGTCCACTTATATCAGTGTGAATGACTTCCAACAAGCCGAACTACTTGACCGCATTTCTTCTTTCTTATCTTGGTCATTTTACCCCTACAATGGGCCTACGATATCTCTAAGTCATTTTTAAGAGTGGGTAGGATATTAGTCTTTATTAGCCTTTCTACTTCTATCCTGTGAGATATAATGTCGCTTATGCCATAACGCATAAGACTCATCCTGGGGTAAAGGGTCTAAACAACCTTTTCACCGTATAAGCCACGTATATGTCATCTGAGATAAACTTAATCTATATAACCGTTGGACATGACAAGATCTAACCTTATTTGAATTAAGAAATATTGAAATATTGCTCTTAATTTCAAAAGAACAATCATATGAATCCAAACATGATAATCGAAACTAAATTCCTTCTAAAAGAAGGTACATAAATGTATCTTTTCAACATCAACTTAAAAACCGTAATCTAAAACTAAGATTACATCTCCACTTAACACGACTTCAAATTTTCTCGTTATTTCCCACAGCTGAGCTTTGATTCATCCTTGCTCGCTTCCTCCTAGCTTATGAATCAGATAAATGCAACATGATTAGTCGCTCCACTATCAAGCCACCAAGAACTCGGATGGTGCTTCGATAGGTCGATTCACAAACAAGTATTAAAGAATCATTACCTGTAGTTTCTCCACGCTTGACATCCAAGCTTTGAATTTTGTACGTACCCTTCTTCATGTGACCTTTCTTTCTCGCAAAGAAGCAATGATCACCATCTTTTCAAGAATGTCTTTGGACCTATATCGCCGATCGAATCGCAGTTTCGAGCACCTGAGTTCGACCTTTGAACTTTATTCTTCTCTTATGGGAACTAGCGCATATAAGGCCACATGCTCTTTATCCTCTAGTTTCTTCTCCGCCACCACCTCATATCAAGTCATTTATCGACCAAGTTTCATTCGGGAATCGTAGTTTGTCTTTATAATCCCAAAATCGTGTGGAAGGGGTGTTCAGGCTGATGCACAATGCAAGCATCGTGAATGGTAACGTTAAGAGCTCTGAGCCTTCGCCTTTGGGAGCCCACCATCCCTCGTGACATAATCTCTAACCCCAATTGCACCATCATACTATGTTGAAGAGCTCTTGGAGAAGTAAGTTCCAACCTCAAAGATTTGATCGAAACTCGATTTCTAAATTTATAGTCGCCATCATTTCTTAGCAAGATGTTTCATCGGGTGTCCACTTTTCAGCGTTCTTGTATGGATTTCTTCATTGTCAACAAGAAATCCTATCGCTTCCTCTCCTGTGTAGCAAAGTCGGGCTCACTTCTTCAGATTAGAGGATGTGATATCTCGCCGCTTATCCATCAGTTCATGCGAACATCCGCCAAATTTCCATTCCAAATCGGTAGGAAGTCCTCTTTCCATTTCTTAAAATTCAATCCAAAGAGTGATTCATTTAAATGGAATCACAAGCCACGTAAAAATCGACCGAAAAATAAAACAAAACAAAGACAATCAAGATCATGAATACCATACGTAGAATTACATACATCATCACATAATCACCTCGGGGCGTAGAATATGACATGTAGTTGTACATTCTCCATAATGATAATGGCCATGGTAACATATTCTAATCCTTCGTGAAATCACCACCTGTATGAACCACTAAGATCAGCCATTTTCATTGCATGCCATCATGTATCCTCCATGAATTAACACATGATCACCTCCTTCGGGAGCATGACCACGTAATAAACATGACATCCCCACAATATGAGACTCCATATTTCTCAAATCCAATCAAGTGTGCCACTCGCGGTCATCACAAACCTCAATTGAATCCTTGAAAATCACTCACAAGGGATAAGTAAACTTTATGTATCACATTCAATATATGTAATGCCAATTATATTTGTTCTAATTCATTAATAAATAATTAATTTAGAACTTACATGTTCTATGTGCTATAGTTCATGAGTTTAATACCTTATATTTCCGAAACCATAGAGAAATACCAAGAATACGTGAAAATACCTTGCACAACTAGGTATTACATAGTGGTTCTATACGATTTTATCCGTAAAAGCCTAAATATGCTAAGTCAATATACTAAATTGTAGAGAATTTCGATACGACCAGAGGGTATCAAATCGCTTCAAAATTCCTCCATCGCCGCTCACGCCACCGTAAGGTTCGGCTGGCGGTGGCAGCGCTGCGGCGCCGCATCGCACCGGGTCAGGTTGACGCCTGTTCACCGCTGACCGGCCGACCGCTGACCTGCCTGCTTGACCGCTGACCCGGCTGACCGCTGGATCGCCTGCTTGACCGCTGACCCGCTGGACCGCTGGACTGGTCGGGTCTCGACCGCTGACCGGCCTGCCTTGACCGCCTGGTCAATATCCCGGCCTGGCTTCTGCCCGCTCACGGTTCGTCAGTGCCGACGCTATCCACACGCCGCCAGCCCACGCTACCGCCACGCTCGCACTAATGAATCGCCGTCAACAAACGGACGTAGATCCCGCTTGACCGTCGGTTGTCGATCGGGCCGCGCCGACGCCATCACGACGCCGTAATCTGGTTCGGCCGCGCGCAGGTCGCACGCCGCCGTCTTCAACTGGCGCCGCGGGCGGGCGCCGTAGCGAGGGCGCGGCGCCAGCCTTCCGGGCGACGCGCCACCCAATCGCTGTGATCGCCTCGTCAGTGAGGATTCCAAATATGTAAAAATATTTAATTTTGATGTATAGAAAAACTCAAATTGGACATCGTCCGATTTTCATAAACCCAAAAATTTCTCCAACCGTATGTTTCGAAGTTCCGGATCCATGGTCAGCTCTGATACCAACCTGTAGAACACGAATTTCTAACAACCTGCATCACCACAGAGTAACACAAACATCATTTAATGGAGAAAACACTGTAAATTACATACCTTTCGAATCCACGATCTCTTTCATTGGATGCTGAATCGATTTAAGAGGCCGCAAAGAGAACCGATCTCAAGATCTCAAGATCTTCTCCAAACGACCTTCAAACCCTTTACGAGATTGTCGATCACTTTTCTCAGAGAAACCGTATGAGAAATAACGACGTGATAAACGATCCTTGCGCTCGAGCACTGTTTTCTTAACAGCTTTCCGACCACTGCCCTCTCATAACGGGCCTGCCGAACTCACCCCACACACCACTCACCCCATACGCTTTATTAAGAAGCCCAATAACCTCACTTAATTGTGACCAATCTTAATTCAGCTTTAATACCAATTACCGAATCTCAATTTAATTTAAAAAACTTTACAATTAGTTGATGACGCTATGTATTCTTATCTTCTTCTACAGAGCCTAGAAGAGGTTCGATCTCTCCCATTTTCACCATGGCAGCTGCAAAATCTGAACTGAAAGTTGAAGGGCTCTTGCTATTCTCCTTGACGATACTATCAGTAGACCCTCCATTAAAAAGAACCTGATCTGATTGAAGGAGGCCTTTTCTTTGAATGAGATTCTTGAAATAATTGTTATCAAAAGAATTGGGAGTCACCAAATCCAGGGCAGCAAGATTATCGTCGCCATTCCCATTATCAACAGGACACCGACGTCTCCGAGTGCTAGCAAAGCCGGCATCAATGATAGTCCCGTTGTCGTAAATTCTGTCGCGGAAGGTAATGCATCTTGCCTGTCCTATTGTATGGGAACCTGCATATTTCAATGAATTAAATAATCACAACTATTAGCCGTATTAATTACAACACTAATTAACAAGTGATTCATTAAGAACTGTTGAGGGCTTCGATTAATTACCTGAAAGAGCAACCATGTCTCTTGCAAATTTTAAGCCTTTGGTACTGAACAGGAAATAAGCCTGTCCAGGCCAGTTCTAAAGGAAGGAAGGTTGGTTGCTGCTTGGCTTAGGCCTGAAGTGGTGGAGTCTCTTCTTCCAAGCTTCAGTGTCCATGTTGGCCCCCCAACCTATATATCGTCAATCATATTCAGAAATTTAAATTAATATTAAAGATTAATCAAGAAATAGAAGTGATCAATGATTAATGGACACACATATATATAACTTACAGCAACAGATGCATCTCGGGCTGCCACTGCAAGAATGTCAGCGCAGGATACGACGCTTGGACAAATGCTTTCTACCTGAGATTTCACATTGTCTATGACTTCGTACCCTCTGACTGAATTGTTATTGTTAGGTGCATTTTTCTCGCTTTGAATGGTGACGGAATCATCTAGCAAGATTGATGCATCACAGCCCTGTAATTAAGTAATTGATCCAGTTACTTCAAAGTCTCCTGCGAGAACCCGACCCGAAAGGAAAAAGAACTTGTGCTTGAGATTGAATGAGTACCTGAACGAAGCAATCATGGAAGTGGAGACGAATAAGAGATGCTGCCATTCTACGCTCGCGGGATACTGCAGCTCTTATGGCTGTCCGGATGGTAGTGAGTATATTTGGACAGGTATTATCGTAGAATGACGAAGAAAGCTGAGCTTCACATGGGATGCTTGCGAGAATGAATAACCCAGCAGCGACAAGAAATGCATGAGAAACGCAGGAAGGCAATCTTGATCTCCCAGCTGCCAAACCCATTTTCTCTCTTAGAGCAACTCCAACCCGAGTCGCTTACTGCGCTTATACCAGAATCGCCGTGGCACCCTAAACCAAAAAACTACGCCCAATCCGAGATGGCATCGACTGCAAAATGCCATCCGTGACGCTGGGGTGCCATCGGCAAACCGTGGAGAGAGAAAGAGGAGGATGCAAAATAGCCGTTGATTGATCCCGGGTACCTCAACGATCTCTCAACTGGCTATTCCATTTGGAAATTCTATAAAATAGACAAAAATTCAAAGGGAAAAGGAAGTCACCTTGCAGATTTGCCGAGTGAAACCCTAACCCTAGCTCTAGCTCGAACGTCTTCTCCCTGAGCCTTAGCTCGAACCGTAGCCCTTGCAGAAATCTTGGAGTGCCAGTCAGAGAGGAGGAAGAGGAAGAAAGAAGAAGGAGGAGGAAGAGGAAGAAAAAGCAAGAAAAAAGTACAGCGTGCCAAGTGAAGGTAGTGCGTATGAGGAGAAGCAGAAGTAAGGAGAAGATAAGAGTGGTCGCGAAAGGAAGGTACGATAAATTGCAATTTTCTTTAATTTCAATTTTTGATTTTAAATGGGTTATATTAATTGCAAATATTTTTATATCCGATTAATTGCAATTGATACTGGTACTAATTGCAACATAATCGTAATATTGATAAATATTTTCCTTATTTCACTTTTTGATTTTTATATTAATTGCAATATTTAACTGTAAATATTTTACATTAATTATAAATTTTATATCCCATGTATTAATTTGCAACTTTATAAATTGCTCATTATTTAAAATTGATTATATTTTTTAATTAAAATTGCTCTCATTTTTTAAATTGACAAATTGGATTATTTAAATTTAAATTGATGAATTGATACTTTTTTAATTGATATCAAGCTAATTAGTCAAATTAATTATATATTTTGTAATTGATAGATTTATTTGTATACTTTATAAATTGCTTATTCTATTAATTGATTATAATTTTTGTTTTTTTAGATGGACTTACAATATGATCAAGCTCTTTTAACTCCGATTTGCTTATGAACGACACCCATTTATATGATGAGTTTATCCAAAGTAATCCTACGCATTTACACAAGACAAACAAGCTGCTCAAGATTAAAATCGTGAAGAACAAAGAACTTCTTCAGAAGAAGATAACACCATAGTCACATGGGCTTAATACAAGCAAAGATGTAATTACCGGGAATGAACAACAAGGCAAGGCATTTCCCGCAGTTAATATCGCAATACTTCGAACTCACTTCGTGCAATCATAGAGCGTTCACCTTCTATTAAAAGTCTTAGCGGAATGATATAAATGCAAACGCAAAGAATTTGTCGGGTTTTCATAGTCAAATCGAAAGCCTCCGACAGTGGACACACCGAAAGCAAAATAATGTAAGATATCAACTATTTTATTAATTAGTATGATTTGATATTCGAACTATTAACCGAATACTTATATGCTTTTTAGTTTGGCGGAAGAAAAGAAATGTTTTGCTAAGATAATCGGAAACCATTTCAATACGAGCATTACTGAATATATTGAAATTGAAGGAACGGACTACCAACTCGACTACAAAGAATAAGAGAGCAAAACTCATTCAACAGTAGTCCCGCTGATCACTACGTTTAACTCGCTATTCAACTCCATATTTGCGGGATGACACCGAACGCCGTCCTCTCCCCAACCTCGATAGGCCATCGGCGTAAAGGCTTCAAGAACAACTTAAAACAAAGAAAAGGTACCACTGCCGAAAGATCACTAAGATCATCACCACCGAATGAAGATTTGAAGTGGAACGACAAAAAGTCGAGTTACGTAACAAAATTTACGCTTCAACAAGAGATAGCATTGAGCAACATCGTAACACCAAGAATCGCTAAAGACACGCGCAAAGAATCAAATGCAAAATGAGATGAAAATCATAAACCGATACTAATGCCATGTGGACCCACTTTTCGCAACATATCGAATAACTCAAGATAAGAGGTTATGAAAAACGGGTTTTAATTTTTAGTCATATTTACCATGTCATATTATTTTTTAATTTTAGGCCACTATTTATTATGTTGCACTGGAACTTAAAATATAACTTGAAATCAAATCGAATTGAAAAAACAACATGAAATTGGAATTTGGAATTAGAATACAACATGAAATTGAAATCGGGAATTAAAATACAACATGAAATTGAAATTTAAACAAAATACAAATATATCCGTTAAATTACTTATCAAGACAAAATATACCCATTAAAATGAGAATCATACGCTTAATTATATGGCTTAATAAAAACATTTAATTATTAAACGCACCCCATTTCAGATCTACCATCGGTTAAAAAATATCTGCGCGCTAAAGACTGCTCGCGCCGCAAACTAAGATTTGTAAGACTCATTTTGGGAAGAATCCTGCATTGAGTTGCTCTTAGGCTGTTGTTTGGACAAAAAGAGGAATGGAGAATGTCTTTCTTTCTGATACTGCTGGTACTGTTTTGGCTAAGCAAGTATTTGTGATGAGAAGTGCAAAGACCTCATACTCATTTACAGCCGTTGGTAAAGATTAAAGAATAACAAGTTATTGGATGCATGACCTGTTCATCAAAGTCGGCATCACATTGGAGACAAGCAAGAGTTGAGTTTTAGGGACGCCTTGTTTGAATAGACCAATATCTCATACTCCGCCGTCTTTTGAAACTTTCCATTTGTCAAATCCCCATTGGCGGACTTGATTGCTTCTTTTTAATTTTAAGTCTTACTATAAAAACTTATTATCACGTAGAACGAAGCTTACATCAGCATTTACGATTTTATTTCTTGAAATTTATGTTTTCTCATATAAAATTATAATCTACATAAATCTCAAGATATAAAATCATTATCTAATAAGTGTAAAACTTGTTCTTATATGATAACGAGTTTTTTTTATAAATGAACCCTTAATTTTTTTACTATGGTGGAAAATGTCAACGAAAAAAAGATTAAAAAAGAGGGCAAAAAGTAAACGGAAATAAAATTACGTCTTATTTGTTCATTTTATCATCATTATCTTGTTTATTGGAATACTACATTGGTAGTGCATAACAAAAACATTCAAGATGTACACTATTCTTAGTTCACATGGTAAAACACTTAACGTTTTAAAAAAACAAAGTAGAGTCCCATTTAGGATAATTTAAACATTATAACTAAAATATTCAACTGTCAAAAAAACAAAAACAAAAACAAAAATGTTCAAAATTCCTTCTAATTTGGCAAAATAGCAAGGCAAGAATGAAAATATAACAAAATAACTTTCTTATATTTGATCAATATAAAGAAAAACTTAATATAATTAAAATTTTTATATATATTTAAATTATTTGATTTTTAAATGAAATTGGGACAAAGTGAAAAATGAGTTTGAAATAATATCTGAAATAATTAGATCCCATATTAATATTATGGGACAAGTAATCAATTAAGCCCTTACTCATTTACTAATATAAAAACCAGATCTTACATTTTTTTACAGTTAAGCACATTGTTACAAGTCCCCTTTGACCTTACATATATTATATATTCTATAACACATTTTTAATCTGTATGTCTCGAGTTGAAGGTCAATTTTGGTTGACTGTTTGTATGCCAGCGATCAAGATATTAAACCTAGCCTATTCTGCATAAAAGTATTGTTCTCTTATGTTGAATGCAAAAGCTTATTAATTAATCTTTCATATTTAAAATTGTTCCACTTGCAACGTACGTACACTATCTAAAGATCAAATTCATTCTAAAAAAATAGTCAATGCTCAAATAAATTCTCAAACAAAAAAAAAGAGAAAAAATATATATTTTGTAAACAACTTTTCATTTAACGTTTTGTGGGTTACAAAATTATTTTGAAGAATACCACATAGTTATTATCACAGACAACTTAGTCATCCCATGGATGGTTATAAATTATTGAGTGTGCATCCAAGTCTCATAATGCTCCACATCGGTTAGAATAAAGGTCTTATAGCATATAAACATGATAACATCCACTTGTATAAGACTTTTAGAGGACAATCCTAAAAAACAAAATTATGGAGTGCTTAGGGACCAAAGTGAATACTCATATCGTACAATGTGGATGAGGATAGATCCATGGGCTCTCCCCAACAATTGCAACCATAATTGATTTGATAATATTCTTAGTTCAAGTAGTTTTAATAGTAGTATTTTCTATAAAAAAATTACATAACAAGCCATCAAAGCTCCTTTATAATAGATAATAAATAATTTTTATTTTTTTGCTTTGATAACTAGATGATTAAAAAATTTTTAAAATATATGATTAAGAATTTGAGAGACACTTTCCAATAATCTTTGTTTTAGAGCTACACCCACCTTCCATCCTAATATATGTTTTT
The DNA here is from genome assembly GCA_016808115.1 of Tetrastigma voinierianum. Taxonomy (NCBI): domain Eukaryota; kingdom Viridiplantae; phylum Streptophyta; class Magnoliopsida; order Vitales; family Vitaceae; genus Tetrastigma; species Tetrastigma voinierianum. The sequence goes on along the minus strand of JAEQBH010000432.1, from coordinate 108,614 downwards.
TGCCTTCAACTAATTTTTTTGCACTTAGTTCTCTTCGTTTCTTAAAAAAAAAAATCTTTGATTAAGGTTCTCATACAATAGCTTGTACCAATAAAGCTTCCAAAGTAAATATGACAGAGTAGCAGACTGTTTAGTTAAAAAAAGGTATTTTGACGGAGGGCGTTAAATCAAGATCAACCAAAATCCTTATTTTGGTTGTTTTGAGATATTATATTTATTTCCTATTATTATTTTGGGACATTATTTTATTTCCTATTATTGTTTTATGATACTATTTTTATTTTCTTCTATGTCCATATTTTCTTCTATGTCCATACTATTTTTATACTATTTTGTTTTAGGGACTTTTATCACTTTTATAATTTATCAAAAAATCAACGATTTTGCTTTACTTTGTTCTTTGGATTGAGACATGTTTATTCTTGTTGATCGATCGTGTGTTGATCAATCGCGCTACACGCTACGTCAGGTGGTATCATAGTAGGTTTCTCTCAATTGATGACTAATATTGGTGCTAGTGATGACAACCAATCCTAAGACGATGATCGAGGATTGCATGTTGTTTGGAGATCGATTAATAAGCAGCAACAATCAATCCAAACTTTAATTGAGTAGTTGGAAACAATACAAACCCAATTGCAAGGGTTATTGAGGATTAATGGGCAAGGGCGTAGGATTGATGATGAGCAACAAGGCGGAGGAATTGGTCCCACTATACCCATTTTTACCACATTCCAAATATACAAAATCAAAGAAGGTCGATCGTAAGATTTGATGACACTTCAGATGAGGAGGGTGACTTGGGTGAATTTGCAAATCCACGTGGTAGACAAAGAGGTGGAAGACAGTGGCAATCAAACTATAAAGGACACGATGAATACAAACTAAAGGTAGATATCCCTAACTTCAGTGGTAATCTTAATATTAAGGGGTTTTTAGATAGTTTGACAAGTTCTTTGACTATACCGAGTTGCCCAATGATAGAAAGGTTAAATTTGTTGCTTATAGACCAAAAAGGGGAGCATCCATATGGTGGGACATATTGAGGGAGACGAGGATGAGAGAGGGGCGTCATTTGGTTCAAACATGGTGTAAGATGAATAAATTATTATGAGGTAGATTTTTGCCTCCGAACTATGAACTGTTAGAGAAGTGCTCTAAAAGCAATCACCTTTAGCACTTATTGCACGAGTTATATTCATTAATAAAAAGGCTTCTTCAACAATCTGATATTTATTTTATTGCATGAATTGATATTGATCTTGAAAGTTGAATATAACTTAGCAAATTAACCAAGAGATGGGTGAATTGGTTTTCTCAAAACCTTTTTGTAAATCAATAAGAAATCTATAAATTTAACTACAAATGCATTAAATAAAGAGAAATAGGGTAGAGAAATCAAACTCCAAATTTATAGTGGTTCGGCACACCCTTCCTTACTTACGTCCACTTCTCCTCAACCTTCGACCGATGAGGGTTCCACTAGTTTCAAGCTCCAACCCGAGGTTCTTTCTTTTATAATTGGATGTTCGCTCTAATGGGCACTTCACAAATCCTTCAAGTTATGCACACTTAAAGCTTTCACTCTTAAGAAAAATGAGGCACTCTCTCTACCTCACAAGATTAAACAAATACAACTCAAGCTAGGATGAAATAAAAGGTGTACTCTAGGATATGCAAATGAGAATTGAATGTACCAAGAAATGAGAATGAGAATTAATGAGCAAGGAAAAAAAATAGTTGAGAGCTTTAATGCAATGTATCTCATAACCATAAATGTTCCCCAACCAAGAATTTATAAGGGTGAAATCTCTGGTAGCATTCTCTGCACCTAACTCATCGACCTGCCTCCATTAATAAACTAGCGCTAGGCATTTAATGCAATCATAGACCGTTGAGATGACTATTTACTTGATCGGTTGACCAAGCGGTCGATCGTTTGATATATCAATTCATAAAAATGAAAAACATGCCTTTTTGGACCCAAACGGTCGACATTACACTCTCAACCGGTTGCAACCTTTTGATCGATTAATTAAACCGGTTGATCGCTTCGATCAACTGGTTGACTTGGACAACTCAACCAGTTGTTTGTCAGAAATAGTCGTTTTGGGTTCATTTTAACTCCTTTTCTCTTCAAATCAATTCCAAACCTTAGATAACTCTTTAAAGCATATTTTAAACTCCAAATAACTAAGGTTTGATGATAAAACATGGGTTTTAAAATATTTAATCAATTTAAAATCAAATTGAGTTAAAATCATGAAATTTGCAAAGAATGTTGGAAAGGCCCTGGAGTGGTCACTTTAGGTTCTTTTCATTCCAAATCAATTTCAAATCTTAGAAAAAACTTTTGAATACTTTTTAAACTTTAGATGCCTACGGTTTGATGCTCATACTCAAGTTTTCAAAAAGATATTCAATTTAGACACAAAAACCGAGTTATTAAGATTATGCATGTAAAAGATGAACCAATGCATTCATCTTACATAGATTCCTAAGCTTACAAAATTTTCACTTTATGCTTGAGCTTGGAGTCTTGGTTACTTGTCATTTTGGATTTTAAATCTTGGTTCTTTGATTTGAGTGAACTTTAGTTCTAAGAGCTCGAATTAAATACATTATCACACCTTAAGCTTAGGAATATCTTCTACTTGATTCTGATCACTCCAACTCAATTTAACTTAATGTTAACTATTGCAACTAATAACCTTAGTTTTTTATCATCAAAACTTCAATTAGAGGTAAATCTCTTTACTAACTGATCTTTAAATCAATTAATAAAGTCCCATGATACATAACATAGCATGAAGGAAATCATGATGAGACCATGATAATGAGATTCCTATCATGTGTAATTATGTTAGTATCTAAATTATCCTTAGTCATAGGATCAACAAGAATGGACATTATTGATCCAAATAGACTAGCACATGTTTTACTCCTTAACTGGATCAAACAATAGGTCTGGTAAACTATAGTCATGGTGATGATTAAAGTTAACATGTGGATGCTTGCTAAGAGTAGTCAAATACATCAAAGACCTTCTATGAGATAATCATATGGATTATCTATTTAAATGTAGATGATATTCTCATCATAGTAATGGTGTAAGTATCCTTAGACTTGAGGTAACAACAGATCTTAGACGCTTTATTCTCACTTTGACTCTATTCTTGTCAGCTTCCCAAAGGTCGCCATGGGTGATGATAGGTACAACTCGAGGTATTCAAAGGTAAAATGAGTAGCCAATAGAGGATCCACCACTCGAGCAGAGGGAGTATATACCCATAGCCTCTTGTCGGATCATTACTCGAAATCTCCGGCCATAATAGAAATGTCATGAAGAGTGTCTTTAGTGACATGAATAATGAGCAATGAGTCTCGGAGACAAGAACTAATATCACTTAGGCTAGGTGTGATGTAGTCAGTCTAGCGGGAGCTACACATAGTACATGCTTTGAATCGAGGGGAGTATAGTATGGTGAAAGGATGAACTAAGTATATATTGTCTACTTTAAGGGTTTATGCCTTAACTAATCACCTTCTACTAATCGAGGGCCACATGTTTGGTTAGATATCACTCATTACTTGCTTGGAATCAATGGTTGATTCAAGTAGCCAACATAATCAGAAAACGTAATGGGTTACACACTTTGAAGGTGTGAAAAGAGAATAAAATGATTTTGGATTGGATCCAAATTGAGGGAAAAACTACGTAATTAGACTATCTCAGGATTAGTTGAATTCTTAGGGCATGAGGACGAGTTTAAGAGCCTTTGGGCTCGATCATGGGCTAAAATAGAGGTGTCCAACGGGCCTTGTCAGGCTAGCACGACATGTTACTTATTATAGTAAAGTGGTTCCAAACTAAAGAAGTGTGTTTACTAACCCTAGGTTTTTTTCCTACATGATCGGAATTAGAAGAAGGGGCTGATTGAGGGTTACTAGTGGGGGTGGGATTCTCCTCATCTTTAAAAGGATTAAATTCGTCACATTCATCAATGCCAAAATTAAGGTTTTCAACATCTAAGTATCGGTGATCCATTTTTATTTTTTAAAAGAAAAATGAAGAAAAAAAATAATAAATAAATATATAGGACTAAAAATAACAAATAAAATAACTAAATATAAATACCTCAACCTTGTGATAATGAGAACTTGTAAAATTACCCCAAAAAAACTTGTAATTGATGCACACTTGTGGAGAGTAAGTAATTTAAATTCTTGAATTTGAGCACTTGTAAATTGATGAAAGAGAAACTTGAGGAAATTGTAAACAATGTGCAAAGAGAGATGACAGAATAGAGAATTGAGTGAGAAAGAATTAAAATGAGAGGTATTTTTAGGAAATCATTGGAAGATCAATTACATATTTACCCTTAAAACTAGTCATTTTATAGTTGTTGAGAGGGGTATTTTAGGTATTTGATATACAAATATTTAAAAAATAGTCGTTGACTTATTTACCCTTAAAACTAGTTGTTATATAGTTGTTGGGTGGGGTATTATAGACATTTGATATAACCTTTTTTACCCTTAAAACTATGACGCCCTATTTCCCGAGGGTCCCTAAGTGACCACTGTTAACTCATGGAACCGTGTGTCTCATATCATGCACTCCATACATATAAAATGACCCAATAGGGCCCACCATTCATACTCATCCATACAATAAAACCATATTTTTATAGGATTCAAGAGTTATTACATCACTCTTAATACAAAACATATTAAACTAATCGCCTAATATATACACAAAACTTGAATCAAGGCTTCACAATCCGACGCCGCCCATAATCCCTACTCTAAGGAGCGTTGTTTGCCCGAGTACCGAGTGTTGAGATTCCCACGACGGCGGAAGCAATGCCCAAAAGAGTTGAATTTTCCTACTAGGGCTACTCCCCACCTAAAATGCACATGCAATGGTACATCACAACATCCACATACCATACAATTTAATATGCATATGGAATGGATTTATATCATACGAAATGTCATGCCCATACCCCCGCCACTACTCAACCCATCATTACGCCAGCTGGGTGTGGCAATCGTCAATTGCGTAAGTCAATGATATCAATATCGAGCCTTGCTGCCACCAACACCAATGCACTGCAAATGGAGGCAACTAATCCTTGAGTCAACTCTTGACTCCTATCACTTAACTCTAAGTCTATGATAAATATGACCGTGTTTCTAGCAATATAACTTTCGGATTACACTCGCCTGGTCTTCTTTGAATTAACCCATACGTAATCTTTCAGATAGTACCCGCTGCCCCCTTACACCTATGCAAAACCTTTTTGGATAGTACCACGGGTCTCTCACACCCATGTAGGACCTTTCGGATCCACGAGTCTCCTACACCCAGTCTAACGCCTGTCACATTAATTATTTCCTCATTTCACTCTTGAACTATGAGTCTTAGCTGGACGAGTCCCTGACAACTCAACCCACGTTCACCAATAGTGGTGAACAACCATATCGTGCACCCACACCCGACTAGACGCGATGTCACCGTGCACATAAATGCAATGATGTCAATTCATATATCCAATTCCAATGGCTCACATACAATTATATTTGATATAAATCAAACATTTATGTTAATACATCAATTAGCATGCATTAACATATCATTTCCTACACACATTTCAAGTCATTCAATTCAAGCAATAATATAAGCGTTATACCAATTTTCAGTCCAACCATCAATCTGGACTTTTTAATAGTCCCATAATAGATGGGATGTCCATGGACAAACATCCAGATTCTGCTCCACTTCTTTTGAACCCAAATCCATGGCCATTTCCGGCCTCACAACAACCAAAACCATTTTTATGGTCTTTTAAACAAGGAATATCCAAGTAGGAGAAGACTCCCACTTGGAAGCGGGAAACCCACAATATCTAGACTACATAGTCCCTGCAAGAAGACCAACTTTGCTTCTTGCCTCCCTGAGTTTGCCGAATCCCATCACTAAAAAACGGAGATAAGGTAGACACTCTCTCTCTAAAACCTTTCCTCCCTTTCCTCTATTGGTCTCTCTCTCTTTTTCCTTCTTCCCAAACAAGTTGGGAGAAGATAGCCAATATGGGATATCATCTCACTTAAGCATAAAGTCCACTTCTCATTGGCTTCGATTTCCCTCCCTATCCACTTATCCCATTAAGTGGGATTTCCTCCAATGAAATGATGCCACATGTCACCTATGGCCCACACTCGAGCTCATGTTCAATTTGGCCATATGATACGTAAAATCTCCTCGGAGCCACCAAATGTGTCATGTCCCGCACCACCTCTGCGTCTAAAACAAATCTTAATCGAGTTTAATCTCAATGAATTTATGTGGTAGCTAGATTTCGCAAGATGATTCCAACGGTGAAGTCCGTTTCATCATCCGATATCTAGAAAAATTTCGGATTTTGACCGAAATTACCATTTTACCATTTTTCATAAAATTCGAATTTTCTAGGGTCTTACAAAAACTAGCCGTTATATAGTTGTTGGGAGGGGCATTTTAGAAGTTTGATAAAGAAAAAGTGACAAAATTCAAATCATTTGTCAAGCACAATGGGTTGACTCGTGAAACATGGCATGATGGGCCATTTCCTAGTACCACACGCCCACTCCATCCGCCATGTCATCCATTCACTACAAGCCACTGGGCCCACGATCATGACAGCATCGTTACAATGGGCCAGCTCCACGTAACAAAATGGGCTTGACACGCCCATTTGAGCACTCTGTGTTGAAAAGCCCATGGGGGTGCATGATACATAGCTTGGGAATTCATGTAGTCGCCCCTTTCTCTAATGATGCTCATTTTGATATTTTTACGAGGTTAAAAAGGGTGCTAATCTTGGAACCTTAGAACCTGCTAGCTCTCATCTACCTTTGTGTGGATCACCATTAGAGGCATGCTCATGTTGAGACACTTTGGTCTGCTGCAGATCTACCCCAATGGAGGCTTCGCCTGTGCATGTATAAACCTCCCCTTGCGGTTATACATGCTTTCTGGTTTTTTTATTCCCAAGGCTTGATCCAAATGTGGTGGGACCCGATTTTCGTTTATATTCGCTGTAGCCCGCATGTGATGTCATGGAACCCACAGTGGCATCAAAGCCTCCCTTGGACATACAAAATCGATTCTTTGTGGAAGAGTGATATTTTCTGATCTAAGGTTTTCAAATGGTCTAAAATTCTTTAAAAATCATTTTGTTGTTTTTCCTCTATATAATCTAAACATACGATGATCAAAGATGATTATGATGTATGGAAATTGGTTTGAATGGAGATCAAATATAAAAGGACTGAGTTTTTGACGGAGATTATCGAAACCCTAGAAAGGGTGCATCGTCGATGTTGTAACGTGCAATTTTTCACACTATGACGTGGAATTGGTCGCCGTAAGACATCAGTGATGTCGTGATCGCCTGCCCATATGTCGCGGACGTGAAGATGCATTAACAACTTCTAGTCTTGGTCCCGTCCTGACGTGAGGTTCATGTCATGATGTGATAGAGACTTGTTTTTTTTTTCCTACAACCACATCGTGTTGTGAGGTTTCACGTCGCAACATGGAGGTGCATTTTGGCCTAAAATTTTGATTTTGTATTTTTTCAACCATTTTCAGCTCTAAGTTCTAGTACGACTAGAATTTCATATGTGTTTAAATGATTTTTTAGATTTCAAATGGAAATATAGAAAGTTTAAATCATTTTATTAAATTTTAGAAAATTGATATTAAATTGCTTTTCAAGGGAAATTGGCCAAACTATCTCATACCAATCTTTAATTCAAGCAAAGTTGAATTAGGGTTTTGGTTCAAATGTTAGTTTATCTTTGTTTCAAAATTCTTGGAATCTTAGATGCCGAAAGATATTACTTTGATATTTATACATTAGAGAATACGTTAGGGTATATGGTATAGCAGTTAGCGATTTAATATGGACACGTCTTATCATGACGGAGCATGCATGTTTTATCGGATGGTAAATAGGGCCCGTGAGTTCCACTCTCTCTTTGACTTAATGTTCTTCTTCTCATCTCAACTCTCAAATGTAACTTGGAGGTCTTTTGAAAATATGTGTAATTTGATTGCTAGGGTTAGGATATATCAATGATGCAAAGGAAAAAGAAGCAAGAAAGGGCACCATGAGTAGTGAAGACCAAGTTATAATGGATTTATTTTCCCAAGTGTTTTAATTCATGCATGTTCTAGGTTTGACCTGATAAATTCCTTTATGGCTCAAGGAATTGGTTTTAGAATGTCCATAATCATGCCATATAGTTATTGTAACTGTCCTTTATATATATTTTCATATGATGGATATATATATATAAAATGCATGTTGAAACAAGATGAGACTATTTTAAAGAAACCCTCAATATATAATATTAAAGTTGTCATCTTCTATAAATATGGTAAGAACTAGGAGTCTCTATCAAAGTATGCTGCTGGGCAAACCTAAAGCCTACTTTGCTAGAATATGTTTAAACCATGGAAATATGATTTTCTAAATATAAGTGGACCGGATTTAACAAGATGCATTAGTTAGGCAAACCCAAGGTTAATGTGGATAGAGACGGAGTTGGGTGAGTTTATATATGATGTATACATATCAAAGAGTTGATAACCCAATGATGGTGCACACATCAACCGTTGATAGCTCTATATTATAATTGCATGTCGATGCAATTGCATACACATACTGCACCACCCAAAGTGGCTTTTTTGCAAACCTAAGGTCATTTGTATTATTGAATATGTTAAACCATGGAAATATGATTTCAAATATAAGTGGATCGATTTTAACTAGACGATATTTGTTGGCAAACCCAAGGTTAATGTGGATGAGATGGAGTTGTGAGTGCGTATGTGGATGCAAGCACATATCAAAGAGTTGATAATGCAAATGATGGTGCACACATCAACCGCTGATAACTTGATTATAAATTGCAAACAGGCAATTGGTAAGGGCTGGATGTCACTTACTACAAGAAAATAAAAAGACAGAAACGTGAAAATAGAACGATACTCGCTTTCTAACTTAGAAACTAATTAAAACGGAAAGCAAATAATGCTACAAAATTTTGAAACGAAAGAAAACTCCGTCGCTAATTGTTGGCAAGAGTAAATGGCGGGAGAATAGAAACGGAATTAGAAACGGAATTAGAGATGAAAATAGAAACGGTCGAATTTTCCGTTGCAACTTTATCGCGGGAACATTTGCTGGTAAAATAGGGTGGCCCTTTAGCGACGAAAAATTCCGTTTCTAATATAAAAATTAACTATAAGATTTTTTTTATAATTATTAATTTCCATTGTTAAAGATAAGTTAAATTTTGATAAAATTGATAAATTTAACATAAAAAATAGGCTAGAAACGGAACATATTCCGTTTCTATTTGTAGAAACAAAATTTCGCTTTTTTTAGAAACGGAATTTCCGTTTCTAAATGTTATTGCAAAGAAATTAACCAATAAGGTTTTTTTTTATTAATTTTCATTAAAAAATTAAAATTATTTGAACATTTCGTTATAAAGTACAAATATTAATTTGTTATGTGTAAAAATAGAAACGGAATAAATTCCGTTTCTATTTTCATTTATATTTTTAGAAACAAAATTTCGCTATTTTTAGAAACGGTATTTTTATAAATGTTATTGCTAATGTAGAAATTAACTAATAAATTTTTTTATAATTATTAATTTTCATTATTAAAAATAAGTGAAATGTTGATTTTAGCATTGATTATTTTAATAGAAAATAGGTCGAAATGAATTTATTAAAATTATTAAAGTTTAATTTAAATATTACAAAATGAATTATTTAAAAATGATTTTTTAAATATTAAAACTCTTTCATTATATATATATATATATATATATATATATATATATATATATATATATATATATATATATATATATATATATATATATATATATATATATATATATATATATATATGTTCAATTTAAGTGAATTATATTAATATTTTTTTTATATTATAAAATTTAAAGTATTTGAATATTTCGTTATAAAGTATAAATATTAATTTGTTATATGTAAAAATAGAAACATAATAAATTCGTTTCTAGACAGAACTAAATTAATTCGTTTCTAAAAAATAGCAATTCACCTGTCGCTATTTTTTGAGAAACGAAATTTAATTTCGTCGCTATTTTTAGAAACAGAATGTATTCCGTTTCTATTTTCATTTATATTTTTAGAAACAAAATTCCGCTATTTTTAGAAACGGTATTTTTATAAATGTTATTGCTAGTGTTGAAATTAACTAATAATTTTTTTATAATTATTAATTTTCATTATTAAAAATAAGTGAAATTTTGATTTTGATAACATCGATTATTTTAACAGAAAAATAGGCTGAAACTGAATTTATTAAAAATTATTAAAGTTTAATTTAAATATTACAAAATGAATTATTTAAAAAATGGATTTTTAAATATTTTACACCGTTGTCGGGACAAGGAGAAACATATCGCACCACGCACGTCCCATCGATGATTTGGACTACGATGTCCCCAATGCTCGGGACTTTACTCAATCCCGCCTCATGTCCTAGCCGATGATAATGGAAGCATGTCGTCGCCTGGGCCCCGGCTAGAAGCCCCCACCAGCCTCGCCCCGATAACCACGGCCTTGTCCTGAAGACCCTTGTGAAACAGAAGCCCTTTGCTTCTTTCCTGAGCTAGAAGAGGACTGACTCCTTCCTCTTTCTCACCAAAGACCGATCCCGATGTCACATGGCGTCACCTATTTCTCCCTACGGCCATAATCGTCTCTAACCATGTAACCTCATCCTCCTCAACATTGGAGGATGCCAGACTTAATCGGAGGTCACTCTCGACCCTCCCCGCTTACACCGCATAGGCTCAGGCAATCATGGTACCCGCCGCACCAACCCCGCTTCGATGAGAGCCTGTTAGTCAGTATCGATGGCATCCTAAGCATATTGCCCCAACCGCTCTACGTCCTCCTCGCCGACTTTCCATCTACACACGTCAAATGACAAGTTGAGTTTTAATGAAGTATCTTAAAGGGTGTAAATACAACCTCGAGACACTATTCACGCACCGAAAAAATAATTTCATGCACCACGTCAAGGCATTCATAGGTAATGCAAGATAAACATTCCATATATTAATTCATATACAAATTTTTTTTTTTAATTTTGTACTTTTTTTTATTCTTTTTATTTATTATTGTTTAGGGTCCCACTGGACTAAATTCAAATTTTTGGAAACCCTATGAACAATGTTCATGAATAGTAGCTCAAACAGTGCCTAGCTAGCTACTATAAGACGCTTATCGCAACAAAGATCTCTCTGTCGCAATAGAGCTTCTTTGTCATACGCGCCCATCGTGGGCCCTTGTCATACAGAGCCGTGCCATGTCGTAGCACGCCGTCAAGAAACAGGCCTCGTCGAGCGCCTGCCGCCTCGCGCTACCACTCCTGTCGCGACCGAAATATCCCTCAATCATGACTAAACTCGATCGTGACTTAAAACTTCATGTCGCGACCTAGTTTCTGTGCAGCCTGCACACCCCTTTGTCGCAACATGAAAAACGTTGTCGCGACAAGAACCCTGCCAAGACAAAACTTGGTCACGACCTAAAAATCGATGTCGCGACCCAAAGCATCCCAACCAGCACATCTCTCGGTCGCGACCTAAAAAACCATGTCGCGACCTGGGACTTCCTTTAGCTTGTTCAACCTATGTCATGACATGAAAATCGTTGTCGCAACAGGCCCAGGCTACATAGCCACTGCACCTATGTCGCGACACACCAGCCTTCCTGCCACGATTGAACTAGGTCGCAACCTAAAGTTCCTTGTCGCGACACAACTTTTCCTCAGACAGCCCAATTCTCTGTCGCAACCCAAAATTTTAGGTCGCGACCTACTTTCTTCCATTCCTTCCATTTTCTCGCAATTCACTTCTGGCCGCGACCAAATCCCGCCGCGACCAAGAATTTCTCCTTGGCCAAATTTCCTGTTGCAACATAGAAAGATTTCCTGTCGCAACACATGTCTCTCCCTAAGACCTAACCTTGTCTTGACATAAAATTCTTTGTCACAACACATGTTCTTCCTCCTGGCTGCTCCTGTCACAGCCAAACTATGTCGCAACATAGTCTTTTCTGTCGCAACATAGTCTTTTCTGTCGCAACATAGTTCCTGTCACATGTTTTTTTTTTTTTTAGAATTCTCCAGTAGCCTTCCTACCACTTCTTGGCTCTTATAGCCTTTACAAAACCCGCATCTCTAAGATGCAAAAGAGTCTGACTCTCCAAATCACTAGAAAACATATAAACACCTCAAGTATTTTATATACTACAAATCTTCCAGAGCTTTAACAAACCCTTTTCAGGCAAAACCGGAATAATCTCTAGAATCTACAAAACACAACCTATTTATATTCAAAAGCTGGAATGACTGTACAGAAAATTACCATTTTGCCATTTTTAAGAGAAATGACAATTTTTCCCGGGTTTTACAGTAATAATAATAATAATAATAATAATAATAAATAAATAAATAAATAAATAACATAAATTATGAACATTATCTAACAGACCAATATGTTAGATATTTTTCTTTGCTGAGGGTATGCTAACATATTACAGTATGAGACGTTTATCAAAAAGAGACAAAAAAAACCCAGATTATGGTCATTTTTATTCTACTTATTATAGTATTATCAAATTTATAGGTTTTAAATCGATTTATAATGCTATTAACTTTCATTGTTTATGATTTTTAACGATTTGATATCTTTTTTCTTATCGATATATTATTAGTTTGAATCAATAAGATTAATTTAATTAAAAAATAGAGAAAAGGAAACCAGAAAGAAGATAGGCCCTTTTGGGAGTCGTGAAGCAAAGGTGTAAGACCTGAGAAAATTTCAATTTTCTGAAAAAGGGCAAAATGGTCATTTTAGTAAAAATCCAAAATTTTTCTAGATTTCGGATGATGAAACGGACTTCACCGTTGGAATCATCTCGCGAAATCTAGCTACCACGTCCGACTTCGCCAAATTCCGAGACAACCGAAATTTCACGCTTTTCGAGGTACTGCACGGTACAAACAGTTTCGAGAGACATGATGTGACAAAAGTCACCTACTACATGTACTCTTGTGACACATGTTACAAGATTAGATAGATGATGGAAATGGACGGCCTAGAGTGTGCCAAGTGTCAAAAATCCAAAGCTTAGGGACATGATGAGAATTATGATAATGTTTAACAAAAATTTAAATAGTGTCATCTTCTTCAATTGAGAGAAAAACGGGCAGTAGATAATATCGGGCATTTTGAAATCTAGAGAAAGTATGCTCTATCTCTAGATTTTCGCCATTCGTATCTGGCTTCTGGTTTCACTGAGCAAGCAGCCGCTTCACTTGGCGGCGACCACGCGCGATTAATCGATCACGGAGTTCGACATAACCCAAGAGGTAATGATCTTTCCTACTCATACATCTTTGGCTAAGAACCATGTAAAATGGTTAGAATTGTTTTGAGGTTTGTTTTAGTCAGAATCTACTCAAAAGCTTTGAACCGAGGGAGAAAATCTTATTTAGGTACGTGAATCGCTGCCACCTGCGGCTCCCACCGTCACATGAATAGTGATGTGAATTTTTACGATGTCACCATTCAAAATGAATTGCTTCAGGTTTGCTAATTGTACCCATGTGAGCTAATTCTTGGTGTAATTGATGCAGAAATTGCATAACATGATTTATGTGGGATTAATTATGTTAGTATATATATGTTTTATATATTAAAGATGAGTTTGTTTGACTGGACATCACGCATTCCATACGACGTGGCACCCTAATATTGTGAGCGAGTGCATGACATGAAATGAAACAAAATGAAAATGTTTGTGAAATGAATTTCAGACAGAAGATTTTCCTGAGATTCGTGTTGAGATTGTCCAACAATTCACGTAGAAGGGCCCAGCACTTAATTGTTTCCTGAGGGTTATCCAACGCATTCGCCTGAGGGTTGTTCAATATTCCACGAAACTAAGAGTGTGTTTTCAAGAACAAATAGTTTTGTTTTGAAAACCGTGATTTTACTCGCATTCGCCTGGGCATATGTGAGGGAGTCGGTGATGACTCTGACATGGGTTTGTGTAATGCACATCTCGAAAGAGTGCCTATGAAATTACTTGAATGTGATTGTTTGCCATGACATGTGCACTTAGGTGGGGTGTAACCCATGTAGGAAATTATCTCTACTGGGCTTTGCTTACCCTATCGAGGGATCACCATTTCAAGTATAGGGAGTGATCGGGAAGGCGACACTCACTAGAGGCCGCGTGTTAGAAGAAAGCCGACTTGTGGCTTTGATATTGTCAGACAACATGTATTAGAACTCTATAATTTTAATATATGTCAGACAAGAGTAATGCGTTAAGTAACTCTTGAACCATGTAAGATGGTTGGTTGGATATTTTGTGGGTATTAATGCAGGGGACCACGTGGCCATTATTTTACTTACATGTAGACCTTGTGTGGTCATTGTTGGATTATCAAAATAAGTTTTACATTTCTCTTGTAAGTAGAGCCTCCCGATACAGCGAGACTCGCCGATTTTCGTGAGTAGTGTTGGGTTACCTGACATTCACAAGTATTCCGCGGGTTGACGGGTTGTCAACGGACCCCCGGGTTTTGGGGCGTCACAAAAGGGCTCTTGTTTAGGGAGTTTCCATGGAGGCCATACCTAAACGATAGTGACACGCGTCTAGATTTTTGGTTTTGAGGTGGTCGGGAAACTGGACACAATAGTCTAAAATTAAATGAAAAAACAAATGTGTATTGATTATTTTTTTTTTTTGAGGTTTTACAGTGTGTAAAATTGAAAAATAAATAAATAAATAAATTTTAAGGAATTTAATTTGTTCGACTGGAAAATGAAAAAAAAAATTAATTTTTTGTGGTCTTCCAGTAGGTGGAAAAAAAATGATGTGAAAAAAAATGAAATAATTTTTTTTAAAATAAAATAAAATATTTTTTTTGTTAAATATGATTTAATATATGAACTTATTGTCTTGCATTACCTATGAATGCATGGACATTGTGTATGAAATTTTTCAGATGTGAATAAGGTCTTGGAGGCCGTGGTTTACACCTTAGAGATACCGCATCACTGCGGATAGAGTCGGGCGAGGCTGAGGCCTGAGGAGCCCTCTTGTATGTGAGTTGTCCCCAGGATTAGGCGAGGATAGGATGATATGTCGTGGGTTATGAGCTAGAGAGATCTCGTGGATTCTACCTCACAAAGGGACCCGAGGATCATGGACATGTCGTAGTTCACGTCATCCTGGGATGGATCAGCCGATACTACAGTGGTCATTATCGATTCGAAAGGTAGGAGAGCCACCGCCCACACACGTGACTGCACTGCTTGTGTTTCAGGGGGACAAGCACGATATTTTGGCCCCAGAGAAAGGTGACGAGTCCGTGTGTCAGACGCTTGGTCGGTTATTAGCAAGCCTTACTCCTAGAGGACGAGGTGAGACCGGATCAGGATCTACCTTGAGTAGTCTCATAGTACGAGGATTTTTTTTCCTGATGAGCTACCTGGATTGCCTTTGAAGAGAGGGTTGTAGACTTTCAAGATTTAGTTACACTCCCCGGGTACTTCGCCCATCTCTATGACCTCATAGGATGGCACCAAATGAGCTGCGTGAATCAAAGTTCAACTACATGAGCCAAGGTGACAGCAAGCCCATTAATCGAACACTTCACCATGGGGCGCTCTTGCCATGGCGAAGAAGAAGGACAAGACCCCTTCGACGGTGGCATTGACTACCGACAATGAACAGGTTATGATCAAGAATCGTACCCCATTGCCAAGGATTGATGACTCGCTTGATCATTGAGAGGAGCGCGAGTCTACCTAAAGATAGACCTTCTCGCACTGGTTACCATCACGAGGGTTAGGAGACAAATATCCTAAGACAATGTTTAGGACGCGTTATGGGCACTTTGAGTTTACGGTGATGCCCTTTGGATTAAAGAATGCGCCAACGGCATTCATGGACCTCATGCATAGGGTATTCCAACCCTATCTAGATCAGTTTGTCGTAGTCTTCGTGGATGACATTTTGATCTACTCCCAGTCAAAGGAGCATGAGTATCACTTGAGGATTGTTTTACAGTTGCTAAGAGACCATCAACTGTACGCCAAGTTCAGTAAGTGCGAGTTTTGGCTTATTGAGGTGAGATTTTTGGGACACGTGGTGTCAGTAACAGACGTGTCAATGGACCTAGAGAAGGTCGAGGCCCTGATGAGTTGGAAGAGGCCAAAGTTAGTCTTCGAGATACATAGTTTCTTGGGATTGACTGGGTACTACAGGAGATTCATTGAGGATTTCTCCCGATTAGCAACACCTATGACGAGATTGACCCGGAAGGAGGTCAAGTTTGATTTGGATGACCGATGCGAGGAGGCATTTCCGGAGTTGAAGAGGAAACTTACTACAACTCCTATCTTGATAGTCCCTGACAGAGACAGTGGGTACACGCGGTTGTATCAGGATACCGAGGGTCGGACTGGGATGTGTTTTGATGCAGTCCAGGATGGTAGTAGCTTATGGTTCCCGTCAGTTGAAGAATCATGAGTAGAATTACCCCACACACGACATGGAGTTGGCAGCCGTAGTCTTCACCTTAAAGATCTAGCGCCACTACTTATATGGTGAGCAGTTCGAGGTGTACTCAGACCACAAAAGTTTGAAGTATATCTTCACGCAGCGGGACCTCAACATGAGGCTATAAGACCCGAGAAAATTCCAATTTTCTGAAAAAGGGCAAAATCGTAATTTCGGTAAAAATCCAAAATTTTTCTAGATCTCAGATAATGAAACGGACTTCACCGTTGGAATCGTCTCGCGAAATCTAGCTACCACTAATTTCACAAATCTCCGAGACGCTCTGGCCTCACGCTTCGAGACACCGAGTGCTCCGTGTCAGAAACGGGGGCTTGAGAGACATGTGATGTGAAAAAGTCACCCACTACATGTAATCTTGTGACACATGTTGCAAGATGGGAGAGATGATGGAAATGGATCATAGATAGTGCCAGCAAAATCTGTAAGGGACAATGATGTAATTATTCAATCAGCATCATAATAAGACGAAAGATGAACAGTGTTTATCTTCCCCATTTGAGACCAAAAACGGACAGTGATGTAGTGGGGTGCTGGATTTGGAATCTAGAGAGAAAGTGTGACTTCTCTCTAGATTTCTGGCCATTCGGATCGTCGATTCTCGATGGAGCAAGAAGTAGTCTGTTTCACGCGAGGCTATGCGCAGATTATCTCGATTCAAAGGGAGTTCCGAAAATCCCAAGAGTAAAGATATTTCTACTTGTGTTAATCTTTGGCTAAGAGTCATGTAAATGGTTAGGAATGTTCTAAGGCATGTTTTATCCTTAAATTCGGTTTCAAAAGCTTTGAACCGAGTAGAAAAAATTCCTATTTGTGTGGTCCTGAACAGTAACCCGAGGGTTTCACTGTTCACATGAATAGTAACATGAATATTTTTGTGTGAATTTTTATGATGTTGAGTGATTCAAAATGAATTGTTTGTGTTTGCTAATTAGCCCATGTGAGCTTAATTCTGTGTTGATGAATTTAATAACATGATTTGTTTGGATTAATTATGTTAATATATGCATGTGAATATATTAGCATAAATGTTTTGGGATTGGCATCATGCATTCCATATGCATTGGGGCAGCTTAGAACATTAGGTGTGAGTGCATGACATGAAATGAAACAAAAAATGAAAATGTTTGTGAAAGGAATTTCGACGGAAGATTTTTCAAGAATCACTGGAGGGACGTCCACGTATCACTTCCGGATGAGGACCATGACTGTTTTAGAGCGTTATCCATCAATTCGCCTCGGAGGGTTCGGCATTTCTTACCGAAATCAGTAAGTTTTCAAGAACAAAAGCTTTTGTTTTGAAAACTGATATTTTTACCGCATTCGCTTTAGGCATATGTGAGGGAGTCTGAGGACTCGGACATAGGATTGGTCAAGTGTAGACATTCGAGTAGGTTCAAGGAAATTGCTTGAATGTGATTGTTTGCCATGCATGTGCACTTAGGGTGGGGGAGTAACTCCATGTAGGAAATTATCTCTACCGGGCTTTGCTCACCTCACAGGATCACCATTTCAAGTACAGGGAACGATCGGGAAGGCGGCACTCATTAGAGGTCGTTTGAGAAGAAAGCCAACTTGTGGCTTTGATGTTGTTATATAACATGTATTGGAATTGTAAGGTTTAATATATGTTGAATTAAGAGTAATGTAAAAACTCTTGAACCATATAATATATTTACTGGATATTTCACGAAGATTGATGCAGTGGGCCCAAGAGGCCATTATTTTACGCATAAGTGGAACTGCAGGTCATTGTAAACTATCGACGGGGTTTGCACTGCGAGCCCCGTACAAAGGAGACTCTCGCCCGATTGCAAGGGAGTGGTGCCCAAGCTATCTCGACATTCACGAGTATTCCTGTGTTGTCAACTTAATTCCGGTTCGGGGTGTCATACCTTTGGTATCGAGCTTAGGTGATACCAATACCAGGCCTGGGGACTTGGCTTAGCCACGGTCTTGTTGGTAAGAACATCACGCCGTAAAGCCTGATGGTAGAATTAGGTATGTGATTACATAGGCAATCACGGGACAGGATTAGAACACTACATGCACTGTGTTTTATGTGATTGTATGATTGTGTGTTATGAATTGTGTGACTTGTATGCTTGGTGAATAGCATAGGAAAGATGTTGAACACTAGGGTCGAGAAAATGTAACCTTAGGTGTTCGAGAAATTTTGGACAAAATGGTCCATAATTGAACGAAAACACACACACACACACACACACACACACACACACACACACACACACACACACATATATATATATAATTTTCTAGATGTAGTTCCGCTTTTGGAACATAAATGGGGGACAGGTTTGAAACTCGGAAAATCTTTCCAGCTTTTTTGCACAAGAAAAAATTAACTCATAAAAATTTTGAGTTGTATGAAGTCTAAAGGTCTAGGCTATCGCATTTATGGAGTAGCGCGTGCCATCGGATATGAAAAAAAAATGTGTTGAAGAAAATTTTTTCTAAGGTTTTACGGTGTGTAAAACTGGAAGAAAAATAAATAAAATAATTTTAATAAATTTATTTGGTTTATTGGAAAATGAAAAAAAAATATACATATATATAGTATATATATATATATATATATATATATATATATATATATATATATATATATATATATATATATATTTAGGCGGTTTTCCAAGAGTTGAAATGAAAAAAACAAGGCAGAAGCATGGAATGGCTATCATTCATCTCAATCACTAAACACAATGATTGTATCATGACACAGGTTGTGGAGGTCAGATGGGGCGACAAAGAGGTTTTCTCGATAAGGCCGGAGCATGCCCGCAATGGCGCCTCGCGATACCACCATTAGAGGGCCACGTATAGGTCGGCCCGGCGCAGACAAGCGGGCGCCAGCGCAAGGGCCTCAAGGTTGAAAGCCAGGTCGCGATACAAAATTGTATCGGTCGGTGAGGAGGCGGCCGCTGTGTCGCGCGATAATGCGCCTATACGCGATACGACGTCGCTCAGCGACACAAATACAGGCCGCCGCGACATCGCCATCAGAGCGCTCGCGACACGCGCCGCATGGCTCAGGCTTAAGGTGTCGCGACATAAAGCATGACATCGGACGGGAAAGAAATTGCTGATGACGCTTTGACGAAGACCGCCACCACGCCCGGGACACGACCTACAGCTCGCGATGACGCGACATCAAGCAAGACTACCTAGACACGGCGCAGTTGCGCGCTGCTGCCCTGCGCACCATGCGTGCGTACTAAGGTCCGTTGCGCCCTGCAGCAATCTCAACCCAGCTTTCTGACTCACTGCTTTTGTCACCGTTTGACCACCGTTTTAACACTGTTCACAAGATTTTTCAAATAAATAAATAAATAAATAAATCAAATCTTTCAAAATGAAAATTTCTAAAATAAAATTTTTGTTGTTAAAAATGATTTAATGTGGAATTATTGTCTTGCAATTCCTATGAATGCAAGCAAGTATCAGTATGAAATGTTTTCTATGTGTGAATAGGTGTCTCAGGCCGTGTTTTTGCCTAGAGATCGATCAGGCCCAAAAAAGTGCTATTTTGAGCCCTATTTAAGATAGGTTTTGAGGCTTTTTTGCGCACTAATCATATGAATTGGGTCACACCTGTCATGTGCATGTCCACTTAGTGCTTCTAATTTGTTTTCGAGATTGTTTTGATAGTTATGGTCTTGAACTTCATCAAGAAGTTTGGCTTCTTATTGGTGCTAAATGCGAGAATCCTCTGCAATTTTTGCCTGCCGAGGCGATGAAATGTCAAAATGGGCTAAGAATTGCAAAGTTATTAGAATAAAAGCCAGGAAGTGATGCAAGAGCAAACAGAGAAGGTGAGCAAACTGGTGATTTTCGCCATGATTGCAGGGGCTCGGCGAGACGGCGGTAAATTCCCGCAATCATAGCAAAAATTTCCGCAATCCTAGCAAAATTTCATATGTGAAAATTCTGTTAGCAATGAAATTTCATCACTGCTAGGAGAAAATTTTCACTCGCTTATCTCACAAAAATTACAGTTAGCTTAAATTTCGCTAGCATAGCTAAATTCGCTATACTAGCGAAATCAGATAAATAAAATCGCTTCACTGTGGTTTTTGTGTTTTTGATTCCAAACGACTCAATGCTTTGAGATAAATTACCATCTTTTCCTTATCAGAATTTCACATTTTAGTAATTTTGTCATTTCACACCAATGGGTTGGCTATATAAGCCCCTTAACTTTGTAACCCTGGGCAACTTTTCATTTTATGTTTTCCCGCAGCCTTTCATTTTAGGTTTTATTCGCTTCTTCTCTCCTCTTTCTCTCATTTTCTACGCTAAACACAATTCTTAAGGATGACAACTCAAGGGATGTCGCAGTTTCCAAACCTTGAAGAGGAGGGTTGCTAGCTTGGTTTTGGGGTTACTGCAAGTTGTCCTCATGCTTTAAATACTACAGGTATGGCATTTATGGTTCCAAACTTTCCAAACTAGGTTTAATGCCATATTTAATGTCTTTCTCAGTCAATACTTGCCATGCTTTTTTGTATTCAATGCATTCTAATGGTAGATGCACTGATATCCTTTAGATGTCATTTACGAGCTAATAAATGAGGTTAAATGCTGTGGTTTCAAACCGAATGGGACTTTGAATGCTTAGTACTTTGGTTTGACTCCTTAAATAGGAGTGGTTTTAGGTTAGGTTTCATAGCTAAACACAGATCCGGTTTTGGCTTTGACTATATGTCATTTGCTCTAATGCGAGGAAATAACCCGAAGACACTGTACTACCCCCATGTTATCAAGCTAGTGACCCAAGCCTTCAAGGTTACCATTTCACACTTCATTTAAGCTATTACTGTTAACCAAAGGGAAACAAACAACTCGCTTTTAAACAACCAAAATCCAAACAAAAAAGTCTCACCATTTTCAAACATTGATGCGAATCATTCAGGATGAAAACCCATCCCCCGTGTTCACCCTAGATCGCTTATATCAAGCAAAGAGTTTGACTACTAGGGATAACATAGAAACAAATTTTTGTTGATTCCGATCAACTTACCGTGGGCACGAATCGATACCGCGATTAGAATTTAACTCGCCATTCGACATGTGTAGATGGCTAGTCGAAAGCAGGAGAGAGACACCCACGAGGTAACGTTAGGCACCACATCGGCTTGACCGTTGTGCATTTGTCGGGCCGAGGGAATTCGCGGCCGCCAAGTATCGCACAAATGGGCGCAGTTATAGCCAGGGAAGAGTGGATGACATACGAGGCATCGAAGATATGGGTGCTAAAAGTAAGAGGAAGGAATATTCATCTTCTTCCAACCAGGAAAAGAAACATAAGACTGCCGCACGACCAAACGACAGGCCAAGGCTATCGTGACCAAGGCCAGGATGGGCATTTATCAGCAGGCGTGTGATATGTTATTTATGCCGACAAATTTAGACACTACCGGATTAAGCACGAGGCGTAAACCTAAGGGTATGGGACACCTCAGTCTCAATCGTCAGTGAGACGAGTTAGGCTGCAACAGATGGGCGATAGTGTGCTACCATCACAAAGAGCTCCTGACATATGAGGAGGGATTGCCCTGCAGACGTGGATCCCAAGGTTCAGACAATGTTAGCCCCGGCCACTAGAGGACAGAGATGACACAGCTTGTTCCTCCACCCCTAATATGGGCCGTGGAACTAGTATCGCCTCCAGTGGTGCCGCATCAAAGACCTAGTACGCAGACGGGTCACACAGCCGGTGGTCGAGCGTAGGGTCGAGGTCGACACAAGATTTGCAGGTGTCGAGTTCAGCCAGTCGGGCGATGACATGTTACCATCATGTCAGCCCGGCATATGAGGCTAGATTGTCTTAAGAGGCAAAGGCCTCATGGTACAGAGGCTGAGCATGCAGATCAACCGGACGTGCAGGGTACGTTTTATACCTGCATTTGTTTTCTAATGCATCATGTTCATTAATGCATCTTGTGTGATAGGTTTAGCCAGAGGTCGGTGGCCTGGAGAAGCAAGTCAGTGGATGTTCTTCCCTGTGACGTGGTGAGAGCGATAAGGATAGGTCGATTGTGAGTTAAAGATCTCTAAGATTCTGTTCATGGTGGACCCCCGGGATTGGGGTGTCACAAAGATGGCATCATTTCTTCATGCACCTAAGAACATCAAGGCCGTAGCCTGGTGTGGGTGCATGGTATGGCCATTCACCACTCTTGGTGAGTGTGGGCTGGGTTTGTCTTTGGGACTACGTCCAAAGAAGACTCATAGTTCAAATCAGGAAATGAAGAGTAATTAATGTGTGTTGGGAAAAGTAAGAAGGGGGCCGTTAATCCCCTAAGGTGAGAAGCCTGGAGTTAGGGTGAAGGAGACTCACTAGAGATCCGGAAGGTCCCGTGGTGGGTGTAAGAGACCCGGGGAGATATCTCGAATTTCTATGTGGGTGTAAGAGACTCGGGGAGCTATCCCGAATTTCTGTGTGGGTGTAAGAGACCCGTAGAGAAATCCGAAATTTCTGTGTGGGTGTAAGAGACCCGGGGAGCTATCCTAAATTTCTGTGTGGGTGTAAGAGATCCGTGGAGTTATCCGAAATCTCTGTGTGGATGTAAGAAACCCGTGGAGTTATCCGAAATCTCTGTGTGGGTGTAAGAGACCCGTGGAGTTATTCTGAACTTTCTGTGTGGGTGTAAGAGACCCGTGGAGTTATCCGAAATCTCTTTGTGGGTGTAAGAGACCCGTGGAGAAATCCGAAATTTCTGTGTGGGTGTAAGAGACCCGAGGAGCTATCTCGAATTTCTGTGTGGCTGTAAGAGACCCGTGGAGTTATCCGAAATTTCTGTTTGGGTGTAAGAGACCCGTGGAGCTATCCGAATCTTCTGTGTGGATATAAGAGGCTCGCAGTGTAGGTCGAAAAGTTATGTTGCCCGAGAGATGAAAACAAACAGTCATGTTATCACGAAGACTTAGAGTTGAGTGATAGGAGTCAGGAGTGACTCGAGATGAAACACACTGGGCTGGTTATCACGTAATTCGCAGTCGAAAGTGATTGGAGCTGGAGTGACTCGAGATGAAAACACACGCGTTATCACGTGACTTAGAGTTGAGTGGATGGGAGTCGGGAGTGACTCGAGATGAAACGACGGTCATGGTTACTGCGACTTAGAGTTGAGGATAGAGTCGAGTGACTCGAGATTTGATACCCCTGAAGATTGCATTGGGTGTTGTCAGAAGAAGGGCCTGCATATGGATGTCAGTTCATTATATGGACCAGCTCGACACCACTGGATTGTCAAGTGATTGTGATTGTGACCTTGGGAAGGTCGTGGCTGCACACCGCTGTGGTCAGGTAGGCTACATGTTGTGTGGATTATATACGCGTTAGGACATGCCGCGAGCATAGCCCCAGATCATAAGGGTAGTTGGGAAGAGCACTCACCTAGTGGAATTCGCCTATAAAAACAGTTATTAGGCGAGTATACATATGGCACCATATGAGGTACGGTGGCGGAGGCCATGCAAATCACCGATATGTTAGACCGAAAGGGAGAGAGCCCAACACTAGTCTGACTGACAGAGACACCTCCGAGAAGGCGAGCTTGACATCTCACGCCTCGAGCCTAGAGAGTTATGCGATGTACGACGCCGACCCTTAGAGTTCGAGAGGTTGAGATCACGCCTTCAAAGGTGATGCCTAAGAGATGAGTGGTTAGGGTTCCATAGTTGGAAGCTATCGCCTAGGTTCATCGGACCCTTCGAGATACCAAGAGGGTAGCAACGTAGCTGCCTAAGGCTGGCCTTACCGCCAACATATCAGCCCATGAGGTATTTCACTCCATGTTCCGTAAGTATACCTGCATCCAAATTATGGGAGCGGATTGGGGAGAGATTGAGGTTGACACTGATGGGACCTTCGAGGAGGGACCAGTGTGCATTATGGATAGCCGGGAGCAGGTTTTGCACGCAAGACCGTGAGGCTAGTGAGGGTGCTATGGCAGCACCGTGGAGTGGAGAAGTCAACGTGGGAGCGAGAGGACACGATGCGGGCCACCTATCCCTTCTTGTTTAGGGATGAATATACGTGGTTTAGTCGTTTAATATTTAAATGACTAGTTTATACTGCGATGGTAGGAGTTTTGATGCCGTATACATGTGTTTCAGAGGATTGCAGACACTTCTCGACGAAATTCCTTTTAAGGAGGGGATAATGTAAGATCCGAGAAAATTCATATTTTCTAAAAAATGGCAAAATCATACTTTAAGAAAATCCAACAGACATTTGATGACTAAACGGACTTCAATTATTGGAATCGTTCGATAAAATCAACTATCACGCCAAATTTCGTCGACCCGATATAAATAAATTTCACGCTCGGCGATCGACTGCTAGGTAATATTTTAGAGACATGTGATGTGACAAAGTCACCCACTACATACTTGTGACATATGCTGCAAGATGGGAGAGATGATGAAAATGGACTGGCCTAGATAAGGCCAAGTGTTAAAATCTGTATGACATGATAGAATTATTTGAAGTTGCGAATGACATTAAGACGAAGATGAACAAAGGTTCATCTTCCCCATTTGAGACCAAAAACGGGCAGTGATGTAGTGGGGTTCTGGATTTTGGAATCTAGAGAGAGAAAGTGTGACTTATCTCTAGATTTCTGGCCATTCGACCACTCCGCTCGACCTTAACAAGAAGTAAAGTCGCTCTAATGCAATGAGGCTATGCGCGGACACTCGATTTGGTGGAGTCTCGATAACTCCAAGAGGTAGGATCTTTTCCTACTTGTGCTAATCTTTGGCTAAGAGTCATGTGTAAATGGTTAGGAATGTTCTCGAGGCTTGTTTAGTCAGAATTGGTCTCAAAAGCTTTGAACCGAGTAGAGAAAATTCCTATTTAGGTGGTCGTGAACAAGAACCCGAGGATTTCAATTACCAAGCATGAATAGTAACTTAATATTTTATGATAAGCAGTGATTCAAAAATGAATTGTTTCAGGTTTACACTAGCCCATGTGAGCACTTTGGTGTTATCGATGTGAATTTAATAACATGATTGTTTGGATTAATTATGTTAATATATATGCATGTGAATATATTAGCATAAATGTTTTTAGATTGGCATCATGCATTCCATATATTTGGGGCAGCCTAGAAACATGAAAAGTAGTGTATGACATGAAATGAAACAAAAATGAAAATGTTTGTGAAAGGAATTTCGATGGAAGATTTTCCGAAGAATTGCTTTAGGAGGGATGTCCAACATATCACTCCGGATGAGGACCATGACTGCTTCGAGAGTTATCCAAGAATTCGCCTGAGTAGTCTAGTATTTTTACCAAAACTCTAGAGGGGTAAGTTTTTAAGAACAAAGCTTTTGTTTTAAAAACTGGATATTTTTACTCGCATTCGCTTAGTGATATGAGGGAGCCTGAGGACCTCGTGACAAGGGATTGGTCATGGTGTGACATTCGAGTAGGTTCAAGGAAATTGCTTGAATGTAAAATTGTTTGTCATACGCACCAGGTGCGGAGAACTCATGTAGGAAATTATCTCTACTAGGCTTTGCTTACCCTATCGAGGGATCACCATTTCAAGTACAGGGAGTGATCGGGAAGGAGACACTCATTAGAGGCCGTTTGAGAAGAAAGCCGACTTGTAGCTTTGATGTTGTTATATAACATGTATTGGAATTGTAAGGTTTAATATATGCTTTTTTTTCGAATTAAGAGTAATGTAAAACTCTCAACCATATAATATATTCGTCAGATATATTTTGACGAGTATTGATGCAGGGCCCAAGAGGCCATTATTTTACCTACATATGGACCCCCTGTGTGGTCATTGTAAACTTACTGGGACAGTTTGTGTTCTCGGGTAGAGCCTCCCGTATGTGCTGAGACTTCACCACTCTTTTTGTGAGTGGTGTCGATTACCCGACACCACGAAGTATTCCGCGGGCCGACGCCGCTGTCACCGCACCAGCTCTCGGGGGCGCCATGTATACAACGCAGATGGATGGAGTTCCTAGAGGATTATGACTTCACTTTGCATTACCATCCCGGGTAAGGCAAATGTGGCGGCCGTGGCGCGCTACCGGAAATCACGAGCATCGCCAGTATAACTTCCCAGAGTGGCGATGCTCTAGAATGTGATAGTTCAGCTACGCATCACGAGCAAACTCGTGGTACATTGGGAGCATAAGAGCTACACCGCTCTATTGGAAAGGTGAGTGATTGAGTCCTAAAGGGGTGGACGCAGATAGTGTCCGCGCGGACCGGCACAAGAAGGGGTATAGGTAACGAGGGTCGGATCGCCCATGCGTATGGCGCTTTGCTGAGGGACGAGTAAAGGGTTCCCGCCGACCGATTCGAGAGGAGATTCTCGTGAGTTTCATCGCTTCTCGACTACAGATCCAAGTGGCACGAAGATGTACCAAGATCTTATCGCCAGATATCGGAGTGGAAATGAAGAGACACGAGGGACTTTGTTCGATGATTTCACGTGTTAGCAAAAAGTTAAGGCCAGCATCGGCCGCAGGCTACTTCAAACATCGAGGTGGCCGAGTGGAGCTGAGCACGCCACGACATGGATTTTAGGACGACTTGCCACTCTGACACCTAAGGACACGACGCGGTATGGGGTGATATGGATCGCTCACGAAGTCGACACATTTTCTAGCCGTATGGATGACCTTCACATTGAGAGATTCGCGATTGTATATTTGAGAGATAGTCCTGCTACATGGAGTACCAGATCTATAGTGCCTGACAGGACCTGTTTACTTCGCAAGACTTCGGGAAGAGTTTCCAAAGGCTATAAGTAACACTACCGACCATGAGTACAGCTCCACCCACGCATGATGGTCAATCGTAGAGGACTATACAAGTGTTAGAGGACATGCCATGAGCATGCGTCCCAGATCATAAGGGTAGTTGGAAGAGCATTTTCCTTATTGGAATTCGCCTCTACAACAACAGCTATCAAAGAAAGGCCGATGACACCATACAGGTATCAGGCCGGGAGGCCATGCTTCACTGCTATGTTGACCCGAGGTGAGAGAGCTCCATCAATCGGGTCCCGATTCGACAGAGACACCCGAGAAGGTGAGTTTGATAATGACAAAGATCTTCCTACAGCCTTAGAGCCGACAGTAAGAGCTATGTCAGATGCATTTACCGCCGACCTAGAGTTCAAGTCGAGATCACGCCTTCAAGGTGATGCCTACAGGAGTGGTCAGTTCCTGGTGAATCGGTAGCTTACCGCCAGGTTTATCGGGCCCTTGGAGATACTCGAGAGGGTAAATCGTGACGCACGGTTGGAGCTACGCCCAACATAATGTGCCCACGAGGTATTTAATGCCCATGCTCGAGGTACACTCCGGCATCCATCTCATGTAGCCGGATCGAAGAGATTGAGGTTGGACACTGATGGACCTTCTCGAGTGGACTAGTGTGCATTATGGATAGTCAGGACTGTGGTTTTGTGATTTAAGACCGTGAGGGCAGCGAGGGTGCTATGGCGGCACCGTGGAGCCGGAGGAAATGACGTAGAGCGAGGACACGACAGCCACCTATCCCTTCGCTTAGTGGATGAAGGTACGTGGTTTAGTCATTTAATACTTAAATGACTAGTTTACATGCATGGTATAGTGCACATTGCATATGCATGTGAGTTGTTGTGATTGTACATAATTTCGATGAAATTCTTTGGTGAGAGAACGTAAGACCCGAGAAAATTCCACTTTATGAAAATGGCAAAATGGTCATTTTGGTAAAAATCCAAATTTTCTAGATCTCGGATGATGAAACGGACTTCATCAAGTGGGAACTGCCTCGCGAAATCTAGCTACCACGCCGAATTTCACGACTCAAATCAGCTTGGAATTTCACGCTGACGGTATCAGATCGTACGAAACTAGTTTGAAAGACATGTGATGTGATAAAAGTCACCTACTGGCTACTACATGTACTCTTGTGACACATGTTGCAAGATTAGAGAGATGATGAAAATGGACGGCCTAGAGTGTGCCAAGTGTCAAAAATCCAAAGCTAGTGGACATGGATTTGGTAATCATATAATGCTAATGAATAAGACAAAACTTAAATAAGGTCATCTTCTTCAATCGAAGAAAAACTGGCAGATGCGTTGTTACATTTTGAAACTAGAGAAAGTGTGCCTTCTCTGCATTTCCGCCATTCGACCGTCGGTTCGACACGGAGCAAGCAAAGCTATTCTACGCGCATGGCGCTGGGCACGTGGACATCGATTCGTGGAGTTCGACAACTCCAAGAGGTAGGGATCTTTCCTACTTGCGTTATTCTTTGGCTAAGAGCCATAAATGGTTATGAATGTTCCAGGCTTGTTTTAGTCAGAATCTGGCCTCAAAAGCTTTGAACCTATGGAGAAATTCCATTTTGTGGCCGGAATAGTAAATTTCCAATTGAGTTCACTGTCTACATGAATAAGGATGTGAATATTTTCGTGTGAATTTTTATGATGTTGAGTAATTCAAAACGAATCATTGCACATAATTAGCCCATGTGAGATAATTTTGGTGTAATTGATGGTGAAATTGCATAAATATGATTTATGGATTAATTATGTTAGTATATATATGTTTTATATTGAAG
The DNA here is from genome assembly GCA_016808115.1 of Tetrastigma voinierianum. Taxonomy (NCBI): domain Eukaryota; kingdom Viridiplantae; phylum Streptophyta; class Magnoliopsida; order Vitales; family Vitaceae; genus Tetrastigma; species Tetrastigma voinierianum. The sequence continues at coordinate 79,272 of JAEQBH010000432.1, read as the reverse complement.
CATGATTATTTTTAATTGCATTTCATTCCATATAATCAGCACCTAAATTAGGGCGAGTGCATGAAATGAAATGAAACAAAATGAAAATGTTTGTGAAAGGAATTTCGATGGAAGATTTTCCGAGAATCTGTATTTGGAGATCGGCCCAACAATTCACGCCTGAGGCCCATGAATTGTTTCGTGAGGGTTATCCAACGCATCTCTACTCGAGGGATTGTCCAATATTTTACCTAAACTCGGTAGTGTGTTTTCAAGAACAAATAACTTTTGTTTTGAAAACTGTGATTTTACTCGCATTCGGCTTAGGCATATGTGAGGGAGTCGGTGATGACTCGAGACATGGGTTTAGGCATGTTGACATTTGAGTATGTTCATGAAATTACTTGAATGTGATTGTTTGTCATGACATGTGCACTTAGGTGGGGAGTAACCCATGTAGGAAATTATTTCTACTAGGCTTTGCTCACCCTGTCAAGGGATCACCATTTCAGGTACAGGGAGCGATTGGGAAGGCGGCACTCCCTAGAGGCCGCGTGTTAGAAGAAAGTCAACTTGTGGCTTTAATATTGTTGTATAACATGTATTAGAACTCTATAATTTTAATATATGTTGTATTAAGAGTAATGTTAACTCTTGAACCATGTAAGATGGTTGGTTGATATTTTGTGGTATTAATGCAAATCTAAGTGTTATTTTACTCGTATGTAGACCTCACAGGGTCATTGTTGATTATCGGGGGACAAGTTTTTGCACTTCAAGAGCCCCAGACAGCTGAGACTCCCCGCCCTCGATTTTTCGTGAGTAGTGTCTCGGCTTACCCACTTTCACAGGGTATTCCGCGGGTTGACTGGTTGTCAACGGACCCCCGGGTTTTGAGGCTTCACAAAAGGGCTCTTGTTTAGGGAGTTGCCATGGAGGCCATGCCTAAACGATAGTGACACGCGTCTGGATTTTTGGTTTTGAGGTGGTCAGGAAACTGGAAACACATAATTTTTTAGGAATATCCATTCACAAAATTTGCACACTTTATTTTTATTAGTTTCAAAGAAATTGGGTGTCGTGATTTTTTTTTCAATCTACCAAACATAAAACCCAATCAAAATATGAAATTAAATTGCAATTTGAACCAACCCATAAGTTAAAAGAGAAATAATATTAAAGTATTTTCCAAGCCAAAAGGTACTTTAACAAAACTAAACAAATTAATAAGCATAAAGTATTGTATTAAACTTAGAATAAAAGTTTTAACTTTCTAAAACACTGTGGTGTCACCCAACCCAAAGGTTCGAGACTAAAAGAATAAAAAATAAAATGAAACAATTTGTGTTTCACATGGACGGACATTGAGATCCCTTTAAAAAGAAAAAAAACGATCACGATCACGAATCCACACAAACCCTATTGTTTGTTCCTTATAGACGCTCTCCTCTTTCCTCGAAAAAAAAACCTCTCCTCGCTCCTCCATGTACTCACTCACATACCGTGACGACCTCTCTCATTCTCTCTCTCTTTACTTTCTCTCACTGGATGTTAGGTTTACATTTGTTGAGATCCGCATGATTTGATCCATTTTCTGTTTGGTGGATTTGGAGTGGAGTGGGGTTTAAGCATGGTAAAAGGTTTCATGTTGGAGATACGTTCATTGGCTCTAGTTATTATTGTCTTTTCATTTTGGGATGTTAGGGCTTTTGTGAGTGTAGTTGTTATTGCATCTTTTTCTTTAATTTATTTCTTTTCCTCTTTGGTTTGTTTTTTGTTTGTCATGAAAATTGATTTATGAAAAGCTGTTAACCAAAGAAAAAACGCACAAAAAGGGACTTTAAACGGGTAATGTGAGAGATTGAGAATGATTTTATCTTCAAACTGTTGATAAATTTTTCCAAATCCCTTAAATTAGTGTCCAGTAATGAAGGTATCTGTGTTTTTCGGTGGAGTTTTAGGCTATGTTTAGGGGAAAGTGGAGGAAGAAACTAGAGAGGAAAAGTTGATGCTAAGCTTGACCAAGATTTTTTATCTTGGTTTGAGAAATTTGTCAATAAATAACTTTTGATTTGTCCTTCAAATAAATAACTTGCTTAAATATGATAATTTGATTATATATTTTTTCCTTCATTAGGCACATAATCCGTCATCAAATATCTCTAATAGACAAATAAAGGATCTTGCAAGAGGGCCATTATTTAAGCTTACGTATCGCATTCTATAGTATACATCATGTAAATGGGATATAAATTTCAAGAATTTTTAAAACATGGTTTAAATAGAGCCACAATGAACAAAGGGTGTTTGCATTATGGGTCTAACTATAGTGCATCTAATATAGACTTTTATGGTCGATCATGAAATTCTACAATTAGAGTATCCCGCTACCAATTAAGAGGACAATTTGTTTAAGTGTGAATGGTTTGATCCGATTCCAAATTAAATGAATTCATTATCAATACAACCTTGTGGATGTGCACCATAAGAAATCTATCGGAAGTACAATCCATTCATTCTGCGGTGCAAGTAGAACAAAGTGTGTTGTTCATTTATCCAACCACAAGAAGAAACCCGTGACTCGGGTGAGCTATCGAAAAATAAAAGCTAGATCGGGCCAGAAGTTCCCTTAACCTATGTCATAGCGTCACACCATCGCATGTACCCGAATTTCAGATAATATTGTGGAAATTCATCCACTAATCCCGCGGCGTATGATGGACCTCAACCAATGATTGCGAAGATAGAAACTATTAGACATTGATGATGCATTACAAGTTGAAGAAGATAATGAGCAAGAATTAATAGTAGAATCAGATGAGGATGAAGAGTTAGATGGAGATGATTTGTTTGATATTTCCGATGATGATTAGACTTTAATTAACTTGAATGTTATATTATATATAACATTTGTTATATATAATATAACAATAATTTGTATTGATCTTTTGTTAGTATGTATTATTGATTAACTATAATTGTTGTCTCTTCAACATCGACAATGGCTGGATTTTCACAATCCATGCCTAGCATGCAAACCAATGATAAAATCTTTATTCGGCCCACTCTCGACAATAAACAATATGTATTTTACAAAAATTTACTACCTCATGCATGATTATTATTTTTTGTTTTGTTTTTTGATGGATTTTTTTATAGTTGTTGATTATATTGTAAATGTAGTTTTTTTTTAGTTGATAATCTTGTATAATTTTTTATTAACTAAAATTTTTTTATTGCATCATCATTATCATCAAGAATAAAAAATAATACCATGCTAATTTATGTTTGTATTACTTTATTTTTTAAAAATAATAAAAATGAAAATTATATCAAATTATTAACAAAAGTATTTTTTTTTCTTTTATATGTATATGTCTATGCTTATGTTATTTTATTTATAGGTTTATTCCTTCAGCTTCTCGTAGAATCGGGAAGATATTTAAGGAGAAACTAGTTGGGGAGGGTATTAAGTGGAACAAAGTGCCTTCAAATATGAAGAAATATTATTGGGAAGAATTTGAAGTACAATTTAATGCATTTAGCCTATTTGATAAGTGTTGAATTATTAATAATTATAATAAAAATAATGCACTACTATAAATTGTTTTTTTTTTTGCAGAAAAAATATAAATGGAATCCCGCTTGTTGATCTCCGTGAAGGATACATGAAACATGTGGCTAGGTGTCCGATACAATGACAAGCTTGGAAAATGGAGAAAAAGTATGGTAAAGATGCAAGCCAAATAGTGTTCCTCGAAGTTTTGAACAAAATGGTGGGAATATTGAATAGTGAAGAGTTCAAGGCCCATCCTGCATATGCCCAAAAATCGTTGATCGTGAGAGCGATGAAGGGATCGTGACCTTCAAACATATTAGTGGCTCCAAAATCCATCATCCAACATTCTATAGATTTGGTAAAAGTCTTTTTCCAATTTAATTTTGTTGTTAACTTTGTGTATGTAAAGAACACTAATTTAATCAAAATATGTCATGTACATAATTTGTTAATATTATTTATTTTTAAGAGGCTGAGTTAGGACGTCCACCAACACCATTTGAGGTGTTTAAGCACATGCACAAGAAGAATGATGGATCGTTTGTAGACAAGCGGTCAAATGATATTAATGTAAGTTTTTCAATATTTATTTTCATTATGTATGTTAGTGTGACGCCCCAAACTTGGGGTGTTCGTTGACAACCCGTCAACCTGCGGAATACTCGTGGATGTCGGGTTACCCGACTCCACTCATGAAAATCGGGCAGAGTCTCCTTTGTATGGGGAGCTCTACCCAAGGTACAAACTTGTCCCAACAATCAACTTATGACCAATACTCATCAAAATACACCCAACTATATTCCAATAGTTCAAGAGTTGTTACATTACTCTTAATTCAACATATATTAAAATTTACAATTCTAATACATGTTATACAAAATCAAAGCCACAAGTCGGCTTTCTTCAAAATCGACCTCTAAAATGAGCCGTCTTCTCGAACACTCCCTATACCTTAAATAAAATTCCTCGATGTATGAAAGAATTGCCCAAGAGTGGAATTACCCTAAATGGTTACTCCCCACCTAAGTGCATATGCAATGATCCATAAACACACACTCAAGTAAATACATGATTCTACTTGAATGTCTACATGCCCAATCCCATGTCTCGAGTCCTCACCGACGCCCACACTCGCTCTGCCATGTATGAGAAAACACCGTTTTCAAACAAACTCATTGCTCGAAACACACTACCAATTTCGTAAAAGTATTGACCACCCTCCAAGGCAAATGTGTTGGGGAACCTTCCTAAACAATTCATGGGCTCCTCCGACATGTAACTGTTAGACCATCTCCTAACATAATTCTCCGAAAAATCATCCATTGAAATTCTTTTAGCAACCGTGTTCGTTTTTCTTTTCTTTCATGTCATGCACTCAAACCTAATTTCTAGGTTACCCCGGTGCATATGAAATGCATTATGTCATTTCAACACAATTTATATCAATTATGCATATATTCTCAAATTTGCACTCATACCACATATTATTCAATTTTGATCAACCAACACCTAAATTTGCTCACGTTAGCTAATCACAATTCCAATGGCCTACACACACAATCATGTTTTATGTAATTGTGGCATCATGTTAACACATTAAGTTCATGAATTAACCTATTAATTTCCACACAACTCAAGCCATTCACTTCAAACAATTTCATGCAATAATAACACATGGACGTTGTCCAATTCATACAAATCGGACTGCTTTTTAATAATCCCAAATAGAATAAAGTGGGTCAGTCTGGTGGGCAACCTGACTACGACACATCGGTTCCACTTTGTGGAACCAAATTCCATGGCCATTTCCGGCCTCATACACACCAAAATACAATTTATTGCATAAATTATACCATAAGCAGCCCAAACAGTCTGTGGATCAGTCTAAAACTGCCCAAAATTTCTGATAACTTGGCCCCAAGTTCGGGATCATCAAAACCGCCACCACGGCCCTTCAATCAACTCAAGCATTTACAAAATACTAAAACAAGGCAAATCAAGTAGGATAAAAACTCACCTCACGGAGTTTGTCAAAACTCCTCAAACCGTGCCCACGCCAGTTCTCACTGCCAGAAACCACTTCGCTTCGCCCGAAGAAACTGACTCTTCCGACGTCGGAATCCTAAAGAGAATATGCTCTCTATGTCTCTCTAAAAATCACAAAACCTAACCTCACTGCATCAATTTTCCCCTCCTACACGTTTTTTGGTCTCTTTTGAAGAAGATGAACACTGTTCCTCTTTTGTCTCATTATCATTTACAATTCATTTAATTCTCATCATGTCCCTTCTTCTAGATTTTTGACACTTGACACTATCTAAGCCATCCATTTCATCATCTCTCTACTCTTGCAACATGTGTCACAAGAGTACATGTGTAATGTGCTTACTTTCACTCCATCACGCTCTTCAAACCCGTTTTACAAAGACCCGACACCCAAGGCTCGAAATGTGTAAATTCCGATTGTCTCTAATCCCACTTAAATTCGACATGGTAGCTTTGACTTCACGAGATGATTCCATGGTGAACTGCTTTGCCATCCGAGATCTAGAAAAATTTTGGATTTTTACCGAAATTACGATTTTGCCATTTTTCAAAAAATTGGAATTTTCTCGGGTCTTACAGTTAGTGTTAGCATGCTTATTGCATTTAGAATTTATTGAATAATGTGGAATTGGAGGGGATTAGTGATAGTTAAAGCTAACCATTACAAGTGTAATTTGTTTTGATAAGAGGAGGTTGATTTGTGTTTGTTGGGAATTTGTATTATTTTTTATATCTACAAGTTTTATCATGTTGAATTTTATTGGAAGATTTGGAGAGAATATCATATGGTATCATTTTTTTTATATTATTATTATTATTCTGAAATTTCAATTTTTATATCTTTTTTGTTTATTTTGATTGATTGTTTGATGTAGATAATTTGGCCTTTCGCTTGAACTAGAGTTACTTGTTCTTTTATCAGTTTATATCTCGAATCTTTGATGAATTTAAACTTTGTTAATTGTCAAGATAAAACATGTGATTTCTTTGTGGGGTTTTGGTTAATTGAGTATTATTTATCAAATGAATTTTGTATTTACAATCCATACATATAATTGTTGTCTTCCTATGTGAATTATAAAAGTATTTTGCCTTTAAATAAAAATTATAGGATATGCATGCACTTGTGTTTGTTTTTTTTATTATTTTATGTTTTTATTTTATTTTTAACTAATATACTATATATTATTGTATTTTACAATTGTAGGAAGTCAGGAGAATATGGCTGCAATTGCTTCAACTACGATGAATCTGAATGAGGCTCTAGAGATTACGTTGCTCATATTTACCTTCTCAGTCGTTGGAGGAGCCGAAAAAGCGGCAGCAGGCGCCTTGGCACCCATGCATCTACATTTTATCCAGATTATGTCTCGAGCTCATCCTCAGCCTCTTCACATTACAATACTTTATTTGATGAGTGGTTGCAGAAGGAGTTGCAGGAAATTCAAGAAAATTTGCATAGAAAAAATGAAGGGATACAACAAAAGAATGAAGATATGCAAAAACAAATTGGCAGAGATGAAAAGAGTTAAGAAGAAAGATCGAAAAGAGAGGATGAAATGCAACAGAAGATTTTACAGATGGAGAAAATTATGTGTAAGTTAGCCCAGTTTCATCTATTTATCAACCTTCGCAGAAGATCCACCTCAGCATCTCCAGAGGTGACTACTCATACCTGACTGAGTGATAGGTTTTATTTTATTAAACATTGTCTAAACTTTTGCTGTGTGATATTGCAATTTATGTATGGAATCTATATGCAATACAAATGGTTAAAGGTTGTTATATGTTATTGGAATTTATATATGTAATATGAAAAATATTAAAATGGGCGTATTTAAACTTATTTTTAAATGAAAAATTTTTGTCCAAAAAAGTGTAATTAATAAAATATTTGTTCCGAACCAAAAATAAACAATTTAATAAATTATTAAAAAAATTTGGGGTGAAAATTGCTACGATTGAAATGGATATTTTGTAAATAAAGACAAAATTCCGTTTCTATTTTTCTAGTAAATAGAAACGGAATTATTTCGGTTTCTAATTGGTTTCAAATTCCAACAAAATAGAGACGGAATCATTTCTGTTTTTATTTTTAGCAACGGAAGTTCCACTTCAAATCTGTTTATGTTTTGTATTCATTCAAAAATTAGACAACAATTTAGCAATGGGAATCAATCCGTTCTTATTTTAGAAACGGAACAGTCCGTTGCCAATATCGCAAAATTGAAACGAAACATCTGTCTCTAATTAGAAACGGAAATATTTCCACTGCTAATATAGAAACGGAAAATTATGTTTCCAATTTTGTCGCAAAACCTATATGTCGCTATTTTAGTATCGGGTTAGAAACAGAAATGCCCTTTCTATTTTGCAAATTTAGAAACATAATTTTTATTCCGTTACTATTTTAGTATCAAATTAGAAACGGAAATTTCATTTCTATTTTGCACATTTAGAAACGGAAATAGAGTTTCTATTTTGTTGCTATGTTTAGAAACAAAATTTTTCCGTCGCAAAAATTAGAAACGCACACCCAAATTCCATTTCTAAAATTTAGAAAGGAGCCTTTTTGAAATAGAATATTTTCGCTTCTAATTCAATCGCTATTTGCAAATAGCTATGAAATTAGAAACATGATTTGGTCGTTTCTAATTTGCTTCTTTCTTGTAGTGTACATTTTGACCCAAAGCGGCTTTTTAGGTAAACCTAAGGTCATTTTGGTGATATTTATTATCAACCCACTAGGAAAACTTCCATATACGTTGTCTTGGATTCATAGTGAGGGTTATGAGTTCGTAGTAAAATAGTGGGAGTCATTATACGTATTATTAAATCCGTAATAATCATGTATTTTAAGTACAATCTAACATGTTCTCTTTTACATCTAGGTTGTTAGAATCACACCATTACTTCAAACGTGAACCTGTGATCCATTTTGGATGCGAACAAATTGATAAGGCCAAACTTCTTAGATTGGCTAAGGAACTTAAGAATTGTTCTCAATGTAGGGAAAATAGCATATGTCCTTGATAGCCACTTCCCGAGTCCCCAGCTACTAATGCCTCTAAAAGTGATAAAAGGGCATATTAGAAGCATATAGATGACAGTGAGATAATGGGGTGTATCATGTCGCCTCTATGACATCTGAGCTTTAAAATTAGCATGAGGCTATGGATGCCTATACCAGAGTCCTCTATCTAAGAGAGTTGTTTGATGATCAGGCTAGATCCAAAGGGTTCAAGGTCTCTAAGCTGCTCTTACACTCTAAGATGGTTGAGGGGACATCTCTAGTGTAGTATGCATTGAAGATGAATGGGTATAATGTAAGATTGAAACAATTGGGCTTTACAATGGACCATGAGTTAAGTGTAGACTTAATTATGACTGGCCTGGTCTAATAGTTTCTGTACAATTTATGCTGAACTGGCTGTGATAAACAAACGAATCCACTTTTCCTAAGCTTATTAATATGCTCAAGGCTGTTGAACCTTCTTTTAAAAAAGAAGGTAAGGTTGTGATGCTTGTGGAACCTTTCTGGTTCTAAGAAGAGTTATAAGAACAAGAAGTCCACTAAGGCTAAGGGAGGTATGGATAATGTAAAACCCATGAAAATTTAAAATTTAAAATTTTCAGAAAAATGGCAAAACGATAATTTGCGGAATAGCCTCGGAGGAAAAGCTAGGATTTTTCTAGATCTCGAATGATGAAATGGATTTCACCGTTGGAATCATCTCGCGAAATCTAGCTACCTAGTCGAATTTCGCCAAGTGAATTCGAGACAAGAGAATTTAATGCTTTTCAAGGCATTAGGTGGGTGACACATGGCAAGCCATGTGTCAACATGCTAGGGGTTTGGAATGTTATAAATGGGGTTAAAACAAGTGGAGAGCATAACGGAGAGAAAAGAAGGAAAGAAAGGGAGGAAATGAGAGAAAGGGAAAGAAAGAGAGGCAAAGAAAAGAGAGAGAGAAGGAGAAGAAATGGAGAGAGGAAAAGAGAGAAAAAAAGGAAGAGAGGGAAAGGAAAGAGGAAAAGGAAGGAGTGTCGCACAGTGAGCAGAACCGGGCGGCAAAGGACCTGAAATTGTGCTACGAGAAGTAGGTTTCTCCTAATCCGATTATTTTACGGCTAGGGGCCACATAATGGCCTAACGGTTTTGCCCCATTTCAGAGCGAATTTAAGATGTTTGTGGTTTGGTTGTTGTTATGTGATGGTCAAAGACCAGTTTCACAGGTTTTGGGACCGCTTATCTTAAAAGTAATCGTGTTCCGTGACCGCAAAATCCCGGGCATAATGGCAACTGGGTGTACCAAATTTCCGCACACCCTTGCGAATTGGCCGCGTCAACTTCGGACGACCATAAATTTCTCGTCCAAACTCTGATTCGTGCGTTCTTGGACTCTAAGGAAATCTCATTGAGACTAGAATTTAATAAGATGAAGTGCTCAGCCAAACCATGGGCTGGATCATGGACAGTTGAGGAATGGTCCGCTCGCTTCCGAAACTCGCTTTCTAACCCATTTGTATTTGAAATGCTTAAGGTCAAGGTGATGGGCCTGGCAGTAGTGGGAATTCTTGTTGGATGTTTTGTGTGGTATTGATAAAAGCTGGACTTTCTGGACTAAGTCCAGATTATTTCCGAGGCCAAGCATGGTTGGATTTATGGTCAAGAATGGCTAATGTGTGTTATTGCTTTAAATTGAATAACATGTTGAATGCGATAAATTATGTGATATATGTGTGATAAAAATGGAAATAATTATATGTATTAAATATAATTTATCCATGACACTTGACATGTAGTGTAATAGATATGTTGCATGTGACACGTAGCATACATGTAGGCATGAAATGGCATGCAATGACATTTGCATTGCATTTATGCACGGGACATCAAGTCAAGTCGAGTGTAAGTGCATGGTTAGGGTCGACACTGTGTTTGGTATTCGACCATGGTAAATCGACACCGTGTTGGTGTTCGATGTATGTGATGAGGACATGGTTAATCGACATTGTGTTTGGTGATCGATGGTGAGCTCGGTAAATCAGACATCAAGCGCCAGGTAATCATAACCAGGCACTACACTGCAACTCCATATCGTAGGCCCATGCCCAGCACACTGGCTGCAATCGATACCTTAAATTTCTCCGATACTCCGCCGCGACACCCCAAATCCGAGGGTCCCGTTGACATCCCGTCAACTTATGGAATTCCTGTGGATTTCGGGTTACCTGATACCACATGGTTGTATCCCATTTATCGAGATCCATATTTCCACAAAAATTCTGGCAGAGTCTCCTTTGTTCGTAGTTTTTCTCACCAACATACAACTCAGATAATAAAGAATCCATAAGAGTTTATTTCAACACTCTTATACATAACATATATTAAAACTAGCTTGTTCTAGTATAGTTTACCCGACACCACCTCAATATGTCCCTTTACCGGGACCCATTCATTCATAATTAAATCAAAAATATGAAAATTAATAGTTAATGATACCATAAGAGTCCGACACAAATTTCTCTTACCATAATTACACACCTGACTATTTATAAAATAGTCCAAAAGAATTTAATTACAATTCTTTTCTTTTACATAAAATATTTTTTACAAAAGTATTGTCAAGGCCACATGTCGGCCTTCTTCACAATCACGGCCTCGTCGAAGCGCCGTCTCCCTGTACACCCCTTGTACCTAAAAGGGGGTCCCACAACGGGGTGAGCAATGGCCAGTAGAAAAATTCTCCTACAAAGGCTACTCCCTACCTAAATGCACATGAAATGGCGTACATAAAACATCAAATCATATTCCATATACATAATGCAATCCTATATGGAATGTTCCGTGTCATGCATGAGATGAGACTCTTCATGCCCACAACACGAGTCCTGAACGACTCCCTCACACTTGCAACGCCAAGTGTGAAAAACTAGTCATTGGTGTTTCACCCAATGACTTAACCCATTGGACAACCCTAAAATTTTAATTTATCAAATCAGGTGTTTATTTGGGTTGCGACTTCAGAGTCTCACATGCTCGAAAAAGCCTTCCGACACTCTCGCGAACTTCATCGCCGATCCATATGTCCGACCAAGAATAAAATTCTTCAATTTTCACCCCGAGAGGGTGGATCTCGCTTCATCTTGCTTCAATCTAAACACACTTGATTTATTCTTATTATTATTTTATACAACCATGAGTCTCGATTTTGGACGTTGTCCCATTTCCTAGCTCACCACTCATTCACCAAGAATTGTGAATAATAAAGATCATGCACCCACACCCGACGGGACGTGATGACCGTGCATATGAAATGCATGACAATGTAATTCCTCCTTCATGTTACATGTATATGAGTGCTATACGAAACATTAATACACCATACAATTATACTTTACATATAATTTACATCCATGCAATCCACGTTAATACATCAAATAGCATATATTAACATGTTATTCCTCACACTGCATATTATTCGATCAAGCAATAACACACAAAATGGCCCAAATCTCGAACCCATATACAACAGGGCACCTCTTGGTCCCTTCACGGTTCGTCACCGAATTACTATGATACCAAAACACACCATATAACCCGAAGACATCAGTCCGGATCAAACCAAAACTCCAATCAAGTCTGACCGCCCGAAAAATAGTTCTGAACTGTCCTCGAATCGTCCAAAAACACCCCGGTTTAGCCCAATCGCCCGAAACAACCCCAAAATTCTTAAAAATTCCTAAAAATTCCTACACTCAGTCCAAACAAATTGAGACTGAAATTTACGGCCTTTCATGGCCTCAAAGCCAATCTCAAACCATTAAATAGCCTTTAAACTAGAAATAACACAAGTAGGAAAATTCCCTACCTCGTGGAGTTTGACGAAACTCCAAGATTTTGGTGTCCACGTGTAGCTCTTATCGCGTAGATCAACTTGGCCTTCAACCCCGACAAAACCTACAAACTGGGATTCCATAGATCTCGAGAAAAGCTGGAAGAAGAAAAATAAAATAAAAAATCTCTCTCGCACTCTCACGCTCACTCCTTCCCGTCCGTTTTTTTTATTTTATCCTTTTATCTTATTTTATTCTTTTTATCTTATTTTATTATTATTATTATTATTATTATTATTATTATTATTATTATTATTATTATTATTATTATTATTATTATTATTATTATTGTTATTATTATTATTATTATTATTATTATTATTATTATTATTATTATTATTATTTTGGATATTGTCTATATTGTTTCACCTGGGTCCGTTTTCTACCCCGAAACAATTTATTTCTTTCGCCACTTTATTTTAAATTAACTTTAAATTTCAAGCCATTTCTCGACTTTCGCATTTTCATAAAATCTCGTCCCGAAATACCGACAACTTATCACCCGCAGTAATCAAAATTTCATTGTCTCAAAATCAGAATGAACTTTTTTCTCGGTCACTAGATTTCTGAGACGAATTTAACGAGCGCAAATCAAGCCACATCCAGATCTAGCGAAATTCCTGCTTTCAACTAAAATTACCATATTTGATCTCTTCGTAAAAATGAATTTTCCCCAGTTTTACAAGGACCGAAAAGAGAATAGGAATGAGGTGTGAGAGGTCGATGGGAGACACGAAAGTGTAAACCTCATATCGGGTTCCTTGGGTAAGCATGAGGATATATTCAATTTAATCGAGATTTATGGATTGAGTTGTAAACCCACCCATGGCGACAACTGGTCCTAGCGTCAATTGTTAAAGTTTTCTTCCAATTCATTTCAATTATTTGCTAATTTTCAAGAATTTAGGTTAGTTAATTTAGTTTAAGCAATCATCATCCCAATTATTCACATCGCTTAGATAGTGAATTTCTTTACTAGCCAGGTACTTAATCCCCTATTTAAACCAATTTTTCCCTATGGGTTCAATACTATGGGTTTTTAATTAAAAAGCCACTTTATTACTTGTGATCCGTACACTTGCGGATTTGATTGTTTTATGCCAAAATTTATATATATGCAAATAATCGAACAAGTTTTTGAGTCAGCACTAGGGATAGAGCAGTTTAAGTGGTATAGATTAATATTCCAGCAAAAGAGAAGTTTGCTAATTTAAGAAAAAATCTTTCTTTTTTTTTGTAGGAATTTTTATTTATTCCTCATTTTTTCATTTTTAGTTTTAATTTAGTTTCATTTATATTCAGTTTCTTTACTATTTGATAATACCTCACTTACTGGGCAAGAAAAGCCACACCCTACGTAAACCCCAGCCAAGCATTTCTAATGACTAGAGAACCCAGGCTAAGCCGTGTTGCTTGCCGAAAAACCCGTATAAAATTTTTCTTTTCTAAACTTGTGATTTTGAGAAAATTTTGGCAGCATAACAACCGTGACACAGACATATCCCAAAACCCGTATATACAATTTACACTTTTCAAAAATATGGGCAACGAATACACTTTCAAAGAACCTCGTGCTCATCACATTTTCACAAAAACAAAACTATGCCATACATATGCTCCACTGCATAAATTCAAAGTATTTTGCACAAGTTATTTAATACAACACTATACTAAGTCAGAATCCTACTATGTCCCAGTCCGTGTGCCTGCATCTGAAAATAGTTTTAAACAGAAATAATGAGCTAAACGAGCACAGTGGAGTGCATGCTTTATAAAATGCTTACTTTTTCTGAAAAATGTCTCAAAAATGTAAAACTACCTTTTATAAAACATTTTCAGAAAACCTTACTTGCTTTGCTATAAAACTTTCTAAAACTTTTCAGAAACTGCTTGCTTGCTTTGCTTTAAAAGTTTCTAAAAGCTTTTCATACTATGCTTGCTTAAAAAGTTTCTAAAACTTTTCATAAAACTACTTGCTTGCTTGGTTTGAAAGTTTCTAAAAACTTTTCATAATATGCTTGCTTGCTTACAAGTGGTTGATTTTAAAACTGTATGAAAAATGCTTATAAATCAAGATCAACCACTGATGGAAAATATGGTGGAAAGACCTTGTGTCTACATCACCATATGATAGCTAGCACGCTAATCCTATATACTCCAGTACGTGCCACGGTCCCCTTTAATATGCCATGATGCATGAACTAAGTTTGCCGACCAAGCAAATCTAAAATGCATGAAATGATGTCCTAACTTCACTGTGCATGTACGGAATACCTCTGACCGGTATGCTTGCTTAAAACTAGGGATTTCTTAAAGCCTGTTTTATAAAACACACTTTTTGCTTGCTTGCTAGCTTGCTCTTTGAAATATGGTTTTACAACTCAAAACCATTACTTGCTTGCTTTTCAAATATGATTTACAATCAAACCATTTCTTGCTTGCTTTTCAAATAGGGTTTAATACTTTAAAACCATTGCTTGCTTGCTTTTCAAATATGGTTTAAAATCAAAACCATTGCTTGCTTGCTTGAAATATGGTTTAATACTATAAAACCATTACATACCAGTGTAAAACGATTTATAAATAATACACTAGTAATTAAAAAAATAAGTTTAGAACACTCACCTTCGATTACAAACTTGAGCAGGACTTCACTAATTCTCCACCTTTTCTTTTACCCTACACACTCAAGAGAATATGGCGGAAACATTAATCGTCTGCGTAATCGCGTAAAACTTAACGTAGGCTTACAATGCGACTATATTGAAACAGATTCGGATTTTAATGAAACTTCACACGCAAGTCACATTAGGGTCACACAACATTTATATAAAGCCAAATGAACAAATTATCCTTGAGCACAAAAAGTCCCTAAAAAAACCCACTCATTTTGGCAATTTTTTTTTTCTTTCCAACAGTACTCTCTGGACTTTATTACCCAAAAATTATTCAAACGGTCTTCAAAAATTGCGGAACTTCCAGATCAGTCCTTTATATATCCACGACATCTCTTTAAATTTTAAATTTAAAATTCCTTCTCTAAGGCCCTCAACCACATAACACAAGTTACAACATTTTTTATGCCAAATTGGTTAGCTCATTGGATCACCTACTATTATCCTTGATTTTTGGGCTCTTAACTCCATAATTTGAAAATGACTCATTTGAATCTATGGTTCTAAGGTTTCTTCTCCAATTGGAAGCACCCAATTTGGATCACTCAAAACTGTGTTATTGTATTTACATCTAGGGACATTCCAATTTGGCATAACAAATCTGCAATACATCCACTTTGACAAATTTCTCGGGCACTTTGAAGTATAATTTTCTTGCAATCTCTTCAACTATATTATTCCCCTGAATTCTATCTTACCCATATACCTTGAATCACTCAATTTGGATGAGTGGTAAACTTAACTTATGGCCAAAACAGACTATAAATAACAATTCAAAACAAGAGCATAACCCGTGAGCTACACGAGCTCACCTTTAAGTCCATATTTGGGAGCCTTAGAGCTACAATTTTCTCTTGGTCCTTCTATATATTTGTAGCCCTATCTCTTATGGTTATTTACCAATTGGAATCACTTCATATGGATGATTATAACTTAATCTATAGCCAAAACAATAATAGTGGTTTTTTACAAAAATTTTACCAACATTTTAAAACCTAAATATTCTCCTTTTTTTACTACTATTCCTCAAAACCAATCCAACCCAACCAATCAAGACATTACAAAATATTCAAGACCAACATGGAATTTACCCAAAACCACACACAACATATTGGTGGTTTGGAACTTCATATAACCAACCCTAGGTAAAATCCCAGAATTCATACTAGGTCCACGATCCATATAAAACCATAGAAATATGATGTACTTCATGTTTATTTTATACCAACTAGGGTTTACCCACAACTTCAACAATTCTAGGGTTAGGATAAATCTCCTAACGGAAACCTAGGTTTGGAACAAATAAAAATCCATAAAAAACCAAAACCCATACAAGTCCAAAAATCCATACCTTTGTTTCTCTTCTCCCTGCTTCTTCTTCCTCTTAACTTTGCTTCTTCTTCTCTTCCTTTCTCTCTTCTTCTCTTCTCACGGTTTCGCCAAAATGAGACCAAAATGAGATCTTGTTTGTCTCATCCCCCTTTTTATAGTTTTAATTCTCCTTTTATTTCAATTAGGTCCTCCCTCTCTCAAGTATTTGCAAATCAATTTTTGTTATTTCTATAATGGCATACCCTCTTCTCATATTATGACTTTCATATCCTTTTTGGCCAATTACAAATTTACCCTTGTTCTAGTACAAAATTCCGGGTTCAATCAATTTATCATTTCACAATTTCATCCTTAATAACAACTTACAAAATAATACAATGACACTTGGTGCATATATGCGCCCCTACAGTTACACGTACCGTACACCCTCTCGGGACGGGGCGTTACACTATTTTTCTAGTGTGATTTTTTTATGTTTGATGTACCAATCTTACATGCACAGAAAGTCCATTATTGAATTATTGCCATTTGATCCTGAAATAGAAAGAATTTTTGTTAGAAGAAAGAAAGCGAAAGCTGATAACACAAAGATGGAGGATTAAAACAGTGATAGGTTCAATGAGGGTCATTCGGATCATAATAACATGCTTGGACTTAGAGAACCGACGCTAGGAGATTGTTGGCGTCCGATGATGAATGAAGATTATTCAGAAATTCACTATCAACCGATAGATGCAAATAATTTTGAGTTAAAGCCTGCATTAATCAACATGGTTCAGAAGCAGCAATTTAGGGGCAACCCTTCAAAGGATCCTAACGGACACTTCTCAAATTTTCTACAACAGTGCGGCATGATAAAAATGAACGGAGTGGACCATAATGTCATCAAACTGAATCTTTTTCCTTTCTTTCTAAGGGATAAAGCGAGAAACTGGTTCAACAATTTGATGCTGAGATCGATAGACACTTGGGGGACTCTCATTGAGACTTTCTTAACCAAGTTCTTTTCGCTGCAATTGACTTTTAGAGCTGAAATCACACAGTTTCGACAAGGTGACCAAGAAATGCTATATGAGGCATGGGATAGATTCAAAGAGCTGTTGAGAAGATGCCCACGACATGGGTATGAGTTGAGTGCTCAAGTGTAGATTTTTTATAATGGCCTCAATTACTCAACAAGGGCATTAGTTGATGCAGCATGTGGAGGTTCTATCACTATGAAAATGGCACGAGAAGCTAATTTGATGTTTGAAGAGATGGCCAAAAACAATTACCAACCTCCTTCTGAGAGAGGTGATGGTAGAAAGCAAGGGGGAATCCATGAAATTGATAGAATATCATCTATAGAGGCAAAATTTGAAGCTTTGATGACAAGGTTGAATCAACAAGCTCCAAATGAGCCAACTCTTGGGGAGATTGCATGCATGCAAACTCAAAATTCTCTTATGGAAAATACCCCACTCCAGATCGAAGATGCCAATTATGTGAACAATCGGAGCTACACATTTCGCCCCAACAATAATTTTCTAACTCGTTACCATGTAGAGCTAAGAAATCATGAGAATTTATCATACGGAAATCAAGCTATTATTCCGCATGAACCCCATCAGCTTAGCACCACCATAGCACCTCCGGGATTCCAAAATCAAGGAGTTTCGAGCTCCAACTATCAGGGGAACCAAAGGAAAATTATAGTCAATGAGCTATTAGTGGCAATGAATGAGATGAGAAAGAGCAATGAGTCGAGCCTAACACAACTGAAAAATAATCAGCTTACCTTTAGGATGCACAAAAAATTTGATCTTGGTGTGATCTTGCTCTTTGTGTGATCTTGATGCCAACATCAATTTGATGTCGTATTTAGTAGCAAAAGAATTTGAATGGAAACCAGGTAAATGACCCTATCACTCAAATGTGATAGATCTCCTAACTTATCCCAAGGAGTTTATTGAAAGATGTGCTTTCGCTAAAGTAAGCAGTTCATTTTCCCGATGGATTTCATGGTGTTAGATATGGACGAGGATGAAAAAGTACCTCTCATTCTCAAGAGACCCTTCCTAGCCACAAATTAGGCTCTTATTCATGTATAGAGTGGAGAATTGTCCTTAAGAGTCAGAGATGACAAAGTGCAATTGAGCATCTATCAAAAGGACAATTCCCAAAAGAAAGATATTAGATATAGAGCGATAACCACACTTATTACTATATGAAATGGGACAAAAACATAGTAAAACGCGGGTATATCATGAGTGTTTTGGACACTCATCACTTTCCCAAGAAACAATAATATAGGAGTCTAGTTCAATTATAAGTGGATTGTCCAATTGCACCAAAAACCCTAGAACCTCTGATAAGTCTAAAACTCATCTAATTTAAGTCCATTTTTCAGGAAAATTTGAAGGCTTAATGTCCAAAATAATGCCAAATGATAGAGTCTTCACCCAAATTTGTGTTTTGCAGGAATTTAAAGAAAATAAGCAAATCCCATGAAAACGGCAAAAAATTGGCTAAAGCGAATTTCATGACATAATCTGGGGTATGCCGTGACATAAACTCAAGCTAGCCGGTAGAACATGCATGTAAATCCATACCAGTAACATAAGCGAAGAATGCACGAGTAGCCAAGATGAATTTTTTCCACCGATATTCGAGCTCTTTTGAGGACCCTTTATCATATCTTTGAAGATTGGATAAATTCATTCAGCTAGACACACAAACCGATCTCTTTTTGTCCCATGTAGCGAGCAATGAAGTCAATGACTCCCGGAAAGTTGGCTCATGGCATTAGGCTTTGAAAGGCCCCTTAGACTGTGGCCAAGATTTTGATTGGATGATCCCACTTATTCTTATTCACATACCTATTTTTGATATTTTTCTTTATATATATTTTTTATCTTTCTTTTTCTCTTTTTATATTGTTTTTGCATTTTTTTTTATTAGGGCTCAATGGAAATCCTCTAAGGTTAGTTGAATTCAAGGTAAAGGGTTCAGGACCAAGGTATACAAAGGAGGTTAAAAATTAATAAATATGATAGATTCCTTAGTAACTATTGAAGCAGCAGGTTAACTAGGCTAAGTCACCCATACCATGCAAGCACACAATTCCAGATCATTCAAAAACCTAAGGGTCCAATTCCATTTTACACTTGGCCTTTTATAATAATTTAGGTTCAACATGACCTTCTATTAGCAATCAATGGCATCAAACTCACTCAAGACACACTGGGCACCTAAAAACACAAGACCACGAGTAAAAAATGGCAAACATAAACAGAAAACTAAAGCAAGACTAACCTATAACATGCAAATTACTCTAAAAGCATAAAAACTAAACTAAACTGAGCTACACTCACAAGGATCCAAGGCCTCAAGATAGGTTAAATAGGCAAATTAAAGAACAAAACAACCCAAATTGTTCTAAGTCATACATACCCCGAGCAAGCATGTGTGCTCGTTGTAAGCATAGAATGTGATGCCTATCCGAGGTGTTTGTTGTCCCAAATCCCGGAAAGTACCATTGTCTCATATCGTGAGACCCATACATGCGATAAACGGCCCAATAGGAGCCCGCACATCCCCACAAACTAAATATATTTTATACAAAAGAATTCAATTACAATTTGTTTATTACAATTTATCCATGGAGTGCTTTGCCCGGAATTTTACAAAATACGGAAAATAGGCTGTTTGGCCATTTCTTTGCCTCGAGGATCTCAAATGCGTCCCATCCCCAGGTGCACCTTCGGTACCTGAAATAAATATATTCCTCGTGGGGTGAGCAATGCGATGTTGAGTGGAATTTTCCTACTTAGTTACTCCTTCCCTAAGTATATGCAATGCTTTCAAACATTAAAATTCATTCCATACGATCCATGTTAATATACTAAGCATGTATATATTAGCAAAACTTACCTCATGTTATTCATTCACTTAGAAATAACACAAAATTAGCTCACTTGGGTTGTCAGCAGCGACCCATCAAGGCTGCCACCAAAATCCTGTCAAACATATTATTTCTCCAGCGATAACACAACATCACACAAGCCACAAAACAGTCCGTGGTGTCCAAAACCCACTCTAGAGTTTCTTCACTTTCGATCGTCTTTTTTGAGGCCAAAAACATGGCCATCCAGGCCTTAACAAATTCCCATCCATTAAAATGGCTCTTAGCCAAAGAATAATACAAGTAGGAGAAAACCCCTACCTTTCGGAGTTTGTCGAAACTCCTCAAAACCGGTACCCAAACATAGCCCTTGCCATGGGGAGCAACTTTGCTTCTTGCCTCGCCGAAAACCGACGGTCCGATCGCTAGGAATTCTAGAGAGAAGGTAGAGCTTCTCTCTCTAAAATCCCTCTCTTTTCTCTCTCTTTCTCGTTTGGTCTTTCTCTCTCTTCCTCTCCCTCCCCAAACCAGTTTGGTCTAGATTGAGGTCAAGAGAAAAGTCCTCTCATGCCACTTGTCACTTTCATTTAAATATTGGGTTACCTAATATCCACTTATCCATCTAACTTAGATTTTCATCCACCCACAAGGTGCCATTTGTCACTCATGACCCCGCCGAGCTAATGTTTGACCCGTGCCGCTGAGACAGAGTGCACCTCTTGAGCCCTCATAAAGTGCAGTGTCCCGCACTCCTCTACGTGCCTCGAAGCGTGAAATGACTATCTGCCGGGTCAACTGGTCGACATGAGTAGCTAGATTTCGAGACGATTCCAACGGTGGTCAGTTTCATCATCAGAAATCCCAGAAAAATTTTGGATTTAATGAAATTGCCCTTTTTGCCATACCGAGAAAAATTAGATTTTCTCAGGGTTTCACATAGAATGACCCAAAGACTAATGATTTATCAACCAAGTGCCACTACACAACACCAAACCAATCACCCACACCCCCAATTGGAAATGGACATTGTCCTCAATGGTATGAAGTATAAAAGAAGGGTGTAGAGAACTCCCCTAGGAATCTAAATGATCAAAGTGGTGGTGGCGATGGCGTGTGATAGGCAAGGAGCTAAGCGAGTTGTTGTTTGATGATCTTTTGATTGCTTAGAATTGTGTTCATTTTTCTTTTTAGCTTGTCCATCTCTTGGCTTATCGAGACATGATGTTCTTGTGTTTTGTCCTAGAATACATTGAACCTCATGGTGAGGTCTTGAACCCGATCGTCGATAAGGTGAGAAGAAATGGGATTGTCCTCCTCATGGGCTAAGGGTGGTGGAGGTTGGGTAGAAGACTGACCCACTTCTTCTCTTTCATCATGTCTCCCAACATAGATATCTTGATAAGCCCCCAACTCTTCCTCATCCAAAGGCTCATTCTCGGAGTCATACACTCCTTCTGGTCTAGGTACACCCGGCTTGTTTTTCTTCACTACTATTGATTTGATCAAGTGTATCCATGCTTCATTACTTTCCACAGGCACGACACCGCACTTAATCATAAATGAGGAATGGGTGCCCAGGTTCATTCCAACAACCTTGTTGTGAAGTTGTAATGAGGGCAAGCATGCTCAGACCATGAATGAGTTGATAGCACTACGCAATTGATTCATTCGTCCATTCTTATTATTTTTGTAATTTTATAATTATAATACAAAAAAAATGTCATTTTACTCAAAAATTATATAATTTGAGATTTTTATTTTTTTATTTTTTATTCTAAATAATTGGTAACAAATAAATTAGAAGATAGCGTAAATCAAAATACTATATTTTATTTTATTTTGAGTGTTTTAAAATTGGAAAACCTTTTGTATATTATCTTACTATAGTTCAATTTTAGTTGTTATTATATTCTAAAAATTATCTTAAATTAATACCTACTCATTATTTTATTTATAAATTTAAGATATTAAATTGTAATGCCACATAGCATTTTTCAACAAGGAAAATACAAAATGAAATTTATTTTTATCAATTTCAAGCATCAGTGTATCAAATATAAATGCCTTCTTAAAATTATGATTAAATAATACCATAGATTTTGTAATTAAATCATGATTCATTTATTATGTTTTAATGCAATCCCATCAAGTATTTTATAGCCTAGTGAAGCCTAATATATAATTTTTTGGCAGTAATATTTTCTGTTGATGATGTTTTTTCAGCAAGGGGCCCCAGGTTGGAGCGTGTTGAGGTCGTTGAGGTACGGAACTAGGGCTCTGTTGGCGGTGGAGTATCTCGTGTTGCCTCCTCTCTGAACCGAAGAGAAGGGATTCGGCGGGCTTGCCAGTGGGCATCGATGCCTAAGTTAGTTCCTCATTTGGGAGAAAGATCATTGCCCAGAGGGCGGGCTGTTTTGCGTACCTTTCCGTGAGATGGTTTGATATATATATATATATATATATATATATATATATATATATACATATCATATATATATATATAACACTTCTATCTCTCTCTATATATATATATATATATATATATATAGCATCATGTTTTCCCAATTGCGAGGGTAGTAGGATTCTTTCCCATTGGATGGGTTATTTTGCTTCACATGATTTAATAAGGGGATATCAGAAGGACAGTTTATTTGAAATTATCCTTCTCCCTTATTGTGAATCGATTGATAGGGATAAATTTGTTTATCGTGAATTATCCTATTTTTCTTCTTTGGTGAGATTTGGTGGATTCACGGGATAAAAAGAGTGCCATGATTATTCTACTTCCCATATGGCGAGATTTAGTGCGATTTGCGGGATGTGGGCCTTCTCAATTATCCATGTTATCGGCGCTGGGCGAGCGGGTGGCTCATTTGAAATTTGGTGCTAGGGGCTTGGGTGTTTCACTGGGCTTGTCTCTTCTTTGGGCTTGGCGAGTGGGCCTGCGCTGTGGGGTCCCCACCCTTCATCTCTCTCTTCGGTGGTCACTCATGAGTCCCATTGACCCGAGGTCCCAGCCCTTTCTTCTAGCCTCCGTGAGGCTCAGACCCACGACCCAGAAGGGACTCTTGTAAAGTGGGGAGCACTCTGTGCCAGTCAGCTGTCATTGTTGATGGAGAGAATCTCCCTTTAAAAATCCACTAGTCGTGGAGACCAGCTCTCATGAAGACGAAAGAAAAAATAGCCGGTGGGACTGCCGTCTTTGGCCTCACCTATGGTGGGACACTGAAGAGATGAGAGAGTGGGGGACCTGGCCTAAGAAGCGCTTTTATTGTGGGGTCCCACCCTTCCTTCTCTTGGTGGGGTCCCACTCATGGGTCGCATTACGAGTCCCAGCTTGCCCTTTTCTTTCTACCTCATGAGGCACAGACTGACAAGGGACTCTTACTTCGTGGGAGCACTCTCACCTACCAAGCGAGCTGCACCGACCCTGAAGGACTCTTATGAAGTGGGAGCACTCTCTTACCAATTGGGCTACTGGCTGGGTTGGAGTGGGAAGTGCTCCCCACTTATGATGCGGCACAGTGGGTGAGCCAGCTCTCATGGAGCGAAGAGGGGCGGAGTTGAGGCTAAGTAGCAATCTGTGAGTGGGACACGTGAGAAGAGTGAAGAGTGGGGACCCACAAGCCTTTTGATAAAGTCCCCACCCTTCATCTCTCTTCGGTGGGGTCCACGCTCGTGATCTTGTGCAGTAGGTCCCAGCACTTCAAGCTCAGGTTGGTAGTGAGAGTGCTCCCACTTCACATAAGAGTCCGCTTTGGGTCGTGGGTTCGACTCTCATGGAGGCGAAAGAAAGAGCCGATTGGGACTGCCGTATGATACCTAGTGGATTTTACGAAGAAGAGATGGTGAGGACTACATCTGCCTTCCTATTTTTCAAACCTGTCGATTGCCTCCAGCCCTTGTGTATGGTGTGCGTGAAGCCCAGAGACATAACGTTCATATCGGGTGTGATTTCCATTCACGCTCGAATTTCAGATCCAATTAGGGCTGTCGTCGTCCTGTGCCTTGATAATGATGACTTTTTCGGTTCTCACGCTCATTTCTTCCAATTCTTTCAGTTTCTTTTTGTTTCTTCCGTAGATATCCTCACGGCCCAGATTCGCCTTATGTTCCTTGAATCACGAAGCTTTTTCTTTGCTTTTTAGTGAGCTCGGACTTCCCTTTCCCTTAGTATTCCATCTGAACCTTCTACGCAGAGTCCTTTTTTGGCTTCTTGCTTGAGATAGCTTTTTTCGTTCTATTCCTAGGACGGGTGTGTCTTTCTCCCTTCAGTGTCTTTTCGAGTAAAACTGCGAGGCGCTATGGCTAAATTGGCTAGGTTTTGTTCTTACTACTTGTTATTACCATGGGTCAGGAATTGCGCTCTTCTTCCTTAGCGCATTGGGTAGCTCCTGGTCTTCTCGGTTCGGGGTGGATGCGGCGGCGCCTCCACACACAGCCGCTCGGCTAGAGTTGATCTTCGAGACGCCCCAGGGGAGCCCCCTTTTCCCTTGAACAAGGGTAAGGGGAGAATTGATGAGACTAAGTATCCGAGAGTCGGAATGTCTGAGAAGTTCGCGGGTGCGAGCGCTTGGCGATGGGACCTAGCAAAGTCGATGGGGCCACTTTAGCCGGCGTTGCCAGGCCTTTTTGGTGTCTAAATTCGGTCCCCAGGCGTTTTGACCCTCTTCGTGGTCAGTACTTGGCGGGTGTGCTTTCTTTGAAGTGGCCTTCAGCAGCGGCCTTAAGCTTCCTCTACGCCTTTATAAAGGGGGTTTTACAACATGATATACGCCCCTTCTCAACTTGCGCCCAATTTATGGGGTATTTTGATTAGGCTGATAGTTCTCTTCAGGGACAAGAGTTTTGGTGTTCCTAGCATAGCTCTGTTCCTGGACATTTTTAGTGTGAAGGAGGCCTTCGAGGGCTTTCTTTATTTATCCAAGTGTGCCGGTGCTCCTCTAATTATCACGGACCTTCCGTCCTCAGTAGACTGCGGAAGGAGCGTTGCTTCTTCGTTAGCAGGAGCAGTGGGGTACAACCCCTTGGCAGGGATGATATATGACATTAGGTTGCTGGACCACCAGAGAATCCTGCGTGAGTATCACTTTGTTTTTGGTACAGTCTTTGTGAGCTTATTGGGTATCTCTAATTCTGCATTGACTGCGCTCCTCTCAGGTGTTCGACCCGATCTCAGCCCCGAAGATAAGGTCATAATGTAAGAGTTGGCTAAGTGTTCCCTACGCACCTATTCGAAGCTGATCAGGTCGGATATTCCTAGACCTTCGAGCTTGAGGTCTACCCGCTCTGCTGCTTTGAGGCCTTCACCTCCTTCCGCTATGAAATTCTCTCCCGTCGGGCCTTCCGTTGCCAAGCCCACCAAGGGAGAGCTTCTGGCTCGGGTGGAGACGCTGTCCCGGAAGTCTCGGAGCGTGAAGCGGAAAACTTCGGACTCCGTTGAGAAGGATCGCCCGACTTGGGGTAAAGTTCTGAAACTGGGGGCATCCTCTTCTTCCCCTTCTACCCACGTCTGAATACCGGGGCAAGTGTTGCCGCCTCCGTGAGGTCCCCCAAAGCTACGAGTTCGCGACCCAGCTGCGGACCTGGCTATGGCCAAGGCTTTCCTCGGGGAAAGGGAGTGGCTGAGACACTTGGATTGGAGGTCATGCCTATCTTGTTGAATCCCCAGCGTGGAAGTGTTGAGCCACCTTCCTCAAGGGCGGAGGAGTTGAAGAGGAAGGGCTCTGAAGCTGACGGAGATGGCGATTCCTTGCTCCTCAATGTTGAGTACGATTGTAGCGGTCTTATCATTTCTCAGGTCGACCTCAAAGGTCGACGCCATGCCAGTTGAGGAAGCCTTAGCTCTATCCCTCCAGGGGGTCACCTCTGTAAGTTCCCGTATCTTGTCGTGTCTGACTTTAGCTTAAGTTGGGTATTGATCTTGTGTTGGGTGTGTGCAGGTGGCTACTCATTTGAAGAGTTTAGCCAAAAAGGCCAATCTGAACGAGGGCCATGTCAAAGCCGCTAGAGTTTACAAAGGCGGGTGGCTTCCCTTACTTCTGAATGGGGCTAAGGCTGAGGCCGGGTCTTGATATGGCGGGAGGCGGTGAAGCAAGTTCGATCGAGGCATACCTTGTGGGCGCAAGCTTAGTAGGGTGTGAGAGAGGAGGCTAGAAGCATTTGAGAGCCGGTGGGTCGGGCTTCGGGGAGGTTGGAGATAGGATCATTGTGCAAGATGACTAGCTGGGGCCGGGACGAAATTTGCCGATTTGCCCGGTCTAAACCCCGGATGGTCGGGGATGGTGTTTCACGTCTCAGGAAGAGGCTTGAGAGTGCAAGGAAGAAGGCGCGTGTGCTAATTTAGGAACTGATTCTTTTTAACAAAGCAGTATTGCTAGGCAGACTCGTGCCAGGGCTTCGAGATGTTAGCTACGTGGAGCCTAGTAGGAGTGCCATGGGTTGCGAGGACGCTTCATAGAGCGAGACTACGGTTGATCAAGGGACGAGTTATAGCGAGGCTTGGGGGCCGAAACACATTGCTCAATGGGCTTCTAGGTGGCTTGCTTTGGAGGAAGGCTGCTCGCCTGCAGGCACAGACCTCTTGACTTGACATCCCTAGCGGCGAAGGCGGAAGAGTCCACTCCGCAGGACTACGGAGAACCAGACACCCCTGTTGAGGCCCACTCCCCTTCTTCACCCTCTGCTCCTTCCTCTGATGTCTGATTTCCCACACATACCTTTGCTTGGTTGTTGTTTTTTTTTTTTTTTTTTTGTTGGGCTTGGGACCCAGGACATATGTAGCTTTTTCCTTAATGAACATTCATTTTTTATCTCACCGCTTTCCTCTGCCTCTTCTCGCTATGTATGAGCTGAATTGGCTTCTTAGTGCATGGCACGGTGGGCGGCGTCAGCTCTGGGTACATGGCACGAGTTGAGTTGTTGAGCTCTTCAGATCTGAGTTGTTGGGCTCTTGGGCGCTAAGGCCTTGTGCGTTGTTGAAGCTGAGTCCTTAGGGCTCCGATCTTGAGGCCTTATTGAATTTGTTGCATTTCAGGTTGTAAGGCTCCTTAGTCTTGAGTCTTATTGAATTTGTTGTTGAGCTTTGAATTTCTTGAGGCTCGGCGAGGCCTTATGGGACATCTTTACTGAATTTGAGGCCGACTTGCAGGCTACATGGCACGAATTATAGTAGTTGAGCTATTCAAACTAAGGCCCATTGGGATCTGGCCTTTGAGGCCTTATGGGCTAGTGCTGGTGAAGCCCAACTCTTTTGGGTACGCATGGCTTTGGTGAGTGGTTGAGCTCTTCAAGCGGCTGTTGGACTCTGGCGGCGGGGACTTAGTAAGGCTAGAGTGTCGGCTGAGCCCGGCTCTTTGGGTTGCATGGCCTGAGCTAAGTAGTCGAGCTCTTCAAGGCCCGAAATTTCTTGGGCTCCCGGCGAGGCCTTAGGCTAAATTGTATGGCTGAGCTCTTTTGGTGCGTGCTTTGAGGGCGAGTAGTCGAGCTCTTCAAGGCGAGTTCTTGGGTTCTTGAAGCCCGGCTGGGTGGCTGGTGAGTGTGGGGCTCTTCAAAGCCCGAGTTGTTGGGCTCCCCGAGCAAAATATATGGGCTAGATTGCTGGTAGGCTGACTCTTCGTATGTATGGCTTGGGTAGAGTAGTGGAGCTTTTCAAGGCCCGAATTTGCTAGGCTCTGGTACTGATACCTTATGGGCCTAAATTACTTTGGCGACGAGCTCTTTTGGTACATAGCACGAGGTGAGTGGTCAGGCTCTTCAAAGTGAGGCTCTTTGGGCTCTGGCGTTGAGGGCTCCTCGCTATTACCTTAGCTAAAGCCGACTCTTTAGAAGTTTTGCATGGCTGAGGGCGATAGTCAGCTCTTCAAAAGCATTTCTTGGGCTCAGGGCTCTTAGGCCTTATGGGCTAAATTGCCTATGCTGAACTGACTCTTTTGGCTGCATGGCCTGAGCTAAGTAGTCGAGCTCTTCAAGGCCCAGTTCTTAGTACGATGACGAAGGGCCTTATAGGCTAGATTACTGGTGAGGCCGGGCTCTTGGGTTTCTGTGCTTTGAGTAGGTAGTGGGCTCTTGAGGCGAGATGTTGAACTGGGCGCTGAGGAGAGGCTTTATGGGCTAAATTGCACGAGGCCCAGGCCCGACTCTTTGGTGAGTGGCTGAGGCTAGTAGTTGAGCTCTCAAGGCGGGCCGAGGTCTCAGGTGATTCTTTGCCTAGTGAGAGCCAGAGCTCTTTAGGCTGGCAGTGGGTTGAGTAAGTGGTCAGCTCTTCAAGCGAGTTGTTGGGCTCCTGGGCACGAGCACTATGGGCTAAATTGCACAGGATTGGCCGAC
Organism: Tetrastigma voinierianum; assembly: GCA_016808115.1. Taxonomy (NCBI): domain Eukaryota; kingdom Viridiplantae; phylum Streptophyta; class Magnoliopsida; order Vitales; family Vitaceae; genus Tetrastigma; species Tetrastigma voinierianum. The sequence continues at coordinate 50,570 of JAEQBH010000432.1, read as the reverse complement.
TCTTTGGCTGCGTGGCCTGAGCTAAGTAGTTGAGATCTTCAAGCGGGCATTTGAGGCTCCGTGGAGCCCTAGCACTGGCCCCCCATTGACTCTTTGGGCTATTAACATTTGGTGGATTGAGCTCTTCAAACTAATTTCTTGAGCTCAGTGGGCTCTTGCCTTAGTTGAGCTGACTCTTTGGGGTACAGCGTGGTACGGTGATGATTGAGCTCATTAGAAGCTAGTCTTCCCGGGCTCTGGCGGCTGAGGCCTTCTGGTAATGGGCTCTTGGCCCAGAGCTCTTGGGCGGCCGGTCGAGCTTCTCTTTCTTGGAAAATGCGGGTGTCTTTAATGCTAGTTTATGGAGAAATTAGAAACGATTGCGCGACTTCCCGAGTGTTTTAGCCTTCTTATAAATGGCGGCTCCTTTGCTATGGAGCCCATACTCCGAATCTCCTTCCTTTTTGGGGCGTAACTAGAATCTGCACGCAATGAAGCGTCAAAGTGTAGTCTTCCTTTGGGATTCTGTTTAGGTTCGACCGGACCTCACACTTTGTGGGGTTGTGTTTTCCTAGTCTCCCTCTATGGGTATTATTTCTAGCTTCGTGCTAAGGAATGCGTCTGGAGAAGGCGAATTACACTTTTCTCCATAGCTTTTCTACCTATCCTCTTAGCATCTTTCTCTTTATTTTCTTCTCCTTCCTCCTTCTTTCTGTCTTTCTTCCTCCTTTTCTTTTCTTCCCCATCTCATTCTCCTTTTTTCCTTCGCGATTCTCTCTTCTCTCTTTCCTCTCTCTTTCTCTCTCTCTTCTTCTTCTCCTTCTCCTTCTTTTAGGTTCTTTCCTCTTTCCCTTCTAATATACTTCTCTTTTCCATCTCTTTTTCCTTTCCTTTCGCCTTTCTCTTCCTCTCTTGAGGTTTCCTTTTTTTTTTTTTTTTTTTTGAGGCCCCATTTGTCTTGTTCATCTCTGAGATATGAGAATGATCTGTTTATGTCAATTGTACCTTTATTGGAATAAAGAGATTTTCTTTTGAGTGTGAATTTGCGCATTCAGATGTATGTAATTTTCTTGCACATTCCACTGGTTGAGGTATGCAGGGCGTCGACAAGATAATCAATAATACATTTTGTCGTAAAACTGATAATACTTTGTTAGAGTTACAACCCAAGGTTTCGCGATAAAACGCTTAAGATACTCGACATTCCAAGCATGAGATGAAATTTCCCTCTTCCATTTGGGCTCGTAATTGTCGGGTCTAATTACAGCGAGTCACGATATAGGGCCTTCCCGGCTGGGCCTAGCTTTCCATGTCTTTGGATTTTTCTTTGTGGAGCTTCTTTAAGACTAGGTCACAGACTTTGTAATTCTGGGTTTTACTTTTTAGTTTGTAATACCTCGCTAGTCTTCCTTTAGTATTAATCTTCGTGCGCTTTAGGACTTGTTCACGCTTTTCATCCAGGAGGTCTAAATTCAGGCGGAGGGCCTGTCGTTATGTTCACGCTTGCCGGTCGATCCTTGGGGACTTAATCAGGCCTCGGCCAGGGCTCTTTCGCCCCGATGCCAAAGGCTAGGGCGAATGGGGTTTCCTGGGTTGCTAACTTGTGCTTAGTTCACGTATGCCATAACACACCTCGAAGTGTTCACCCATTGCCTTCAGATCTTCAATTTGGTCTTCCAATCACTGCTTTAAGGGTTTTGATGGTGACCCTTTTGTTCGTGCGATGTGCGGGGCCAGTGTATTCTTGATCCGAGCTCCGGCCACGAAATCCACGAACTTGGCATTATCAAATTGCTTTCATTGTCACGACACAGGCACTAGGATACAAACACACGCTATTATGACATACACAAAATTGCGTATCTTCTGTTCTGTGATAGTAGCCAGAGGTTCGACCTCAGCCCATTTGGTGAAGTAATCTACTGCGACGATGATGAATTTGCATTGGCCTTTCCCAATGGGCAGAGGTCCCAATATGTCAGACACGGTTGGAAGGCGGGGCTTGTGATTGTACGTCGGGGCTCGGATGGGAGGTGAGAGATTTGGCGTGCTCTGACAAATCTGCGTTACGACTAGGTCGTCGCGTCTCACGGGCATTGTCCGACGATAATATCCTGCCTTAAACTTTCATAATGTCAAGCTCAGGTGTCATGATTCGCATACACCTTCATGCACTTCTTTGAAGTACATAGTGGCGTCTTTCCATAATGCGCAAGGATGCATGTGAAAAACCTCGCTTGTAAAACTTTATGATTAGTAGACACGGCTTACCTCATTCTAATCTTAAGGCACTCTTTTGAGTTGTCGGAGTAGGCATGCATCTCTATTAGTAATCTAAATGGGGTCCGTCAGCAGCTCGGACTCGATTGGGAAGGCTTCCTGCGCCATAGAGATCTATAGAAGGCTTTTGCAAGGTATTAATGAGCGTGTCTGGCGGGATCTTGTGAAACATTTGCCGAGTTTGTTAAGGTATCTGCTCTGGAGGTTCTAAAAGCTCTGGGTATGTCGAGCACAGACAGCCACAAATTTCTTTAAGTAATTCCGTACCCAGGTATATGATCATTTTCTCACCTTTGGCCTCGTATGTGTCTTCTATTTGTCTTACTACTAGCTGGGAGTCACTACAGACCTCAAGCTGGTCAACTTCCATTGAATGGGCGAGGTTGAGCACGGCTATGACTACCTCATATTTGGCCTCGTTGTTGGAGCTTGGGATCCAGTGCGGCGGCGTGCCGATATCTATTCAGCCACAGGGAGGCAGGGATTAGCGCTCCGCTTCCTTGAGCATTTGCGGCCACCGTCTCTGAGAGGAGTCTCCGGATGGGAGGTCGATCGTTGTTTGAGGTATTCCGACTCTGTAGAAGTGGATCCGTAATGTCATTGGGACATGTATCAAGCGGACACTAGAACTTTGTGTCGATCTTCGAATTAAGCTCATTTCTGTAAGCCCACTTCATCAACCTTCCTGAGGTCTTCGATTTGTGTAACACTTGCTTTGCTCGGGTATTACGTTGAATTTCTTGATTATGAGCTTGAAAATGAAATGGAAACTTCAGGCCTGAGTTATAATGCTAGGATTAGACTACCAATCCCTTGGAGTACCTTCCATACACTTTCCTCTCAGGCTGGCGCAATAGTAGACTGGATGTTGTACTCGGTCTTTGTCTCTGACGAAAACGGCGGTCAATCTGGCCCCACCCAGTATAAGGTAAAAGCTCCCTTAGGAGGGCTTACCAAAATGGGGAGGAACTCAAATAAATAACTATGTGAGCAGCTTCTTCGCAACTTGTATCCCATTGAAAGCTTTCTTTAGAACTTAGAAGAAGGGCTGACATTTATCGCTAGCCCTAGATACGAATCGGCTTAAAGCGGTTATCCTTCTTGTCAGACGCTGGACCTCCTTTATGCTTGATGGTGGCGGCATGTCGAGCACAACTTTTATTTTGTTTGGATTTGCCTCAATTCCTCGGTTATTGACTATGAAACCTAACAATTTTTTGGCTAACACTCTGAAGGCACATTTGGCTGGATTCAACTTCATGTTGTACTCTCTCAGGATCTAGAACGCCTCAGAAAGATGAGCTATGTGGAGCTCGATTTGTGGGTGACTTTACCCGACATGTCATCTATATACTCCATGGATGTTCCTATTTGCTTAGACATCCACATTTACCCTTCTTTGATAAGTAGCTCCTGCGTTCTTGAGCCCAAAGGGCATCACACGATAGTAATAGGTTCCTTGCACTGTGACGAACAAGGTCTTTTCTTGGTCATCTAGATCCATGTTGATCTGGTTGTAGCCAGAGAAAGCATCCATAAAACTTAGGAGTTCATGGCCGGTTGTGGCATCTAAGATGAGGTCGATTCGCGGCAAAGGGAAACTATCTTTTGGACATTCTCTGTTGACGTCAGTGAAGTCGATCTGATCGCCTTGCCGTTTTCTTTTGACGAGCACGGCGTTAGCCAGCCATTACAGATCACTCGCTGCGATTGCCCACACTGAGGAGTTTGGCGACCTCCTGGATTGATCCTTTTGCCTTAAATGCGAAGCTCCTTCTCTTTTTCTTGACTGGCTTGAAGGATGGACTGACGTTTAGCCTATGAGTGATTATTGTGGGGTCAATTCATCCCATATTTGCCTGCTTCCATGCGAAGATGTCTATGTTATGTCTAAAGAAATGGGTAAGGAGGCTTTTGAGGTCTTCCGCAAGGTTGGAGCCGATGTAGGCGAGGTGTTCAGGGTTGTTGTCTAATGGTACAGACTCCAGTTCTTCCGAAGGCTTAGGTCGGGTGTTCACCTTGTCGCGCATATCGAGCTCGTTCCAGTATATGTTATCGACCGTTTTTTGCTTCACGGATCTTGAAATGCCTCCTGGCCACGCGTTGGTCTCCTCGAACCATTCCTACTCCGCTTGTGGTAGGAAACTTGATCATCATGTGGTAAGCGGAGGAGGTGAAACCTTTATTGCGTTGAGAGAGGTGCGCCCTACAACATATTATGGCGGATGGGGAGTCACCACAGCGAGGAATCTTCTTTGTCGTCATTGCACGGCAGGGGGTCTCCCAAAGTGAGCCTTAGTTGTATTAAAGCTGAGGTGTACTTTTCTCGGAGAATCCTTGCAGGTGGGTCTTGAGGTGGCTCAAACTTCTCTTCAGGTGTCCATTTATCGAAGGTCGAGCGAGATGATCTTCGGCGAACTCGGGTTATCGGCTAGGACCAGATGGACCGTTTTGTTAGCCTATTTGCCCTTATTACCAAGGGGTCGTCATGGGTGTCTTGGCGACCCTCAGGCGGAGTCGAGGAGAATGTTATGGTTGTATGGCAGGCGAGTTTGGACAAGCTTGTGCTGTTATCTCCTGACTGATCTTCTTGTGAATGGGCCTTCTTGTTGGCTGGATTCCCCACCTCACACAAATCCTCCGAGATCACATGGATTTCCCCTAAGAATTTGCTGGTGCGAGTTGTCACCTTCGAGGAGGTGAGGTGGCCCGGGCTGTGAGCTGAGCCTGATTCTGACGACCGGATGCTATGAAGCGACGGAGAGAACCACACTTGAATTAAATATTCTATTTCTTTCTGGGATTGTATGATCGTCGTCGTCATAGTAGTCCCTATGGAACTCACAATACAGTGTTATCTCTTTTGGCGGGGTCGACCTGGAAATGCAGGACGGCCACCTCGAGGCTTGTTCGTGTTGCACCTCGCGAGACCTGCTTGAGCAGCCGTCAAAGGGGTAGCAGCCAGGAGTGTGAATAATGTTGTCGTCGCTCGGGCTGAGGTGGGCCTAGGCGGTCTCTAAGGCTTCCATGTCTCTTCGGGGACCATTCTGTCTTTGCTGGGGACCTCTCACAGTCTCATTGTCTCTTAAAGCCGTCTTTGTAAACCTCCAGTCGCTTTTTCTCTTTATGGGTTGAAGAGCTTCCTTTCTTGGATATGAGGGCTTCTTCGCCATTAATGTACTTCTCCGCTTTAGCGAGCACCTCGGCCATGCTCGCCTGAGGATTCTTTGAGATAGAGAACATCAAATCCTTTGACTGCACTCCTAACCCAGCAATGAATGCGGTTATGGCGAACTTTCGTGCAGTATATCTACCTTGGTCGACGTGAACCTCAGACATAGGACCTCGGGCTTTCTTATGAGCTGCTTTATGGTCGATAAGTGATAGCTCGGCTTTTCTGTCGTTCTAGATCCAATGAAGTGGGAGGCAGGCACGAGAGCTCTCTAAGCAATTGTTGAGTGATGGTGAGGCTTTGTTAAAGCCAGAAGCCTGATCTTGGGCCTTTTAGCGTGAAATGTGAAAGCTCACACTTACTTAGTCTGGGATCACGATAGCCATGTAGCTCCATTTGGTTCTTATAAGTGTTAAGATGATCGGCGGATCTTTAGCTACCGTTAGACGCTTCTATTTGCGGCGTCTGAACCCATTGTGGTAGGGAAAGTGAACACCCTCTGCTTGTGAGCGGAGACTCGGTTGTTGTGCCGGGGTGTCAGAATCGGGCTCGGCCTTACAACTTCCTTCACGGTGAGCTCCGTTGGGAGGCCCATGAACCTCGCTCCCACGATCGGCTCCCTTTTCCTTCTTGTGGGGTTTAGTTCATCGTTTCCAACATGCCCGAGTCGCGCCGTTTGTCCCTCCCTCTCCGGGGTTAGGGGTGGTAATTGCTGGCTGTTTGAATTCGCTTTACGTTGACACCTCGGGGAATGCCGGGTGTGGTTATCCTTACATTGACGGGTGATATTACGGCCGCTGCGAGTTTACCCGCGCCTCGGCGGTCATTGCATCTGCACGGTGAGTTTGCTCTAACTCCGTGGCGTTAGTTGGTGAGGCGAAGTGCCTCCACCTCCTCCGTGTTAGCTTGCATTGTTTCTAACGTGCGGGAGGTGGGCGGCTACGTCGCTGGTGGTCGCATCCTTGAGTGGATTGGGTTGCTCACACTTGTGTTTTAGTTGTTGCCATTGTGGCGGAGATCGGCTCTATTTGTAAAGGCTGTCGTTCCCACCGGGCAGCCATGATTATGCTTTTCATGGAATTTGGCTGGAGCATGTGTTGGGGTCGTTAAGACTGGAACTAGGGCTGTTGTTGACGTCCATGACTCTAGCGCTGCACTCCTGCGCAAAACGAGAGAGAAGAAGGGTCGACGAGGGCTTGCGTGTTTTCAGTGCTAAGTTAGTTCTCATTGGGAGAAAATTATTGCTTGAGAGGGGCGAAGATGTTTTTTGCATTCCTTTCACGGGGATGGCTGATATATATATAGCGTATGTTTTCCCAATTAAGGTAGTAAGGATTCTTTCCCATTGGTTGGGATATTTTACTACTTTATCAGATTGTAAGGGATATTGAAGGAAGCCGGTTATTGAGAATTATCCTTCTCCTTGGCTTGTGAGATCAGGTTTGATATCTGGGATAAAAATTGTTTATCGTGTTATCCTGACCTCCCGCTATTTGGTGGTTAGTTGGATTCCGCAGATAAGATGTTATGGGGATTATTCTACCTTCCATATTGGCGAGATTGATCGATTTGCGGATGTGGGTCTTCTCAATTATCCATGTTATCGGCCTTTTGGGAGGCGACGGAATGGGCTTTCATTTGGTACGGTGTCGGGGCTGGGTGTTTCACTGGGCTTGTCTCTTCTTTGGGCTTGGCGAGTGGGCCTGCGCGCCTATTTTTCAAACCCTATCAATATTAATAAAATTTTAATATAAAAAATAGTGTCCATGGACCATGATTGTAATGCCATGGGTTCAACTGTATGTCTAATCCAGCTGAAAGCTTGATTCATTATACACTAGTTGTAAAAAACAAGTTTGTCCATTTTAATGTTGTCCCGTGTTAGCATAGATACACGGGGGTAGTCACAAGGATCCAAAATTTATAACAATTGCGACTTCATATGCCCAACACACTATGTCTAGTTCTCCAAACTATATGTGTAGCATAAGGGAGGGCAGACACAATGAACATGGTGTGCATGTTAAGTAGCTCTAAGCTACCTAAATTCTTGTGGATGAAGCTCTTAAAATGGTTGCGCATATATTAAATCAAGTTCCAACTAAGGCTGGCCTATCAAGGCCGCCATTGGAGCTATTTAAGGTTGAAGTAAAGTTTGAGACATATGCCGTTTGAGGATGCCCGTCACGAGTAATTTATAATCCCACAGAAAGAGCTGACCAGGACTATCAGTGGATACTTAGTTGGATATGCCAAAGTCAAAGTTGCAATTCTCTTGTCACATCATAATCTTAGGTTTGTGGAATCAAGGAATGCTAAGTTCCTCGAGAATGACTTAGGCTGGTGATGATCTCTTTCTAAGAAGATAGTGCCCATGTCAAGTGAAAGATTGATTGTCATTCAAAACATCCTCAGGTTCAAATGGGTGTTGCATAACTAATCAATGAGAATCCACAAACTACTGCTAGTAATGTTGTAGGTCAAGTTGTTCATCAAGTACCAGATATGGTTGAACAACCATCTAGACAACATGACCCACATGGAAATGTTGAGCTAACATTAAGGAGAATTAGAAGAACTTGAAGATCAATGATTCCAGATGACTATATTGTGTATCTGCAAGAATTGGACAATGATCTTCGAGTTGAAAATTATCCGATAACGTTTTCACATGCCATGATTTGCGAGTGTGTGATGGTCTTCTCTCTTTTTCCTTGGCAGATTAATCTTTTGGGATATTACTCAAAAATAAAATTTCTCCTTTATTCTTTAAAGTCCCATATGCTTGTTTGTCATATTAATCTCCACTAATGTAAGCTTATACCACCGCCAGATGTTAGGTCTTTTGAGCATAATGTGGTAGATAATAGTTAATTTAGGCTCAAATTTTTACCCAAATTTCCTACAACTTGACATGCCTTCATACCCTCTTGACTTTTTTCCATTATGTCAACTCTCTAACATCCCATTTAATTTTACTTTACAGTGTAGTATTTTCTTGACCACAATTAGACTATAGCTTTCCTCCTTACTCCTAGAAAGCTTTTCATATCATCTTCCATTAAGGTCTTGAATAGTGCAATGTTTGTCTTTTAGCTTTCTACCACATAGCAGACTTTAGGTCGTTAACTTCCATACCGAGTTGGCATTAGGGAATTTTAGGTGTTGTTCACCCCTAAGAACTTAATTGTTCAAGGAGGAATGCTCCTGAGACTAGGCTTCTTCTTCATTTTTTCTTTTCGACCTTTGCTTCCATCTTTTCATCTTTCTTCATCATAATGGATTTTCCTGTCTCAACCCTTCTTATCCTTTTTCACAATTTGAAATAATATTCCCCCAAACTTGTCCTCTTCTATTATTGTTGTATTTGTCATGTAATCTGGGTAAATCAGGGTTCTTTACTGCATGATTATATTCAAGGGAGGAACTAGGCTTTTCAATTGCTGGTTGATAATGAAAATGGCTATTGGCTCAAATAAAGAACTAAGGTGTATGCTTATGCATATTAAATGAGAGTGAGCTTTGAAAGGCTCAAATCTTCAGGCAGCCTATCATTTCATTAGTGGTATTGCTTAGGATTTAGCCTTGACTAATAATCTAACAAGTTTAGGACATTTGAGATTTAAGCTGTGATGAATCCCAAAGATGTCCTAACATGCTGTCACATTTGGAGATACTGACCATATCGGTGTTTATCAAGATTCTTAGTAACAAAACTATTTACAAAACAATAAATCAATGTGGTAAGAAAATAAAGATACTCAAAAAAGATGGAGGTGGAGAATATTATGGAAGATACAATGAAGATGGACAAGCACCTAGTCCATTTGCTAAGTTCCTTCAAGAACATGGGATAGTTTCCCAATACACTATGTATGGTTCTCTAAACCAGAATAGTGTAGCAAACATGAGGAACAAGACCTTATTAGACATGGTGCGTAGCATGTTAAGTAGCTCTAAGCTACCTAAATTCTTGTGGACTGAAGCTCTTAAAATGGTTGCGTATATATTAAATCAAGTTCCAACTAAGGCTGTCTCAAAGACGCCATTGGAGCTATTTAAAGGTTGGAAACCAAGTTTGAGACATATGCACGTTTAGGGATGCCCGTCTGAAGTAAGAATTTATAATCCACAAGAAAAGAAATTGGACCGAAGGGCTATCAATGGATACTTCGTTGGATATGCCAAGAAGTCTAAGGGTTACAGATTCTACTATCCACATCATAATCTTAGGTTTATGGAATCAAGGAATGCTAAGTTCCTCAAGAATGACTTAGTCTGGTGGAAGTGATCTCTTTTCTGAAAGAGAATAACCTTCCACGTCAAGTGAAAGATTAATTGTCATTCAAAACATCCCTCGGGTTCAAATGGGTGTTGCACAACTATTCAATGAGAATCCACAAACTATTGCTAGTACTGTTGTAGGTCAAGTTGTTCATCAAGTACCAAATATGGTTGAACAACCATCCTGGGCATTACCAGTATAGTTGAACAACCATCCTAGACAAGCTTATATTACATCAAATGTTGAGCTAACATTAAGGAGAATAAGAAGAACTTGAAGATCAACGATTCCAGATGACTATATTGTGTATCTTCAAGAATTAGACAATGATTTTAGAGTTGAAAATGATCCAATGACATTTTCACATGCCATGATTTGCAAAGAATCTGATTTATGGTTCAATGAAATGAAGGATGAGATGAACTCTATGGCAACGAATGGAGTTTGGGACCTTGTTATGCTACCTAATGGGTAAGACAATAATTTTAGGGTTGAGAAAATGATCGATGGCGTTTTCACATGCCATGATTTGCAAGAATCGATTTATGGTTCAATGATGAAGGATAGAGATGAACTCTATGGCAGCAAATGGGTTTAGGACCTTGTTATGCTACCTAATGGGGTGAAGACCATTGAGGTGTAAATAGATCTCTAAAACAGCTACTCATTGAAGCGATATTGAGAGATATAAATCAAGACTCGTAGCCCAAGGATTCACTCAAAATGAAGGAATCGATTATAAGGAGACTTTTTCTCTTGTATCTACGAAAGATTCCCTTCGTATCATTTTGGCATTAATTTCACATTTTGGCTTTGAGTTGCAACAAATGGATGTGAAAACAGCTTTCCTCAATGAGGAACTAGAGGAAGAAGTATATATGAAACAACCTTAAGGATTCTCCTCTAGTTAAGTGAGCATTTGGTATGCAAGCTTAAGAAATCCATCTGCGGATTGAAACAAGCTTCCCATCAATGGTATTTGAAATTCCATGATGTGATATCTTCCTTCAGTTTTGAGAATATGTGGACCAGTGTATATAACAAAAGGTTAATTGGGAGCACAGATTTGTTTCTTAATCTGTATGTAGATGACATTTTACTTGCAACCAATTATAGGGGTTTTATACATGAGGTAAAACAATTTCTCTCTAACCATTTTGACATGAAAGATATGGGTGCTGCCTCTTATGTTATAGGCATAAAGATTGTTAGAGACAGACATAATGGTATTTTAGGTCTGTCACAAGAAACCTATATCAATAGAGTTTTGGAGAGATTTAGGATGAAAGATTGTTCACCAAGTGTTGCTCCCATCGTGAAAGGGGATAGGTTTAAATTAGACAATATCCTAAGAATGATTTTGAGGCTGGGAAAAGCGAAGAACATCCCTTATGCTTAGGTTGTTGGCATTAATGTATGTTCAAGTTTACCGACTGGCGTCGCATTTGTTGTTAGTATGTTGGGAAGATATCATAGTAGCCTAGTGGACCACTAGAAAGTTGCAAGAAAGTCTTAAAGATACCTTCAAGGGAATGAAGGAATACATGCTTAATAATGGGACAAATGGAACAACTTAGAGATAATTGGTTATTTAAATTCAAACTTGTTGAGCTGTAATGATTCATTCTGATGACAAAACATTAGCGATGAGCTATATCATGGAAAGAAGTGTGAAGCCCAGGACTTTGATAAGCTACTCACTATGGAAGTGGGGACATCTCTGATTTTGAGGCTACATTGCATGGTGTATGGATGAAGGGTTTGTTATGGACTTAGAATCGTTGATTAATATCAGGCCACTAAAGTATTTTGTGACTATTCAGTTAGTCTTTTGGCTAAAAACATCAAGCCAGGAAGTCGAAGAAAAGCGCGCCGACATCAGTATTTAGCATGTCATTTATGAAATATTTATATATGTATTTATCGATATTTTGATCCTTGGCTTTAACAAGATCTAAATAATCATTTCACAAAGTTAGAAAACCATAATAGAATTCTTGGACTGATAGGTCCCCTTGAGTATAGTTAGCAATGGCTAACTATTAGCTAGTTGAAAGCATCATGCATTGTTGTCTTGGTTATATATTTGCTTAAGATGATACAGGACCTTCTTGAGACTTATGAAGACACAGAGAAATAATAAGATGTGGTGGCTCCATAGAAACAAGAATCCAAGTCATGATTTGATCATCTTTAGCGACCCAAGTTGTCTTCTCTGTAGCAGTAGATCCTTCTTTGGCGTTGCCATCTATATGATCCCACGACTCCTTACCTTTGAGAAATGTCTCAAATGAAACTTAAGAGGCGTATAATTTGTCTTCAGTGAATCTAGAAATAATAAATACAAACATGAGTCCAACTTCTTCATAATCCTTGTGGTATGACTAGCTAGGATTTCTTAGATGCATGGTCTGATACCATAAAAATAACAAAGAAAGAAATGGTTTGAAATGTGATCTCTTCAAAGAATGCCTTTCATTATTAGGCAAGAATGCTAGTTGTACAAGGAAAAAATAAAGTTGTACATGCTTGTTATGAATCAAAAATTTTGATGAACAATAATATGAATTCCAGAACACAAAGATAAAAGAAATCATTATAAAAATGAAAAAGTTTTAGATTATTCGGTAATTACTTATATCCATAGATGAGAAATAATATTTCCACTATTCTTGAAAACACAAAGAACAAGATTGAAGTATTAAGGTATAACAACAATTAGGAAAAATCATAAAATCACAAAACCCTAGGATGCTAATCTGAGACAAGACTTCATAAAGCTCTCAATCTCTCAAACTTTACATCTTTGCATATACTAAATATCTCTTATAACTTTTTCCTTTCTTGACCCAGAATATTTATAGGGATAATTCTAAAAGCTTTCCTTATTTTATAAGGAAACTAATATTATAATAATATAACAAATAGGAATTATCTTATAAAATATTATTTACAAAAAATGAATCACCACTAAATAGGAATTTGAGACATATTCTAACAATGCTAATTACAAGGACTGATCCTAGGAAGCCATACATAATTACAAGGAGTGATCGTAGGAAGCTAGGAAGAGATATTCAACAGATTTCATGGTAGTTTTATTATTATACAGAAGTAATTTAGCTACTGAAGAAGCCATGATGATTTATTGCTTTCGTGATTGTTGCAGCTACCTTGACATTTGTGGGCCAGGGCTTATTGTAAGATGGCCAAGTGGAAGATCATAGTATCTCTCAATGAGGTTGGGTGGCCAAGGATGCGCAGGCCGTGGACATATTCTCCTCCAGGAGGATTGGTGGAGAGCACATTTTGCCTTCAATTCATCTTCAAGGATTCTTTCAGTAGGTACATTTCATAAATAATTATGGACAAAACTAAAATAAAACCAATATGCTCTATTGAACTAACAAATTTAAAATAAATAAAAAAGTAAATATAAAAAAAAGTTCTAGTAATAGAAGAGGGAATAATGTTAGAAAATACTGGCACGACGGATATACCTTCATTTTAAACAAATTTCAAAATAGTAATTTTGACATAGAACATTATTATAGTAATGATATAGAAGTGATATTACACAAAAGTTAGTTAAAATCAAATGCATACAATGGAAGAGTAATTTTTATTTTCTTTCTAAATTCTCCCCATCTTATTACTATAAATCATTCAAATGATTTTCTTATATAAAGCTATTGTTTGGCATTACTACACTGCATTATTTGTGGTATCATCTGAAAAACAACTACGGTTCAGCCTCGTGTCTCTCAAGTTTGATATCCAAAAGTAGATATGTGTGGACGACTTTATTGAGAGAAAGATTTAGATATGTGAAAAGATGTTTATTGGAAAACTGATAAAAGATGTAAATTTGATAAGTACTTAGATAGTGATTTCAGATCATGACCAAAATAATCAAGTGATATAAATTAAGGAAAAGGAAGAGGAAAAATATAATAATTAAATTTATATAATGGAATTCATTTAATTCTATATCTGTTTCCAACTCTGCTCGTGCCATTGAAGTTCCCATGAATGAGAAGTGAACCTAAATTTAAAAAAAAACATAAAAAAAATAGTCTAGAATATTTTGAATTGCCTTTTTTTAGTGGGGAAAATCTGTAAAAAATATCATGTGTTTCTCTGCCACATACTTACATCCTAAACTTTATTTTAGGTCAAAATAAACATACATTTTATTCTTATAGCTTAAATTAGCCATTATAATAACTAATACTGTTAGAATAATCAAACGATGTTAAGAAAATAGCTCTTTAAGTACTGACATCATTCCCATGACAATAGGACCCAGTCTCCTCTTTTCTCACCCTTCTCTTTCTCTCCCTCTCTTTCTCTTCCTCTCACAATTGGACCCCTGGTCCATAACCACCCCAAACCATTTTTTTATTTTATTTTCTTTCTTTACTCTTAATTTTATTATATTTATTTTAGTTTTTTAAATCTACTAAATAAAAATTCCAAAATTTATTTTTAAAATACAAATAATTATTCATTATTTTAAATCTATTAAATAAAATTCGAAATGTTTTACTTCAAATTTCAAATCAACTAAATAAAAATTCAAATTTTATTTATTTTTAAAATATAAATAAATTGTCATTATTTTTTTTTAAGTTTACAAAATTATTTTAATTTTATATAGATTATTTCATTAAATAAGTATATTTTAATTAAAGTATTTAACATAAATATATTTGTTTATAATAATTAATATGCCAATAAAATATTACTATTTTAAATAGTATTTAAAATAAATTTGATTTTTTAAAAGAACTCATCCAATCCATTGGTATTATCAAGAATTTGTATTGACAATACATTAAAAAATATATTAGTTTTAAATAAAATATTAAATAATAAAACTCATCCATTTAAAAATAGATTGGTTTTAAATAAAATATTAAATATTTAATATAAATATTAAAATCATGCATTTGAAATAATATTTAATATAAATAGTATTTTAAAAACTCATCCATTTTGATTTTTATGTGAAATATTAGGTAGAATTTGAAAATTAAATGAATTTATAAAATTCATTTAAAATTTAAATAATCAAATAATTTTTATATATTTTTTAAAGTGATTTTTATTTATTTAGTAGATTTTAAAGTAAATAAAAAAAAAATTGAATTTATTTGAAGATTTAAAAAAGCAGATATTGTTTATATTTAAAAATAAAAATTGAATTTTATTGTGAGATTTGCTAAAACCCAAATAAGAATTAAGAGTTAAAAAAATTTAAAATGGTTTAGCAGGCGGGTGTTGAGCAAGGTCGGGTTGGGAGTGGGAATCCCGATTGTCTGAGAGAAAGGAAGAGAAAGGAGATAAAAAGAAAGGAGAGGGAAGAGAGAAGATAGGAGAGTGAATGCCAGTGTCATGTATGGACATCATGTTACTACTTAATGATCATTTTAACGTTGTTTAATGGCTCATGATATCCAATTACGATAAAGGATAATTTGAGTTATGAAGTTAAGAATTGGAGAGGCTTATTTTGAACCAAATGAAGTTTAAGATGTATGGTATTGAGTAAAACACGAGAGGTTTTTGTACATTTTCCTTTTAGTGCTAAGCTATGACATTTAGTGATGTAGCTCC
Source organism: Tetrastigma voinierianum (assembly GCA_016808115.1). NCBI lineage: Eukaryota > Viridiplantae > Streptophyta > Magnoliopsida > Vitales > Vitaceae > Tetrastigma > Tetrastigma voinierianum. The sequence goes on along the minus strand of JAEQBH010000432.1, from coordinate 35,235 downwards.
CGTTACAAAAATAATAAAACAGAAAAGAAAACGAACAAAATAAACAAAAAAATTTGTTATCAAGTTTTCAATATCGTATCAAATTACGAAAAAAAAATAATAACGTAAGATGTTTATTTATAAACACCCGATAGAAAACTCTAAATGTCATCCAAGAAATACGATTAAATAAATAAGCTAATAATAATAAAATTATCATTAAAGCTTGGGTTTTACATGAATTTGAAGCTTAGATATGGTCCTATTCCATGCCCCATCATAACCAACGTGTGCATTACTAAGGTCATAGCCGTGAAAAAAGTTTCATCGTGATAAGCGTTTTCTTCCACTTTTGTAGTCATAACTTGTCGTTTTAACTTCGAATTTAGGTGTAGCAGTGCGTTGGAAAAAATTTCTTTGAATATGGGAATACAGCCATGGTGAGTTGAACCATTTGATCTTTTAGATGGTATAGAAAAATTCATCTTCTCAATGACGTGCTGTGAGATACCTGATTGACTGTCCTTTTGGAAACATGTTGTTCATTTCTTGCCAAATCAACTACTTTCAGTGAGAGTCTGTAAAACCAGTTTAAAGGAAATGTTATAGGTTTACATGAATATGGATATAAAATTGATAATCGTTGTTTCTTAATCCTTAGTGAAAAAACAAGATAACGATTCAAAATATTCATATAGTTATATTCTTTAAAAAAATTATTTTAAAATTTTATTACAATACAATGATAACATATTAGGTAAAAATTTCATAAATTATATTAATAATTTATTTTAGTAAATCATATTAATTTATCAAAATATTTGTTCGAACCATTAATTATCAAATCTTATAACTTCATTATTTTCATTTCAATAATTTTTAAATAAGTTGATGTCAAAATAATAATAATGGATTTTAAATGAGTTTTGTATTTTATATATTTTAAGATAATTTATAATATTAATAAAATTAAAGTAGAAAGTAATTATTTGTCAAAAGATTAATAAGATAAATGAAAATAATAATATAAAAAAATGAAATAAGAAAATATTTATTTTAAAGATAATGTTTGATATCTAAAATATTTAAAATAATAATTTTTTAAATAAAATTTATTTTAAATATTTAAATATTTTAAATATCAAATATTATCTTTAAAATAAATATTTATATTCTATAGATTTGAATTGATATATATTTTTTAAATAATGAAGCCATTGTCATAAACAAAAAAATAAATATTTTTTATACAAACTGTGGAGTTTGTCGCTACAAACTCTGGATCTGGAGTTTGTCGCGACTATGCAGTTTGTCGCGACAAACTCTGGTTTTGGAGTTTGTCGCACCACAATTTGTTGCGACAACCCAATTTCACTTCACCACAGCTACCCTAAACAGCTGCCGTGATTTTCAAAATTCAACTGTCATTGTCTCGACAGCATTATCGCATTAAAATTAATTATAAAATTAATAAAATTAAATGATAGTAATTTTAAAAAAGATTAATAACTTAAATATGAATTTTTTGTAATAATATAATAGGGTTTGATTATTATAATTTTGGTACAATAATTTTTTAATACTATTATAAATATCAAAATTTTTATTTTAACTAAATAAACTAATTTAAAATTATCCTTGGAAAAAATTAGTTTATCTCACATTAAAAGAATTTGCTGATATTTGATAATAATTATTAAAAATATTTATTTTTAAATTATATTGTTTGGTTTATTTTATATTATTCTTTTAAATTTTTGTCTATTTATCTTATTAATATTTTTTTAAAGAAAATTTATCTTTTATTTGATATTAAAATAATCGACCTTCATGCAAAAATCCATTATTTTTCAATAGATAATTTAAAATATAATTATTTTAAATTATATTTTCCTTTTATTTTATATTATTATTTTATATTAATATAATTTAAAATAATTACTATTATTTTAATTTTATTATTATAATAAATATTCTAAATGGCAAACTGAGATTGTAATAAGAATTGCTAAAAAATTTGATGAAGCCGCGGTTCAAGACAACCACATTATTCTAGTTATCTACCTAGTCCAACACACTAGGATTGACAATATTTTGAATTCAAACTATTTATATATTTTTTTTCAAAAATAGTATTTTAAGAACCTGAGGGTTAGAAGTTTTCCAAGGGTTATGGTTGTCAATTGTCAAATCTAATATCGGAAATAAAATAGTCAACATTCACCATTTTTGCATTTTATCCTTAACTTAAATTTTCACTAACTTTTTCATTTTTTTTTTAATATCAAATAGTAAATGGTGCCGGGTAAACGCTCAAACACTTCAACTATCTATGATGGGTTCACGACTTTTCCATTTAACTTCATGCAGAATGTATTTGGAAAAAGAAAACTATGAGTTGTGTGTGACATACATTGACACCATTTACCTAAGCATTGAAGGTTACTTTAAATCTTAGCTAAATAATTTGAGCCCTACAATAAACAAATATAACAGCAATATTTGTGACTATGAAACTGAGAAAACCATTGCATTTTAGGATATCGAGGATGCCAAAATTAAAACACCTCAATTTTAGTCACCATGCTACCCGATTCTTTCAAACCATCTTTTTAAAAATCAATTTTTACATTTTAGCAGTATGTGATCCCTGATACCTGATCCTCGACCACATTTTTCAGAATTTCTACCATATTTTGAAGTTTTAATTTTTTATAATAATGCAAGTTGATAAGGATATCAATCCTCTTATGGAAACGAATCCATAACAGCAATTATGTTACAATTATTCCTCTATATTATTACTATATGTGAAACCCCGAAAATTCGAATTTTCGAAAAAAGGGTAAAATGGTAAATTCTATCAAAATCTGAAATAAATTTTTTGATCTCGGATGACGAAACAAGATTTCTCGCCGTTGAATCGCCTACCATCACGTCGAATTTCATTAATTCTAAAAATAATAATTTCACGTCTTCGAGGCACCGAGAGTGACGCGCGACATAAGTACAGCGCCGAGTACCATTGAGACACATACACCGCGAACAAAGTCAAAACAATGAGCTCATACGTTATAAGCGACATGTGACATCACAAGCTTTAGTGGAAAATCCAGATATAATGACAAGATGATGCTGAATCCTTAAAGTTCAATATAAATTCGACACTATACAGAAAGTGATGCTTCTTGTACCATCTATGCCACAATACTTCTTCCTCATAGTTTTAAAAGTATACGAAAAGAGGAGTTTTTGAGAGAGAGATTCAACTTCTCAATTTCCTTACCATCAATCCAACGTTTCGCGCTGCTACATGAGGAAGAGTTCAACCCTGCGGCAAGTCTTCATAGACCCGGAGTCAGTGGAGTTTCTGAAACCACATCATATTCTTCTCCATCAATAACCTCGTTTAAGGGACATTCAATTACATGGGTTGTGTGAGGAGGTCGCTGAGTGGTCACGAACTGGCCCCAAGACTTCGACAAGCAGGTCGAGATTTCAGATCGCTTTCGTACGGGCCGGGGATCGATTGCGGGACTAAGTAATCGTTCAAGGCGCCATTTTACGTTAAGCAGCTTAAAACGAATCGGCTGCTGGTTGTCTGTCTAAGGGGAATGTTTGGTTGTGTTTTGAAATATGGAAGCTACCATATTGTGGTAGTACACATTAACCTGGACTTTTAGAACTGGTTTTCGGGGTAGGAAATAAAGGAGTTCGTATGAGTCCTTCAGTAAATTGTAGCCACACGCTGAACTTAATGTTGGGACTCAATTTCTCAAATCGGACCTCTCAGGAAACAAGTTATGGTCCATGCTCAAAACAATTTCAATGATGCATTATTCTACCGGGGTTTTTAGCTGCACTGATGGGTTTAGCCACCCGATGGGTTCACCTGATGGGTCACCCCGATGGTTCCGTCCCTATTAGGATCATGCATGACCTCCAACTCTGGCGTCATAACTTTCGTCCGAACTCCGATTCAAAGTGTTCTGACTCCCATAGAAAGCCTCCATTGAGTCAAGATTCTGCAGCCATGTCCCCATGGAGGACATTACATCTCGGCCGGTTAGTGCCGGCGTTAGTGTCAAGGCAGGGCTAGCCGTAGTAGGCTGCCTATTCATGTGTGACCTCCAACTTCGGAAGGTTATAACTTCTTTGTTTGAATTCCGATTCGAGTGTTCTTGGACTCTATGGAAAGCCCATTGATTCAAGATTGCAGCCATATCCCTGTGGAGGAAATTGGGAAATCGGTCCGTTAGTAGCCGGCCGGTTAGTGTCGGTCGGGCAGGGGCTAGCCTGCAGGGTCATTATTCATGTGTGACCTCCACCCCTTTGAAGGTCATAACTTCTTTTGCCCAAATTCCGATTCTGGTGTTCTAGACTCTATGGAAAGCTCATTGAAATAAGAGTTCCGCCCATATGCCCGTGAGGGCATTGGGTACCGGAGCTACCCTAAAAGGGTAATCGGGCGTGCCTGTAGGCTAGCTTAGGTACGCCATTCATGTGCGCACTCCAACTCGTAGCCATAACTTCTTCAACTGGTTCCCCATTCTGTTCTTAGACTCCATGGAAATCTCATTGACAAGATTCCGCACATATTCCCGTGGAGGGAATTGGGTACCGGATTCGCCCGAAGGCAATCGGCAAGTCAGAAGCAATGGGTAGGGCTGCCTATTCCTATGTAACCTCTAACTTCGGAAGGTCATAACTTCTTCTTCCGAATTTCGATTCATGTGTTCTGTGACTTAATGAAGTCTCATATCGAGTCAAGATTCAAACCCATATACCATGAGGGCATTAGGTATTGAGCTTTACTGGAAAGTAGTCAGAGGTCGGCAAAGAATGGGCAGGTCGCCATTCATGTGTGACCTCCAACTCTGAAGGTCATAACTTCTTCAGTCCAATCTCGACTGATACTTTCTTAGACTCTATGGAACCTACTGAGTCAAGATTCCAGATAGAAAGCTTGTGGAGGGCAGGGTGATCATAACCAATAGACTTATGTTTTGCAACGAGTGTGTGTTGCTTGGTCAGGTCAAAGTGAATAAGCTGTGTTTTAACATGACCATCAAGAAGACATGTTGCAGTCGTTGTAAGTTGTTGTATGTGTGATGCTTGAACTGGAAATTGAAAGTTTTTGTGCTTTATCATTAATACGTCAGACATGATCGGAACCAAACCTGCCTACGACCGTGAAGTGGCCGTGAGGTACCGTTGGATGGGTCCTCAAGATCGAGACCCTGCTGTGTGTTAAGTGGTCAGGTGAATAACACGCAGCGCGAATATGACATGTTAATGCATATTAACGATATATTGGCATGTGTTGTATGAAATGGTATAATGCATTCATATGCACTAGGCAACCTGTAACAATATGTGAGTGCATGACATGAAAGAAAAAGCGAAATGGTCAGTGGAATGAATTTCAAGGGAAGATTTTCAAGTTAATCGCTTCGAGAGTGTCCAACAAGCTCATCTCGAGTACTAACCCATGACTGCTTTCGAAAATGATTCAGCAATTCATTCTGAGGGTAAATATATTTACCGAACCCCAGAAGACGCCGGCAACAAAATCTTTGTTTTAAAACAATGTTTTTCTCAAGATTTACTTGTACATGTGAAAGAGCCTATGAGGACTCAAGATACTGATCGTAAAGATTTGTGACATCTCAGCAGGACGATTCGCTTCAATGCGGTTACGCTGATCGCACGCCGCACTTAGGTGGGCAACCTATATGGTGAGATTATCACTACCTGCACGCTTCAATCGTCGGCGATTACCATTTCAGTACATGAAGCACGGAAGACGACGCTCATTAGAGTGCCACCGTGAGTATGAAAATCTGATTGTGGCTTCGTGGATATTTTTGTAAAACATGTATTAGAACCCTTAATTTTGATATATGTTTCGATTAAGAAGAATGTAATAACTTTTGAAACTATCGTAACATAGCTTTAGATGTATTTTGATTTAGCATGATGCGAGTACCACGCGACCATTTTTACTCACGCGACGGCCTTCTTTGATACTTATAAGCCGTATTCCGCTTGACGACGTAGTTATCAACCCAGACACCCTGCTCTTGGGGCATCACACTATAATTCCTTTTTATATTTATAGAGATAGAATATGATTCCAAGAACTATATTTTCCTTTCCTTCTGCACATATCTTATACGTGCATACTTATACTCTCACAATACAATAAAACATTTCGAATTTCTATATCAATCATCTGGCATTAACACAAGTGTAGTTAGTATGAATAAATAATATTATTGTTATTTGAACAGAAAGAATATTCTTAAAATTAAAAAAATTAAAAGGTATGAAGAATGATTTTTATGAATATATAGTAACTTGATTTTACAATATACAAATGATATTAATAGTCACAATGTTCTCTTCCCGAAACTGATGCATGTAGGATATGATTTATCACATTTAATAAAATATTTGAAATTTTAAAATATATATTATAAATTTATTTATTTTCCCGACATATTAAATAGCATAAAGAAATGCACCACATCGGTCAAGAACAATATGCGAAATTCAGGTTGGGTTTCCAAAGAATGAGAGGGCCACAACGGTCGGGTCCGCCTTTGAAAGGCTCCGTTAAATTCAACGAAGTCAAAACTATAACGGAAATTTGAATTTCAGGACCTCAAGATTTTGTTTTCGGTTGTAAGCCAAACATGTTTTTCATGTTTTTTTTTTTTTGAATAGAAAACAATTTTAAAAAATAAAAACCAAATAGACGTCAAGATTTTGTTTTCTGTTGGAAAAAGAAAATCGATACCCACACTTCTCGCCGTTCACATAATCTGCCTCTCATAAAAATTTTCCGTTGGAAAGAAAAGACATATCCTTTCTCTCTTCTTTATCTTTGATATTTTTATTCAATTAGTCCAAACTAAGTATGTAAACGAATTTAGTTTATTCGTGGAGCCTTACTTAAATTCGACTCCATATAATATTCGAATTGACCAAAATTAATCGAGCTTTAGGCTCAAATTCGAAAGTATCATAATACCCAACTCGAGCTATGCTCGTGAGCTTAACTATTATATTATTTATTAATCGAATATCACAAGTTTAAATTTATTCAAACTTAACTAAGTCGAAGTCGAGTCGAATTTGAGTATAATTATTCATTAATTTTTAAATTGATTCGAGTTTTGTTGAGTCGAGTTTCGAACATCTAGAAAAAAAAACTCGATCAAGTTCGAATTTCGATTTTTTTAGCTAAGTCAAGTTCAAGCTTAACTTTGTATTGACTCGACACGACTCAATTACACCCCTAGTCTAAATCTACAAGATGGGTTTTTTTCTTTCATGGAAACTTCCTTTCTTATTAATTCCTTTGCAAAAGTTGGGAGCACATTCCATATTTATGGGACTTATGACATCATTAATGTAACAATGAAATTTCTGAATATACCAAAGGTTATAATTGATGATAAATAAGTACTATATAACCTCTCAGCTCCATTTGGAACAGGAAAATTATTCAAAAAAAAAAAAAAAGAGAGGAAAAGTAAAGAGAAAGAAAGAAAATTTAGAGGAAAATAAAATCTATTAAACTTAATACTACTCCTATATGTTTATTCAAACTCATTTAATTTTGTTTCTCTCAGATATATAAGACTGAGAAATTTAAAAATACGTGAAATTTGGAAGGGATTTCATTTATATTCTGATTATCTTTATATTTTCTATAGCGAAATCAAACATTGTGAAAATCATTTTCTTAATTTTTTTCTTTCTGCAACTTTCTGCTTCTCGCATAAATAGTCAAACTGTCAAAATAGAAAGAAACATTTACTTTAATTTTAATGTTCGATCAAGACTTCAAATAAAACTTCACATATACTGATCTTATTTTGCAAAATCTCAAATCATTTCTACAATCACTCAATAAAAAGTGGTCTGCATTAAGTGAAATGGGAGATAGATTAAGATAATATTATATATAACTTGGAAGTGCTGATATATTGCACTTCTAGTATTCCACTAGACTCGAAAGATAAAGCGCTCATATACGGTTAACTCGAACTCCAATACTATCGGCACCTTTTCGGCATTTGAGCTCACACGTAAAAGTAAACCAGGTAGCGCTACAGCTCATGCAGGAGCAAATCAGCTTGGAACCAGGCAATATCGAATGCAGAATTGGGTCGTTACATTAATTAGGCTCTCAATAGCTTCAGTTTGGAATCAAGTTAGACAACTGGATCCAAAATTTACAGAAAATAAAGATTCCGAGTACAGTGAAGATCAATTAAGGAAGCTTTTAGTTGATTTTTTTTATAACCGATTGGAGCAGAAAAATTATGGTCAAGAATAAAGCACATAAGAATGGAGTAAGCAACTAACCATGACAAAGTACAAACAAACACATCAAAATTCTGATTATTATTCTGAAACACTGAAATTGGCACATCAAGTTTCATTTATGTAGATGGTGCTGGTTCCAAATTAGGGTTTCTTTACATTTTTATCCTACTTATAGCTACTTACACATGTCATTTCAGTACCTGATGTCAGAATATCATGCACAGTGGAGGAGCATGGTTGTGCACAGCATGCCATTGTTCCCATGACCCATGTCAAGGGAATCTTTCAAGTCAGTTAAGTCAGCTTTGTCTTCTTATGACTCCAATGCGCTCAAGATCAATATGTTCTCCCAAGTCCCCACCTTCCAATACGGGCAAGCATCCATTCATCTTATTCGGAGGTCCAAGATGGGCTTTTTTAAGTCTAGGTTCGTCTCGGACTTACTCCTAGTTATATAAGCCCATTCCAGTAGACACATACCAAAGCATGATGAGCTAGTTCAATTGATGGAAATGTCAAAAAAAAAAAAAAAATTCCTATTACTTCCATATTCAAATATTATGCAGTTTTATAGTAGTTGGACTTTGGATGCAAAGGATGATCAACCAACGAATTGCAAAGAAAAGGCTTTCTTAACATTGAATTCTTTACTGTGGTCATACGTATACTTAAAAGCCTCTTTTGGTTCATGTTTCTAGAACATAAAAAACACAATTTTTGTATTCTTTGAAACTGCTCTTATTATCTTTTGATGAATATTTTTCGTTGCTTTTTTATAACAAGAAAACTGGGAATCAAACGTGCTCCTCCTTCCTCTTTTTCTCGTTTCCTCCTGTTTTTATAACAAAACAATTTTCAAAAACACGAACAAAACAGGCCCTAAGGTTTTCATTCCTAGATAATAAAACACAATGCTAGCAAATAAAATCATTCATTAGCAACCTCTGTTGTCTCAGCTTGACATAATAAAATAAAAACACATAATAAGGCACTCCCATATATTCTTCTAGTAGCATTCCCAGAATCAAAAAAAGAGATGTCAGTTCTTCTTAGTTATAACATTAGAACCAGAGAAGCCTATGTCTATGTATGACACCTTCTGTAAATAATCACATCTCCTTGAAAATGGCAGTTTAAAAAAATGTAATATATGTAACAAGTGAACAACGTTCTTCTCTCATCCTAACATGTTAAAACAAAACCAATTACTAACTAAGGAACTCGAACATATCTTCTAGTTTTCCTTGATCCACAGTTACATTACTTCTAGAACAGAAGCCTAGTGTCTTGTGTGGGAATCTATGCATGTAATCACAACAGTCTTCAAAGTGCTGAAATGAATCTATTTTGGATTTTTCTCAACTGTAATCATATCTAGAAAAGAAAAAGGCCATTATCTCGGGGAAGAAGACTTAACCTATCCCAATCCAGTACAGTATGATAGTTGTATATATGTCATCCTAAACATGTTTCTAATATGGAAACATGAAAAAAATAAGATCTTACATACTCATCCATTGATTTTCTCTCAGCCCAAACCTGACCACAAAGAACCAACTCAGATAACCTTTTTCGTTCTTTCTTGTTTCGAATTAATGGAATTCTCAAAAGAATGAATGAAGTTTTTGATGTGATAGAGCAATAAGAGAGGATCTCTTATATAAGTAGCTTCCATCGTTAACTACAAACGCTATTTCTGAAAAATACCACTTTAAACTTTCAAATTTCAAAGTTTCAAAAGTTGAAACTTATCATAAGGGTTACACTACTTCAGAAAATCTTATAAACCTACATTCTCCCCACTTGGTAAATCTCATTAATAAAACTTTTTCGAAGTTAACAAAATACATGAATCATAGAGATAAGTCCTCTAATAATGAGTATTATCAACTATGTATCACAATGCATTTTGCTTTTAATTACTTAATGTGGTATCAAACTTAATGAATAAACCCTATGTTTATTCTAGTCCAAATGAAATTATACTTTCAAATGAATTAAGTGCAATATGAAAATGAGAAATAATCGCATGTATAATAATTTCATGAACTAAATGTATATATACAATTGCTAAAGATAAACAATCACCATTCCCATCTACATGATCCTTGAATTTCATGGGTGGCATGCCTTTAGTCAAAGGATCACTATCATCAACTCGCATCAATATGCTCAATGACCACTTGTTTTCCCCAACATGTTCTCAATGGCTACATTCATGTCGATGTGCTTGCTTCACTCCCACTTTTGTTATTCTACCAAGAACATCACAACTGAGTTGTCACAAAAAATCCTTAATGGCCTAGAAATAGAATCCATAACTCTAAGCCCATAAATGAAACTCTTAAGTCATACACCTTGTGAGGTAGCCTCAAAACAAGAGACGAATTCGACTTCCATGGTAGAAGTGGCAATCAAAGTTTGTTTGACACTTCTTCAAGAAACAGCCTCCACCCCATATGATGAAAATGTACTGCATATTGATTTACGAGAATCAACACAACCTAACAAAGTTCCCCGCATCGAATAGCCAACTGCATCCAAGGTTCCTCTGGTCTCTGGTTTACGTAGTTATTGGCAACTTAGTTCCTTGTAGATATTTCATGATTTTCTTTTGCTCTCTCCAATGGTCCATACCTGATTACTTTGATATTGCCCTAACACTAACTCCAGATATGCAATATCAAAGTCTTATACAAACTCCGAGCATACATAAGGTTGCCAATCAATAAGCATATGGAATATTCTTCTATGGATTCCTTTTCTAAATCATTTTTCAAGCATTGATTTAGACTTAACTTATCGCCTTCATAATGGGAGTAACACTTCAGAATAATCCTTCATTCAAAATCTCCAAAACTTGTTAATATAGGTTTCCTCGTGATAGACTCCAAACACCGCGAGATTTGATCTCTGAATCTTAATGCCACTGACATAAGATGCCTCCCACCCATATATTTCATCAAAGTTTTTTGAGAGGATCCGTTTCACCCATGCATCATTCCCTTATCATTGGTTGCAAGTAAAATGTCATCCACATATAAAACAAGGAAACAAGTTTTACTCCCACTGACCTTCTGGTATATACATTGATCCATGGGGTTTTCAACAAAACCAAATGAAGTAACTACTCCATGGAATTTGTAATACCATTGACGGGAGGCTTGTTTCAAACCGTATATGGATTTCTACATGCAAACGAAACCAAATGCGCACCTTCCTCAGAAGAGAAACCTCGTTGTTTCATGTATACCTCTCTTCTAGATCCTCGTTAAGAAATGTCGCTTTACATCCATTTATCAGAATCTAAGGTCGAAATTTGCAACTAATGCCAAAATAATACGAAGAGAATCTTTCTTGGATACAGGTGAAAAGGTCATCGTGTAATCGATTCTTTTTGAGTGAATCCCTTAGCAACGAGTCTCGCCTTATATCTTTCAATGCTGCCTAATGAGTATCTTTTGGTCTTATAATCTATTTACGTACTAATGGCCTTCGCCTCGAGGCAACTCTACAAGGTCTCAAATTTCGCCAGTCTTCATGGAATCTAACTCATCCATGAAGATTATGTTCATGTATCAGACTCTTACAACTTAAGGCTTGTGAAAATAAGTTTCTTGGTGATCATTTTCGGCCCAATATCGCTCAGGAATACACTATGTAGTCACCTGAATCGACTCTTCACGAGTAGATCGTCTTAATGTTTGACCATCTTCTCCTTGAAAAGCTTGTGGTTCAACTGGTTGTTCAAGATTATGTGGTAATTCCCTAACTCGTGATCCTCGGAAGGTTCTCGCCACTTGCGGAACTTCAATGATTGGTCAGTTTCAATACTAATCGAAAACTGAGGAGTGTTATGAACTATAACCAATCTATCATATGACGGAAGGTCGAGTTTCTATATGATCGTGGAACAGAATTAATTCCCTAAATCGATCCCTCCCAATCGATCATGTCATTTTCAAGAAACTCTCATGCTCCTTGATTCCACAACTTAGTCGAATGAGATGGATAAAGTAAAATCAATAACCCTAGACGCTTTTTAAATAGAGCCAATAAACCACTAAGTGTCCACGGGTTCAATTTCTTCTCATGTGGATTATATATTCGCACCAAACGGACAACCCCAAACACGCATATGCTATGTCGCAAACTCGCTTCCAATTCTTCCATAATTCAAAGGTGTCTTACACCCTTACCGAACACTGGCTAATATATACACTACCGCCTTAAGTGCGCTCAATCCACAAAAATTTAGAAGATCGAGTTGCTACATACTCCGCCGCGACCATGTCCACTAAAGTCTCGAGATTTCTTCTCGCAACACCATTTCGACCAGAACTAGCATAGTGTGTCGACAACTATCCCATGCTCAAGAAACTTTGCAAAAGGACCGTGTGTGTCATTCATCTCTTGGGCCAGACTCCATCATAGTATTCACCACCTCTACCGGGATCTCACTATTCATTGTGAGCTCATTCCCGTATCGGGTTCTCAACTTCAAATTTCTAAAGACTTCAAGGCATCCAACGCTCATACTTGTTATGAAGCGCACACAATGAAAGTGATGAAATATTTTTTACTCAAGCATATCCATATCCGACAAAGATATGTCTGTGATGTATGATTTCTAATATGTTTGAACTCCTATTGACATTCTTCTTAGACTTGTTTGTCTTCTTTCCCTTAATGCAGTCCACACAAGTCTCAAGATCAGTATAATCTAAAGTACTAAGTATTCCATCTTTTACTAATCTCTTAATTCTATCTATGGAGATGTGACCTAATCTTCGATGTCATAACATAGAAGAATCCTCATTAATATTACACCTCTTAGTGCCAATATGAACATGCAAAGAATTATTAGTGGCTTCATTCTGTAAAGAAATTCTATATAGACCATCCGCTAAATACCCGCTCCAATATGATTTGATTCATAAAATAAGTTAAATACATTGTCTTGAAAAGTAAAGAAAAACCTAATGGAACAAGTCTAGAAATGTAAATCAAGTTTCGAAACTGCACATAAAAGGTCCTTTCCTAAATTAAACAAAGCTTATTGCTTAGTGTTAACATGCATGTCCCGATAAATTACATGGGAGCCCATTTGTCAGCTCGATAAGATGCTTAGCCTACTTCCCACTTGCTTCTTAGTTTCGATACTCCTACAAAGTATTTGGTATTATGATTGTCGGAACTTAATCAATCCATCAAGTGTTAATATTAACATTAACCATAATAGATTCATAACAAACAAAGGATGATAGATTACCTTTCTTCTCAAGCCGCTTCTTAAATTTAGGACAATCTTTCTTCAGTTGCCTTCCTTTACGTAAGAAACACTTATTTTCCTTCGATATTAAATGGTGTATTCACCCTTCCCTTCTAATTTGATTTAGAAGTGTAAGTTTGAGATGTGTCATTTTTGTTCTTCCCAAAAGTTGTAGCCAACATCACACTTTCACTCAATTTCATCACGAGCCTCTCTTCTTCTCGAACACACATGGTCATTAATTCATTGATTGACCATTTGTCCTTATGTGTATTATATGAGATCTTAAAAGGCCTGTATTGATGAGGAAGAGTGTTCGTAATAAAGTGCACTAGGGAAGGACTCAAATATCTATCCCGAAGATTTCTTAAGTCGAAGCCACGATGTCCCTCATCTCGCATGATGCTTACGCACACCCCAACGCTGTGATACGAATGGAAGAAATCATTATTAAGGTACGCTAGCCAGTTCATGACGAATTGTTCACAATGGTTTTTAGCAAATCTTAGACTCCACGTGTATTGCTCATCTGCAACCTCACTACCAAGAGGATTTTTGTATTAATGAACATTACATCGAGTCGATTGATTCTCCTTATCGCTTCAAATAATGCAACTTCAAGAAGTGTGCTTTCTTCATTACCACATCTGATTTCATGGCATAATCGATTTCCATATACCCTAAATGAAGGAGAATCCTTTCTTTCCATATTTTAAAGTTGTAACTCCTAAGTTCTGGAATGTCTAGGTGCATATCAATGTAACTAGCAGGTTGAGATACTGTAAAAAGTCCAAAAGCTTATGTTAGATTTGAGGCTTATATCACTAATTGCATGTGTTACCAATGTAAAACACGCACTAAACTATATCTAATTTAATAAAGATTACTTAGGCAAAATCTTATTTAATTAGTTCTCTTTTAACTTTTATGATAGAAATTTCAAATTATTTAATTTCAATGGGTGAACAGTATTAGAAACCCAGATAAGTACATGCATTTATATACATTCACTCTAAAGTCCCCAAGTATGGAAGGGCCTTCGCAACGGTCCCTCTTAATAACCACTACTCGAGGCTCTTATCGCCTCATTTCGGGACTTCCTAGACATGTATATAGTCCACACAAGTACCACTTAATGTTCCAAGGTTCCAAACCACTATATAGTGCTTGTATTTCTATCCTTAAATATAAAACTACCAAATTATGTACCAATTCAATTCCTATGGGTAAATTATGAAAATAATTCTCGTATATTCATCCCAATTAATTATATAAATATAACAAAATTTCCAGTGGGATAAATTTTATTATATTAAGTATAATTAATTACAAGTTTATGCTTCATTCTTACGCATCTTAACTGCTAAATAATTTTAATTAATTAAAAGTATCGGGTTATTCCCTAAATTAACCAAAATAAATATCGATCACATGGACATTTTATAAGTATTTATCAGGCTTTCTAACTTAGGCACAAAACTTAAGTTTTATGTATAATATCAAATTTTATTGAATAGCATAACAAACCATCCTATTATGTTATAAAATTGTATAATTAATCATAATTATCACACACAATTTGATTTCATACAAAAGAATCAAAGCATAAATAATACATTCATGCATGAGAAAGCCTTAAAATTTGTAAATGTTATTAGTATTATTCTTAAATAAACATGATTTGAGCAATTAATAAATAATGCTTAAGCACATAATGAATATGGAAGCGTATAAGAATTAAACATATAAATATTTTAACACACAAGCTAAGTCAAGCTTGGTGGAAGGGTCATTCACCAACTCTTTGTCAGAGGGTTCAAATTTCACAAGTAACACATTTTTTTTAATCTTTTAAGCCAATTAAAAGTGGCCTCATTCAAAACCAGGCCCAAACCTTAAGATCAAACCCTTTCATATAGGCCCAAATACTATTTATTATTATTATTATTATTTAAAGGTATGGGGACTCATGAGAACCGAAACATGATTTTTTTTTTTTTATCAAGGCATGTTAGAATCATCAAAAACACATTTAATCAAATATAAAGGTGATTTAATGATTCTAAAACAATTAAAAAACCAAAACTAGAAGATCCAGAATTCAAGAAAAATGAGATCCTGCAAATTTTTTGTTTTTTTTTTCTTGGCAGTTTGATGTTACAGAATCATAAAAAACACATTGAATCAAATATAAAGGTGATTTAATGATTCTAAAACAATTAAAAAACCAAAACCAAAAGATCCATAATTCGAAAAAATGAGATCCCGATCGCAGAAATTTTTTCTTGGTAGTTTGATGTTATAGAATCATAAAAAACACATTGAATCAAATATAAAGGTGATTTAATGATTCTAAAACAATTAAAAAACCAAAAACCAAAAGATCTAGAATTCTGGAAAAAAAGGAGATCCTATACTACAAATTTTTTATTTTTCATTTTTTTTAGGAACGTAAAATTTGCAGAATAAATATCCAAGGCAGAGGTTCAATCATGCTCTGATACCAAATGATAGTTGCATATACGTCATCTTAAATATGTTTCTAATATGGAAACATTTAAAAGAAATAGTGATCTTACATACCTCCATCCATCGATTTTCAAAGCCCCGAAACTTGATCACAAAGAACCAACCCTTATAACCTTTTTTTTGCTTTCCCTTACTTTGCTCTTTTGAATTGATGGAATTCTCAAAGAATGAATGAAGTTTTTGATGTGTAGAGCAGTAAGAGAGGACCCCTTTATATAGAAGTTCTCCCATCAAGAACTACAGTTGTTTTGCTTCTAAAAGGTTACCACTTTAAACTTTCAAATTTCAAAGTTTCAAAAATTGAAACTTTTCATAAGGGTTGCACCATTTCAGAATCTTATAAAACCTTACACAGTACTCTCTGTTTGAGCCTCCATGGATGCTTGCTCGTTTAACTGGAAAACACTTTAAATACAATGAAGGTTATATCCAGAGGGAGGAAAAAGCAAAATAATTTTTCTACAAGATTCTATACCTATTATCCAGTCACCCAGCTTCACTATTTTTATGAACCTGTGGTTCCACAAGCTTATGAAACATCCTTTTACTGAGTAGCACCCTTTGTGCTTCTCAAGGCTTATGGAAGAAGGGAAACCATAAAAACCTTTCGGACAAGGTTTCAGTCAGTAAGTTATCCCCTTCAAAGGATTTCATACTGCAGACGGTTATCCTATCTTACTTGAATCCTCTCTCCTATCTTGGTAATACTGCCAATTCATCAAATTCTGGACAGGAATCTCAAAGCAGCATGTGGGAATATCGTGAGTCTCAATATCTCATCATATCACTGGTTATTTTATATTGGATTTAGAACTTACAAGTTGAGGCTTAAGATAAGTCGCATAATTTCTCCTAATGATTTTTCTGATTCTGCCAATAAAACATTCAGTATGAACCTAGTTTAAGTAGTGTAGCTACTCTTCTTGCTCTAAAAACTATTGAAATGTACATATACAATTTTGCCTAGCATTGTCAATTTCCTGTTTTCCTAATTTGTTGCTGTTTGCAAACCTTTCAGTTGTGTCTTACCTGCAGTACTAAACCTTAAGTGTTTCAAATGAATTGAAGATTTTTCCTCGAGAATTACAAGGATCACACTACTCTATCAAAGCCACCACAGCTATCCATTAAAAATCCCTTCGCAATCAGAGGGCTCGAGAATTGCAAAATTAGGAGTCTCTAACCTTAACGTCACGGGAAACTTATCCGGTCTTTTCTTAGGTGGCTAATGGATGCAGTGAATGTCTCTGTTCATGGAGCACCTGATACAGAGGAATTTACAGGATAACATTCTCAGCTCGTGCAAACAATCAAAATGATTAAACAAGTATCCACCTGAAAGAGATCAGCAAAGTATTAGTTACAGTAACTATGCCACCAATTTTTTTTTTTAAATCTAGGAAGCAGAAAACTTCATTCAGTGGGAGAAAGAAGATGGAGCTTCAAAACATATTTTCTTCTTTCCCTGATACTTTCCAATACCAAAGTGAACCCTAACGAATTTGCCTTATATGAGGAAATGGCCTAGGTTGCTCTGCTTTTGGTGCATCTTTTTTCACTTCAGGGGCGCCAAAAGCATTCCAAAATCTGAGAGTTTCATCTCCTGCAGCAGTTGCCACGGTACGTCCATCTGGGCTCTGTCAGAAGAATTGAACAAGAATATTAGAACATATAAATAAAGATTTGGCACTAAGAAACACTCCCTGAACTAAGGTCCATTCTATTACCTGATCCATGAAAAGAACTCTGGATGTATGACCAGTAAGCTCGGCAATCCTCACCAGTGATGGATACTTCCATAGGGTGAGTTGACTTGCATAGAGCCATGGGAGCTCAGCAACTCACGCTCATTCCTGTTCCACAGAAGAGCACAGACCTGTGAGCCAGTGTCCACTGAGTCCAAGCATGCACCAGTATGGGTATCCCAAAACTTGATGCAACAATCACTCCCACCTCCACCAGAAGCCAGCAAATTGTGCTGGAAAGGGCACCAAGCAAGTGCTCTTACTGCAGCACTGTGATCTTCAAGCTTGTGAAGCCACTGAGTACGCGAATGCATAGAGGCCATCGACATAGCCCATAAGTAGAGCAAGTTATCATTTCCTCCACTCGCCAACTGTTGGCCAGAGGCAGACCATTTCAGTCCACAAACCTCTTGCTGGTGTCCTGCAAAAGTATCTACGATGTGTATGTGCACTCTCACATCATTGTTAATGATCTTACCATCCATTCCCCCAGTTGTAAGGATGTGGTTTTTACAATCTAGAGAACCGCCACGCGATTGGTGGCCACCTTTCAAAGTCCTCAGCTGCAGAATTGGTAGAACATCACTATATTAGGGAGGGAAACATCATCAACAGACCATTTCAAAGGTCAAAACAAAGAATATTGACATACCAGTCGATTTGCTATAGGATCCCAAAGCTGAACAGACGAACTGTTCAAGCCAATAGCAATATGTTGTCCATCAGCAGCCCAACTCACACTTGTAACAGAGCCATCTTCATCATCAACAGTGACAAGCTCTGAGGTTGAACCATTTGAAGCATCCCATAGATATACTGTGTTTTCAAGAGCCAGGGACAGAACATTGCTGCTGCCCCAATCCATTAAGTTTAAGCAATAATCATCTATAATATCAGGAGCATCCAATGTCTTCTCAGAAGTCTGTTGCATCATCGTACAGAAAAAATCAATAAAATAAGGGGAAAAAAATCAGATGAAGTAAAGCATAACGGTCATGCACATGAAACGAGTAGAGATTAATTTGGTTGGTAAATATCATAAACTCCAAACCTGAGGAATATGCCGTAGAGGCTTTGAGGGCTTTGATTGATGAACAGAAGAATAGAATTGATGAGGTATCAATTCTACAGGAGTAGGTGATTTGTTCTTAAAGGCGAGGATGCGGGTGCGATTCATGTTGAATGTCTCAGCCAGTAGTTTCAAGTAGGCCTCCTTTGATAAAGAGCTGAGAACACCTTTTTTGTTCTCTTTGCCTTTCCTCCCTTCAGTCAGCATGTAATGGGCAAAGTCGAAGTCCATTGCTGATCTGTTTGGAATGAATCTGGTCTCAACTGGAAAAGCAACATAGAACCATTAAATCCAATATTCAAAACAACAATTATTCTAATATGCATGCGTAGAAGAAATCTCTTTTCCTATGTATTTTCTGCTTCCAGAATAGTACATAAGGCACTTATTTCCTTGTGATATTGTTTGGGTAACTAATTAGCCATAATTAGTTTGAGACTTATTTCCCAAACATAGTTTAGAAATGGGAATGATTGCTTGGAAGATCAGACATAGAACAAGTAAATATCATAAAAACAAAACATGAAGAAATTCATCTATTTTTTAATTATTACAAAAAGTAAAATTTTCTTACATTTTCTGTAGTGTGACGAAACTGCATCATCAATTCAGGACAAGAACTCAGTGAACCTGCATCCATAAAATTTAATGAGAACATTAAACGACCAACTCTTCGTCCAACAAAAACTGTATCGACCCGATTTAATTATTTTAAGTTGTATTAGGTTTCTTTTTGGATTCCCTATAGGACAGTTTCTGTATTAGATTCTTTGTGCACAGGATAAGTTATGTTCTTATTGACAGGGTTAGGGTCATGTCACTCGGATGGGAAAGTAAATATTTCAGTAAAGTAGAATTGAAAGTCTTTATTTCAGTCCTACGACTGAGAATTCTGTATATAAAGAAGAGTTCAGATAGCCTTTTGGTCACTCTCCTTGTCAACAAGTTCGAATTCAGACTCAACTCCGGGGTAGTTCAGTTGGTCTAATCCCTTGGGATTTAATCCAATCGTCACTGCTCGAGCTCTCTCGTGACCACGTATGTTTTACCCAAATTTATTAACTCGCGCCGCTTAGCTCAATGGCGCTACGAAGCAGTTCTACCTAATATCCACTGCTATAAAAAAAAAAAAAAAAAAACCATCTAGCTAGTCATCTACCCTAGAGAGTTGGCTGGTTCAAGAGAGACTTTTAGGATTCTTCTGGGATTTTCTTTCTAATTTCTTGTGAGATTTTGTTTCTAATTCAATTCTCTTTAGGATTCTCGTTGTTAGCTACAAAAGGGGCCTAGCCTCTTCGTAGATCATGGAAGTAGAAAAAAATTACTTTAATAAATTTATTTTATTTATCAAATTGCATTTTTGTTCTAGCCGTAATATAAATCGAGCAATTTCAACGAAACCTAAAAGAAAGAAGAAATGAAAAATCAAAGAAAGTGGTAAAGGCTCAGGGAGGGTTTTTTACCTTTAGAGAGTCGTCGAACAAGAAGGGCGGAAAGGCGATCTGAGGCAGCCATGGATGAACGAGAAGAGTGCGACAGCAGAGAGAGAGAGAGATGAGATGAGAGAGAGATGAGATGAGATGAGAGAGAAGAGGGAAATGAGGGGCGGGGATATGAAGCGCGGGTTTTCCAACGGAAAACAAATCTTGGCGGTCCAATTCAACATTCACCTGAATCTTGATCAAAAAATATGACCGTTGTGGCCATGTGAAACCCAGCCTGGCTTTGATTTTAGATGATGTTCTTCTTAGGTGTTTTGCTTAAAAGAACTCTTGGTTTGAAAGCTAAATTTCGGGAATGTAACCCTTTTTATCACATTACGACAAAATAATTTTATTATTTTCTTGTAAAAATAACTTTTTCTTTAAAAGATATATATAAATACATGAAATAATAAATGATATTTCTGTCCATATCAAGTCATTCTTAAAAAAAAAACATGAAAAGAGTTAGTTTTAAAAATTTTAAATTATTTAAGTTCTTTTGACCAAATATCTCTTCTCCGTAACCAATGTGAGCCTATATTTCAAAATGGGAAATAAAATTGGCAATTCGAGTCGATATAATGATCACCACCCAATTTTTTAATAATAAAATATCAACTCAGCCTAACTCTAATTCCTTTAACTGCGCCAAATCGGCCTTTATTAACGTTATCGTCAATCGTGGGGCCACATCGACCACACAAGGTTGGCCCAAATCAAGAC
The DNA here is from genome assembly GCA_016808115.1 of Tetrastigma voinierianum. NCBI lineage: Eukaryota > Viridiplantae > Streptophyta > Magnoliopsida > Vitales > Vitaceae > Tetrastigma > Tetrastigma voinierianum. The sequence goes on along the minus strand of JAEQBH010000432.1, from coordinate 14,094 downwards.
AAACTAAATTGACTTTATTTTTCGAGTTCAACAAGATAACAATCCAACCAAGCTCAAATTGACAACTCTAATAAGAAAACATTATTATTAGTAATATATTTGTAACTCATATATTCGTATTTCTATTATAAATTAAAGCACTATCTTGTAGGTTGTATTGCACCTATGTATTTATATTATAAATATTATGTATTTGCATAAATATTTATTATAAATTATATATGCATTAATTAGTTAAAATATTGATAATAATAAGTAAATCAATTTTAATTTATTGTGTATCTGATATAATAATTAAATATAAATTAAAATTAAATTAAATTAAATTATTAACATTTTAAAACTAAAACATTTATACTTGTATCCTCATTTCTTTTGTTTTTAAATATATCAAAGTGTAATAAAATATTTATAAGATGTATATTTATGCTGGAAATATTATCTTGCAGGATAAAATTATCTACCATTTCGAGCTTCTGCGAACGTAGCCTATGTTCTCGTGCGCTTATCTGCCTTTATGTTTCCATCCTCACACGAATGAGGCCAGCCTTCCAAGCCAAGGATATGACTTAGAGCGTGCTTTCCCGCGCTACAGACGGATTAAGCCAAGACACCCTACTGGCCGACAAAAAAAAATCAACATTTTTAAGAATTTAGATTGATTTCATTTCACTAATTTTTTTTAAATCTATATTTAAAATTAATGTTTTCATCCGTTTCACATTCTTTATACCCTTTAACTTTTTATTTTATTCTAGTTGTCTCCCCTTTTCTCTTATCTATTGTCTCTTCTAGCCATTTTTTCGTTAGCAAAGATGGATGATTTTTTATCATTTTTTGCCTGAAATCACTATCTACATCTCTTTTTATCATCTTCTTTCTCAATAAAGTACTTTTTCCACTCAAGTCTTAGTTTTTAATTTGTTTTTTTGTGATTTTTCATCGATATATGTTGCAGCGTACGGTTATATCGTCTTGGTACGACGGTTAGTTTTTTCTTTGTCTTGTTGTGACAGTTACTAGTATGTGGGTGATTCAGACAGTAAAACATATTCGATTAGACATAGACAACAAATCAAATCATGGTCGTTAATGTGACGTCCCAAAACCCGAGGGTCTCGGTCACCAATCGCTTACCCGCGAAGCTTGTGGATGTTAGTAACCCAATACCACACCTGTTGTGTCTCCCTTATCTTAATCTTAATTTAACAAAAATCTAATGTTCCCTTTCTAATGCAAAGCCTCTACCCAAAATACAACCTATAGGATATATAATAACATAACCCATCCGGAGCCCAATATAATACAATGACTGCACGGGGTCCATTTATGAGTAAAAATAGCCCAACTAGGCCCATTGATCCATACTAAAAAATATACAAGGCTATGTTACCATAGTCCTTAAGAGTTTATTTACAACACTCTTGTACAAAAAAAAATATATACTAGAACTAGTTTGTTCCGAACATCTTTACAAAAATGATTACAAAGTCACAACCGAGCTTTCTTCACAATTGCGACCTCGAGTGAGCGCCATCCACCGATGTACTCCTTGCACATGAAAGGGGGATCCTATAAAGGGTGAGCTACGCCCAGTAGAGTAAACTCCTACAGAGGCTACTCCCCACCTAAGTGCACATGCAATGGTCATGTTCACAATTCACATTCACATTCTAAGTAAAAACAGCACTCGAGTCCTTACCGACTCCCTCTTACCCGAGTCCTTATCGACTCCTACCACACCATGCGATGTCAAAGTGTAATAAAACCCATCATTTGTGGATTACATCCAATGATCATTTTACAACAAAAATCATTTGTTTTTCAAACCAAAAGCTTTTTGGATGTTACACCTCAATGATCATTTATATTCAAAATCATGTGTCTTTTTGTGGGTAGCGAATTTCCGAGGTCTCATCGTAGGCTTCACAAACCTTCTTACACTTTCACGGGGCTTTCACTGTTGAACACATATGTATAACCAAAAATAACGGGGCTTTCACCTGAGGGGGTATCTATTCCTACTTGCTATTACCCGACACATATTTTCATTTTCATGTATGGAACCGTGCGACCCTGTTGAATGTTGCCCCACCGTATCGAGTCCACCATCAAACAACAAACGTAGTGTTGATCCATACCATGCACTCACACCCATTTCATACGATGTCCCCGTGCATATGCAATGCGATGTGTCATTTTATGCCTATACTATGTCACATATATGATGAATGCTATAGAGACACTTCTACTCATGCATATCACCCATGCATCATGGAAAATTATATTAATCAACATAAAATTTCCAAACGATCACACATTTCATGTTAATATATTTGCACACACATATCAACATTAACAAGTCATCACCAATCAAGCAATAACATACTTTATCCTCTAAGCCAAATTGTGACATAACATGTCCATAATTAGCCTATAAACAAGCCATGCAATGGCCTTATCCATACACAAACTCATCACATGTCAATACATTAGGACACACATATTAACCTCCAATCAATTACCACCAAGCATGTCATTCAAACTCAAGCAATGACAACTTAATCCTCAAGACCAGTTGTAGAATAGAGATGCCCACAAAACATTCCAAACGACAAATATTAACAGAATCACGTGATAGTTCCTCGCTAATTCAATTAAACTAGTCCTTTAACAAGCCTCAAAATCTGACATGCACTATTAAATAACATAAAGTTATAGCAATTCCGGAAATGGACTATAACTGAGCTGCATTAAATTCAATTTGGGTGATTCAAAAGCCTACATCAAGTTTACAGATGTAGCTATAATTTCCATGGAGAATACTAGTCCAAATTCCCTCTTTTTCCCAACCAGAAATCAGTCCCAAAATCTGGACAGTGTATGGGGTCAAAATAGGGCAGCCTATGGTAGTCCCGAAAAATGGACCATAACTCGAGTTATAGAGGTCCAATTTAGGTGATTCAAAAGCCTAACATCAAGTTCTCATATACATCTACAATTTCCATGATAGACACTAGTCCAATTTCCCCTTTTTCCCGATCGAAAATTAGTCCCAAAATCTGGATAGTATGTAGGGTCAAAACATGGCAGCCTGTGGCAGTCCCGGAAAATTAACCATAACTTGATAGAGGTCCAATTTGGGTGATTCAAAAGCCTAACCTCAAGTTCACAATTGCAGCTACAATTTCTAAGAAGAACACTAGTCCAAATTAACTCTTTGTCTAACTGAAAATCAGCCCCAAAATCTGGACATCATATAGGATCAAAATAGGGCACTATTCCCACATCCCCAAAAATTTGACGAACAACCCCTTAGGGAAAAATTATAATAAACAAATTCTTTAGGCATAAAACACAACCAAACAAATGACAGAGTAGAAAAATAAACCAAAGTAGGAAGAATCCCTACCTCTTGGAGCGTAGAAGAAACTCTAGGAAGTCCCGTGGACACTTCCTAAACCCCGAAACCTTTGATTTCCTGAACTCCTTGCTTGAATCCTCAGCGAAATCCCGTGTTTTCGGTATCCACGCGTAGCCCTCATCGAGTAGAAGAACTTTCGTTATTGGCCCGACGAATTCCAACGACGGAACTCCGTAGATCTAAAAGAGAAGTTTGAATTTCTTTCTTTTCTCTACCTCTCCCTCTCTACGCTTTTTTTTTTTTTTTTTTGCGCCAGCTACAGTAAAACATGTTCTTTCCCCCAATATGATTTTCACTCGACTTAAGTCTTAAAGACTCGCCTACATCACGCCACGTGCTCGCACCGTCCGAAACCGGCTTTCGTCCCGAAACAATTTATTTCATCCCGGTTCAAATTTAATTTATTTTAATTGAACTTCACTTAAATTATTTGTCAACTTTCGAGATTTTCTTAAAAATCCGGTTTTTTGGGTTCACTAGGCACCCATCGTCCTGAAAAACGTGAAAATTCTTACTATCTCGGAATTCAACGAAATTCATCTAAGTAACTAGATTTCAAGAAGACGAACTAAATCTGAGGTCTCGCTTTTATCATCTCGAGATATAAAAAAAATTACAATTTTGCAACTTGTACGCTAGCGACAATTTACTGTTTTATCATTTTTCGGAAAAATTCAAATTTACTAGGGTTTTACAGTTAATATATTGCAGAAATTGAGTCATATATATTTTAGTCATTATAAGATTATTAAATATGTAGGTTTTAAACTGATTCATTATACTATTAAATTTAATACTGCATCATCCTCTAAAGTTTTTATCTTTGATAAACCTTATGTATACAAACCAACATGTAATTTCAAACACAATTTGATATAATAAACCTCGAATAAGTCAATCAAAATGAATCGAAAATATAAACTAAAAACAACAGTGCATATGAAAATGAAGTGGATCGAATACAAGAGAGTAGCAGGGACCTCAACTAATTTTTGTGTCATTTCTATAATTATACTATTTTTTATAGGATCATGAGTATTCTAAAGCCGAGGGTGACCACAATGACGATAAAGCTCTACCTTAACGCACTAACGGAGCTAAAAATAGTGGTTAAATGGATAAGTTTAGGATTTTTTTTTTATTTCAATGGAGGCAATATAATAAAAAAATAAATATTTAAATTTTTTTTCACTTATAACTACTGTAAAATTTTAAAAGTCACAAAAGCAAATGCCCCTCTATCATCAATATACGGTGGATCCGCACTAACAACATAGCTGCATTCCTAAGGTTTGAACTCGAAACTATTGATTAAACTATAAGGGACTCTAATGACACTTAAAAAAGATATTTGGTGATAATGTAGTGAGGTTAAAATTTTCATAATAAGGGTTAGGGGTTGTTGAATGACAAAATAAGAGTTTAAATACATTGAGGGTAATTTTGTAAATAGATTAAAGGGGTGGGAGGGAACTTTCCAAAAAATAATAAAAAAAATCTTAAAAAAAATAGTTTGAAAATAACTTACATTTAATGTATTTTTTCCACATCATCCAACCATGTCAAGCCAAAATTTGGGTTTTTCGCTTTTAAGTCAAAACCCACAAAACCTAAACTCTTTGGTTTCTTCTTCGTAAAAATCTGATTTCTTTCCTAACTCGTGCCAATGCCAAGCACCATTTTGCCATTAGGTTAGGTTTTCTATTTTTTCTCACCATGCTCATGGTATTTGGGGCTTTGTTTTAAAAGGTCTGACGGCGGAGTGGGAACTAAAGGAGGGTCGGGTGGTCCTGCATTTTGATTTTTTCAGTGCAGGAGGTGGTCCCATATTTGATTTTGTTGGATTTTTGTTGAAGGTGAGAGGAAGGAAAAGGGCGGTGGGGTGGGTTTCCATTTGGGGAGAAGCGAGGTGGGTTGGGGTTTAGGGGAGATGAACTGGCGAGGAGGTGGGAATGAAGAAGAGAAGAAAAACAAGGAGGGAAAAGAACAAGGGAGGGAGACGAACGGGGGAAGGCGACGGGGTGGGAGAAGAGAAGAAGAACAGGGGGAACAGGGGTAAGGTGAGAAGAAAGAGGGGTCGGGGGGAGAAAGAACAAGGGTAAGGAGAACAAGGGTGCGGCGGGGTGGGTAGGAGAACATAAGAAGAACGAGGGGCGGGGGTGGGGGGTAGAGAGAATAGGAGAGGGAAGGGGGTGAAGGGAAAATAAGTGGGCCGGGGGAGGGGGTAGGGGGGGAAAAGAGAAATCAGGAGAGGGAAGGGGGTGTCGGAGTCAAAGAATTTTTATTTTTTATTTTTATTTTTTCTATATTGCTTTTATTTTGATTATTCTATATTGCTTTTTATTTTGATAATAATATGAATTTACTCAATGTCTACTTTATTTTTTATTTTTATTTTTTTCTATTTTGCTTTTTATTTTGATATTGCTCTATGAATTTGATTTCTCTATAACTAACACATAGAGAAAATTCGGACTCTTTGAATTCAAATTTTAATTATTTCCATTTTAATTTCGTGTTTTAGAACTGGGATTTATCCTTCGAGCTCAGTGAAGCTTAATTTTGTAGAGTGATCAATGTTTTAAAACTGACTGCATCAACTGGTCCGATTGTCGACCGTAGGTTTCCTTAGTCCGTCGACTTTTGGCTAGGATCACAATTGAAACTAAGAACCTCAAGTAAACCAAGCAGTTGAACCGGGGACAAATGCTTCGCCCAATACATTTTTTAACAAAATTACATACAAAGCTCAATGTAGCCCAAACAATTGGCAAGCACCACAATTACAACTCTACTTAAGTAGTTTACTGATTTTAGTTTAAATAAAGATATAAAGGCTAGTATATGTCCCTCTCTTTCCGATGTGTGACAAGGGAGGGAGTTTAAGTTAAGGCCCTTGAGCGTAAATTTAAAAATTTTACATAAAAAAAGAATGGAACTTGAGCCCTTTGCCTTCTAATAGGTTTTTAGGTAGGCAGATTAACAACATAATATCAATTTATGAAAATATAATACATTCAAACATAAATATAAATATAATTAAAAACATAATATATTATAATGTCAAAATTTTCATTTTCACAAATTTTACATTTACATGTGTTTTCACAACTATATAAAAATAAGTAAATAAAATTATAAATATTAAATTATATATTTTAAAATTAATTTCAAAATTTTAAAAAATATAAATTATTTAATAATGACATGCACCATTAGTCAAATCTCATTTTCATTCACAAAATCTCTTTATTTTCTTTATCATTGGATCTCATTCAAGAGTCATGTTAGGATTGTGCATATTCTTTGGTTATTAAGTGTGGGGGCCTATAATACATTATTCATTGCAGTTTTGTATTTTGTTTAACATCATTGATAAATGAGAATCAATCCTCAGTTGTGTGATTGAAATTTACTGTTTTATTTCATTATAAGTTATATAATAATTTTTTATAGTTGATGTGAACAGTGTATTACATGCGATGACTAAGTCAGGAAATTTTGCTGACTAAGTGACAATTAATTTGTTAAATCTTATATTTCCTTGAAATTGATTATTTGTAGGTACCTGAATGAATGGTTTGATTACAATTGTTTGTTACAAGAATGGTGAAATCATTGATTGTCCATATGGTGTGGGTTATAGTTGTCCTCCATAGAGAGGTATTTCGTCAATAATACGATAAATACGCATGAGTTAGAAGACAAGTCAGGTCATGTTATGTCGATCGACGTGCCTCACAATTCAAGGTTATCTAAGGTTTTTCGACATCCAATATTGATGTTGATCGAAAATGGGAACATTAACTACGTACAATTACCAATTAAAGATGATGATGTTGTAAAATTAATTAATGTTTCAGTCAGCACAATCTCACCGCCAAATTAATAAATTACTTGTAGACATGTGATAGCGTGACAAGGTGGATTGCTTTACGGACATGCAATTAGAAGTGCTAAGTGCCTATTCTTCGCAAGTATACGCTTGTCAAGTAGTAAAGTGTACCTAAGTACGGATATTGATCCACGAGGAACACCTTAATCATAATATGCTAAGTACCAAAATTACAATACTCCCTTAATATTCAAACTAGCAATCATAATGGCTAGGTGGAACCAAAAACCAATTTAAACTATTACTAAAGTGATTGTTCGTTTCAGATGTAAAAGTTATTAAAGATGCAAGAAGGTTAGGGTGTCGGTGTTGTTAGACAATCCTACTATGTAATGCTGCAATTCCATTCCATTATATAATATAGTGTTTTCCAAGGCGGTTATTCTCTAATGTAATCAAAGCCTTTCTCAAGGTCATTTGACCTCCCTCTATCACTAGGTTCCTTTCTCCTTGGCTCAACCCCAAGAATTAAAGGTGCATAGAGTGCAAAGAACTCCTAAGCCTCCTAAGCCTCCTAACTGATTGTCATTACTTCAATCCCGGCCCGACCCGACGTAATGGATCCGAACCGGTTTCCGGGACGCGAGACCAAAACTGGGACTCTTTACCTGATTTTTTTTTTTTTTTAAAAACCGAATTGATACCTGTGGGTATGGCCCACATCTTATAACAGAGTCAAAATCTCATATACATTTACAGAGTCCCATTTACGTACAAACCGAACTTTACATTTACAAATCGTAGCGCTGAACCTACATGTAGTGAAACCCTTACAAGTGTGTCGCCCAACCAGATGACAGCTCACGATGTCTTCTTCAGACCTACACTGACAAACCCGTGCTGCTTCTTTGCTTAAATGGTGCTTTGGCATATTCTTATAACTTATACTGATGCACATGCATTTAGACTGAATCATGATAAACTTATAACAGAAAAAGATATCAAAATCATCATGAATTTATATAATCAATATATAACAGGTCAGATCATATTTAGAGCAAACTTAGACATATACAATGGCAAGGCATCCAATTCATCTCTTTTACATAAATCATGATTTTCCTGATTCGTGTCGTTCCTATTCGTGTCATCAACATAATTCGCCTACTAATTGTGACTTTAACGTAATGCTTATGTCTCTCATAGATCCCATATTTATACTTATTCAGATTCCTTATAAACTAGATCGAACTTACACTTATAACAATCTTATACTTACTCAGAATTACACTATGGAAGACTTGTGGCGACCCGCCGAGTCCCGCCCCGACCGGTCATGATCTCGAACCGAAACCCCGGGGACACTCGTTTAAATCCATTTAAAGTCATTAATCAAATCCCTTTAGTTATCGTTTTATTTAATTTTAGTTTTCAAAAGTGTCGCGACCAATCCATGACCCGACCCTGGCCAAGTGGATCCAAGCCCGGTCTCATTAATTCCTAGACATTTCCAATTATCTTATCAAAACATTTGGCTTATTTTATTCATTTTAAATTTTGAAATTTCGCGGATGCATTTTCATTTTGGGTAAGCCCATAAAACATTTACGCATTCAAAAAGACTCATACCACTTTACATTTAACAAAAATGCATTTACAAAAATAATGATTCCGTAGTTCAAACTGCTTACAAAATATCAATGTTCGAAAGAAATGGAGTATCGCATATGATTCGAGCATACCCGGTAATTCCTTCCTCTATGACTCCGAGCCTCCCGACCCGGGTCTCGTCGATGTCTATCACTTGGCCCCGCGCATTGATAAAATACCACGCTAAGCATTTTCATGCTTAGTGGTTCTATACGCTTTTGTATTCCATTTTGCTCATATAACCATGCATTTATCAAAATAATGCCTTATACAATAGTGTAATGTAAAGATACTTATACAAATACACTTTCAATACCATCGCTTCGTTGTTCGGGTTTGTGATTCCACATATAACTATGGAATTATTATCCACGATGCATTCGCCGGGTGAATCATGCCTCAAGCCATATTCAGCAGTAATGTGGTTTCACATTCAATATTACCGCCTCACATATGACTATAGAATTCGACATTCACTACATTCACTGTGAATCTCGTCCCGCTTCATTATTCAAGAAGAATGTGATTTCGCTCAATATTACCGCCTCACATATGACTATAGAAGTCGACATTCACGATGCATTCGGGCCGTGAATCCTCGCCCCGTCTCGTCATTCAAGAGCAATGTGATTTCGCATTTATCAATTACGCGCTACCTTCATGACGTAATCCAGCCAGAATTCACATGTCGTCATTCAATAAAACGGTTCAAAATCAATTTACTTTATGCAATAAATTCGCCAGAGCTCAAATACACGCATACATGCCAATATTTATCAAACATTTCAAATACTAATCATTCAAATCAATATATATGTATATGTCGCAAATAGAGAACAATATGAAAATAAGGAACGAATAAGAACAAACTAGAATAAAGAACAAGTATAGAACAAACCAATTATCGATTCCGTTTCTTTCTCGATGTCAATCCTAGGTCAGGTTATCGTCTTCACCCGCACCTAGTCAAATACAATTTATTCACTCTTAGTGATTAAGCAAATAATCATACTAAATGAATATCGCCGAGGCAAAGCGAAGCTTTGCGGAGGCGGCGAGGTACGGTACGTTTTTTTTTTTACTTAGTCTCATTCTTATTCCTCTATGAGTCTACTTTACTTAGAAATTGAATCATTCCAAACTAAAGTTATGGCATTTTCATGCCAACTAGTCGGCCACCGATTTTTCCCGAGGAACAGTTTGCAATATTCATTTTCCAGTGCCTTGTCTCCATATTTGACACTGGTTCTTTTGTACTTTAAATATAAGGTGCTATGTCTCTCCTCCAACCTGAATCACCCAAATCTGAAAGCACCTAATCAAGATACGTCCGAAACAACTCGGACTACTCTATGATCAAATTGATGCAGGAATTTGACTTGAACATGACCCCACTTTGAGTGAATATTTGGGCCACTTCAAGTCAGAATGTGATGATGTCTATTTCTTTATGTTTGATTCTCCTTGAAGTCTATTGTAATTGGCCACTTGAATCACTCAAATCGGATAAGAAATGAGGAAGTTATGGCCAAAATACGAAAATTGGTCGAAATAGGAAAAGCATAATAGATGGTGTACGGTACCGCGTCTAACATGCCGAGGTACACATCATTGGGGTCTGAAGGGTGTACGAGTACACATTCAAGGTGTGCGGTGATTAGTACTCCTGATGGTGAAGCTGAATCAACGTATTTATATCTCAGGTTACTCCCTACTGGTAGTCAAACTCTTTGTGTATAGTGAGGTCTAGGGTCGAACATGGGGATGGGTTTCACACAAATACAAGGAATGATTTGCATAAGTGTAAAAAAGGTAAGGCTTTCTATTTGGACTTTTAGTTTTGTTTCAAAAAGCAGTGTGATGAGTTTGAAAGCGATTAAGCGTAGCGAAAATGAAGTGTGAAAAGTTAACTTTGAAGATTTAGGTCACTAACTTCCGGTAACTTAGGGCAAACAAATTGTCCCTCCGGGTTTTATCCTCGCGTTATGACAAGCAACCTATAATTCAAGCTAGCCAGGATCTATGTTTAACTAGCAAGCCTCACCTAAATCAACTCCTGTTGAGTTAACCACAGGATAACGTAAAAATATTACTTTTGGGTTTGACCCTATTTTATTAAATATCATCTCTCGAGGCTCGTAAAGACCATCTAATGAACACAGTGCATCTACTTGAAGTAAGTATGCCTTTGTATCACAACATGAAGTAAGTTTGGCCAAATTAATAACATTCAATGCTATTCTGTCATATTTTGAGAAGATAGGGCCATAAACAGTACCTGTAGCTTTTAATACAAGAGGACAGCACGCATATGCCCCACCACCAAGCTAGCTTCCTTTCTCTTCAAGAAAGAGGCTTATGTATCCTTGAGTTCATCCTCGAGAAGAGGGTGTTTAGCGACGAAAATAAGGAAAGGAGAGAAAGAAAAGCAAAAGCCTAACTAAACTACGAGACAAAATAAAAACTTGCAAAAATTGCTTCCTCAATTTCTTGCTTAGGAGTTACAAAATGGGAGGGGCTTATATAGGCCATGATGTATGAAAATACCCTGAAAGCCTAACAATTTGGCTAATTTTAGGAGACGAGTAATACACCAAAGTGATGAGGTTGCATTAATTACAAAAGCATGACAAAACGATGAATTTAGCTAAGACTCAAAAATTTAGCTAAGCGTGAAAATTTAGCCCAACTAATGAATCACCAGAAAGATGGCAATGCAAAATTTACAGCTGGCGGTGATGATTTAGCTAGCTAAGTATTACTAACAAACGAAATTTATGTCAAATAATGATGTAAAAATTCGCTAGGAACAATGCCTGGCCAGTACCGATGTCTAAGCGAGGTGGTGATTCAGTAATTGCGAATTTTAAGTAGGTTAAATTTTGCCAATCCGGTGATTTTAGCAATCTTAGCGAAATTCCTAAGTTCTTTGATTCATCCTTGCATTGCTTCTGTCCTCTTTCTTCGATTTCCATCACTTTGCCTTCATTCTTTCTTTGAATTGCGAATTACGTTTGATGGGCGACAATTGAGTTCAATCTTCATGATTCATCATATGTCTCGATATTGAACTCCTAAAGTACGCAAAAACCTGCAAAACAACCAAAAATAACCTCTAACCGGCATAAGTGATACTAAGAAGACTTGAACACTTCAATTGGCATAAATGACATGATTGGTGCGCAAAAAGCACTCAAAACCTATCTAATATAGGGTTCAAAATAGCACTTTTTGGGTACTAATCACTAGCAAAACGTTGCTAGTCCCTTATGATACAAAAACTAAAAGGAGATATATCACGGTGATTTTCAAAAAGTTTATGATTCAAAAGGTGTATGTACATATAAACATTGTCCTTAAAAACGAAAAATGGACACGAGTTTGAAAAGCGTGAAAAGAGCCAAACCATACAAGAACAAATTTTTAGGTCAATATTGATTCCATGATTCTTAACCACGATTTCCACTAAGTCTAATGGTTCTTTATATATGGGATTAACGATAAATTGCAAAATTTGTCCCTCCCCCGACCTAACTATCACTTGGCCTTAAGGCACATTTGAACAACCTAGATAGGATGATTCAGCACTTCTTTCTTTATTCAACTATATTGTAAGTTTTGTCTTAAAATCGAGCTTCACGAAGTCAGGTGTAGCGGGTCCACGATGACTCCCAACGATTAAGGTTTAGGGCATCAAGCCCGAAGGATCGACCACAAACTCACGGGCCGCGGATTAAGGCGGCGAATCAAAGCGCAACAAACAGTGTAGACACCACTATCTGTATAACGTTGCCAATCGATGACTCCCGGCGAATTAAGGCTTGGGCATGGTTTGAAAACTTCGCGGCCTGCCCCTGGTGGTGCGCTGGAACTCAAAGGCAAAGCTTCACGACTTTTATTTTTCTTTTCTTTTCTTTTTCTTTCTTTTTCCATACTGCTGCGGAGGACAAGATGGTCTTCAGTCATGGCGAAGTAACTCATTATCTTGGGACACCGACATGCTTAGAACGACCTTGCGGCGAAAGTGACTGAAGTCGACCTATTGAGCTAATCGATGCGGTGTGTGGACAGCACTAAGGAGAGCACTAAGAAAATTGACATGCAGAACTCATGATAAAAAGCTTATTTCAGCGTAGAATTTAATTTCTACTGTAAAAGCGTGTTTTGAGGACTAATTCCTCAATAAAAGAACAGTCAGAATTGTCAATTGACTAAACTAATTATTCATTGAAAAAAAATTATATGACAGCTTTAAGAAGCTTTGTATTTTTTAAAACTCTACTTTACTGCTATATGAGCGATCTTTTTGATATAATAAAAAATAGCTAAATGCCCATGCCTTCCAAAGCTGGCTTTATACAAAATATCTTATCTTATGTTTAACCATAAATCTAACAAAATTAAACCAAGCAGTTGGAAATAAGTGAGTAACTATACAAAATCCTCATAAAAAACCTAACACCTCAACTATTTGTGGTGGTGGTGGGTCTGAAAATTCTTCTTCTTGCGACTAAAACATCAAATAGAACATAAGTACATGGTGGGCTCCTCTCTACGATCGGGAACCGAGGAAGGCCCAGAGTGCGTCATGATCCTGGCCCGAGCATAGAGTGATGGGCGATACGATCTGAAATTTGCTGTCAGTTGCTAGTGAGCGGATGGCATCCATCACACACCAATCTCATTGGTGTGAACATGACCGGCGGGGTGGATAGTGCGTGAATGGGATGGACCCGGTGTGTCGGCTGCGTTTGCGGATGTGGTGTGTGTGGAGAGAAGATGAAGGTGACATGGGCTGGACTCCTCTGCATCTGAGGCTCGAGGCGGGCATATCGTCTCTGTGGGAGTCCTCGACCACCTGATCCGGTACCTCCTCCTAGTCCTGCTGTCGGAGGTGGAAGATGCGAATTATGGTCATCACGGCTCCTTGTGAACCGGAGGGGCATCTAGTCCTCCTCTCGATCACAGGCTCCTGCAGGAATCCTAAATGCTCTGGGGGCACAGCGAGGAGTAGTCTCGGCATCGTAGCGAAGACTCTCTTGCTGCCTTGAGCCCTTCAATGGGATGCTTCTCCTGAAATGCATCAAGGAGTCATCACCCGACTCAGAAAGGGACTAAACCGGTATCCCTACGAGATCCGTTAAAGAGCCTCAGATGGCTCCCTCGGTAATACATAATCTTTGCG